>JAJLSK010000002.1:0-679981 GCA_030567535.1 Kuraishia floccosa
CACTTCAACTTCCGCCTTCTGCAGAAATCACAAGATCGGTGGTACATCCTAGGACAGTTTCCGCAGAATTCATAAGATCGGTGGTAGATACCGGCCGTATACAACAAAACTACCCCGCCAGCATATTACATGGTCACGTGAGTTCCTACACCTTTGTAGTTCTTCAGAGACAGTGAATAGTGTGGCACTCAATGTGATTTAGATCTAGCTTCGGTGAAGGCACTACATAGCATCGGTGTTTGAACTTATGTAGGAGGAATACATTTTTTTAAAAAAAAAGAGCTAACTAACTTATTCTTCATTGGCACTGTCAATTGCTTCGATGTGAGTATCCCCTACCTCTTTTTCATCATCGCCGGTATCGCGGACAATTGTCGGGATTTGGAATTTCGCAGTCCTCCAAGCTGGAATGTTTTCTTGGAAAATCATATCAATCTCTTCTAAAGTCTTGCCTTTTGTCTCGGGATAGCTCAGGAAGGAGTGGATGGTCATTGCGCCGCAGAATGTGCCGAAAATAAAGTAAGATTTCCAAGTGATGTTCCTAAACATTATTGGAGTTGTAAGTGCGATCATGAAATTCATAGCCCAGTCTGATGCAACAGCCAACGAGCCTGCTTTGGATCTTGTGCGGTTTGGTAAAACTTCGGGGAAGTAGGCCCACGAACAAACAGCCCAAGTACTGGCGAAGCTAGCAACAAAGAGGTAGCAGCAGGCGACAATGGCTCTGCCCGCAGCCGCGTTCTCTTTATGTATGGTTATAACGACAGTGGAGTTACTGTCGATCTGATCAGCAGGGAGCGGTGAGCTGAAAACAGCAAACAGAATCCCAACAATGAATAACCACATCATCATGAAAAGTCCACCGTATACCATCAGTGGTCTTCTTCCAACCTTATCAGGCAAAGGCAAAGAGATGAAAGTGACTCCGAAGTTGATAACATATTGAATGCTTGAGCTCACCAGAACAGTATTTCCGGAGAACCCCACCATCTCGAAAATATAGACAATGTAGTACATCATCACGTTCATCCCTGTTAGCTGATTCCATATCTGGGCAGATATGCCGACTACCGAAGATTTGTAGTTCTGTTTTCTAAACAGGTCAAGGTACGTTGTCTCTTTCGATGAGTGATAAATCACGACACTTTCTTTCAATTCCTCGAGCTCCGTCATATATCTCTCCTTAGACTCCTTGCTGTTTAGCTTCTTCAGGTTCTCCATGGCGTCGTCCCAACGGTCATGCTGCGCTAGCCATCTCGGGGACTCCGGCAGAACAACAATACCCGCGAGCAGCACAAGACCTGGGATCATCTGTATGGCCCACGCCAGCCTGAATGAACCAACACCATCAATAAAAGAACAGCCATAACCGATAAAGAACATCACCAGAATACCAAATGTAATTGCCAGCTGGTACAGACCGCCGAGAACTCCTCTTAGCGACACAGGTGACACTTCAGAGCAGTATATAGGGGTAGTTGTGCTGCCTATACCGATTCCGATCCCAGAAATTACTCGGCCCACAATCAGTTGAGCCAAGTCTCTGCAGGAGGACTGGACTATGGCACCCAGAACCCAGAAAAAACCACTGAATATCAGAGTGGTTCTCCTTCCAATAGGCTCAGATAAATGGGATGCCAATAGAGACCCAAAGAAACTCCCGGCGGACATGGATGCCGTGATCAACCCCTGTTTTGTCGACCCGGGGTAATCGAAAAACCTTCTGTAGTCGTCCTGTGAGACAAAAGCCGATATCGAAGAGACATCAAAACCAAACATCATACCGGCGGTTGTTGCAATTGCCGCAATAACGTACACATTGTAACTCTTTGGAAGAGAATCCAAAGTGGAGTTTACCTTCGCAACGAATCTCATCATTTTTTCTTATCAAGGTGCTCTCTTACCCTGATTCCTCTTTTATCGCCAATAGATAGAGCTCTTTTCCAGCGACATTATGCTAGGAATATATATACACACGGCTTGCACCAGCGTATGCACCCCGCGTTCCCAAAAAACTTGTGGAGTACATTAGGGGTGCGGCTCAAAAATGTGGTGATTCGCTCCTGTGGGAAAAACGGGAAAGGAGATTAATAACTCCGTGCCTGGGTGAGCATCAGGGAGACGGGTTCTCCATCTTTTATGTTTTACAAAGAGGGGCACTAACGGAGACGTCATGCTTCGGGCGCCAACGACTGGTGGTGGATAGCACCGTAGTTGTTTCCCCGTTCCCTCGTTTGCGCTGTCTATTAATTGACAGCTACTGAGCGAGACAGTGTTGTGCGTAACGGAATGAGCTACGCACTTTTTAGGCTTGCTTTGGTAAGATTTTATTGTTGAAAAGTTTCAAATACGTTACGCAGTTACGGAATACAATAACCACCATCGACAATCAGATCTGATCCTGTAGTGAACGTCGAAGCGTCAGACGCGTAGTACAAAAACGCACCAACCAGCTCCTCCGGCAGCCCTTCTCTACCCATTGGGATGAGAGGCCACCACTTTGACTTGACCTCAAATGGTACGTGCTTCGCAATCTCAGTCTCTATGTAGCCTGGGGAGATTGTGTTCACCCTTGCAAACTTGATCCACTCGATGGCCAGGGACTTGGCCAGCTGAATGACAGCCGCCTTTGTGGCATTATAGGCAGCCTGCTCGATGGGAACTGTAACAATGTGACCTGCCTGGGACGCAGTGATGATGAACGATCCCTTGCCGTTTTTTTCGAAAATGGAGCCAATGCACTTCGCAGCGTAGTAGACACCGTCCAGGTTGACCCTCATCACTTTGTGATAATCGTCCAACGAAGACTCAACAACAGGGCAGGAAGACCAGCCGACACCAGCATTGGCAACAAATATGTCAATGGTCCCGAAATCTCTCTCGATCGCCTCTATGGTTGCCTTGACTTGCTCGTAATCATCAACTGGACATTTATAGCCTTTGACTCTAACTTTGTACAGCTTTGCAAATCTCTCAATAATGGCATCAACCGGCGTGGAGTTGTACCATATAGCAATATCCGCGCCGGCCTGAGCATATGCCTCTGCAACTGCTAGACCTATACCCTGGGAGGAACCTGTGACACTGGCAACTTTTCCCCTCAATGAAAACATGTCGAGGACGTTGTGAGGCAGATTCGGCTTCTCGGTAGGCAGTGGGCCCAACGAGGGCTGAATGATACTGGTGATTTCTCTTGTCATGACAATTGTTTTTCTTTGTTTTTGCAATGTCGAGCATGTCTGTCACAAGAGTGGATTCAGGCAGCAGTTTTAATAGTTCACAGCATCGAAGAACTGCCCCCCACGGGACAGGAGGCAGGCAATGGAGTTGCAAACTCCGTGTGAAGATTCACAATAGACGTATTCCTCGCATCAAAGACTGGAGCCCTGGTGAGACGCGGAAACGCAGACTCCGTCTTTTCAAAATGACCCCCGGACGCCGTTTCGCGGGGCCGCTTTATTCGCTAGAGCACACCCCGTGCATCTGTGGGGAATCGCGGCGGTCCGCCGTGCGGCAGACTTGGAAGGTCGCCGGCCTTATAAAGTTCTGCAGAGGCTCGATTTTCTACCTGGAAGATGTAATTGCACAAATGACGCTGACAGAGTACAAGTCTTTGATAAAGGCGGATGGTGAGGAGAACGCGGTACCCCAAACTCCCCCAGCCTTACCAAACAACATACTGGAGAGGTTTTCTCTGAAGAACAAGGTGTCGGTGATAACGGGAGCTTCAGGTGCAATAGGGGGAGCGATAGCTGAAGGATTTGCTCAGGCAGGTAGCGACATTGTTATTCTGGACCGTAACATTAATACACAGCTTCCCCTAAGTCTGTCGAAAAGGTATGGCGTTAGAGCCAGGTCGTACTGTGTCGATGTGTCAGACAGCGAGGATGTGAAGACCGTTACTTCACAAGTGGAGTGTGATTTTGGCACAATAGACGTATTTATTGCTAATGCCGGTATAGCCTGGAACACAGGCTCCATTCTGAATGAGGCTAGTACGCCAGAGGCGTGGAAGAAGATCTACGACGTGGACGTTCATGGAGTCTTTTACTGTGCCAAATACGCCGGCGAGATCTTCAAAAAGAACGGCAGGGGATCATTCATCATCACCGCCTCAATGTCTGCTCACATTGTCAATGTCCCGAACTACCAGACAGCCTATAACTCTGCCAAAGCGGCCGTGCTGCACATGAGTAGATCTCTCGCCGTGGAGTTCGCAGGGTTTGCTAGGGTTAATTCAGTTTCCCCTGGATACACTAACACTCCCCTGTCAGATCCAGTTCCAGTCCAAGAGAGAGCCAAGTGGTGGGGAATGACACCTCTGGGTAGAGAGGCAAGGCCAGATGAATTGGTGGGTGCGTATCTTTACTTAGCATCAGATGCTTCCTCGTTCACCACAGGAACGGACATTCGCGTTGACGGTGGTTACTGCTCTATCTGAGTAGTCTGGGTCACAAATGTGTGCACCGCTCTACCGAAGTTTGGGTAATGTTCGCTCTTGGATATACACTTTCAGATCGCGGATTTCAGAGGTTTCTGACAAAGTGAGTTAAGGTATCGGAGTTAATTTTGTGATTGTGCGATTCTGCCCTTGACGAGAGGTGCACAACAGGTGCTCTCTTCGCATTTCTCTTGCTAATCAAGAAAAAGTGTTAGAAGCGAGCGGGGAATAATGCTCGAGGGGAAGAAGGAAACAAGGGTGACAGATCCCTTTGAAACGCAGGACCTCCGCATGCATTTTTCCTCTTTGGTCGAGACTGCGCTGTAAGGGTCACGGCGCTCTGTCCAGAAGGCCAGGAGGATCCAGTGATGAAGACAAGGTCCTGAGGAGCAATGACTCCAATGCACTTCGTGTTCCATAGCATGCTCGCGCCGTTGGACAACTACATGTTTTCGCTGTTGCCGATAATTCCTTTGCTAGCAAAAATTGAAACATGGATTGAGACAAAAAATAAGAAACATAGACCATATAGTAGATCCGATTTTAAGGACACATACGTGGCTTTACTCTTCCATCACTTCATAGTGCTCTACCTGCTTCCCAGGAGCTTTCTGCTCACTTTCTTCAAGATCAAACTCTTCTTTGTGTCCATCAAAAATCTCGGTTATCTCTTCCAGAGAATATCCTTTAGTCTCTGGATAAAAAAAGTAAGTGTTTATCAGGAAGAATACAAGCAGGACACAGAAAACAATATAATACTTCCAGCCAATATTTTTGAGAGCAATAGGATTGCAGAAAGCTGCAATAATCAGAGAGCAGTAAATTGACAACAGCTCAACTGTGATTCCCTTGGAACGAATGAAGTATGGAAATATTTCGGTTGGATAGCCCAATAGCAAAGGTGTATAGGCGATGTCGTAGTGGAAATAAAACACAAAAATGAAAACGACGACACCGACGCCACTTCCATGGGTTCCTTTTTCCTCAAAAACCGCCGAAAGTGCTGTCCATATAATGTATGATACAAGCATACCTGCCCCGGACCACATGAACAGGGTGCGTCTTCCTAGCCTGTCCACCAACATGGCTCCTGAACAAGCGGCAAAGAAGTTGAATATCTGTAGCAGACCGTTTATCAGCGTTTGAATAGTAGGGTCTGTGATTCCAATAGTGTCAAGAACCAGTGTGAGATAGTATGAAACAACCGCTATACCATTCCACTGCGCAAATGTTCCCACCGTGACAGCAATGTAAGTCCTCTTGCGGTTTCCGGGGGTTTTAACGAGATCTGTCCATTTTGAGTCTTCCGAAAGTCTCTCTAGATCCAAGGCGGCTCTAATCTCCTTCATTTCGGTCTCTACTAAGGGGGAATTGACGTCGCCGTTAGCGTGATGCTCCACTAGAATCTTCTTTGCTTCATCAACCCTTCCCTTGGACACCAGGTATCTTGGAGATTCCGGCACCAGCCATATCGCAGTCAGTTGCACACATGGGTACGCTGCCTGAAGAATAGTTGGAATTCTCCAAGCCCAGGTGTCTCCTCTCCCTTGGGTACCATACGTGGCCCATGACGCTAGAATTGCCCCCAGATAGTAGAAACACCAGTACAGAGAAGTGACTTTGCCGCGGTGGGTGGGATATGCCAACTCTGCTATAAGCAATGGAGCCGGCTCAACAACTAGCATCCCACCTGCTCCCACAATAATCCTAGATATAATGAGCTGCGCCAGGTTTTTAGAGGTGCTTTGAATAATGGTGGCGATCACCACCAGAAACAGTCCAGACACAAGAGCCATCTTTCTTCCGACTCTGTCACTTAGCCATCCTGCAAAGGGCAGTACCACAACACATCCGATGCTCTGAGCTGCGTTCACCAAACCAAGCAGGGCATCCTGTGGATCATTGAAATATGACTTCCACTCATCCAGAGACTGCAAACCGTTCATTAGAGAGCCATCGTAGCCAGCAACGGAAGCAGACAGTAACGGAACGCATAGCAGCAAATTGAGCTTGAGAAGGTGCGGAACCCTGAACCAGTACTTCCCATAATTCGGTATCACACTGGCGAGTTGATTGCCTACTAATTCGGACAATTCTTTCTCTCTCTTAGACTCATTGTCAACACTCATGTTTACGAATCAAAGTAATGAACTTCAGATGTGAAGATGTCGTTTCAAAGCCTTGTATTTATATATTGTTGTGAGCCATGCATGTGGGTTGCGTAGCTATTCCAATAACTGGGGTTCTTAGGCCTCACGGTGTCAGCCTCGCTTCCCCACGATCATTGTCTATTACCTTCCCCCTTTTTTGTTGTTCTTTTTATCACCTCATCCATCTCGTCCAGACTACCTACAGTTGCATTGACTGTCTTTATCGGAGACCTTTCGACCTTGGAGAGTTTATTAACGGTTCGATCTGCATCCGCCACAACACCCCCGCTCCCCGGGTGCTGCTATTGGCACTGGTATTTCACGCGGCTCAGAAATTACCCCACGACTTCGGGATGATTGTGCCGAAGAGGGTGACACTCGCCCTTCTAAAGCGTAGACCTCCCAACACTTGGTGTATTGTTTGTCTCTGATGGAAGACATGTTTGGGATACTAGCCCGAGTCTGCCATTAATTCATAATCGAACAAAGGCATTTATTCTACATATTCTAAGCTTTGCTTGCTTACGATGTCCGCTGGAAACGACACTTCGCAGTCTGTCTCAACAACTCGACGTTTCCGTTCACCTGACCTACGAGGCAAAACGTCCGAGCGGGGTCTGAGATAGCGAGCCTCCCCGAGGGGAGGTTCCCTGTGGGGATGTTGCTCTCTTACGAGAGGTCCCTGTCGATGCGCCCGTATGACAGGTGCGAGTCAATGTTCACTGCACAGAGCTTCGCTGGAGGCACTATATAGCATCGGAGTTTGTACTTTCGTGTGGTAGGAATATACATAGTGTTATAGTGTAATATTCTATTCTATTCTAAGTTTATGGAAGGCAGTAACCACCGTCAACTATAATGTCCGTGCCTGTTGTATATGTTGAAGCGTCTGACGCCAAATACAAATACGCACCCTTTAGCTCTCTTGGATCCGCGTCTCTACACATTGGAATTCTTCTGAACCACTCTTCTTTCATTTCAAAAGGACAGTCTCCTGAGATAGCTGTGTCAGTGTAGCCAGGGCTGACAGAGTTGACCCTAGCAAAATCCACCCACTCCACAGCTAGGGATTTGGCCAAATGAATAACAGCGGCTTTTGCAGCATTATAGCATGCCTGCTGTTGTGGAACATTGACAATGTGCCCTGACATTGAACCTGTCATGATCAAGTTCCCACTACCTTGCGCTCTGAAAATTTCTCCGGCCGCTCTAGCTGAATAATACACTCCGTTCAAATCAACATTTATGATATGGTCCCAATTTTCAATGCTCTGGTCCAGGCCTCCTGCTTTGGCAGGAATTCCCGCATTGGCTATCATAACGTCCAGGTGACCAAAATCCTTGACGACCTGGTCCACAGTGGCCTTTACTATCTCATAGTTTTCTACTTTGACTTTGTAAGCCCTCGATTTGACTGAGTATTTTTCTTCCAGTTCTTTAGCATGATCAATGGCCAGAGAGTTAGTGTCGTACCATATTGCTACATCAGCTCCTGCCTCAGCGAGGCCATTGGCAATTTCATATCCAATGCCACCGGAGCCACCAGTAATTGTAACAACTTTTCCTTTCAAACTGAAAAGTTCGAAAATGCTGTCGGATAAGACTGGGTTCGCTTTTCTGATTGATTGTGGCATCCTAATAATTCTCTGGCCTGTTCTTGTGTCTTTTCTAACCTTGCTACTATTTTCGCCTAGTGATTTGGATGACAATTTTGCTTAGTATTAGCGCTTTTATATGTTCTTCTGCACGGAGAAATCGCATTAGTTTTTACCGATTAGTGTCTACCGACTACCCCACAATGTTAGGAAAGTCCGCATTTTGTGCGGCTGAGGAGGGTGAAAGTTCTCCGGTCACGCCGTTGAGCCATATTTAAAAGCGGACAACTCTCCACCATTTCATAAAAAAGCTATGGGGAACAGGCTGACTCTCCACTTAGATGGATTTTTGACGAACCCCTGAATAATCATGAGCGCGCAACATGCTTGCAACGAGTGCCAGCGGAGAAAGGCAAAAGTGAGTGAGCTACTTCTTTGAAGTAAACAGTTGCTAATGCAAGAAGTGCACAAGAGAAATCCCTGTGTGTTCCCTTTGCATTAAGTACAAGAGGCATTGCCTGTATGAGAAGCACAAGCGCTCACGGCTGACAAGAAGGTGAGTATTCCCCTGCGGTCTAGAGAGCAAACTGACCCTATTAGGCACCTCACAGAAGTTGAAGAAGAGCTAGCAATCGCTAGAGCTCTGATAAGCAAATACATTCCCTTTAAAGATACCGCGAAGCTGTTGTCAGAGGCGAGAAACGGTGATGTGCATGCTGTGGATGAAGAGGTCGGTTCCAGAAATGAGAATCATACTGCTGATTCTGCAGAATATAATTGCGGAAATTCCAATAGCGGCCACCAAGATGATAGATACGACAATGAAGCGGAGACTGCCGTTGATTTCCAGAGTCCAAATGCTGTCATGACACAGATACCACAGCTTCTTCCAATCAAAAATGTTAGTATTTCAAACAAGAAAGGCGTGACACATTCGCCGACTGCGAGACGAGGTGGTCCAGGTATTGCTACTGCCAACGTGTTCGAATATGACTGGGATGAGAGGGATGGGGCGAAGGAAAATAATGATGGGATGGCAATGCTGGCTTCAGGGCAGCCGAAAGCAGGATATTTGGGCCTTTCGTCAAGCGCAGCTTTGCTTAAAATTATTCGGCAGTTTTATCCATCGGAGATGACAGCGAAAAACATACGTAAGCCGTCGACACCTTCTCCAAAGCTTGACTCTACCGATACTATTTCTGGGAGTTTAATGGACTACTACGTGGAACGATATTTTGAAACGTTTCATGTATCGTATCCTATTGTTCATCAGCCGCTCTTCATGGCTCAGTACCACGACATAATCTCTCAGCCTGAAAATGGATGGAAGGTGCTGAAGTATGTCGTGGCCGCTATAGGAGCGTTTATGTCAGCCACTGCGCTTTCAGATGAAGACACTAACGATCTCATTTTGTTTCAAATTGCAAAAAGCAATCTCACAATGGATATGCTTGAAAGCGGGTCGCTCACATTGGTTCAAGCGTTGGCATTGATGTCTAACTATTTGCAGAAGCGAGATAGACCTAACTCAGGATATAATTATCTTGGGATAGCTGTAAGAATGTCCCTGGGCCTTGGGTTACACAAAGAATTCTCCGATTGGAGCATCGGTGTGATGAATCTCGAAATGCGACGTCGTGTGTGGTGGTGCGTCTATATTTTTGACTGTGGGGCTACCATTACTTACGGACGGCCACTCGGGATCCCGTGTGCAGGAATAGATGCGGACCTCCCTGCGAACGTTCTCGACTCGGATATAACCTCAGCAACGAAGGAACCAACCCATTCAAGAGATTTTCCGACGGTTTACTCAAGCGTGAGTCTGCAGTCCCAGTTTCATCTATTTACGAACAGCATTTACGAGAGGCTGATATCAGAGCCATACCCGTCAGCGGAAGACCTTCTCCTCTGGGACAAGCAATACATTGAGCAGTTCCTTAATGTGATACCAGAATATTACAGGAAAGATGCGACAGTGCCGGAAAAGTTCCTACTATCACACAATGTACTGACATGGAGATATAAAAATTTGAGGATCATCATGTACCGGCCGTTTCTTCTGAAAAAGGTATTCGCAACAAGAGAGGGCTCACAAATACCATACTCTCCGGATGAGTACACCGAGAGAGCATGCGAGATATGTCTTGAAGAGTGCCACAGTGTTATTAATAGAATAGGAATTTATTGGAATACCACAAATCGTTACAGAATGGCTGCATGGTATGCTCTTTTCTTTTTGATTCCAGCAACCGTAATGCCTTTGCTATGTCTCCGCAATTCCCGCGGGTCCGAGTGCACTGGTTTATGGAGAGAGGCCTCTCTGAAAGCAATCAGCATAATAGAGAGCTTGAGGGCTTACCACCCTCTCGCAACAGAGTATTTGAGAATCATACAGAAGCTAGGAGATGGATACCTTACTTCTACAGAAGAATTGGGAGAGGGTGACGCTTCATTTGGGAATATCCCTCCTACAGAAGATAGCCCTTTGACACAGTTTATGCTACTCAACTGTTTGCTGAGCCCTCATTCTTTTGATATTGATCCAAACATTTTATGAACTACGGACTGCAGATATATAAGAATGTATTTTCCCCCAGTTTCAAATGAGAGAATACTTAACGTTCTTGTTAGTAATTTGCAGTCTCTCCGGTCTGCTTTATGTGTAAAACTTACTGCTCCATCGATTACAAGATCCGCACCTGTCATGTACGAGGAAGCCTCGCTTGCGAGATAAACATAAGCGCCTTTCAGCTCATGTGGAGCACACACGCGTTCAGCTGGAATCATTGAGAACCATTTGTCGCTCCATTCTTTAGGGTGAATGGCAAGCATGTCTGTCTCAATATAACCAGGCGAGACACAGTTAACACGTGCAAAGTGCACCCACTCCACAGCAAGACATTTGGCAAGGCGGACCAAACCAGCCTTGGATGCATTGTAGGGAGCCTGTTTCTGGGGGAAGTTGACAAGCTGGGCAGACACAGATGCAGTGAATATGACATTCCCTTGATGGAAGTCCTCCAACTCAGTTTTCTGTAGTTTGAAAGCGTGTGCGGCGGCCTGAGCTGTGAAAAACGCGCCGTCTAGATTGACGGCCATAATTGCTCTATATGCGTCTTCAGTAAACTCCTCGGCTGGATGGTGTGACGCGATACCAGCGTTTGCGACCACTATGTCAAGCCTTGAAAAATCGGCCACCACGTTCTTCACAACATTCTCTATTTCTGACTTCTTCGCTACATTCACCTGATACATCTTGATCACTCTTCCAGTCTCAGATAATTTCCTCCTGGCCTCGTCAAGGACAGCAGCTGGAGAGATATTGTAGGTGACTGCCAGATCTGCACCGGCCTCAGCAAGACCGATGGCTGCCGTTAAGCCAATACCGCGAACACCCCCAGTGACAAGAGCCACCTTCCCCTTCAAGCTGAATTTATCGAGAACAGATTTATCAGTTGTCTTTTCCAACATTTTATTCTGGCAACTTGCTCTTTTCGTAGTAGTTCGCCGCAATTACAGGCCTTTTATGCTCCCATTTCCATTTCGGAAGGATAGGTGTAGTCCCCACAGGTGTACAGTCACCCTTGCACGGGTGATTGTGCACCTGTGAATAGGAGCTATTGTGCCCCGCGCCCCAGCGCTCCGACCTATATTATGACACGAGGACCACGGGCTAGTTCGAAAGTGAGAAAAAAAGCTGAAAATGACTGCTGATTCAAATCCTGCCTTCGTTTTAAGAGGAGTCAAAGACGTAGCGTTTGAGGAAAGACAAGTTCCTAAACTTCGCAGCGCTAAAGATGTCCGGGTACACATTGAGCAGACGGGCATCTGTGGCTCAGATGTCCACTATTGGCAGAAAGGAAGCATTGGAAAATTTGTGCTTAAGGGTCCGATGATCTTAGGCCACGAATCTTCTGGGACTGTTGTGGAGATTGGCAAAGACGTGACTAATTTGAAAGTTGGTGACCGTGTGGCCATTGAACCAGGTGTTCCTTGTAGATTCTGTGACTACTGCCGTTCTGGAAACTACAACCATTGTCCTGATACTGTATTTGCCGCCACCCCGCCATACGATGGCACTTTGGCGAACTACTATATCGTGGCATGTGACTTTTGCTACAAGATTCCTGAAACAACTTCATTCGAAGAGGGGGCACTGGTTGAGCCCGTGGCAGTCGCTGTTCAGATCGCCAAGCGTGCTCAAGTGAAAGCTACCGACTCTGTCGTTGTATTCGGATGCGGTCCAATTGGTCTTTTATGTCAGGCCGTGTGCAAGGCATACGGTGTGAGGAAAGTGATAGGGGTTGATGTCTCCGAGAGCAGGCTACAATTTGCTTCCGAGTTTGCGGCGGATGGGGTATTCAAGTCACCAGAGAGAGCTCCCCAAGAGTCGGAGGCTGGTTACGCTACAAGAGTATCATCAGAGCTGAAGAAAGAGTTTGATTTGGGCGAGGGAGCCGATGTGATCTTGGAAGCTACTGGTGCAGCGCCTTGTATGCAGGTGGGGGTGTATGTGGCTAGACCTGGAGGAGCGAGATTTGTGCAGGCCGGTATGGGGCAGGAGTTTGCATCCTTCCCAGTCACTGCGGCTCTCATCAAGGAACTGAACTGGACTGGGAGTCTGAGATATACCACTGGCGTTTATCCCACAGCAGTGGATTTGGTGACATCCGGCAAGATCGATGTGAAGAAACTCATCACCAACAGGTTCAAGTTCGAGGATGCTGAAAAGGCTTTCGAGCTGGTGAAAGCCGGCAGAGCAGACGTGATAAAAGTGATTATTGGAGGCTTCCGGGGTATTTAAGTCGCAGAGGCTTGCTCCGGGCAGCAGAGACCCCACAGATAGACTATAGGGGTGAGGGCTTCGTAACCTTTATCAGATAGGCTACAAGTGTACGCGTATATAATAGGAGAGGCCTCCGCCAGAATAACAGAATGGCGCTTGTCTACTTTCAAGAATCGAATTTACTGCTGTAAGATGGTATTTACGTTACCCGTTAAGAGGGGCGACAGGTTCCCCACCGATGTTACAATGTTCAGCATCCCTTCCCCAGGTTCTGGTCCTGCACCCTTTGACCTCGCAGCCACCATCAAGGGAAAAAAATTTGTGGCAGTTTTCGCCCCAGGAGCCTTCACGCCAGCCTGTACCGATGACCATCTGCCAACGTTCATCAGGAGCCTTCCCCAGTTTTTCCGCAAGGGCATCGACTTACTGCTAGTAGTCACAGCGAATGACGCCTTCGTGCTGAACGCGTGGAAGAAGGCGCTGGGTGCTGCTGGCGACGAGAAGGTGCTGTTCGTCAGTGACACTTACCTGGAACTCTCCAAGAAGCTTGGAAAGACCCTGGACCTGTCTGTCGCTGGGCTAGGGGAGAGAACTGGTCGTTTCGCGGTCATAGTCGGCAAGGACGGTGTGGTTGACTACTCCTTCGTCGAAGAAGGACCGGAGGTTAAAAAATCCACTGCGGACAAGGTTCTTGCCAAACTCTGATCGTGTCGGATATTTCTTTACTTTTCTTTAATTTGAGTTTGCCTACTCGCTGTAGTGGTGTAGGCCCTGTTCGTGATTAAAGACGTGTGTAAGCTATTCCTACTCCTCTTACACAAAAGTACAAACTCCGATGCTATATAGCGTCTCCACCGAAGCTCTGTGCAGTGAACATTGACTCGCTCCTGCTAAACCGTAATCACTGCCTATACCACATCACATCCTAATACTGTGACAGCGACGCACGTGATGCTGATTAACGAGTTTTTCTACGACCATGAGACTTCTGCGGGGACGTCAATCAGACTCTTTGTGTATCATCCGAAGATCCTAGGCTATTCGAAAGCGAAGTTTCCTGGGGTTGTGGTGTATTCGGAGATATACCAAGGTGAGTGGTTCTGTGGATTGGATCGACTAGCAAGCAACTAACGTAAGCGCAGTAACTGGTAAGTCTCTTTCGCGTCCACTTTGTTGAATGCTGACAATTAAAAGGTCCTGTTCAGAGGTTTGCAAAACAGATAGCCAGCGAGGGCTATATTGCGGTGTGTCCTTCGATTTACCACAACTTTGAAAGTAAGTAATAGACCGTCTGACATGCTCAAAGGGGTACTAATGCGTATATACAGGCCCTCAGCCGCTTTCATATGATGATGAAGGAACCGACAAAGGCAATCTTTACAAAGTGAAGAAGCCTCTGGCGTCGTACGACGAGGATAACAAAATCTGTGTTGATTATCTGATGAGCCTGCCGACGTGTTCGGGAAAAATAGGATCGACGGGGATGTGTCTGGGTGGACACCTTGCATACAGAGCAGCTCTAGATGATCGTGTCACTGCTGCAGTTGGGTTTTTCCCGACGGATATCCATGATCATGCGCTGGGACTGAACCAAAACGACGACTCTCTATTCAAGGCAAGCGCTATTTCCAAAGACACCGAGATCATTCTTATATTTGGCACCCTCGATAACCACGTGCCGCCGGAGGGAAGAGATTTGATTAGGAAAACCTTGAGAGATAACGGGGTCAACTTCTCGTTCTTCGAGGTGAATGACGCACAGCATGCTTTTGTGAGAGACGAGTCTAGCAAAGGTAGGTACGACTCTGCAATTACGAAGGCGTGCCTAGGGTTCTTGTTTGAGCTTTTTAATAGGAAACTCAAGACAGACCTAGGCGAGTTCGATGACCAGAATATTGTCGTGGAGCATGTTTGTTGAATATATTTAAACTACAGATAGCTCAATTCTCGGTAATCTCCTCCGAGTCCTCCCCAAGAGAGTCCTCAGCGACAAGCGCCTCTCCATTTCCAAAGTCTCCAGTCCAGCCTTTCTCTCTCAGGTAGTGCTCGAATCTGACATCCTCCATCAACAGATCATCCTCGTCCAGGTGTGGGATACAGAGATATGTAATGGTGACACCAGCCAAACCACATATAGCTGCGATAATGAAAGTCCATTTCTTGCCCAGGTGCGTCTGGATCGGCGTGAAGCTCTTTGTACCTACGACAGCTCCAACCTTTCCGATTGCCGCCGAGAAGCCATAAAATGTTCCTCTGACACCGGTGGCATAACATTCCGACGAGGTGAGACCCATCATGTCCCCTGGACCGAGATTTCCGCTGGACATCATGAGTCCGTAAAAGATGATGAAGAGAGGGACAATCTTACTGATCTTTTCGAAGGCGCACCCTATGATGAGACCAAACACAATGTACCCGGCAAACCCCACCATTAAAGTATACTTTCTGCCTATTCTGTCACACAGGTAAGCTCCAATAAAGACTCCTGGAATGGCAATAATCCCCAGCAGCAGAGTCCATGCACCCACCTCCAGCAAATTGCTCGGGTCTTTGATGACGGAAGCTGTGATAGTGGAGGAAAATATACCGTTGGGGAAAGTAACGAAATCGTAGATGAACCAGCACCCGCATGTTCCCAACAACCTTCTCCAGTAGTACCTGATTGCAAGAAGATAGGGAACCTTTCTGCGCATGGCACCCTTCTTATACAAAGTGGAAGTGTCCATCTTCATTCTGAAGTAAAAGAGAACTAGTGGGAAAACCATCCCAATACCGAAGCAGACCCTCCAGGTAGTAGACAGGTGCTTTGATCCACAGATAGCGTACACAATAATGAACACCACAGTGGCAACAGGACCCCCCAAGGAGAGCGGAAGGTTTGTCACAAGAACGAAGACTCCACCGCGGCGCTTGACGCGCTCGTTAGCGGCCTCCGAAGCCGCAGTGGATGATGCGGGATATTCCCCACCCACACCAAATCCAGTGACACCTCTCGATACAATCAGCATCCAAAACAACCCAGTCACAGTCGCACCGTGAGCAACAGTAGACATCAGAGATCCCAGAATGATCAACACTGTACACAGAATGATAGACTGCTTTCTCCCCAGATAATCGCACACCAAACCTACGGTCACCTGTCCCAGAACAGCCCCGACGAGGGAGGCATTTGAGACCGACGTCTTCATATCTGCATCGTACACCTTGGGGTGTTCGGCAGTGAAGACCAGGTTTAACATTGTCATGATGTTATTTTGATAGCCGTCGGAGATCAGAGCACAACCTGCGCACACGATGGTGAAGATATCAGACGCCGACCGTCTTGCGAAACGCCCTTTTCTTGCCTCTGCATCGTATCCTGCCAGCTTGATGGAATCTGATTCTACCGCATAAGAGTATGTATCTTCTTCTCGCTTGGCAGCGTCGGAAGAAGAATCCTGCTGGAGAGACATTCTCGTAGTATTTTCGCTGAGGAAAGAGGGAAGTGCGTTTCAGCTACTTCATATCACAGTCTCAACCTGCTTTATATAGGGCCGGGCATATTATTTTCTGATCGGATCGCACACGTGTGTGCTTCCGGAGCGAGTAAGCTTTGATAAAAGCTTATTCTGCAGGTGGTACATTAACAATAGACGTATGATGATGAGAGCGCTTGAGTTGAACGCAAACCAACCGACTGTGATTAGCTCAGAAGTCAATATTCCAACGTTTTTCTGGGCCTCCAGTGTAGGCCCAGAAAAGCTGTAGAGTGATATTCTCTGTTCTGATCATTGTGCGGTGCAATAGCAATGGTATCAGCCGCTCGTGTATATCGGCTGATATTATTTTGGGCCCCCCTCCCCACACCCTAGTGAGAGTTTAAATACAACGTGTTTCAAAGATGTTTCACCGGCAAGGACATACGACATAACGGATATAGCTTCCGAGGAGTATCTCCTAGTGACGATCGCTGAGTTCTAGCACGTGGCAGCTCTTGTTCCTCAGATGCACATCTCTCTTTCCTGCATTGTACTCTCCGAGAATTGAAAAAAGGTACATCAATCAGGACCATGGCTTCATAACCCCACGGTGTTAGAAGCCTAGCGCTCCAGACATAGAGAGTTGGCTTTGTGTCACAAGAGGCTCAGGGTCATAATAAAGACTAACGCCCGTCGAAACGGATATTCCTCTTCTCTTTAACCCAGTACACCTTACATCTTATATAGTATATAAGGGTGATAGGAATAAAACAGGGTAATCTCCATAAGAGAGCGTCCGAGAGAATGATACATACTTTTTCCCTTTAAAAGCGATAGGATTTCAAGGAAAAAACAGGTGTTTGAGGAAGCACTATGAAAAAGGGAAGATCGGTCCCAGTGGGCCAAGTGGGCGGAAGAAAAACGAGATCCGGAAACGTTGCCGACCACGAGCGCGACCCAACAAGGAGTAGAAACTTCAAATGAACACGATGAAGAAGAGCTCACTGATATTGACCGATCAGGAAACGCTGCCTTAGATCAATATGTGAAAGATTACAAAATGAAAGACATAGCGCTGTTCCCTAATCCAGAAATGCTCGACGTTATTCTTACAGTGTTCGATACTCAAAGGATATGAATTCGCGACGCGAGGATATCGTATTCGGAACAAAGAAGATCACAAATCTGAGATCTTCGGAAACATAACTCTTAACGCCATTTACCGAGGAAACTAAACCTATAGATCGGATCGAACAACAATTTTGAACGACCGCATGATCACCGTTCCATTCTCGACAACCTAGCGTTCAGAACGGCTCTGTAACCTTACGCGACTTATTTCACGATCTTCTTCCTTTCGGTGATGACGCTAACTAATGGATACAGTGTATTAGTCAGCGGCAACTGGTCTGCCCCAAACCTCATTGCCTCCTATATCACCATTCCTCCATTCTTGTTGCTCTGGGTCGGTCGTAAGCTGCTCGTGAACAGAGGAAGGCTGCACCGGCGCGTCGAAAACATAGGCGTGTTCAGGAACTCGGATGTTGTTGAGGCCGAGGCAGCTGCAGAAGAGGAGAGAATACCAGGAAACATCTGGGAGAAGGTATGCTTCTGGATAGCGCCGGCTGTTTATTGAAAACCACTGTAAGCTAACAAGTATTCCCCTCCTTGTCTGTACACGCCACTTGCGTTTTTTCGTTGAACTACAGCGCTAAATCAAGAACTCTACAAGTAGACGCCAAAGGTGTAACGCAGTTGTTCAATCATCGACAGAGAAGAATCTCGTCGGAGACCCAAGGGCGTGATAGTAGAGTACGCCACGCTGATGAATTCCCAAAGCCTGAGGTCGGCTGTGCCGAAGGTGGAAGCAAATGATGAGTTACCTCGTGGGGGCGGCGACAGTGGGGACATCCTCGACGAGTTCTTTGACTCAAGGTTATATGACACATCTGGAGAGACACTGGACTCCCATCCTAACAACTATTCTAAAGAGGACCTCGCCGACCCGCTACTTGGCGTTGCACCATCTCAGTTCCTGAACGACGTAACAAGCGGGGATCAATACTTACAACAACAACAACTTGGCATAGTGACAGAGGAAAAACTAACATCTGTGGACTCGTTCTTTATAGATGGCTTGTCGAGACAAGGAGGCACTTTTTTAAATTACCAGATATCCAGTGCTGATATGAATGCTGAAGTTGATGATGACAGTGGAAGCACTGAATTTAATTCGATCAGTCACCCTGTGACCCCACCCACTTCCCAAACTGATATATTGGACTCGGCTATTAAGACTGAAGATGGCTATGGTGATCATATTACGAATGAGGGAGATCGTTTTGACGAAAGTGTGGTCTCGAAAATGGAAGACCAGCCCAAATCACTCCCGATAAACACAGAAAAAGCATTCCCGGAGTATGAAAGGTCAAGATCACAGCTTATGAAGCTAAAATTTGGTCCTCTTTACCATGATACAGATGCCCAAAATGGAGGGGAGCACGTTGACTCGGATGTACCCAGCGCGGCGAATGGTTTTGCCATACCAAGAGAGTACTTGGAAAAGAAGGACGTGGATCTGCCCTTCAAAGTGAATATATCGGGGCTGCCCAGTTTCTCAAGAGTCGAAACACAAATAAAGGTGGGATTCTCGATATCACCGTTTCCGCACCAGTATCTGTTGAAAATACCAAGAGACACAATTGTGAAATCTAAATATTGCCTTGCAAGTGGACTAGATGAAATACCCAGGCAAGGAGTACTACACTTGGAGACATTTGTGGTGACCAGCGCGTCTGTGGAGAGCGAGGATATGTCAGAGGTGAAATCCTGCAACGTGTGTCCGACTTGTGTAAGACGTGAACTGAAGAGGGCGTCCAGGCGAAAAAATGGGAATATGGATGACGGCATAAACTGGGGGTTAGATGTTCCAAAGAGAGCTATAATCTTCAACTGTAAGGAGGTGCTGTCATTCTCACAAGGTCCGGAAGACTCTCTGGGTAATGAGGGGAAGCTTGAGATTATGTCTAGAATTATATGTTACTGCCGACATCACAAGGAGAGTAAAGGATTTAGGCTTCTGTTTGTGTTGAAGGACTACACTGGAAGCGTTGTGGGAAGAGGGTTCTCCTCTCCAATCATGATCATGGATAGAAAAAAGACCACTAACGGTAGTGAGAGAGCACACACCGGCGAGGATGCTGAGATGTCTAATATCAAGTCACCGGGCAGAGAGAATGGGCAGCAGCTGCAGCCAATATCACCGGCGTCATTTGACGGTTACTCAAGTGAAATGATGTCTCAGTCTGACTATACAAGGCCAATGAAAAGGCAGAAGAGGCCGCATTCTCCAGGCGCCGACAAGGATATGGAAAGGATTCACAACCCGGAAAGAAATGACTCTGTTGCAAGTTCAACTGTGGGTTCGGGGAAAAGGGTCCCACTTTCGCCGATGAGCTACGACAATCGGTCTCCCCCTGGTCATTTGAGTATACCTGGTGGGATGGGAGCAAGCTCAAATACTCCAGAGCGTTATTCTAACTATCATTCTTCAACCTCTATATCCACGGCTCCTTCTTCGTTCACAGGCGTGAGGCACGAGCAGGACAGTGGCACCGGTGTGGCTCAGTCGGATGCTCCTTTCATTCAGCGTATAATCCCTGCTCAGGGTCCAATTCGCGGAGGTATCGAAATCACCCTTCTGGGCTGCAACTTCAGGCCTGGATTGTGCGTTAGATTCGGGCCCAACAAAGCGGTAGCCACGCACTGTTGGTCGGATTCTACCATTGTCACATATTTACCACCGGCGTCTCACGCTGGACAGGTCATAGTGTCTTTTGAAAACGGCGGAGAAGTGAGACGCTCGGAAGATCATGTAGAAGATGCCACGACAAAGCAGCTATTTACGTATCAGGATGATACTGATAGGCAGCTTATTGAGTTGGCTCTGCAGATTGTGGGACTGAAGATGAATGGTAGATTAGAAGACGCGAAGAATATCGCCAAGAGAATAGTGGGAAACAGCAACGCGAACTCTCCCAGAGATTCTGCAAGTCGTGAAGATACTCAGAATCCGAGTCCGTCCATTAGTGAAGATTGGCTTGAGCATGCGACGACAACCGTGCAGGAGTTGTCTCTGTCCTCGCTTGACCAGGAGAAGGTTTTGTTGAGATTTTTAGCTTTGATGGATTTACCGAACGCGCCGGTTTCAAAGCCAAACTTCTCCATATGCACACCTGAAGGCCACACTCTTCTGCACTTGGCAGCGCTGAAAGGATACGTAGAGTTGTCGTTGTTCGTCATCAGCAGAGGCTCCAAAATTGACCTGAAGGATGTCAATGATTTCACTCCCCTTCATTTTGCTCTTATGCAGGGTAATGAAATGATCACTGAGATTTTGCTCAAATGCAAAGCCAAACTTACAAGAAGGATAAAGAGTGGTGTTGAGATAAAGGACATCGCAGATTCAAACTTGCTTGACTTACTTGAGACGTACTACAAGTCCGATGAACCTGAGAGAACAGAGTTGAGGGGCCTCAGCAGGACATTTTCCAATGATTCGATCGACTCGATGTTATCCGCAAACATTGACCACGGCTTACGCTGTCACATTTCGAGAATTGTGGCGGAGCCTTACGATGGCACAGATGGAGTAGAGCATGGTACGGAGATCACTCCTGAGGGACCTGATATTGATGAGGTAGAAGACGAGGTAGAAGAGTATGAGTTTGCCGATGATGAGGATTACGACTACAGCACGGGTTCCGAGTTGGCACATAGCGAAAATTCCCTAAGCTCTCAGGCAATGGACACTATATGTGAACAGGCTTCAATAGTGAGTGAGAGTGGCGGCGATATAGACCTGGCTCATAGTGAATGTCGGAGTCATGCAACTCCGTCTTCCTCAGATGTTCTTCCCGCTTATGACGATCTCTATCCTATCCGAGACAAGGGCATTCAGAAGGGCCTCACATCAGACATACAAGCGCTCAGCGGTCCTAGAACTGTCGATTCAACAGTCGAAAGTGAAGAGAGCGAGGATCTATTTTACAAGTTTTTCTCATATTCACAGAGAAAGCCTGTCACTAGTGATAAAAGGCTATTTTTCGTTTGGGTTCCGTTGTTGATTCTCACCTTCTCGATCCTCGCGGTTAGCAAATTTGGATTTCCGGGCTCTGACATCTACTTTGGCAAACGTTGCGCTGAGCACTATGAGAATTTTGTGTCTTTCTTGAGAGAAGCCCTTGGGTCTGTAATGCTGGGAAAAGAGCGGGTAGGGGGTATACTGAAAGAGCGATTCAACAGTGTCAATGCGGTGGTGACAGGAGCATGAAGAGTCGTAATCTTCTCTAAAGGGGCAAGGGCTTTTGAATTCCGTGTATGTTACTCTATAGGTTTTTTTTTTCCTAGCACTCTGCTGTAAGAGTCTATAGGACTATACTGAAATACAGCTACGTAACGCTTTAATGCAGATCTTTATGAGACTTATCATGGGGTGTTCCAGCATGTACTGGTGCTCTCCGACGGGCAGATACCACTCTCCACGTAGCTAGCTGGAGTAAAGACGGTGATCGCTCTTAGTGCTCTTGATAGCTAGCTAACTAGGGCCAAGAATTTGGTAGTGCTCGAGTCAACCATCGAAGCATCGCGCGCGCGAGTTCCGCGTACAAACTCTTTTGTGTGAAGTCAGATGACATAGCTTGCTCGGGAAGCCTATTGAAACGGCTACATGGCAGACCTCATTCATGCTGCAGCCGAGGCTGAGCCTCTCGAAAATGTCTGGAACAGAGATAATGTTCTTTTCATTCCGAAGGAAGAGCCCAGTGGAAGCTCTCGTAGCCTTGAGCAGGACCGCTCAGGGCAAGATGGTGCTGCCAGTTTAGACATATTTCATGCCGATGACACTGGCACACCGGAAGTTAGTGCTGCTGCCTTACCCTACAGGAGAAACGGAAAACAGGCCCAGTGCCGCAGAGAGGATGGTTTAGTTATTGGCGTCTGTCTTGTGGATTTCAACCACATCAGAGGGCCGGAGATCGAATACTGGGTTGACGACATTTCTAGTGAAGAAGAAGATAAGCTCGCCGTGCAAAGAGTCAATTCAGTATGGCCACACTTGCCCTTTCAGGCACTTCCTGATGGGGCACATCTCTTTGATGAGACATTCTCGAACTTCACATTAGTGTACGATCAGAACTTACAGTCGTCTGCAGAGATGTCCAGTGTGGAAGTGGCAACAATAGATATCCAGACCGCTGAGGCGGATGAGAGCACATACAGAAATGTCAAAACTGCCTTTGGGTGCTCGTGCATACGGCAGCTTCCGCGAGATGAGCTTTTGAACATAGATAAGCCTGAGGAGGTGACACGGTCAATTGTTCAGAAAGCTGTTGTCCTAATAACGAAATATCCAATAACAGTACAGTTGAAGGAGAAGCTCAGTATAGTCACAGCTAGCTTTTTCCAGCAGAGAAATTTTGAAGACAAGTCGATACTGAAAGTTCTGTTTGAAAATCTATCCGTTTTGTATAACTCAAACGGGATTGTTGTGCAGGATGACAATCCCTTTGAAATAAAAAGCGAGGTCAACAATCACGATAATACAAGTGTCAGGTATGTCAATGAGTATGGTGAAACGTCTGACCAGCCAACTAGAATACAGCCCTCGCTCTCTCGCGTCGTCAAGGAGTCGGACTTCTACATTGGTCTAAATTTGACGGATCTTGCCAAGTCATACAAAAGGAACCTACTAGTGATCTTCAAGGCGCTCCTATTGGAGAAAAGAATATTATTTTTCAGCAAGAGCCTGCTGAAGCTGTCGGATTTTCAGTATTCGTCGCTGTCTCTCATACCAAACCTCCTCTTGAACTTACAAGATTGCGGGTCTCCAATGCTGCATAACCTCAGTGAGAACAGATTCAAGCCGACGTCTTTCAAGACGAGTGATCGGAATTCGCTCCTGAGGTTTGTTGGATTACCACTACACATCTTTGACAAAGGTGGATTCTTTCAGCCTTATCTAGCTCTGCAGCAGCTTGATTTCTTGAAGAGTGCCAACACGAAATGGTACGTAATTGGCACTTCGAACGATATTCTTTTGGATCGCAAATCTGCTATTGCTGACATGGTAGTTTATGTTGATCACCCTACAAGCAGGATTGAGATACTTAATGCGGATATAAAGGAGCCACTCAGTCTGACTTCTGATGACAAGCGATTCATTGACCATGTTGTGGCAGAAGTTGAAAAGCAGAAGGTGGAAAAGGACAATAGAAACGAATCAAATACAATAAACAACAATGCCCTCGGTTCTAAGAGCTATTCAGGGAGCAATGATTTCATCAGATGGAGTTTTGAGGAATATTTGATAGGAATGCTTTCTTCGGTAAAGTTGAGCAATTTCCTCGAAACTGCTAATGCGACACAGTTACAGTCACTGAATCTCATGCCACCCGATGGTGGGAATAATGGAGAGTGTGTGTCTTCGTTCGGAACAAGTTTCATCAACGAATGGAAGGGTACAACTAATTACGAAATTTTCGATGAAACAACAGATGATGAGATGTTCAACTTCTTTGAACCGAAACATCAATCTGCTGTTATGGGGAAGCAGCCAAATGCACTGTCGGTGTTTTTCAGTGAGACTTTGAGGAAGTCGTTGCACGATCTTAACCGGAAGGGAACGAATAAGGCACATTCGTCTGAGACGGTAAGTGACTCAGATAGAGACGAATCCGTCCCGGAAGCAGTAGACTTGACGCAGGAACGTAGACAAGATGAATTCGAAGCGACTAAAATGGCAATCAATGTCGGCGGTTTTGTCAATTCGTGGTCTTCGTGGGCATCGCATAAGCTATCATCGGCAGGCAAAGAGAAATATGAAGAGAAGTCATAAATAGATAATCAATATTTGTATTACATATTTATGCATATCATCTATCTATCATCCATTGATGACAGCGCCGAAATCCTGCTCGTAATTGGGAAGCACGATTATCGGAACTCGGCAAATAAACTCAGAACCTGTAGATAAGTAGTCTGTCCCCTTATAAAGCAGGCCTTTGGAATCCCCGTATATCCTTGATAACTCATGATTCCGACGAATTGGCACCGCATGGGGTGCAGCAGGTGGTGGAGCAGACAACCGCTCTTCAGCCTCAGTAGTCGATGTTGAAGCAGCAGCAGCTCTCGCAAGAGGCGGATCTATTAATATAAATTTGATCTCCAGGATGTATCGGACCAGAAAGAAATTCGTCCTAAACTGCGACTCACAGTAGGAGGGTATATTTATCTCAGCATTAAGTTGAGTCGCATTCAGACACGAAATAACCTGGTGAAAGATATTCTCGGAACTCTCGTTATTGTCGTTAAGGCGATTATGTCGCTCTCCGTACTCATTCAGCGTCAAATACTCCTCTCTGTAGAATTTTTCAAGTTTCAGTAATGAAATAGAGCATCCAGACACTCTGATCTTACCTTGATCAAAATCGATGTTCACCGACAACGAATCGCCAATTTTGAAAACGGGTTTGCTGACGGACACGGTTCCCAAAAGTAAGCCATTCCTTTTCAGGACAAACCGCGTCTGTGGCCTGTTTGGTATCTGAGGGTCCAGCTCGATCGGCTGTTCTCCATTTTCTTTTTCCTCTTCTTCACCTACTACATCCCTCACTGATATCGGATTGGCTACCAGATTCAGTAAAGTTTCCCTAGGGTTCTCAATTTCACGTCTGCCAGAGCTCCTTTGGGCCCTATTCAAAAACTCTCCTTCAAACTTTTCTTGTATACTTATCAATCCATTGACGTCACTGCCGTTCATTTGGGTGATAAACTCCACAAACTTTGATCTCACTTCTTGTTCGCTCTCCTCTCCTTCTGAGAACGAAGATCTGCCATTAGTCAGCGTGCTGTGCGTGGAAAATCTTCTGGAAGAAGTGGACAAGGTGCTGATGCTGCCACTTCTCATATGATAGTATAGTCCCAATTTTTTCCTAATGGTCATAAAACTCATTCGCTTTACGTTCCGCACATCAGCAGAAGAGAAAGTGAGCGGCAAAGCAGACGAGCTCTTTCTCGAATCAACATGGTTGCTTAATTCTGCCACGGCGCCATGAGATTCAGTATTGAATCCTAGGAGAGGCCGTTCTAGGTGAAACAAGCACTGTTGGCCAAACTTGTTGACGTGCGGTTGTATTTTAAGCGGGAAAAACAATACTCTATTGTGCACGCCGCCATTGCTGTCAATCTCCTGGAATCCCACAACAAGGTTGTAGGTCACCACTATGCTGGTTGACTTGTATGAGGGCGCCAGCGTCTTTGGGAGCTTCAGGTTAACGTAAAACACGCGCGAAAGCTCGGTCGACGGGGTTTCTTCGTTGTACTCAGACGGCTTGAATCTCAGCTCTGTGAACATAATACTTTGAGTGGTTGAGAAGAGCGGAATGATGTTCATGTCTGTGCTTCTCTCTTTATTGCTTTTACTAGCTGTCTTTTTCTTCGCAAGCACCGATATTTTAGGGGTTATATCCGGTTTGTCCAGGGTTTCTGGACTGGTCAGCTCAGTAGATAATATGTTGCCGATGCCAGAAGTGAAACTATTAAGAAAGCTCTGTCGCTCTTGTTTCTCAACTTCTAATCCGCTGATACCTCCCACCTTTCCCCCAATCACACTTTCCTTTTTCATGTCGTCGAAAATCGTCCTTTCAATAAGGTCCTCGTCTATAGAGTAGTAACCAAATAGTTGGTAGTATCCGAGGAGAAGATTTATGTCTGGCAGCACATCGTGTATCAGGTTCTCCTCCTCGACGCTCTCAAGATCTCTTAAAAAGAGCGTCCGTGCGGAAGATGACAGCTGAGATGACAATCGCCTACCCAGAGACGACCAGTCGTTGTTATCCTCCACAGGTGCCGCAGTAACTTGATTGCCCTCTTGTGCCATAACCTCTGTTTCCTCTGGGGATTGCTCTGGTGCATGTTGCGGCGCTGGCTCGCTCTCCTTACGCTTCGCTCCTGCTCCCCATGCGCCGGCATACCTGAAGCGCAGAAGCACAGACAGCTCGTCTGTGCCGGCAATGACCGGATAATTCTCATAGACAGCCTCGACCCGCAAATTAGGGGTTGCCATCTGGTTAAATATCGTATGTGTGACCATCTCTGCCGCGTGAACACAATCCTACACCGCTGCCGGTTCATACGCAGTGTTGATGTCGCGGGAAACCTCAGTAGTGTGTGAGCCACAGAAGTGTAAAGTAGTGCCGCAACCGCTGATCCTAGTGATTTGTCATCTCCGAGGTGAGCCATTCGGCATTATTCAGGCTCGATAGGCGCAGGACCTGTTTTCTGGCAGAGCTTGGAGAGAGCTCTAGGACTGCAGAACTGCATTTTTTTCGGGTTTGAGCTTCATGGAGGAGAAGAGAGGATGTCTTTTGGGGATCTAGATTTGCAAGGGCACATATGGCTTTCCACGAGCAGTGCCGCTGGAGGACTACTGAATAGCGTTTTCGCAAGCGATGGCGACAACTTCATGCACCAGTCAACGAATAGCTCCTCGACGTGTGGGTATGGGTGCCTGGATAGCGAGGGGTGGGGTCCTCTGTCGAAGGAGTACTCTGATCTCACTGCGTGTTTTATCGACGGAGTTTTGACCGGAGGGGCGTCTTTGTTTCTGTTGCTCGCAGGGACTGTACAGCTGGTGTTTCTGAGGCGAGCGAAGAGCCTTTTCTCCCCTATTGCGTGGGAGCTGACCGCAAAGCTACTGCTGATTGTTCTTCAGGCGTTGTTTACTTTGGCCCTAGCGGTAAAGATTGGAAACACGGCAGATGTTAGTTTCTGGAGCGCAATTCTATCGACAGTATCACTGGCTGTCGCGTCGCTATTGCACTATGTGGAGGCGTTCAAATCGCAGATACCAAGCGGAGTTCTGCTCTTTTACTGGCTGTTCACGGTCGTATCTGGTGCTTTTAAGTTGGTCCATCTGTTTTTTAGATCAGACTTCACCTCGACTTTTATACTCACAAGCTTTATCTCGCTCAATGGGCTGTTCATTTTAGTAGTGGAGCTACTTGTGAAGAGGCCTGCTGTTCAACTCGCTGGAGAGATATCTGCTAGTCCTTATGATTTGGCGAATGTATTTGACAAGATCACATTCAACTGGATGTCTCCGCTGATGAAACGCGGCTACGCCACCTACCTGCAAGAGAAGGATTTACCGCAGCTTCCGCACTTCTTGGCAGCAGAGACTACCTCGCAAGAATTCCTTTCCAACTGGAATAGGCAGCTGTCTGACACTCACAAGAGACCCTCGTTGAGCGCAGCCCTTGCAAGGTCGTTTGGATTCCCCTTTCTGTTTGCAGGAGTTTTCAAAGGAACACAGGACATCCTTGCCTTTGTGCAGCCCCAGTTACTGCGTCTTCTGATCAAGTTTGTGAATGAGTACAACAGTGCCAAAGAGCCGATTCCATTAACAAAAGGATTTGTCATTGTTGCTGCGATGTTCCTGGTGTCAATCGTTCAGACAGCGTCACTTCATCAGTACTTTCAGAGAGTGTTCGATGTCGGCATGAAGATAAAGTCCTCGCTGACTGCTGTTATCTATCAGAAATCTTTGCGTGTTTCAAATGAGGCGAGGGCACATCATACGACGGGTGACGTTGTGAATTTAATGTCTGTTGACACGCAGAGACTACAGGACCTAGTTCAGAATTTGCAGATCATTTGGTCGGGACCCTTCCAGATAATCTTATGTTTGGTCTCGTTACACAACTTGATGGGAAACGCCATGTGGATCGGTGTCTTCATTATGGTGGTCATGATTCCTTTAAATGGGGTTATTGCCAGATATCAGAAGAAGCTGCAGAAGATCCAAATGAAAAACAAGGACGAGAGGACTAGAATAATTTCGGAGATTCTGAATAACATCAAGTCTTTAAAACTGTATGGATGGGAGACCCCATACAAAGAGAAGCTGGAGTACGTGAGAAACGAGAAAGAATTGAAGAATTTGAAGAAAATCGGTGTTTTCAGGGCTGTTTCGACATTCACCTGGAGCTGCTCGCCTTTTCTTGTGAGCAGTGCTACTTTTGCATTTTTCGTCTTGCTGAATAAGGATGTACCCCTCACGACTGATATTGTTTTCCCAGCGCTGGCACTTTTCAATCTCCTCACGTTTCCCCTGGCTGTGATTCCAATGGTCATCACAGCAACAGTCGAGGCGCAGGTGGCTGTCTCGCGTCTGACAGGGTTCCTAGAGGGGGAGGAGCTTCAGACGGACTCTGTAACTCGCAAAAAGGAGAGAAAGAGAATAGGCGATGTTTCGGTTGAAATAAAAGACGGCGAGTTTCTCTGGTCAAAAGAGCCTCTGAAAGTTAGCTTGTGTGGGATAGATTACCGTGCGAGAAAGGGGGAGCTTAGCTGTGTTGTTGGAAGAGTTGGTTCAGGAAAATCTAGTCTTCTCCAGGCGATTTTGGGTGACCTTTACAGAAGTCGCGGCTCTGTTGTTAGCTGTGGATCTATTGCATATGTTGCACAGGTTCCCTGGATCATGAACGGAACCATCAAGGAGAATATTCTGTTTGGATGTAAGCTGGAGCCATCTTTTTACGAGCGTACAATAAGAGCCTGTGCGCTGACACGTGATTTGGCTATCATGCCAGAGGGAGACGGAACCCAGGTTGGAGAGAAGGGAATATCCCTGTCTGGTGGTCAGAAAGCGCGTTTGTCGCTTGCGCGAGCTGTTTACGCGAGAGCAGATGTGTACCTATTGGATGATGTTCTTTCCGCGGTAGATGAACATGTTGGTAAGCACATCATAAACAATGTTCTCGGTGACTGCGGATTGCTGAGTACGAAATGCCGGATTTTGGCCACGAACAACTTCAACGTCCTAAAGTCGTCGCACCAGATTTCAATGATGAGGGGAGGGAAAATTGTTGAGCAAGGAACGTACGCGTCCTCTCTGGAGAACCCTGTTTCCGAGCTTGGTGCTCTGTTGAAGGAATTTGGAAGGCACAACAAAAACGAAAGCTCTGTGACTTTATCCACTGTTGCGGCTTCGGAGTCGTCTTCGTCTAGCTCATCTTTAGCTGATGACGAGCCTAAGAGGGGAGCTACTGAGAGCTTAAGGAGAGCGAGCTTGGAGTCGTTGAGTGCTGAAGCCAGTCATCACTTGGATGAGGGAAATAAGAAGGTGAACCAAGAGTCTCACGAGCAAGGGAAAGTCAAGAGAGATGTATATTTGAGATATGCACGTGCATGTAATCCTAAGGGGGTTGTTCTCTACTTTGTGCTTATCCTGCTTGCTATGACTACTAGTGTAGCGGCCAACATATGGCTGAAGCACTGGTCGGAAGTGAATACAGAAAAGGGCTATAACCCACACGTTGGACTGTATCTGGGGCTTTACATTTTACTGGGGGTTGGCTCATGCGCGCTCTCTCTTTTTCAGATCATTGTCCAGTGGGTCTACTGTTCGATTATCGGGTCTAGGTACATGCACAAGATTATGACTGACAGCGTTCTGAGGTCGCCCATGTCATTTTTTGAGACAACACCGATTGGGAGAATTCTCAATAGGTTCTCCAGTGACATTTACAAAGTTGACGAGGTTCTGGGTATGGTCTTTGGCCAGTTTTTCACAAACTCTGCCAAGGTGTTCTTCACTCTACTGGTTATCTGCTATTCTACCTGGCAGTTTGTGTTCATGATCATTCCTTTATTTGTGTTGTACGTCTACTACCAGCAGTACTATCTGAGGACATCAAGAGAGTTAAAGAGACTGGACTCTGTCTCGAGATCTCCAATTTTTGCTCAGTTCCAGGAGACGTTAAGCGGGGTGTCAACCATCAGAGCATATGAGCAGACGGCTAGATTCGCACATGCCAATGAGGCGAAGGTGGATCTGAATATGAGTGCATATCACCCAGCTATCAATGCAAATAGGTGGCTGGCTGTTAGACTGGAGTTTCTGGGCTCTCTGGTGATATTAGGCTCGTCCGGCTTTGCGATGCTCAGCCTGAAGTCAGGCAGTATCACTGCAGGTATGGTTGGTCTCTCCGTGAGTTACGCCCTGCAGACGACGCAGTCGCTTAACTGGATTGTGAGAATGAGTGTCGAGGTTGAGACGAATATCGTTTCTGTTGAAAGAATCATGGAGTACGCAGAACTGCCACCGGAGGCGCCGGAGGTGATTGAGGGCCATAGGCCTCCCGCTCACTGGCCGTTCGAAGGTGCTGTGAAATTTGAAAACTATTCTACCAGGTATCGCGAGGGCCTTGACTTAGTTTTGAGAGACATTTCGCTGGATATAAAGCCGAGAGAGAAGATTGGAATTGTGGGGAGAACTGGTGCGGGCAAGTCGTCGCTCACGCTGGCACTGTTCCGAATCATCGAGGCCGTCAGAGGGAGCATAGAGGTTGACAACATCACTATCGGCTCAATAGGCCTGGCTGATTTGAGGCACAAGCTCTCCATCATTCCACAGGACTCCCAGGTTTTTGCTGGTACCGTGAGAGATAATCTGGATCCCGCAGATTTGTACACCGATGAGCAGATTTGGAGAGCACTAGAGCTCTCGCATCTGAAGCAGCACATTCTCGGGATGGGCTCCGGGACCGAAGGGCTGGGCGTGACGCTCTCTGAGGGTGGTTCTAACTTGTCTGTTGGGCAGAGGCAGCTGATATGTCTCGCACGAGCGCTGCTGGTGGAGTCCAAGGTGCTCGTGCTGGATGAGGCTACGGCTGCGGTAGACGTTGAGACAGACAAAGTGCTACAACAGACAATTAGAACAGAGTTTGCGAACAGGACGATTCTGACGATTGCGCATCGTCTCAACACCATTATGGACAGCGACAGAATCATCACCCTGGAGAGCGGGAGAGTAGCTGAGTTCGATACCCCGCAAAACTTGCTGAAGAAGAAAGACTCTTTGTTTTATTCTCTCTGTGTTGAAGGAGGGATCATCAACGAAGATGTACAGTGAACGGTGCGGCGGTGGTGGCGCGACAGATAAACTTAGAATAAAACAAAAACAAAAGCATAGTCAAGCATCATGCATTCCTGTAGTTGCCCCCAGTGTCAAACTCTGCCGACTCCTAACAGCGCCTCAGCTATAGGAAGCCGTCCGTTGGACCATGCCTGCTGGTCAAAAGGTAAAACGAGCCACAACAGGGAGAAGGCATATTAACCGGAGTGAGAAACGATTAGCAAAATACCCGATACATCAAAGAGTGCAAACCGAGAAGGAGCGTTAGAAACAGAAATAAACTAAAAAGAAATAAAGTGCTGATGGGACAATAAGCTAAGAGAACATGAAACGACATCTATATGCTGCTGGGACAAAGAGGAAACAAATCTCACTGGGACGGAAGCTGCTGCTGCATCTGCGCATTCAGGTCGGGCTGGTAAATAGGCTCCTCTTTTTCCAAGGCAGTGTTCACCCCTTCTACTTGGTGAAAATCCAAAATCTCGCTGTACATCATCACCTTCCACGTATCTATAGGCAGGTCTGCGTCGTTGAAGCTCCAGTCAAACTTTTCCTCCGCAACCGGCTCGTCTGTGGGGTCGTGGTACGGCGCCAGGTACGGCTCTTCAAGAGCCTGCTCGGCGGTGATTCTCGTTCTCGAGTCAAACACCAGCATCTTGCTCAGTATGCTCACAGCGTCCGGCTCCACGTCTTTGAACCGCTCCGTCAGTGGCACCGGCTCTCTTTTCGGGAGCGACTGGACAAACCTCAGCGTATTCTCAGAGCAGATGGTGTCGATCACGTCTTCAGGGGGCGATCCCAGCAGCTCGGTGATGATCGAGAACTGGTGCACGTGGTCCTTACCCGGGAAGAGCGGTTTCCCCTCGATCATCTCCGCGAATATGCACCCGGCCGACCAGATGTCCACCTCTGTGTCGTACTTCTGCCAGGTGAGCATGATCTCAGGTGCGCGGTAGTACCTTGTCGAGACGTAGCCCGTCATCTGCGAGTCCTGTATTCTGGCGAGCCCAAAATCGCAGATTTTGAGGTCGCAGTTCTCGTTGATCAGGATATTGCTCGGCTTCAGGTCTCTGTGTATGACCCCTGCCGAGTGGACATACTTCAGCCCCCTGAGGATCTGGTACAGAAAGTACTGTATGAATTGCTTCTCCAGCGGCCGCGATGTGAGCAGTCTGTGCAGGTCCGTGCCCTGCAGCTCTGTGACAAAGTAGATGTCCTCCAGCGGAGACAGGAAAATGTCATCCAGCGTGATCAGGTTCTCGTGTCTCAGGTGGTTCAGCAGCTTCAGCTCCCTGTAGGTTCTCTTCGCCAGCACCGGCGTCGAGAACGGCTTCATTATCTTCTTGATGGCGACATTCTGCGACGTCAGCTTGTCCACCGCCGAGCACACCAGGCCGAACGCGCCCATGCCGACCGGGTTCAGGTCCGTGTACCTGCTGGTAGTCTCAAAGACAGTACCAAATATCTGCGTTCTGCGCACCAGTTAGTAATCCCGCCACGTCGATTGGGCAGGCGGACTGCAAGACAGGTAACTCACCGTGTGAACTCCTCCTGAGACATCTTGCCTGTATGTATAGTAAGCACGCCACACGCAGAGTCAGATGTATATGTGTGTATATCGAGCGGGGGGTAGGAAGGAGGGCCAGGGTGGTGTCGCGGATAGACAAAATTGGCAACAACAATCAGACTACTCCCAAGACTAAGCGCAGCGCGATGTATGCCAGCAGAGATCTACCCCGCGGTGTGTAAAAGTTCGTGGTCTGCGGGAGTCCTCCGCGGCGGTGCGCGAGGGCGTGTGTCTCTCTCTCTCAGGCTGGGGAGGGCTCCAGCTCTCTCTCTCTCTCTCGCACGACCGTCGAGAAGCACCTACGTCAGAAGGTCGCGAGCCAACCGGGTCTGCAGTTTACACACAGCCCACGGTAAACCTCAGCACTGGGTAGTGCGTGACAAAAACAGCAGCGGAGAGTCGTGCGCAGACCACGGCCTCCGCCGAAGCCAAAGAAAAAGAAGAAAAAAAGCGAAAAATGCGAAAAAAGCAGAAACCGAGGATTTGTAAAGAGCACGTGACGTGTATTCACATATCACGACATCGCTGGTGAATATTTCACCTCGCGAGCTCCACAGTTCTGTGGCGCTGCTGCCACGGCGAGAAGACATAATATTTTTCTCTTTCTGCCGTGAGATATGTCTGGCATCTCACACTGTATCAGATAGAGGGGAGGGGCTTTGGTTACGTTTCGCCACAGGTCTCAGCATTTCAACATCTCTGCATACAGCTATCGGGGTTTACTTTTCCAGCTGGTCAATGAGCCACTTCCACAGCGTATAGACAAACAGACATACACACACAGACTCAGACAGATAGAGATCTCTCAATAGGCGATCCCTTTGAGCTCTTTCCCTTGCATACTAGCGCCATACTACGACGCGAACTCAAACTTATTAAATTGGCATTGCGTTTTTTGACATCATAGGATAATTTTTTACGAGTGCGTGAGCCGTCTGCATTATCACATATATATATATATATAACAAAGGCTCCATCACAAAAGTTACTTTTACTCTCCAGATCTGCATCCCCTGAAAATGTCCAACGATTACCAGACGGAGAAGATTTTGAACGAGGAGGACTCGGAGGCGATCCAGCCTCACTTCTCCTTCGACCACAGGTTCTCGTCCACGATCGAGGTGCCTGAGTTCAACGAGAGAGAGGTCACACCGAAAGACTGGTTTGTCAGTCTCACAGACAACCCGGTGCAGAGGATAGTCCACTACCTGATCAGTCTCTTCCCAATAGCAAAGTGGATCCTGCACTATAACACCGTGTGGCTCTTCAGCGACCTTGTCGCCGGTATCACGGTCGGCTGTGTGCTCGTGCCGCAGTCGATGTCGTACGCGCAGATTGCTGGGCTCAGCCCAGAGTACGGGCTGTACTCGAGTTTTGTCGGTGTCTTCATATACTGCTTCTTCGCAACGTCGAAGGATGTCTCTATCGGGCCGGTGGCGGTCATGTCGCTGCAGGTCAGCAAGGTCATCCAGAAGGTGGAGGACAAGGTCGGCCCAGACAAGTACACTGCGCCGGTTATCGCAACGACTCTTGCGTTCATCTGCGGTGTGATCTCTTTTGGAATTGGTATTTTCAGGCTCGGCTTCATCCTCGAGTTCATCTCCATTCCAGCTGTTATGGGTTTCATGACTGGGTCCGCACTCAACATCTGCTCCGGTCAGGTGCCAGCGCTGATGGGCTACAGCAAACTGGTCAACACGAGGGCGGCGACGTACAAGGTTATCATAGACAGTTTGAAGAACCTGCCCAACACCAAGGTGGACGCTGCGTTCGGCCTAGTGTCGCTGTTCATCCTGTACGTGTGGAACTACACCTGCTCGTGGGGAATAAAGAGATACCCGAAACACAGAGCGTGGTTCTTCTACACCCAGGTGATGAGACACGGAGTCGTGGTTATTTTCGCCACGCTGTTCTCGTGGGCCGCCCTCTTCCAGTACAGAAAGTCACACCCACACGCCAAAGCCGCGTCGTGGTCTATCCTCGGAGAAGTGCCTGCGGGTCTGAAGCACGTTGGCGTAATGAAACTACCCGATGGCATTTTAGCGGACATGGCGTCTGAGCTGCCTGCGTCGGTTATCATTCTGCTCCTGGAGCACATCTCCATCTCGAAGTCGTTCGGAAGAATTAATGACTATAAAATTGTTCCCGACCAGGAGCTGATAGCCATTGGTGTCACTAACCTGATCGGAACGTTTTTCAACGCCTACCCTGCGACCGGCTCTTTCTCGAGATCTGCTCTGAAGGCCAAGTGCGGAGTGAGAACTCCTCTTGCTGGTATCTTCACTGGTGTCGTTGTGCTGCTGGCGCTGTACGCTTTGACTAAGGCCTTCTACTTCATCCCGAAAGCGGCACTCAGTGCTGTGATCATCCACGCCGTGGGAGACCTCATGGCGAGCTGGAGGGTTACCTGGAGTTTCTGGAAGACGGCGCCTTTCGACGCTGGTATTTTCCTGATCACCGTGCTGATCACTGTGTTTGCCACTATCGACGAAGGTATCTATTTTGCCATGTGTGCATCTGCAGCAATGATCCTGTGGAGAGCCGTTCAGCCAAAGGGCGTGTTCCTGGGCAGGATCAAGGTGGCCGAGGTTGTCGACCCTGTTATCGTGAGAGCCACTAGTGTCGACGGTGCGTCGACGTCGTCTATCGAGCAGAAGGACATTGATTACCAGGGAATTGATGAGTCCAAGTCTAAGGCGATTGGCGAGGAGTCAACCTTCGAGACAGTTGTTGCGGACAACTATGTCTCGAAGCTGCCCAAGAGCGTTGTGTTCAGCACTAAGTGGGTGCCTCTGCCAAGGGACAAGTCGCCGCTGTCTGCGTCGTTTGTGCACACCTCGCTGACCAACTCGTCCATAAATGTTATTCCACCTCCCCCAGGTGTCATTGTGTTCAGACCTGCAGAGGCGTTCATATACCCGAACTGCTCAAAGCAAGTTGATCTCGTTCTTGACGAGATAAAAGCATCCACGAGGAGAAGCGAGGTGAAGATTTACAAGAGGAAAGGTGACAGACCGTGGAATGACCCCGGTGAGCTCCATCTCACGCTGAAGAACCTGAAGAGGTTCAGTCTGCACGCAGACCTGGACCATGAGGGAGACGCGCTCGCGCACAGCACAGACAGCAGGCCGGTTTTGAGAATCGTGCACTTTGACTTTGGGAGTGTCACAGCCATTGACGCCACCTCTGTGGCAGCCCTGGTTGATCTGAGGAAAGCTGTTATCAAGTACACTGGAAGAGACACTGAGTTCCACTTCAGTGGGGTCATAAACCCGTGGATCAGAAAGGCTCTGGTTGAAGGCGGGTTTGGTAGGGCGTTCGACAGCTCCAGTGGAGTTGACGGCGCAGTGCAGGCTGAGCACAGGGTCTACAATATCGGGACCAGTCTGCACAGCGAGCGCTCTGCCGAGGACGAAGACGACCTGGACCTGATAGGGAAGGGCAAGGACGAGCAGGATGCTGAGAACCAGTACACGTACCGCGACCAGAAGTACTACGCTGTGAACGGAACAGACACACCATTCATTCATCTTGAAATTCCATCTTATGACCACATTGGCTAATCTACCCCACCTCACTTTTTCTGCTGCTTATTTTATTGTTTTACGTTTTTTTGCTGTATTCACAATTTGGAGGTATCTTAATTTATTATTTTCTCGCAAACCACTAAATGACATCCATGTAAGCGAACAATCATGCTTCATGCATGCAGTGTTTATGGCTGCACGGCCAGCCGGGCTCACCTGTCACCGCTATGGTGAGATCGGTAGTGTGACTTCGGAGTTTGACGATTGAAGAAGTGTGGAGACTGTGGCTCGCCGTCGGACATACCCCGAGGAGCCGCAGTGTCGAAGCTTTAATCGGTGCAGATTGGCAGCTGTGGCACTCGTTATCAGTTAAGCAGCAGAGGGGCTTGGCTGAGCTGGATCAGCCTTAGCAGAAGAACGCATCAATGTCCCAGATCTTTGTAAGATCGACCCAGTTCAGAAGTTCATCTTCGTCTTCTCTCGCTCTCCAGAGCTCAAGCAAAATCTGCTTACCGATCATTCGCTCGTTGACTTGGAACTTGTCAAAGAGCGACAAAATCCTGTTCTGGTGCCTGGGATCTGTAGACTCACAGCTTGCTATGAATAGCGTAAAGAACGGAATGTGAATCTTGAACTCCTTCAGCACCTGTGGATCCCGAGACAGTTCGTCCAGTCTTTCCAGGTGGTCGAGCGTGTCACTCACGTACTGCTGTAGGAACCGAGGGTCAACCTCCCTGACGAGACTGAAATAGTATATCAGCAGCACTTTATAGAAGCTGATCGCACCGTGGTATAGAATCTCGTGGAATGAACTGAGGAAATCTACTCTGTTGCGCCCAGGGTGCCTCTTGTCAGTGGTAAACAGCTTCCACGGCAGCTCCCAGTTTGTGAGTTCCTCCTCTAGGTCACAGCATATTTTTGGGAAATTTCGTGGGAACAGTTTTTTCTTAGTGAAGAAAGACCTATGGTTGGCAAACATGATTGTCTTATTGAAGAGGACAATTAACGACAATGGAATGCCGAAGGACAGCTCGATGGATGAAACTGTGAAATCGTCGTCTTCAAACTTAAAGAGCGTGTTGTCATACGGATAAGGAATCTCTACTAGATCTTCACTCGTCTGGTATGACTGTCCTGATGGCATGTTCGGCCGTGGCAAGTTCTCTGCCTCCGCTTTGCCTACTGCTGAGCTTCCCGAGTGTACCCCGTTCTGGATTTCTGAGGCAGCTGCATTCTCTTCCTGAAGGTCATCTTCTTCAAAACTAAACTTGACTGTAAAGCTTCGCGGCGGTTTATCGCGCTCCTCCGCTGTGTCCGTGTGTGCATCGGAGTCTTCGCTGTTCTCGCTGTCTTCACCACCATCTCCGTCTTCATCATCGTTTCTGTCTTCATCTCCATCGTCGTCGTCAACTTTGCTACCCACCGGGAACTCCTCCCTAGCCCGCACACCCTTCTCTTGAGACAACCTCGCTCTCTTTGGTTGCCTTTGAGAATCGCTGGTGCCCCTCTTTTCCGACCTGGAACTTGGTCTTATATCAATCTTAGGCACATCTGGTGCCTTGGGCTCCTCGCTGAAACTGAAACCGTTTATTAAGTTGTAATCCTGGTCAAAGATATCCTGGTAATCGATTCCCTCCACCTCGTAGTTTGAAAAATCTATGTTTGCCGTCGAAACGTGAAACACTTGCAGCACCTTGTATATTCCCAACACCTTCTTCAGAGGATTGTTCTTGTCCAGAGCGGACCTGTTCCCATGAGCCGCCTTATAGTTTCTAATATATTCTATCACCTGCTCAGAAAAGTCAAAACATGTGCGGAAGTTCTCAATGACATTGAAAAACTCGTCGATTCGCACCACTAGTATAAGGAAAACAACCAGCTCCTTGATCAAATCATTGAGGATGAGATACTCCATCAGCGCGTGATTGTTTACTTTAACTGTGTCTGAGTCCTTATCATTATCTATGCTCTCCATGGACTCGCCCTCGGTCATCTTGATCATGTCTACGAATTCGTTGAAGACAATGTCTCTCGCACTGATGGATAAGCCAAGATAGCTCTCAGCCTCTATTTTCCGTCCCGGTAGCAAGCTCAGGTGCTTGTACTCAATGAACGACGACAGAGAGATAGCCTGGCACATAAGACCGCGTCTCAGCTTCATCGTGAATAAAAGGGGCTCCTGTACGTCTTCCTCGTCGCTCTCGCCTTCGAGGAGAATGAGGCCGCCAGCCACATTCGTCAGCATATCCAGTATCACGTTCTCCCATATGTTCCCCTTGAATGTAAAATACATCATCTCGTGAATATTGGCTTTGAAATTGGTCATTAGCGCCCTGAAGAGATCGGTCCGCAGAATCGAATGAAAGGGCAGACCGAGATCGCCCGTGAACTCTCGGTCAATTCGTGCTGTGTGTTTGTAAAGCTGTGAGTAGTCAGCAGATATCTCTTCATTTAGCTCCAGTTTACTCAGTATGCTCGTCTTCGACTCAACATCATAGAAGTTGGTGAATAGGCATTCCAAGATATCCTGCTCATTTCTGCTCTGCGCATTCACATCACCTTTGAGCGCTTTATACGTCACCACTGCGGAGTTCTTCAGGCTGCTATGAATCCAAACATTCTTCTCCTGCAGCTTATCGCTACTCGACAGGTGGTGCTGTTTAGCATACGGTGGCAGTTCTCTCACATTGCTGTAGACATGCACTGACTGGTATGGAAACGTGTTAGATTCGAAAGAGTACTTTATGAGCCTGCTCAAGTTGTTGTCTCTGTTATCAGTGAGAGGCGGCCACACGCGCTGTGTAGGCCCATACGCAGCCGCTGGAAAGGTCCCCAGTTTAAAGACGCCAAAGGGACCTCTGGCCAGCTGAGAGACCTTGCTTCCCTCCAGCTTCTCGGGCGATAAGAACTCCAGGTCCTCGTCCAATGCTGTGTACGAGTCGTATCGCACTCCTTCGGGATAACGCACAAAGTCTATGTTTCTACGCTGCGACAGGTCCTCAGAATCAGCAGCAGCAATCTTTGTGTCAATCCCAAACGAGCCATCGTCTCTGATAACCAGTGGCCGCGACCATGTCAGTTTGATGTCGTACCCCAAACACTGAATCTTAGACTTCTGGCATCTCTGGCACGTCGGTCTCGAGTTATCGCACTTAATCTTCCGCGATCGACACGTCCAGCAACCAACGAAGCTCCTCTGTTTTCTACATGTCATTCCTGCTATATAAACATAGTATCTGAACTCGCGAGTGAATTCGCGTTGCGAACAGGAAATCAATAAGGCGATGTTCCTCCCCCTCGCTGTGCGCTTAGGTTATCGTTTCCGTTACACTCCGAGCGATCGCTTAGACTTTCCACACGAGTGTGAACTACCGCCAAAACGGCAGCGCCAGCAAACAACACAGAATACTGCCACCAGAACATGTAGAAGCTGAAATAATAGAAAGAGCAGTTCTGAGATGATATCACAGAGCGGAGGGCGGTGAGTAAATTAATTAATAAAAATTATGGGAACGTCTCAGATAGATTGTGTAACCCGAGCGAACTAATCGACAACTTTTCCCTTATCTGCGAAGAATACAAACGAGATATTTTTTTCTACGTAGAATAACAATTTCATCAGAGCACAGCTTTTGTCTCGATGTTCGAGTAAAACGAAATAAAAAAAAATAAAGTATCAATAAACATATCTGCTAAGAAAAAGATTCCCATCTCATTTCTTTCTTCTCAGGAAGGACCCGCCTTTGCCTAACATCTTTGCACCAGCTCCGACACCGCCTGTCACTATGTTTCTGGCGCCTGAGGCACCGGCACCCACGACTTTGCCTCCCGCACCTAGCACAGCTCCTCCGGCGTCTACAGCGGTCGTGGTCTCAGGGTGCAACAGGACCACAAACTGTGCCTTAAAGCTAAACCTTAGGAGAACCTCACCCGCGGAGTTGCCATCCTCGTCTTCCAGAGGCACGCTGATCTCGGTTGGTTCAACAGGGTCAACGGCAGACAGAGAAAGCCTTCCGACGCCCAGCAGATCATCCTGCCCTGCACCAATATCCCAGTCTGAACACTTCAGGAGAAGCGTGGAGTCAACCCTGTTGCCCACATCGACTTCAAATCTCTCGTTCCACACTGGATCAAGCGTCTTCTTTTTTGTCTTCGACTTGAACACACTTTGATCGTTCAAGTAAATCTTCACAAAAGGATCGGATTTGCCGTTGCTGTCAGCTGCTGGCAATCCAGAGGCACTGACAACATCGACAGTCATTTTTCCAGAGTTACTGATAGAATCTGAATCCGGCAGTTTGTCCATCACAATGGGAATCCATCTGCACTGGATGCGCACTTTGGAGGGCGCAGGACCGCCCAAGTCGAGAGTGATGGGCTTGTCATAAGACCTCTCCAGAAGCTGTCTAGTTGGCATGGAGAGCTCACTGATGCCTGCTTTCAGCCTATTGTGCTTTGACTCCTTCGCCAGTTTAAAGTACGCGCTGGAGTACTCTAGCTCTTTCACCAAATAGTCTCCCGTGGCTCCAATGCGCGCCTGTCTGGATCTTATCTTTGGAGAGACAAACTGCGGGTATCCACCTTGATCAAAGTACACCTGCAGGAAAGAGTCGTCCCGGCCAAACTGCCCGTCGTAAACAGTGTAAACCAGCAACCCCTGCTGATATTTCAGCAGCTCTGAGGAGCTCAGCTGTAGCTTTTTCTGAGAAGACTCGTCCTCCTCCAATAACGCTTCGAGCTCATCAACGTCCTCCTTCTTAGACTCTTCTTTCTTACCCGCCTCTTTCTCCTCTTTCTCCTTCAGTGCCTGCTTCTTCTCTTTCTCCTTGATCTCCAGGGGTGATAGCACAGGAAGGGCGGGATAAAACCCAACTGAATACCTGACCACTCCTTTGACACCCTTCCTCGAAACCAGGCGTCCCTCGCTCAGTTCATCGGGGCAGGTGTACTCCAGGTACTCTCCCTTTTCGCTCCTCTTTACTATTTCATTCATATTCACATCAAAAGAACCCAGAGTGCGGTCCTTTGTGGACTTCTCCACATCCATCGCCTCAATCGTAATCTTCTGGTTGGGCGACGTTATAGGCACATAAAGCACTTCTTTGAAAATGGGGTCCAGCGTTGAGTCCTCGGGGAGAGTTCTAGCCTTCTGAAAATTGTTAACCAAGATCCTGACGTACGGGTCAATGGTTCCGATCTTCTCCAGGTTACGCAGATCGGAAGCGCTGTCGATAAATATACGCGCAACGCCAATGGGCTCGATATATCCTTGAGAGTTAGACGCGCCAGGCAGCTCGACCGGACTCCATGTTGCGTTCAGTTTGATCTCACCGCCTTTACTCAATGGGAACCACATCTGATCCGCCAAGATTGAATCAATGACGTTAGTCAGCGTAGTACTGTGGGAACCGATAATCTCCTTTTTGTCGTTTCTCAGAACGACAGCAACCTTGGCACTACTCTTATCACTGATTATCTCCTCGTGTCCAGTACTCCAAGATGGCGCGTCTGTGTTTTTCTGAACAGCCGACGTGATGACAAGCTTCTTATTAATGTATAGCTCCGCAAAAGAAGAAAACGGCGTTGTTCCCTCGTTGAAGTTCTTTGCGCCGAGTACCTCAATTCTGCTGATTCCAGTGTTCAGGTCTGGAGGTGGGTCAAACGAACCGTCCGCCAGGGTAGTACCCTGCAGCGCAGGCATGTACTTGAAGTCAACAATCAGATTACCCACGGGTTTGTTGTTTCTCAAAATCGGAATGGAGGTGTTTCTCAATATCAGTTCATCCACTACAGGCTGAAGATCGTACAGAGAGATACCAACAACCTGGTCCTTTCTGAAATCATTCCAGTCAAAGAGTTTAATAGTCAAAGGCTCTGAAACGCTGGAAACCAGGAAGTTGAGCGTCTCATTCCAAACTGGCTCTGCGGTATTTTCGATCGTCTTTGATCTCGCAACTTCAGTGCCGTAGAACGAAAAAGTCAAGTAGGGATCGATAGTGTTGTCCTCCATGTCTACTCCTTTCAAATCAGTAGCCTTTTTGATAGAGACCTGGAGGATACCGATAGAGCTCCCTAAAGTATTTCCCGCAAGAAGCTGCTGAACGTTCAGCTGGAACGACAATGGATCAAATACCATTGGACCCACGAATTTTTTAACCATTTCGTTGATGAATGGATAGAGGCCTGGAAAACTCAGAACTTCCCACGCAAAAATGGAGTCTCCTCCGAAAGGTCTGGCTGTGAAGTCGAATTCTGGCGGCTCCAATAAGGATACGTTGATCGTCTGAATATGGGGAAACGTGGCCATCATTCTTAGTCTGACTCTTACAAGACAGTGGAAAGAAACATCGGAGACGACAACGGGCAGAGTAAGCCCGAATAGCTTCAGCTTCACGATGACCTTTTCGTTAACTCTATTTCTCATTTGCTTGACAGTGGCATCAGCCAGCGCGTTAGGAGTAAACGACACACCCCAGTCCATGACAGTAACATCGTCACCAGTTCCTGGCAGGGTTTTCACTTTGTCAATTCTGGGCGGCTTAGTACCAGCTGTAAAGGTGTCCAGCCACAGCTGCTTAATGAACGCCGGTGCTGGTGACGACGCCATTATCGGGTTTGCCTGCTCGCACACCATCTGACTTACTGACGGCTCCAGAAATATCCAGTACTTCTCCAAGAATATGTTAATCCAGTCCATTGACTCGAAATCTGTCTCAATCTGGTTAATGGAGAACTCTCTTTGGGCCATTTCTCTCAGATAGCTTCTGTATTTTCTAATGGAGGATCTGTAGTACAGGCACGAGACAATAGTAACGATGAATACTGGTCCGAGCGAAAACCTGAACCTTCCCAGGACCCACGACAGCAGCCCCCCCAGGAAAACAATGGCCACATTGTGGTACCAGTCTCCGTAAGCAATGTCCGGCAGGTAGTTATCCAGCGCTGTGTTTTTGGCAAGCAAGTCTGTGAGCTCGTCATCAAGGGTCATAGTGTCCTGTTCCTCCCAGCCAGAGGTTTCCCTCCACCCACGGTAGGCCGTGCTATGCGGCAGTCTGGCAGCCGCCTCTTTCAAGTTAACTGTAGAGTCATCAACCTTCTTTGATTCACTTGTTGTCTTCTTGTCTTTAGTTTCGAGTTCAGAAGCAACAATGTCGCCTCCTGCACCTCCCACTGGCTCAGCCTCAATTGCTGGCGGCTTATTCACTTCCGACGGGTTCACAGCCGACATCACAAACCCAATTGAGCTCTCTGAACACGCTGTGTCTCGGCTATACTGTACAGCAAGAGTAGAGAACCCGCTCTCACCACTGTTGTGCGCACTGAAATTCGAGCGTGGAATTCCTGGGGCTACGGCCGGGTAAGAATGCGGTGCTGTGGGTTCAGTGCGCTATGAGAAACGCGCTCTACATTAAAAACCAAAAGGTTGTGAAAACAAATCATTATATATTTGCGAGCCATATTAAAATAAAAGAAGCTGATAAGCGGAAAAGCCCTAACTATGAGGGCGCTATAAAAATCTGGGAAGTCCCGGTCGAACAGAGGCAGCGTAAAATGTCAGCTGCCATTTTGTGGTATCACATGTCCTCTTCTCTAGAGGAGGTACGCAATGAAAGCAGCAAGGGCTGAGCCACCGACAATCTGCAGCTTGGCACCGGCGTCTGCGAAAGTCGACACAGCAACAGTGGTGCTCGCAGGAGTAGAGCTAGAGTTGGCGGAAGCACTAGACTGAGCAGTGGCACTGGGCTCCTCGGAGCTTGAAGCAGGAGCACTGGTGGACACGGCGCTTGAAGCAGAAGCACTGGTCTCAGCAGAAGAAGTGGGCGCAGCAGACGAAGTTGGTGCAGCAGACGAAGTTGGCGCAGCACTGCTGGACTCGGCGGCGCTTGACGACTCAGAAGTGGCAGAGCTGGTTGGCTCGGCCGACGAAGATGGCAAGGTCGTTGACGGAGTCGCCGACGACGAAGGAGCCACCGTAGAGCTTGGCGCGCAGTCAGTACCTGTTGGCTCAGTTGGGTCGTTGCACGCTTCGAGAGCGTCAGTCAGGTATGAACCATAGTCGCTCCACAGACACCAGCCACAGTCCAGACATCCTGGAACAAGAGATGAAAACTGGGAAGATGAGTCACACAGACAGTCTGTGTCGTATGGGCCCTCGTCCGTGTCGCTGTTTGTGGAACAGTTTCTTGCAGCCAGGATAGCGTAACCGCACGAAGCGTGGCACGCGTAGGTGGCTTCCTCTGCAGCGTTCGCCATAGCGTAAGCCAATGGTGCTGGGAGGGCCATAGCAAGAGCATCTGGAGAAGGAAGGGCGGCCACCAGGGTGGCGCCGGCAACAACAGCGGAAAGAATAGTCTTGAATTGCATTATTGAAAGCGAGTGTGGGTTATTCTGGAACAGTAGGACTTGTTAGGTGTGGATTGAATAAGGGTTTTCATGCGGAGACCTACATTTATATACACCCGATGGGCTAGCTCGAGAAAATAGTGCACACTCGTATTGTGTGTAAACAAACCGTACATGAACAAGGGTTTACAAGGACTTAGCGTGATATCGGTGCGGAGCGAGTCGCAGATGTCTTGGGTGTGTCTGCGTCATTGGCTGTTTTTCGCCGAGCTCACGGTTTTCGCAGATTTCGGTGTTCGAGGTGCGCACAACGGTAAACAAAGGTAACCGATTAGATCAAACTGATAACCGAATGAGGAATTCGGTGACACTTGCGGGCATATGTACAGTCTTGAAAACTGAAGACGGAAAACTGCAAAGTTTTTTTTCTCTTGGCTTAATGACCGTTCTACTTCCATAGACTAGGAGATCTCGTCCTTGTCTGCTTTTGCGGAAGGGACGTGGCTCTATTATTGAAGACAATGTTGCGGCCAGTGGACAATTACTGTAGAATACAATGTTACGTTGAGAGCCGGACTCTCGCGGCGTTCAGAGCCTGAAGTTTCGTTACTCCGAAATCTCCAGAGTGCAAGGAATAATATAATACGCCTGGGGCTTAGCGATTCCCTTTGCGGTTTTCTACGTCTCTGCCCACTTTAACCACCAGATTTATTTATACGAAAAACAAGATTTGCTAGCTGCTCTACATACCCCCACTGCTGCTACTCTTCAAGACCGTTCACCCATTTCATCCAGTAGGAATGAATGCTGTAGCGAATAGCCGAAAAGTCCTCAGATATGCAACCCAGGAAAATACCCCAATGGCACCACGCTGTCCAACAGACAAAGAAGTTCCCGATATAGATGCAAAACAAATAAAACCCAAACTCTACACTCTGCATCCGAGAACGTGGCCCTTTTGCTCCCATCGTCCTGCTGGTGTCTCAGCAACGGCTCCGTCCCCCGCAAGTGTCGCGGTAGTGCTGCACCCAACAGCGAAGCTCCGCGTCTGATCGCGCAGCTCGATGGCCACCACGCACCGGAGCAGAACGCTGGAGTGTCATAGCAGGCCTGGAGCTGCAGCCTTGGTAGATTCTGCACATGGGAGCGCAATGACAAAGCAGGGTAGAAAGAGGTCAAGCTCGAAGTCGATCCAACAGCCGCTGGCCCTGGAGCAGCAGTCCCCCCTTGTGCTTGAGGGAGTGATACATGTTGTGAGACTGATCTCTCTGAACCACACCTTTGAGAAGAAGATTCTCAAGATACCGCAATTCCCCAATACATTGAAGCTGGGGAGACAGGTTGGTCCCAGGGTGGCGATGACCATCAGCGATGGCTTCTTTGACTCACGCGTCTTGTCGAGAAACCATGCGGAGCTGACCATAAGGCGAAACCGCTTGTACATACAGGACCTGAAGTCGTCTAATGGTACATACCTGAACGGTAAAAAGCTGGACCCGCATGTGGATTATGAGCTGGTAATAGGAGATACAGTGGATTTGGGAACAAACTTGGAGAACCAGCCGGCCCATAAAAAGGTCTCCTTCCAGGTGGAGGACTTTCAGACTATGAACACAAGCGACTACAGCGATCTTATCGCTGATGTCGGCCAGGATAACGCTCACAGTAGCCGGAAAGTTGAACTATTTAACAATACCCTAGACGCGCTTCTGTTTGGCGACGTTGTGGGCGACCAGGAGGACCTGGTCTTGCAGTCTTTGGTGGAAGGCAAGGAGATTAAAATATCCGCCACTGCCAGCTCCGGCCTGCTTCCCTCTTTCAACATCAAAAATTCGTCAAGACTGGAGGGCACAATCCGAAGCTTGATCATCAACATTCACAATGAGAACGTTCAACACGAGAAGCTTCTGAGAATTGCTAAATTTCTTTCCAATTACAATGTGAATCTGAGCTCCTACCAGGAAAATTTTGTCAAGATGAATGAGACCAGCATTGAGGAACTGAGAGTGAGGCTCGAGAGAGACCAGAAAGAAAAAGTTGATTTCTGGAAAAACGAGCTCGAGACAAAACTGAAGTCGACAATCGACGAACAGAATGCGACAATCAGTGAGCTCACAAGGCAACTGCTGGACGCGAAAACAGAAGTAGGATCACTGGTAGAAGAGAATGAATCTCTCAAGTTTGAGCTGGAGAATCGGAGCAAGGAAAACTCAAGCGTGCTACAAGGGTCCTCTAACGGTCTTAGTGATACTGTTCTGTTACCCAGCGAAAACGCACTGGACACCACAACACAGGAAAGCAACACAATAGGTGACTCGCCCGAGATCCGGGACGACCTGTCCGAGACCCAGAACAACTGTGCCGAGGACGAGACTGTAGAAAACGGGCTAATTGCAATTAAGGATGAACTCAAAAATGCAGTGACACAGGAAGAGCCCTTTACAGAGGTGAAAGTGACAGAAACGTCACAAGAAGAAAATACAGGGTTCCTTAATGAGACACAGCCGAGCCCTGCTGGGGAGGCAGAAGACCTCAGCGAAATATCACGCGTGCCCGTGGAGTTACTGAAGGAAGATGACCAGTCGACGGCAACCGTGATATTTGTGACAGTTACAATCATGATAATTGCGAGCTGTTACTACTTGAGGGAGAAGGGAATCGAACTGGAAAGATTCACCTGGGATTTCCACTTGTAACTTCTTATGAGATCCAGCTATTACTGTATCGGCTAATAAATATACTTCTGTCACTCTGCATCATTGTTGGCGGCGGCCGCTGCCCTGTAAGAGTCAACCAGCGACTGCTGCTTTTGTGTACTGAACGTAAATGCCTCTCTATAGAGCTGAATCACCTCGCTCAATACTCGCTCCTTATCGGTCCTGCCTTCGCATATAGATTTGAGCTTGACCTCCAAGTTCTTGCGCAGCAAAGGCTTTGAAAGAGAAACGTCGTCAAGACCTATCTTGTTGAATCCCTCCACCAGCCCATATCCGAGCTCCGTCGGTATTATATAAGTTGTCTTTGATCTTCCCGTGCCCTTGGCGACCTTATTAGCGTAACTCCTCTGCTGTATCTTGTCTATATGTTCGGCTATCGTTGCATCTGTGCCAATTCCGTTCGTGTCCATCAGAGAAATGAGCTCGGATTCAGTCATGTACGTTGGAGCTGTGGTATTTCCTTCTGTCAGCTCAGCTTTGCTCAACTTCACGATCTCATTTTTTTCGAACTTCGGCAGCTGCTTCGTTGTCTCCCACTTAGCGTAGGTGTAAACATCCAGATAGTTTCTCTCGAGTACAGTCAGCCCAGATGCCGTGAACGTCTCAGTCGCCCAATCGAGCGTCACTGTTGTTGTTTCCCCAACAGCGTCTTTTGAACAACAACCGAGGAACTTCCTCACGACGTACTCGTAAACAGTCTTCTCGTTCCTCGTAAGATTTGGGCTGTCAGTGAAACAGATAGGGTGGATCGGGGGATGCGCCTTGTCGTCGTGCGTCCCTTGGCGCGGTTCTCGGAACTTGTTTTCATCCAGTAGCGCAGACGCGTACTCGCCCCATTGGCCAGAAATTCTTTGTTTACCAACAAGAGATTTGAGATCCATCGTTTTTGGAAATTTGTCTGTCTCTGTTCGGGGATACGAAATAAATCCCTGATTATACAACTTCTCAGCAGCGTCCAGCGCCTCTTTCGCACTTATCTTGAACATATTCGCGCAGTCCCGTTGCAGAGTAACCGTGGTGAGAGGTAGCGGAGCCCAGTTCTTTGTGGGCTTCGCTTGGACGTCAGATATTTTTGCAGTATCCGGAGACGCCAACAGGCAGTTCTCGTACATCAACAGTGCCGCCATTCTGTCAAAGAAATGAGGTCGCCTCCACGAGAACTGCGTCTTCGTGTTTCCCTTTTTCACCTCCAGGGAGAGATACCAGAACTTCTCTGAGATGAAATCCTTAACCCTCTTGTATCTGTCTACGACAAACCCCAGAGTCGGAAATTGGCATGATCCATATGATATGACTTTCGTATTCTCACTTATTGCGCCGAGATTTTTCCTAAACAGCTCAGTCAGAAATCTGGTAAAGCTGGCCCCCGTACGTAAATCAATCTCCATTCTGGCATTAACCGCGTCGATAGCTTTTGCATCGAGCTTTACAGGATTCCTTGCCGCGTGGAGAACGTGCGATCGCTCCAGGTGAGAGAACTGCGCTCTGGCCGTATTCTCGAGTGTTATTCGCGTGTTCGTTTTCCTCGCAGACTCCACTATCTCGTAGCCTATATGCTCACCCTCTCTATCGCAATCGGTCCATATCATCAGGTGTTGACAATTTCTCGCCTCCTTCGCGATGTTTTCCGCTATCTTCACCGAGTCGCCTGTGGTAGATATTTTCAACGGAGCATCAAAGAGCATTTTAGGCTGGCATTTCCCCCACTGGTAGCCGGGGGCGAAATCAACATTGAGCAGGTGGCCTGACACGCATGTCATTGTGACATCACAGTCCCCCCATGATGGAAAGTTGAATGTGAAGTCATAGTTCTTAATGTACTTGAATCCGCTTCTGGTCTGTACGCGTCCACCCCCAAGAGTATTCGCAACTGATTTAGCTATAGAAGGTTTCTCAGCAACACAGAGAACTCTCACCATCCTACTTCACCCTCAGGCTGACGTGAAACTTTTCGTGTTCTCTGTTTTCTTTAGATGTATAACCACGCTTCGTGTTCGCCACCTCTGTTTCCTCTTACGGGTGATGGTGCAGGATTAAATGGGAGATAGCTGGTACCTCACAGCGAAGTACCGCGTACGGAATAGAGATACGAGGATGTCGATAATTTCCAAACGGATGGTCTGCTCGCTTCAAGGGACGAGGTTTCCACCGGTTGACGGCGGCTTGAAGATGAAGCACCTCCATTTCGTTGGACCAAGACCCTACCTGGAAGGTGATTACATACAAGAGCTGTTTGTAGCTGCAAACTTAGAGTACAAGATGCGGAGGGCTCAGATGAAAAATCCGAGAAGAACTATTGAAGAGAGAGCAAGACTCGGTATGGCCCGGAAGCCACAGCCGGTGTTGCTCTCGTTCGAGTTCGAACCAACGTATACTGGGGGGAAAAGAGAGAAGATAAACTCAACGAAAGACAAGATAGCAGTGTACGAGAGCACTGGAGCCATGTATGTACAGACAAATAGAGGAGGGCAGGTAACTTATCACGGTCCAGGGCAGCTTGTTGTATACCCAATTATAGACTTTTCTGATTTCAGGAGGCTGACGTCGAAGTGTTATGTATCTCTGCTTGAAAGATCTGTGCTATCCATGTTGGCGAAGAACTGGAGTTTACGACCTATTACAACGGAGAATACGGGTGTTTGGATCAGTGAAAGCTTAAAAATAGCGTCAATCGGTGTTAATGTTCGCAGGTCCATTACTTCGCATGGAGTTGCAGTCAACTGTTCGACGGAGTTGAGCTACGTCAACGATCCACTGGTGGTGATGTGTGGGCTCGACGATAAAAAGCAGACTTCGATAGCAGCAGAGCTGTCCAAGATGGGTGATCACCAGACAGTTAGCCTCGAGGCGGTTTCTCGTAAGTTGTGTGACGAGATAAGTTATAATCTCGGATGTCCGACTGTCACGCATGAGGTGATTGAGAGGAGGTTTAAAGAAGGACAAGCGGCAGATATCAAGGACATTCTAGAGTATCGGGAGTTATAGTCATTAGAATTTTACTGTACATACATATTAATGGGAACATTCTATCGATTTCAGCAAAGAGCCATGGGAGGAGGGACCTCGGGGATGTTCCCCAGCTCGAACCGCTCACTTCTGAACAGATTCACCACCTTCTCACTGAGATCGTTGATGTCGGCTTCTTTCTCCGGAATATCAGCCTGTTTATACCTCACACCTGATGCGCCTATAGCATTTAGAGTCTGTGTACTCAAGGGAGCCCCCGGCTGTGCAGCGGACCCAAACACTGAGGCACCTTGTGGCTTTCGCCCTTGAGAGACTGCTCCGAATGGACTTGCACCGGAGAAGGCAGAGCTCGAGGTTCCTGCATTCGCAGCCATACCGAAGGCTGGTGGCTGATTATTTGGAAACTGCTGTGCCGAGCTCGTCTGGGCATTACTCAGAGTAGCAAAGGGGTTTGTAACAGAGCTGTGTGCAAACGCGCCATTTCCGGCTGGTGTTCCACTCGTTATATCACTGGCTGCTGCCTGTGGAACGGCAGAGCCAAAAACCGGATTCCCAGGATTAGCGGCATTTGAACCAAACGCAGAGGAGAAAGGCGATGCTTTTCCAAATGTACCAGTAAGATTCACAGAGCCAAACGCGCTATTGCTAGCGTTGTGGCTCCCCAGATTTCCAAAAGTGCTGGTGCCCGATGGCTGGGCAAATGCACCTGCACCAGACAGGGCAGTCGAGGAACTCGCGAGGTTTCCAAACGGCGACTTAGAATTGGCATTTGTGGACCCTAGACTGCCAAAAGCACCTTGAACATTTGCAGGTGCCGCTGCCGTCCGTCCAAAGGCTCCTCCACTTGGAGCGGGTGCGCCAAAGGCACCAGCCGTAACAGAACCAGTAACAGGGAAGCTTGATCCCATGACGGCAGTGCTCCCAAATCCACTTTTCCCAAATCCAGTCTGCCCGAACGTCGATGTGGGTGCAGGCGCTGCGAGAGACGTGGCGGTACTAGCTGATCCGAACGGATTCGATTTGGCACCAAAAGGATTAGAGGTCGCTGGAGCATTTCCAAATACACCACCACCAACAGCTCCACCTGCTGATACCCCGCTGGAGAAGTCTATTTCAAAGGGGATGTATGGCTTGACCCTGGCGTCCGTCCCCATCTCCGCAACCCGCTGCGTATATCTCGCAGCCTTTGTGGTATCCTGTGATATGAATTGTACGCACTTCTGCATGTCTATCTGTCGGGCCTTCACCTGTAATTCATACTGCACAATCTGGCCCGCCTTACTCGCCTCCATTGATTGCAGCCTGTCTTCCTCGAACGAGAGGTCCCGTCTCGCGATGAGGTTGACAGTTGCAGGATGTTCCAACCCGTACGCAGATATCTGGGGCTCGATTTGAAAGTCTCTGAACTCCCGCATATCATCGCTAACCTGCTTGGCCTTTTCAGGTAGAATCTCTGCCGAAACAAACCTCTTCAGCCTATCGGCCTCTGGATCACTCGGTTGCGCACCATTAACGGCACCAACATGGGCAAATGGACAGGCTGACCCTTTATTGCAACGCCCTGGGTATATTAGGATCTGAAGCATACAACAAGCACACAATATATGAACATACCGCTTTGATAAAATTTGCAGGGCGGAGGCATTCTGCTCCAGTGTCGCACAAAAATTCACACCTCGGCGTAGAGAACGAAGGCGAGCGCGATGAAAATGTATCAGAGCGCGCGCGCGTATTTGACAACCAAGTGCTCTAATGCCAACAGAGGCAGAAGACAGTAGTTAATCTGATGATCTGTGTGGAGTGCTCTGAGCCAATTGATTCTCTTTACTATAAATACAAGAGTGACTATATTAAGCTTACCGTTTGCACTAAATGTGGGAGGACTGCGGACAAGTACATCGAGTTTGACAATGTCATACTCTTCATTGACCTGCTGCTGCTGAAGCCCCAGGCCTACAGACACCTCATCTTCAACTTCCTAATAGACAATGAGTATTTTGAGGCCAGGGAAAGGGATCCGACGCCGAAGCAGTTTATGTTCAAACCATACAAGAGGACGGTGAGGTTATGGTTGCTGATATTGCTGTTCGAGGTATACCTTACCTGGGCCTACGAAGAGAGGAGCTATGTGAGCAAGAATGGGCATTCGCTGTCAGTTGGTAACTCGGCGACGACCAGATTGGTATTGAGCTACCCCGTGATTCTGATACAGTACGGCTTTTTTTTCTTGAAAGTGAGTCTCGAGTTCGGCCTTAATCACCTCTTCATTCAACTGTTTCTCCACCACTGGCTGGGGTTTGGCAAACCTCAAGAGATAACGTGTAAGACTTTTGTTTCCGCGCACTCGAGGGAGACGTCTCTCTCACGAAGTGGGGCTTCAACACGCACGTTCTACTATCCTCACGTGTACTACATCATGATAATATCAACCACGATTCTCATTTCCAATATCATCAAGCTCTTCCCGATTGTGATGCTTATCTGGCCCTACGACATCACGATCTTGAAACTGACAAAGACGCTTATCCATTTTATCAATAATGTGGTGACCATCGAAACTCTGTACGCCATCCTCCAGAACAACACCAAGAAGACGTATTCCAAAGTCGCTCTCATTGTGATAGCCAGTAATTTCTTGAAGAACCTCATATCAACTCTTGTGATTGTGAGCTTAATAAGCCACGTAAATCACATTTCCTACAAAATTCTCATTGAAGACGAATACTTATATCTGTTGGAGACTATGATGGGTTTCAGGGACGTATTTCCAGGAAATAATCGTCTTGCTTTGGGCTAATACAAAGAGGAGGCAGATGAGAGTGAATGCTAAAAAACTGAAACTGAAAACAAGAAAAAACTCCGTTCAGATGGTGTACTGGACCCAGCTACCATATTCCCATTCGTAAAAGTGATGTCTTTTTCGCACGGTGCCGTCACTCGTGGCCATGACAATCTGATCCCCTTCTACTGAGAGCCAAGGTCCATCTAGAGACTGGACCAGAAACGGATACTCGTAAGTCTGGTTCAATTCCCTCCTTTCATCAATTGTTCGTGACTTGGTGTTGCGCAAGCTAGCGAAAGATGGTGAACGATGGGACGAGACACTGGACGAAGTTCGCGCCCTGATTCCTGAAGTGTCGGACAAATCTTCCGCCGGAGAAGGAGTGCCTGACAGGCCTGAAGACTCGAAGACATTATCCTCGTTGTTATCTTTAATAGCTCTGAGCGCAATGAAGAATGATAAGGGCAAATAATTCTTCTGGAAGTTCCACAGGAACATCACAGTCCCTACAGGGAGAGGGGCGAGGAACACCGCACACAAGTAGCCATCCTGCAGCGCAAGCGATCCTGCTGTTGTCAGCTGGAAGAGCAACAGACCCATGATGACTCTTCTGAAAACGATTGGCCATACTTTACCCGTTGAGTGTTGTGGGTGAACGCAGGAATAGATGAGCTGATACTTGTAGACAAAATATCCAACTAGAAAGTACACCAACCCTGATACCACTATTTTGGTTGACATCACACTGTATATGATGGTTATGATTAATATCAGTATTGGTTGGGGCAGCTGAAGACCAAAGTTGAAGTAGGGTGGTTGGTAAAGACTGCGGAAGTGTCTGGGTGTCTTGCAGTGAACTCTAAAGTACGGCAATCTCAAAAGCTGTCCAATTAGCAGCAGCTTGAATGGGAACATCCCAAGGCCTTGAAAGATAATCAAATCGACATAGAAAAGAGACATATTCTCTAGTGAAGCCGCAAGCGCTGTTGCAATCTTTGTGGTATCGCTTAGGTAACTTCTATAATTTCCTGCAGTACCGAATAAGGTGAAAATCAAGAAAAGATTCACAAACATATAGAAGAAGTTCTTGGAGACAATTGAAAGCTCCTCCTCTCCACGAGAAACAAAGCCCTGCCTCGAGGAAAGCCACACGTAAAAAAAGGGGATGACCAAATTCAAAAACGTAAAAATATAGGTTGGGAGCAAGCCAGTCACCAGATTCTCAGCCCATTTGTGAGTCTTCAAAAAGTGACCAACCACGGGCCACAACTTCGAAATGGTCTTCAGGTTCAACAACAGCGTTAAATAATACACCGGAGTCACCAATGCAACACTCAAAATACCAATCACAACGGTGATGTAGTAAATTTTGTACAACCTTTCTTTTCTCGGAAGGCACACGTTTTCCCATATAATATCATGGGGTGCTGGTGCAAGAGACGTTATTAAGAAATGAACATGTGGATCGAGAACCGCTTGAGCGACCATCTGGGCAGTCGCTACTGAGTCCAAAGTGACGAAAGCCGCCGGTGTCGCAGGATAATGTCGCTTTCTTGCGATGAGGATTTCATCATCCAGAATCTGCAGAAGCTGACTGTAATAGTCAATAGCATCAACCCTCTTCCCAGTCAATCCGAGCAGACCAGTCCGTATACGGGGTCTCCTTTTGTGGCTCGAAGTGCCCACGCTCATTACAGAATCTGACAAAGCTGGGGACACGTCATCAATGGTCTCTGATTCATCACCACTAGAGAGACTCAAGTCGCTAGGGGTATCACCGGAACCGCTATCCCTTCCATTATCCGAGTACCTGCCTCCTTCAGGGTCATCATGGTATCCCGCACCTTCGTCGGTCAGTGGGTAGCTACCAGTAATCAGAGGTCGCACGCGAATCCGGTCATCAGACCCATTTCCCAAGTACTCAGACCAAAATCTCTCTAGCTGCTCTATCAGTTCCTCTCTCTTCTTGAATAGCGCATTCAGCTGTTTCCATTCCCGGCATATGACTATCGAAGAGACTCTACCAATATTTAAAGATTCTATGTGCTGCTTTAAAACTTTTTCATCCCGGAGCTCTGGAGGTATTCCACTGAGCCGTATTGTTCTGTCTGTGATAGAGTTTTGATTTCCCAAGTAGCGCTGTCTTATCTGCACAACTTTCGTTGTCTGACTCAGGAGAGAATGGGCCGTCACAAACGTGAAGACGTATGTGAAAACCACATACATCCACAACACATATATCCTGCTGTCATCTCTGTCTTCTAGTGCCTTTCTGTCGTCCCCATCTCCTTGGTCGTACGTGCCTGTAAAGTAATATCTCACAGGTGATATGATTGTGAATGCGAAGAAAGCGCAGACAGTGAGTAACTTTATGGACATTTTGAAGAACCCAAGGTAGACATACGCATCAAGCCCGGCATAGTTCAGCACCTCGTCCTCCGATATCCTCCAAACAATCGGAATCCACCCAAATAACGATTTGATGGGTAGTGCAGGAGGCATGAACCTGATGTTGGACTTATTGGTATAGTTCATCCGGGCCATAAAGAGGTTCGGAAACTGGCGACGCATCACACAAAAGAGAATGAACGTGCTCATCCCAAGCACGGTAGCCACAATCAGCTGAGTCGTCGCCAGCCTTGTAGGCGGCAACCTGGGGTCAGGAGGGACTGTGGCGTTGAAAGCATCAAGTCCTAGATCGTGTATCGCATTCATAATGCAAGTGCTCTCTTTCTGCTCAGTCAGGGCTTATATTATCATAATAACACAACTCTCCTGTCTGCTCCTCTCGGCCTCGGCTTTCTCTCTGCTCCCACTCGCACTCCCAGCTATCTGCCCTTCTTTGCTCCCACATCACTGGTATCGCGCGTTTAGCAGAAAGTAGTGTAAAAACAATATGTCATCGCCACGTGACCGAGATCGCTCTCCTGAATCTTTTTCCTTTGAGAACGGAGTCGTCGCAAAATCGCAAAAATACAGTAACTATACTGGTTAAACAATGAAATCCGTACTCTCATAGAGATTTGGAATGAAATTGTTTATGTCGTGAATAGCAGCTGCTATAAGAAAAGTCATTCTAGAATATTGGTGATCGGTCGTTTAGATATTGACTGACTGCTCCATCCATGCATAATGGCGACGGAATCTTCGACCATTGAAGACTCGATAAATAAATTCAAGGAGCAGGTGAAGGAGATCTTGAGCAGCAGGTATGTTGACGATCCTCTGCTAATTGGCGCAGTGAACTTTATCCAGTCGAAATTCAGTGATTGGATACTTCAGAGCCTCCGAGCTGTTGAACAGAGCGAAAAAGCGGGGGAGGAGAACTTGGCTCAGCTTCAAGTGGAAGAGTTTTCCTCAGGCGAGCTTATCAACCAGTTGTGGTCAAGCTTCCACTACCCTATATTGAAGTACCTTCAAAGTCAGCTGAATCACCTAGATCGACAGAGAAAAAGTAACACTGCTGCATCTGGAAAAAGATCCAAAAATGTGCGACCGGTGGAATTCAGAAAATTATTCGACAAGTTCCTGAAATTTGTCGGCCAGTTTCGTAGCTTTTATTCGGGCCTCACATGGAGACTGCTCCAATTGTACGATGTCTCGGAATTCATACCAGTGAAGAAGGTTTGTGATGCCCTGAAGCTTGAGATCAGTGGTGAGAAGGAGCTAGTGGAAACAGGAGCGCAAATCTCAGCCATCGTATACGTGATCCACAGGTCGCTACTGTACATTGGAGATCTCTCCAGGTACAGAGTTCTTCTTTCAACGAAATATCTCTCCTCTGATTCTCTTTCTGCGGAGGACAAAAAGGGGTACGCAAGGTCGCTAGTGTTCTACCAGCTGTCGTTGTTATTACTACCCTCTTTGGGGGACCCTTACAATCATATCGCCCTTGTTGAAAACCTGAGGGATAACAAGATGGAAGTGGTGTATAACTTTCTCAGGTCATCTCTAACGAGAATGCCTTCCGAATTAGGATTTGCCAACCTCGTTAACCTCCTTACAAAACCCAAGGAATTTGACAGCATACTGGACGAATTTGAGAACCTGAAGAAAAAGAGCGCAGGCTCTCCCTCGAGGGCGGAAAAACTAAAGTTCACGAAACTCACCTTCACTGTGGTCTTCGGGTATCATTTTCTTCCTGATGTGTGGAGGAGTAGAAATGGAACGCTCATAAGGGGTTATGACATTCGCGAATTGGAAGAGGAGATGCTGTCTACAGTGAGGGCTCTTGATATTTCTAAAGCAAGCAACAGAGAACTCATTTTTAAACAGCTGACAATACTGGTGGGTGGTTTCGAGATCCTCAGCACCGATTCTGAGCAACTTAAGAATGAGCAGATCTCGCGGCGACAGAAAGTCTCGGCAGGCTACCTCAGATTCTGTTTTCGATTCGTGAATAACCTCTTGCAGATATCTCTGAGGACCTGGGAGCTGGATCGCAGTGCCCTTTCGAGGATGCTTTTGCCGGAAATTAGACTGTTTCTGTGCTGGGTGAGAGAACGAAAGCTCCCTCTTGCTTATCTGAGGCAGGATGCCTCTTCCTCGAAGAGCCTGTGTGATGTTTTGAATGTTATTTACCTTTCGGTGGAGAGACCCAAATTCGAAAAGAAGCCTACGAGGAATAGGTACTTTGAAGAGGACGTATTGCTCAAAGAATTTGGACCTGTTAATAACTACCTGAAAGACTTCAATGATGACGCTTTGTTTAGCGACAGCAAGGGCCAATGCCTTAGACTGATCGGAGAAGTTCCGAAGGAGGATCCATCCGGATCACCATCTAGAGATGACGACAATACTCTGCGAATGATCGCGATAGGGTATATGGGAAGGAGGATTATGGCTTCTAATCAGGTGCATATCAGCTTTGACGAGAAAACAAATAGATTCAGCGTGGATGATATGACCAAATCAAAGTTGGAGAGCAGCCAGAAACCTGCCGTGCCAAACGTGAACGAGGAAGCGCCGGCTGCTCGTGATGAAAAACAGGGCAGATTTATTTTCCCCGATGAAAGCGACAGAGGTAAGGCACCTGTTGCTGACATTACCGACGTCGATGATGAAATGATTCACTCTGAGTACGTCGGAATGGTTGACTCTCTCTTAGAGGACGATTACTTAACAAGCGGCGGAGGCTCTACAGAGCAGGATCAAGGAGGCTCGATTCCCTGCAGTGGTGACAGGAAGCTGAGTGCGGATTTCAACCATCAGGCTCCCATGCCGATCGGATCGAAAACACCGGAGCCAGCTGTTTTCGGTGGTCTCAGTGATCTCCACGCTGGCTGGGATAACGTTCAACGGGGCTTCGATGGAGAACTGAAGAATGTACCGCCAATAACCGATTTTGCTCCGCCCGCAAATGGCCTAGATGTGCACCCACCAGGGGTTCCCCAACACGCGCAGTACCCGTTCCTGGAGTCGCAGCTTTTTTATCAGAACCCGCAAGTTCTTTCATATACAGGAGCGTATCCTCTTGTCCCAGCAGCACTGCAGGTGTATCCTGCGGTAAACACAGAAAATGAAAAGGTGTCACTGAAAAGTTTGGCTCATCCTCTGCCACAGAAGGAGAAGCGCGATCAGAAATCTATGTATTCCCAGTATGGACTCCAGAATCGTTATTAAAATTTGGGGTAATTCTATCGCTTATATAGAGCATTTATTGATTAGCTATGTATCTTTACTTGTGAATCTTCTCTTCTTGTTATTGGACGTGATCCGTTTGATTTGCTGCATTTTTGCTTTCGCCGCGGAAGCAACCGTCATAAAATGAGGCTTTTCTCCACCATACCCTTCACACTGAATTCCTAATCTTGTGCATTCTCTGCATGATGGTTTCTCTTCAGAGCAGCGCTTGCGGCGTAATCGACAAGTCCAACACCCGTTCCTAGATCGTGGTGCTACTGATTTTCTCACCCCGGTCCCAAAGACTGATCCACGATCACTCCTGGACGCCATTGAAGCACCTCCAACAGAGTCACCAGATAAAGTGTGTTCTGAACGTCTTGCCCGACCCCGTCTGTGTCTGATGTATCTTCTCAACCTATCTGGTGGTAAGTATTCACAGTCTGTTGACTCGTCATACCCTTGTAGAATCTCCGGAGAGCACGGCTCAGTTTTAACAGAAGTGCTGGCGTTGCCTGGAATTTGTGGAGAGCATGATTCAATCGTCGCGGTTGCATAAACTTTTCTTGGTCTTCCGGCCTTTGATGCGGATCCTTTCCCAGAGCCCTTCTTTTTAGGTGGTCTTCCACGCTTCTTCCCTCTATTTACCGGTAACTTGCTGTCAAGCTGAGGTTCCACTCCTATTGCTGTTGCACACTTACCTGCATGATGAGTGTATGCTGTGGTAGGTCCCCCACGGCGGGTATTACCGACGTCTTCACTTTGTCCTATTTGAGGGTCATTCTCATCTACAGTAGGAGCAACTGGAGAAGACGGCACAACAGAGGAGTACAACGCGCAAACCGGGGACGAGTTAGGTAGATAGCCATCTAGCATATTATACGCGGGAGACGGACTCAAAGTGGCTGATACTACCACGCGCCGGTGCTGGGAGTCGTCGGTCATGATATCGTAGTTGAAGAACAGGTCTCTAGCTGGTCCGAAGCTTCTCGCCTGCGACGAGGTCTTCTCTGAATTCTCGTTCAATTGCCATTTTCTCTCTAGAGCAGAGTTTACCGCGTTGTTGATCAGTTTGCAAGGAGATATGGCGCCGAGTCCTTCACCGTACCCCTTGTTTTCAACATAATAAGGATCTCCAGCTGTCCTATTGACGGATGTGTTAGGAGAATGAGCCAGGCTTGGAGAGCCATGACGTGGCTTTGCTTCTCCAGGGGAGAACTCGTCCCCGCTCCCAACACTTGCAGATTGGCTTGTGCTCTCCTCGTACTCTAGAAACTCAGGGAATCTATCACAAATCAAAGTCACTGGCCGAGGGTGGTGAAGCTCGCTATGCCCCGTCATCCTGTCCTATCAATCCGCGTTCTTGCTTAATCTCTACGCGTATCTGTTCTACTATTTAGATCTCCTTGTTGTCCGCCAGGCCTTGTCTTTGAAAACAAAAACTCGCAACATTCCCAGTGTTGTACGTATGACACGACTGGTTACTCTGATTTCGAGCAGTTCAGTTTACGCCGTTGCAGAAAGCGAGTGGTGCCAACCCACAGAGCACTCGCAACCGTCAGTACCGGAAAAGCTACAGATATGATCGTCCACCAGAACGGCGGTGTTATGTTCTCAAGCAGCGAGTCGATGGAGATCGCCAGAGCCTCCTTGGTGGTGTCGTTCCGGAGAACAAAATCAGCGCGCGCAATGCGATCTTCGTCTTTCATTTGGGAATCAATCCTATTCTTGCAGTCCTTCTCGCTGAGTTCTGGGTTTCTCTCCCTTAGTCTCTCCATCTGCACAGCGTTGCTGGCAATAACAACCACGGTCTTCCCGCATATGACGTCCAGTTTGGCTTCAAACAGCAAAGGGACATCCAGAACTACCAGCGGCCTCAGAGTAATCCAGCTGCAGAATATCCTCCAGAATATCTCTCTCCGCACTGCTGGATGAGTGATTCCATTAAGGACGTATAGCTCGTCTCTGTTTTCGAAGACATAGCGGCCCAGTACCGGCCTGTTCAGGGTTCCATCAGTGTTGACCAACCCTTCCACCAGGTGATCAAAGTGCTTAACGACCTTGATATACGCGGGTTTCCCGGGCTCCACTATCTCCCTTGCTATTTTATCCGCATCGATGATTGTGACGCCCTTAGTTTCGAATCGGCTAGAGGCAGTACTTTTTCCAGCAGCTATTCCTCCGGTGAGACCCACCACAAGCATTGCGCAATATCACGTAAACTGGTGGGTGGAGACGAGAAGGCCAATTGTTCCTCCGGTAATAGCTGCCGCTTGAATTGCCTCCGCAGTCTGTCCGCTCACGCTCCTCTCCACAAAATCTCGTACACGACAATATTTTTTCAAGCCGCTGTGCACAGCATTATGTTCATCACAAACATGGGACATGGAGAACTATAACTCGTTGGTGCGCTGGCTACGGCAGGATGAAGATCGACGACTGTTTATCTCCCCGAAAATTTCGTTCCAGAGGGATGCAGTCGTGGGATGTTCGCTGGTGGCCAACTCCGATGTTAGACCAGGCGAGAGGCTGATTGCAATACCCAGGCGCTTTATGATAAATTTTGTCACCATATTGTCTCACTTGAACGCATACAGAAAGAAAACCGAGGAGGTTGGAAATGGCGGGATGCACATGCCGGAGCACTCGAGAAAGCCGTTTGAGGTATTGGACGCTGTTGGTGAGTTCTACCGGGACGTCTCTGGCGAGGAAATTCTTTCTTTATCGTCCTGCCAGCTGGTGGCACTGTACCTGTCTCTGGAGTCTCTCAGAGGAATGGCATCTTTCTGGAAGCCATTCCTGGACGTGCTCCCGGATAGGGAAGATTTCAGGTCCATGCCTCTGGTGTGGATATTGTCGGGAGATAAAAGGCCTCTTCTTGACTGTCTGCCGGACTCAACGAGAAAGCATGCTCTTGGCCAGCATGAAAAATTTGCCAGCGACTTTCTGGTAATAAAAGAGCTCTTACTCAATTACTCTCCTGAGCTCGCGGTAACAGAGGAGCTTTTCTTGTGGTGTTGGCTTTGCTGCAACACGCGGTGCCTTTATATGGATCTGCCGCCTCATCTCGGAAAGACTACTGAGGATAACTTCACCTTGGTACCGTTTGTGGACTTCATCAATCACAGCGTTGAAGATAGCAGTGTAACGAGGATGGGCAGTCTGGACGGCTTCCAAGTGTTCTCAGGCCCCGCGTACACTGCTGGCTCTCAAATTCTCTTCAGCTATGGGGGGCATTCTAACGAGTTCCTCTTATGTGAGTACGGGTTTCTGTTTGCAAAAGGGGAGAATAAGTGGAACTCAATTGATCTTTCAGCGAACGTGGTATCCATACTCAAACCAGCTCAGCTAGAGTTTCTCAAGAAAAATGAGTACTACGGAGAGTACTTTATAGGCGACCAGATTTCTCACACTCTTCTAGTTGCACTCGCTGTCTATCAAGAAGACGAGCAGTCGCTGGGGGAATGCAGGAGACTGGAGAGCTATATGAAAGGACTGAGCAACGGGTCGTATTACACAACTCGAACAATCAAGATAATCATGAAAATGCTAAGCGATATTAGAAGTGAAAGCCAGTCAATAATAGAGCATCTCGGCGACACCATAGAAATGCAAGTAGTGAAGAGGCTACACGAAGATAGAATAGAGATTGTGGATTTACATCTAAGTACTTTAGGGAATACTGAGAGTTAGTGCATATTGGCCTCCAGCTCTTCTGGGGTGAATTCAACGATCTCTGGGAATAATTTGTACAATATCAAGTCTAGCAGTTCCAGCACCAGGTGCTTGTTCACTAGTTTATTATCAAATGCTTGGAGGAAACTCTCAAAATCCTGCAACATGAGGTCTCCATTATCATGATATATCACCTGCCTAATGACCCTCAGTTTCCCTTCTGTGAAAGCTCTCATCATAGTTTTTGCAGTGGCATTCCGGTACTCGTCAATTTCCTGCCGTGTTTGTGGTATGTATCTGTCTCTTTTGTCGAAACCGAGGTCATCAGGAAAGAATATGTTTCTCACGGTACGCACCAGGCTCCCGATCAGGTTCTCGTTAACTAAGAATTTTTTAATCAGATTACTGATTAGATTACTCATTGCGTGTTTAAATCTCGAGGAGGCTCCTATAAGACATCCCAGTGTAACCAGAGTACCGTGGAGCAAAGGCGTCTTCACATCGGTTTGGAATAGTTCTTTGAAAAATGAGAACACTTCCAGTGAGAAGATAGAACTCTCGCTCACCAGCGAAGGCTTGCGCACAGACGTCAGCGCAGAAGTTGTATACGCAATGACGTGACTGAAGGCTCGGAAGCCGTCAGCTATTTTCTCATATACCATCCCTTTCATACTCGGTTCTGTCTTCGCGCCATCGCTGTCAGGAGTTTTCGGTAGCATCAACTCGCAAACCATTCTTACAATGTCCCAGATCATGTAATTCTCACTCAGCGTGCTTATGACGTTCTCCACAATAATGCTGCTCAGTATATCTCGAACTATCTGCTGGCTCAGCTGTGAGTCAGACGCCTCAATCGGGAGAAGGAGAACTACTATTTCTTTCACCACCACTTTCAGATACAGACGCTCTTCCGGGGCCTTGGGATCTCCTGTATCTCCTTCTGGGTTATCCATGTAGCCTTCGTCCATAGCGGCCTGCTCAAAGCCATGGTCTTCCTTGTGTTCCGGTCGTATCTGCTCCCCTACAGAAATGGCAAAGTTTGGGTTGATGCGGCAGAAGGAGTCCCTCCAGTCGTTGCTGGCCAGCCTGGAGCCTTCTAACGCTTTTGCTTTTCGTACATTCAGCAAGTGGTGGTGTAGAACCACAAATACATCGTCCATTATCAGCTCCTCGAAAGGAACCTTCTGCAGTCTCTCCTGTAGGTTCCGCGTTATATGTGCCAGTAGTTCCACCAGCTCGTTCACAAGCTCGGAGGACTTGTCGTCGCTCACTTTCGGATACCATCCGAGAACGAACTGCCGTATGAAGAGCCCTATCAGCGCATACAGCTCTAGGTCTATCGCCGTGGACGACGTTAACGCAGGGAGATAGTCCTGAAACGCACTAGTCCGACTGCTCGTACCAAGATTCTCAGCATTGGGATAGAATATTTTGCGTATGAGGTGCTCGATGTACTCAGGGGAGTCTTTGACATACCGCCTATCCTTTTCTTGTGAGTTCTGCAGCTCCGGTAGCTCTCGTGTTTTCTGGGAGCTGTGCTTTTGTCGCGCAGCAATGTTTCTTCTTGCGATAGGCCTCTTTCTGGGAGACTGAGGGGTCATTCTGAGATGTTCATAGCTGTTGTTTGTGTGTGTATGCCCATCGAGTGCGCTGCTGCGCTCGCGCATTTTCAAGGGTACGCACGCGTATCCACCAACGCTTGTGAAAGTAGAGATAACAACGTACAACGGGCAAAATGGTGGACTCAGCGGTTGCAGGCCACCTGGAAAAGTACCAGGATAGTCTCGTGAACAGCAGAGGGAGCGGAGACGATGAACAGGAGACTTTAGACACCGACGATGCCCTGGATGAGCTCGAGCAGGACCTGGACGATAACTTTCTGGAGAAGTACAGAGAGCAGCGGGTACAGCAGCTCTCGTCCCACATAAGCAAGGTCCGGGAGGCGGTCGGGCGCAAATACGAGTCGGGCGGAGCGTTCGGTGGGGTGGCTACGCTGACCAAGGAGTCGGAGGTGATTGAGGAAACAATATCGAACAAGTACACAGTTATACACTTCTTCAACCAGCAGTTCAAGACCTGCAAAGTCATGGACGAGAGGCTGGCACAGATATCCATGAAGCACACGGGCCCCAGATATATCCGCATTAATGTCACGGACGCGCCGTTTCTGGCCACGAAGCTGAATGTGAAGGTGCTGCCGTGTCTGATCATCTATGTGAACGGCGTGGAGCGCGACAGAGTGATCGGGTTTGACAGGCTGAGCGACAACGCCTACACGTTCCCGCTCTCTAAGCTGGAGGAGCTGTTCTTCTTCGACAAAATCATAGAGAGACGCGCCGTTGACCTCGGCAACATCAAGTACAAGCCCAGCGTCGCCGCCGAAAACGACGACAGCGATCTAGACATATAGACGAGTGCTACAGCGCAGTAAAATATAGGTGAATAAATAAAGAACAAACGGTTCCCATAAACACGCGAGCGGGAAAATCACGCTGTGGTGGCGATCCCCACATTTTTAGCGTACTCCGCGAGCGAGAGGTGCGTGTAGTCAACGCCTAGCCCGTCGGCAATCTTCTTGCCCAGGCTCTCGTCTAGGAGCCCCCAGTACTGTGCAACCTTCTCTTTCAGTCCCGGGGTCCTGATCGACGACGCGTGCCCCACAACATTCCCGACAAACCTCTTTTTCGCGCCAGTGTCAAACACCTTCTGGTACATGGCTCTCGGCTGCTCCAGGTCCAATTCGCTGATCCCCGACACGTAAAAGTACTGGCTCTTCTCCCAGATCTTGAGCTCGTGCTCTCTCTTCTTCAGCTCCGCCGCCTTCACTTCTTCCACGCTCACCCTGCCCTGAGGCACCACGCCGAGAAAGCGGTGGCCCTGCGAAAAGTCCAGCGAGCCGTCCTTCTTTAGCGCTGCCGAGTTGATCGGCAGCAGGGACGAGATGTAGTTTGGGCGGAAGCCTTGGTTCTCCACAGCCGCCGCGCCATCTCTCTGGAAGTTTCCCGCGAGGAACGGACACCCGGAGCCCTTCTCGAACGTGCGCGGCCTGTTCACCGGCAGCTGCTGGTAGTTCACGCCGAGACGATGGCGGTGGGTGTCAGAGTACGAGAACAGCCGCGACTGCAGCACCGGGTCATTCGACGGCTCGATGCCTGGCACAAGATGCGACGGCGAGAACGCCGCCTGCTCAATCTCGGCAAAGTAGTTCTCGGGGTTCTGGTTCAGCACGATGCGACCAAACTTGCGCAGTGGGAACTCCTTGTGCGGCCACACTTTGGTCAGGTCGTTCACAGAGTACCTGAAGCTCTCCGCCTGCGCGGGCGTCATCGTCTGCACGTAGCACGTGTACGACGGGAAGTCGCCGCGCTCAATCTGCTGGAAGAGGTCGTCCGTGTTGTGGTCCGGCGCGGTTGCCTGCATCCCGCCCGCCTCTTCGCCCGTCAGCGTCGCGAACCCGCCGTCTGCGAGGATGTGGATCTGCACATACGTCGGCTCGTCGCGCGCGTTGCGGAACACAAACGTGTGGCCCGAGTACGCGTTCATCTTTCCCCACGATGCCGGCGTGCCACGGTCGCCAAACAGGTACGTCACCTGGTGGATCGACTCCACGTTCTGCACAAAGTAGTTCCACGTGTTGTCGCTGCGCGTGTTCTGGTTCAGGTGTGTCTGCGGGTCGCGCTTCTGGGTGTGGATAAAGTGCGGGAACTTGAGCGGGTCGCGGATGAAGAACACCGGCGTGTTGTTGAACACCCAGTCCATGTTCCCAATATCGGTCCTCAGCTTGATCGCCACGCCGCGCGGGTCGCGCGCCGTGTCTGGCGAGCCGCTCTCGCCACCCACGGTAGAGAACCTGATGGTGAGCGGGCACTTGTACCCGGGCTCCGTGAGAGGCTTTGCAAAAGTGATGTCCTCGAGCGGGTCCGTCAGCTCAAAGAAGCCGTGTGCGCCGCCGCCCTTCGCGTGCACCACTCTCTCGGGCACACGCTCGGCGTCAAAGTGCGAGAGCGAGTCCAGCAGGTTGAAGTCCTGGAAGAGCAGCGGACCGCCAGGTGCACTGGCAGCAGCGTAGGGATGCGTGAGCACCGGTACACCGTTGCTGGTGGTGTAGACCGCGCTGTCGTTCTTAGCATGGATTAACTGTTCTGAGGCCATTGTGTGAGGTTAGATCAGAGACACATAAGAGAGAGAAACCCGCATAGACGAGACAGGCCGCGCCCCTATATATACTCCACACCCATATTAGTCAATCAGAGCGGAGAGATTAGAAATCGGGCGACGCAGAGGTTGCTATTTCAGATGAGGAGAAAGAGACAGAGAGAGCAAACAAATGAGCCGCACGAGGCTGGCCCATCTCATTGCTCTCAGCGCCGGCTCTTGGCGTCGTGCACCCGACTAGTGAAGAGGGACACTGGCGGGGCGCGAGCAGAGAGCGCAACGGCCCAGGCGAGACGGCGGGCACGGCAGACAAAGTCTGTGCGGTGCGGAGACAGGCCCAGTGTGCCCTACAGGCTCTCCGAGAGGGAGGCTTCCGTCTCCGCTCTGTGCTTACAGGAACGTAGGGAGCCCTGTATGGTAATTAGTAATGAGGTCCGACTCTAGAAGCCCCTGATTAATCAGTTGGCGTCTCGGCCCCCCAGCGAGAGCCAGAGAGGCCCGGCCAGAGCGAGAGCGAGAACGAGAGCCAGCATCTGAGCGAGCTCGCCACCGGGGCCTTCTTTTTGGCTAGAGTACACGACCTGTAATAGCTTACTCACGTGATGCTAGCTAGGGCACTGAGGTTACGAACCCGCGCCACCGGTGCTTGTGCTGAATAATTTTCAGCTTCTCCTCGCGCTGTCTCTCTTGTTTCACCAGGTTGCACCGTTTGGTTAGAAAGAAGCATATAATATTGCAGACGAGCCAAAGATGCAGATTTTCGTCAAGACCCTAACCGGTAAGACTATCACCTTAGAGGTGGAGTCGTCGGACACCATTGACAATGTCAAGTCCAAGATCCAGGACAAGGAGGGAATCCCGCCGGACCAGCAGCGTCTTATCTTTGCCGGTAAGCAGCTCGAGGACGGCAGAACTCTCTCTGACTACAACATCCAGAAGGAGTCGACTCTCCATCTGGTGCTGAGGCTGAGAGGTGGTGGTAAGAAGAGAAAGAAGAAGGTTTACACCACACCTAAGAAGATCAGACACAAGCACAAGAAGGTTAAGCTCGCTGTTCTGAACTACTACACCGTGGACGACGATGGAAAGGTCACCAGACTGAGATCGCAGTGTCCCAAGGAGACTTGTGGTGCCGGTGTCTTTATGGCCAACATGGGCGACAGAAGATACTGCGGTAAGTGCCACTTCACCTTGAAGAAGGAGTAAAGCTGGCCCGCAGTGGGTGATGCGGCGGGCTGAAGGGAGGATATGTTTGCTTATATTCTACTGTTGATGTCGATACACGGACTCTGCAGGAGGCTGTGCTGTATATGTTAATGAGACCGCCGTGACTGTACTGAAATGTAGTTTGCTACTCTGTGTTTGCTCCTCCTATTCTCCGGCGACTCGAAACGGGATGGATGGGAGAAGGCACTGGCTGGACGGCCAAAAAGCCTGCCTCAAAGGAAACAGGCTACCGCCATCCAGAAGTAGACCACCCGCTTTTCTCACTACAAGATGTTCGCCCTAAAACCTGACATACTCAAAGTTATTTACAGTGCCTCCGTGGTCACACGTCACTCTAGTGTTCCAGGAACCACAGAGGCAAATAAGACTGCTATGCAGCAGCGTCTATGCGCAATATTGAAAACAAACAAATGCAGAACCATGCAAATCGGAACTTTTATCCCCATATCCAATGAACCTCCGTGACGAGCAGCGACGAAACGGACCAGTCCCTGACCCCAACTCTATCAAAACAAAAAGAAGAGAGAAAGTAAAAAAACTAATAAATAAATGTGTGAAATCACGAGCATGCGCTACTTGGTTGTGTTCTGGTCCTTGAAAATGCCCTGTTTCACCTTCTCCGTAACTTCACTGAGAACAGTGCTCGTCTTATCGGAGACTTCGCTCAGCACGCACGTAGTCTTATCAGAAACCTCGTCGATCAGCTTGCCGCTCTCCTTCCACTTCTCGTCGGCGATCCGCAGCACGCTCTCAAACCCGATCTTGCCCTTGATGGCGTTCTGTCCGAACCTCTCCACGGACCACTCCTCGATCTTGTCGCATATTCTCGTAAACGCGGCGTACGCCGTGATCTCCGCAACCTGCTCGAATCTCGTAGAGTTGGCTGGGTCTGTCGAGTTTGGCGAGTACGAGCACGTCTCGTAGACTCGCAGGAGATTATTCATAGTGAGGTTGCAGGACTTCATAACAAGCGTCCGCTCCTTCGGATCCACCTGGCTCACCTCCCTCACGTACGAGGACGTGGCTCCGCCAACCATACAGCTCAGCCACTTGGGGATCGGCTGCTTGCATGTGATGAGGCGCTCGGTGGTGAGGACGCCTGTCTCGGGATCAACCTCGCGCCTGAGGACATCAACGGCAACCACATGCGTCGATACCTCGTTCGGATACTTCTTCCAGTTGGCGGCGGTGACCTGCTTCCATGAGTAGTCAAAAAAGTGTTCCGAAGAATATAACTTCATCGTGTGAGTGAATTAATAAGTGACAAATAATGCGCTAAGGGGGAGACCTGGGTCTGGCGGGATGCAAGAAACGTGTAAGAAGGCAACACCTTGGTGTCCTTGTAATGACAGTTACTACCGTGAGTGTATGTACTTTCCTTTCTCAATTCCTATACACCATCAAACGACAATGAACCCTTGTATATATACAGAGAACGGCAAAAAATGATATGCCTAATAATTTTTCTTTTCCGTATCTCTCTCAATCACACTTCTCGGGAGAAAATCGGAACGGCTGGAAACGGCATGTGCGGGTACACTACCTCATCTACGGAGATTCATCACACCCGCCCCGGGGCCACCACTATATTGCGCCCACAGAAATGCTCTCAAAGCGCATGTCGCTGGGTGTATATCTGTCGCGCGCTCTGACAACGCTGATCCCACGCGGGCGAAAGTACTGGATCGTGAGGTTCTTCAACACGTTGTGGGAGTTGAACGGGTTATTCCAGATCCCCGAGACTACCGCCGTGATGCCGCCCGCCTTCTCGCTCCGTAGGATGTTCAGGTACTCGCGCGTTGTAGTGTTCTGCGCCATAATCGACAGGTGGAAGGAGAGCACCATGGCCGGGTATATGATGAGTAGGAATCCGTAAATCGCGAGGAAGAGACTTATCGGGACCTGCTTCAGAGACTGCGTGACAGATATCTCCATGTGGCGCGAGCGGTGCTCCGCAACGTGATACGCTGCCAGCACAATGACCAAGCAGCACGAGATGATCCCAGACACAAGGAAGTTGATAAAATACCTGTAGTTCCTGAGCCCGACGCAGTTATTGAGCCACCTGCAGTGGTGGTCGTGGATCATAATACAGACATTGCACTTGGAGCAATGCGACGTCCGCGGTGGTCTCCATATTCTGCATGTGGTGCAGTACTTCACTTCCATTTTATTTCTCTCTAGCGTGTCTCCCCCGTCCTCCGCACCCTCCTCAGTCTCGACCGGCACCCCGTGCGGCGACTTCACAGTCGAGCTCGGCAGGCTTATGGTGTTAAAATACTCCGCAGGAAGCCCGGACATGAGCCCATCCACCAGGTGTACATTCTGCGGGAGTATGCCTGGGTCCAGGCTGGCCGCTGTGAAAAGGTTACTGAAAGCGAGGCTCCAGAAGTACACGAACAGTATCACCACCGCCGGGGATACATTCTCCCACTGCCACTTGCTCTCAAAGACTATGAACAGCACCAACGGTATGATAACCAACACGCACACCAGTACATGTAGCGGCTTTTCGGTCCCCAGCGTCCGCAGTCTTCCGCCCAGAAAAAAGATATATCGCGAGCTCGTGAACGCATTGTAGTTCCTCATACCCTCACCCACCAGGATAGATGAGTCGCTATCCACTCCCTTGCCCGTTATCAGCCACCGCATGATCCAGCTCCTCCTCTTCGGAGTGTGTGTGTGTCTTCCTCGGAAACACCGCTTCTGCGACGATTCCGAGGGCTCAGAGTCCAGCGCCGAACCGCCATCAGAAAGCGTCCGGTTTTCCCCAGACATGCCCACTTTTCGCCAGCAAGTTGCCTATTCCTTGCCTACACACACACCCTCTCCTAGCAGCGAGGCCGAAGCTTTGCATTGCCCTGTTTTGTGGACAGGCCAGTGAAAGGTAGTGGCGCAACGGTTGATCGACATCGGCTCTTGGGCAAAAGAAGGTTCGATGAGCGGGAAGACGCTGCAACTGTGCACGGCGCGAAGACCAATGATATTGTCAGTATCTGTTGGAATGCACGCCGAACTGGCTGTTCTGCGGAGGCTTGTTCCGAGTGAGGCAGCTAGACGTCTGTGTGTACGTGGACTGTTGCACAGGAGCGCGACAGCGACGTCTCTGCACCGGTATAGCTCTCTGGCGAATAGGTACAACGCGCATAGGCAAAGTGATATAGTGGGGCGCCTGCCTTTTGGTCTTCCCTGGAGAGGGATACCCGGGAGACTGCAGACCGTGCAAGGTATGGTGCAGGCGCGTAATGCGGCGCCTTGGAGGGTGATCACCAACGTGAAGCTGTTCAATAAGATGATGAAGAACAGCAGTGGGGGCACTCTGAGAAAGAGAATTATGATCGTGTTCTTTGCATTTATTGTGGCGAACTTTGTGTTCAACATCATGTTATACTTCCTGACTGTCGGGTATCTAAACAACCTGCAGGACATGCCCTCGGAGTTTTCTTTCTTGACAAAGTACTACATCAGAGAAGGACTCATCAGAGAAGAGGTCACGAGGAAAGAACAGGGGGCAAACGCGGAGTATCTGAAGGCGCTGAAGAGCGTTGCCAGTGATAACGGTCTTCCTGAGATCGGAGGCTCTTTTACGATTCTCACGATAGGAGACTTGAACAGGTACTACGAGAAGGGCAACCTGAGGTACATATCCGGATACTGCGACCTCCTGCTCAGATATGCGGTCACGCTTGCAAACCCCACGGAGATGAGGAGACTTCTTGAACGGAGTTTGGAAACCGTCGATCATTTTGAGAGTCTGTCGGGCGAGGCGATAGCCTCCAGTGGGCTGAAAAGCAACGCCTACAGATCTCTCGCGCAGCTGCTGCAGGGAAAAGATCCCAAGTCTCCGAATAGCGTAGTGGAGGAGTATCTAACTAAAGCAGTACAGTTGCTGGAGAAATCCTCCAATGTCGACTTTGTTCCCGGCGAGTTTGGTGTTCTGCCCGCCGCAACCGTCATCAGAGATGAGAATCTGTTGACATCTCTTTTAGATCTCTGCTGGTACTACACAGATACACGGACAGACATAAACAAGTCTCTCGCTATCCTTCTGTCAATTCAGCGGTCTCTGAACTACGAAACGAAGCTTCTTGAAACTATAGACGAAAAGGACAACAAGAACTCCCATAAATCGAGAATTGACAGGCTGAAGCATGAACTGACTCCACTTGTGATGTCAAACATCTCCGAGATTCTGTGGTTCAAAAGTCTAAAAGAAGAAGCGATAAAGTGGGGTAGAGAGGCAGCGTACGACTCGTACCTCGCGTCGAAAGAGAACTACAACTCTGCAAAGGTGTCAAAGAACTCATTCAAAAACCTCGTGCGGATGTACCACGCCATGGGAGACGAACAGAGTGAGTTCCTCTGCAGAGAAAAGATGAAAGAAATAGAAATGCCACTTCTCGGAGTATACAACAGTCAGAGGGGCGATAAACTCAGAGATGTGGTGCTTTACTACTACTTCGGCGACTTTGGTGCGTTCCTATTTCCATAAATTGAACTCTTGTAAATTCTATCAATAATAAGCACCACGCATAGACAAAAAATAGCACACCAAAAAAAAAACACAGATGAAGGCTACCCCATTAATGCTTCAATCTCTAATATGTAAAGCACAAGCATAGCTTCTCCTTCACACCTTCTGCAAACTGTTTCCCCCGAACCAGTTTATTTCGTCATCACTTTTATAAAAATTCCCGGTAAACCACGATGATGAAGCTGGTTTTGCTTCTGAATTGTGCACGTCCCCTGTCCTCTCCTCCTTTCCGGACTCTTGCTCCTCCTTTTTATCCTTTTTATCCTTTCCAAACTTGAACGGCACAGAGCTGGAAGACCCCAGAGAACTAGAAGAGTAGTTTAACTGTTGGGGGTCATCTGAGCCCACTATGACAGGTTTTGCGCTCAACGCTGATGTGTCTTTGTCCTTCAGTATGGTGTATATTCCAGTGCCGTAGCCGTTTTTCAGCGTTTCAAAATTATCAAATTTGAGCGGCTCGGCCTTTCTAACGTCTGCTATCACCTCCTTGGGTGCATGAGCCACACCGCCAAATGACAGCGTCATTCCAAACTCGTCGTCCTCTATGCTATTACCATTTTTAGCAAGCACATCTGCATCCTTTTCAACAGGTTTTCTGAAATTAGTAGCTTCCGTCTTCATATTGACCAGAGAGTTAGAAATAGGAAGTGTCACTGTTATCGCCCGCCCTCTGCCTTTAGTGACACTCTCCAAGTCTGCAAGGTTGTTCTGCTCGTGTTCGAGAGCCACCAGCGGGTTAATAGCGCCTCTAAAGTCCTCCTCCGATCCAGCATCTGAGTCTTCCTCAGAGTCTTCTTCGCTCCCCGAGTCACCATCCTCATCATCGCTCCAAGCATCCAAGTAACTGCTAAGTTTGTCTAAGTTGAGACTGCCTCCCCTCTTTCTGCCCTTTTGGGCCAGCGTCTGCTTGGGGCTACTGTCGCTGGTGCGGTACTCCGTGTACAATGACTCCTCCGTCATATGGCCAACGTTGATCTTGTGAGAGAGCAGCTCAGTGAGAGTGCGCTCATGCGTGATTGACAGTATTGACGCCAGCGTGTGGTCATAATCTCTCAGCCTGAACGTGTTTTGGCTCTGTCTCTTAAAGTATATTGGCTGGCACAACGGGATCTCATTAAAAATCGGCCGGTTTATTAACAGCTGAAACAGCGTGAATATCACAGCCCCATGAGAGATGATAACAATACTGGTGTTGTGGTGAATTTCTTTAGACGAGTAGAAATCATGGAACTTTCTCAGGAACTGAAAGCATCTCTTCTTAAACTCTAATAGTGACTCGCCATACTCTCCACAATGACCGAACTGGTTATACAGCCATGCGTTATCTTTGGAATTTCGCAGCAGTGCACGTTGTGGTGAGCTAAGGTAAGTATTTATATTACTTATCAGCGACATTCCGTCATCATTAGGAGGAAGATAGTGTAGATTGAAGTTAATGTTCAGCCATTCTGACAAAGCCTGGTCGATACGGAGCTTTACATTATAACCCCGCAGCTCCCCTGTGAGCAACTCCGCTGTCTGCACACACCTGTGGTACGGCGATGAGTGTATTATTATATCCTTCGTGCTGACGTACTGTTTTATGCCATCACCACACACTTTAGCCTCTCCAGATGCCAGATCTAGCGCCAACGGGGGGTCATAAGAGCTCAGCCACTGGGACGTGTCAGCCTTCTTATCGACTTTGTCCAGCCGCGAGCCGTGCCTCAGTAGAATGAGATGCATCACTCCCGCTGCTTGTCACCGGAGCCAGTGACGAGGCGCTCTGCGAAACAAGGGGAGCGGCCGCGCCTCTGACAAAGACAAGCATGTGATAATACACGGGTTGGGTGGTACACTATAACATTACTGACGTCACTGGAGCTCCTCGAGCTCCTCCTCCTCCTTCGGCATCTTAGGCTCCTGTCCTTCAGACCACTGCGTTACGTCGTCTATGTAGCTCAGAATGGTAGCCACTGAGTCTGTCTTGTCCTTCGAGCTGCAGTCGAGCGGCAGAAACTGCACCATCCCAAAGTCGTCAACGAGGTTAGCGATCGCCTTGTTCAGCTTCCGGAAGCTGGGGTTTGTGTTAATCCAGTCCTTCTCGGACCTGTCTCCTGGGCCTGTGCTGTCTGCCAGCAGCAGCGGGTCCGGGTTGAGAAATCTTTTGAGCTCTCTGCGCGAGACCTGGTCTTTTATCAGGTCTATCTTCGATAGTATGTTTATGTGCGGCAACTCGAGCAAGATCATAGCTGACATCGCTGACAGCGCTCCGCTGAAGAACTTGGATCTGTCGGTGACAAACGGCGCCTCCAACAGGAATGTGGCACACAGCGAAAAGTTCAGCTGCTGCTGCAGGTGCCTCACTATGGTCGGCAGCACGGGTATGTGGTTGTAGAGCTCTATCTGTCCGGGGCAGTCAAATATCAGGTATTCGTCATTGAAGTCTCCAATCTCCTCGTCTAGCCAATCGAGGTTATCCAGTAGGTACTCGAAACAGTACACCAGCGCCCCATTCGGACCAAGGCCCATCTCCTCCTGCACATCTTGCAACGAAACCAGGTCTCTTATGTCTATCGTAAACTCAAACTCCGTCGGCTCGGCAGCAGGATCTAGATTTACCAAGTGGCACCGTCTTCCTATGGACTGCATATACGCCACTAGAGAGTTACAGAACGTAGACTGTTGGTGTTAGCACCTCTCACTCTCACAACAGAAACAACATCATATACGCACCTTCCCGACACCCGCAGGGCCCATAGCCAGCACACCCACTCTCGACATTTTCCGACCGCGACCTGTTTCCTACTATCGCTTCGCGATCAGTCTCAAAAGCACAGAAAAAATTACCTGTTAGCGCATTACTTCTCCCACTACTTTTATTTTGATCTTTCAGTTACTTGACATATTTATCATAGGAGCCACCTTTCTGCACCAGCAGTCATCCATATCGTTCTCATACTGGACGTACAGCTTCTCAAAGATCGCAGCGCTGGTTATCGCCTTCTCCACTTTGTACTTTATCTGTGACGACGTCTCTGTTCTATAATACTGAACATGAAGATATCCTACGAGCTTGCCATTCGCGTCCATGGGCCAGAAGCGCGGCGTAGTGTATGACGTGACACCGGGAATCGTGAGAATAGCCGAAAGCATGTCTTTCACTGTCTCGTCGTCTTTGCCTGATATCGAAAGCAGGAGATTTTTCGTAGACGACTTCAGCAGAGGCAGCGCGCTCACAAAGATCAGAAGCGCGATGACTATCGACGTTATTGGATCGAGGACCTGAATATTAGTGAGCTTGATAAGAATGGTGGAGATGACCACACCCACGGATCCCAGGGTATCCGCCATGATGTGCAGGAATATGCCCTTCATGTTGTCGCTCACTTCGGCGTGCAACTCCTCAGTCTCGTGTTTCTCGTCATGCAGCTCGCACGGGTTTTCATCCGAGTGGCTGTGGTCGTGGCTGTGTTCTTGTGTGTGTGATTGCGAGTGTGATTGCGAGTGGGAGTGGGAGTGGGAGTGGGAGTGGGAGTGGGAGTGCCCGTGAGAGTGGACATGGCCATGGTTAAATGCAAAAAGCCCGATGATGTTTATGAGCAGACCGAGAAAACTCACAAAGAGAAGCTCGTTGGTTTTCTGCAGACTCACAGGGTTGTAAATTCTCATAACCGACTCGTTTAGTATCCCCGCCACAATCCCAAGTAACAGGCTCGCGTTGGTGAATCCGGCTAGTGTTTCTATTCTACTCAATCCAAACGCGTACCGGTTGAAGCTCCGTGGGTCGAACGAGTAAGTGCTAGCTTTCTTCTTTTCCTTTTCAAATTCGCGCATCGCCTTGTTCTCGTTGGCGATGAACCCTGCAAGCACACCCAGGAATAGAGATGTGCAGTCCAGTAGCATGTGTAGGGAGTCACTGAGGAGACTCAGCGATTTGGATCTGAATGAATAGAGAAGCTGGATAAACATGAACGACGTGTTCAGAAGCAGGAAGCTGAAGATCGATCTCGTGTCCTCGGAGCTCAGCACCTTGACAAGAAAATTAGCCCGCTTGTAAGTGTCGTCTGTGTCTTTCCCGCGTGTGCCGTTACTATCATGCTGATGACTATCGGATGTAGGATGGTCATCATAGTATGGTCTCATCAAGAAAATCACAGCGAGATTTATAGACATCTCAATCGCGTGCGCGCCAAGGTATCCCACAAAACTGTCGATGCCCGACTTATCAGCCGCTGGCAGTCCTATGTAGTTAATGACCAAAATTATAGAGTTGAGGATAATGAGGTTGACCCGATAATGATCAAGAAACAAAGGCTTATCAAAGAAAATGCTGTTCCTCTGTTTAGCGTCCTTGGCATCCTCACCTCGGTTTGCAAATTCAAGTTGTGAAAATAAAAAGATAAACAGAGATCCTATGCTAATGAAGATCATGTAGATGTTCAAGTCGCTGATCTGATAAGCGAGTGGAATGGTCGCGCCCACGAGAACACCCACCCCCACGTGTAGCTTAGGAAGGCTGGAGAGTATCCCAAAGCTCTGCTCGCTCGACTTGTAGAGGGAAAAAAGAGGAACCAACAGCAACACATAGCCGGTAACTATCCTAGTGTATGAATCGCTCCCATTGCCACAGCGCACGATATCGTAAACAAAAAAGCTGATGCACACGAAACACGCCTGGAGCCTCACAGCAAAGTTATCCTCCTTCCGTGGCTGGGAAGCATGCACTAGTAGAGTGACAACCACTATATTCAGGAGCCTTGTCAGTGGTAACAGCACATTGGACACGAACAGCGCAGCCAACGAGCCATAGAGCAATGCTGCCCGTGTGATCTTCGCGCTCCCTGTCATGTCAGTCTTTTTCTCGTGCGGCAGAATAAGGTGCCACGAATGCAAACACGCCAGTGCCACAACCGTGATGGCCGCCAGAAGCACTGACTGAGCGGCCACCAGCGCGTACATCTGCGAGCCATTTGACAGCGTAGAGACAGTGAACCTCTGAGAGATGATGAGAGTCGGCAGTGACAAAAAAAGCGGAGACACCTCCACAACGCTGGACCCTTCCATTCTGGGGACCGCGTGTCAGTAGATACGTGCGCGTGTCTGTACGGCCAGCTCTCCCTTTGTTCGCGTTCCCTCCGACTGGCGCCCGGTCTAGGTGTAACCACAGCGGTGGAGAAAGGTAAACTACAAGCTCGTGAAGTGCCCCACCCAATAGTTTTAGCTATGTAAACGCTACACCAGCTTCAGCTTGCTCTGTTTCCTCAGTTTCAAGCGCTTTTTGGCAACGGTTTTCTTTATCTTGTTTGTGTCTGTCTTTGCTTCAGCCTTCACGACTTGGCGTTTTCTGAAAGGCGCCTTCGGGCAGTCGAGGATCTCTGTCTGATACTTCTGAACCAGAGCGGGCACTACCTGGCAATCGCCGACAACCAGTAGGTCAAAGTGCTCCACGTAATCAACTATGGACACAGATGGCATTTCTGTGTTTATCCACAGCACACATCCTCTGTTAGAGTGTACGACTCTGGACAGCTCCTTCACCAGCCGCCTGACCCCGGGGATCTTCAGTGTCGTGCCCACAACCACCAGACAGTCCGGCTTCGATTTCAGGTCGCTCGCAGACACTTTGCCTATTATTTCGCCATCGGGGTGGAACTCATTGTAAAGCACTATTCTCGGTCTCAGAACACCGCACCCGTGGAGTCTCTTTCCCACAACCTCCCGCACACTGTCAAGCTCTTGGCACTCAGGACACACTTTGCTGGGGCTGCGGAAGTAATCGTCAGTCAGCGCCGAAGTATACTTGCACTTGGAACACGCCAGCACTTGAACGTTTCCGTGTAGTTGTATAGTCTTCGGGTACGGCGTACAGTTCGTGAGTGGCATCTCGGTCTGCAAATACGGTAGCTGTATGTCCAGGCAGTCTATGTTCTGTGTGTATAATCTCATAAGCCTGTCGTCTCTGCCTATTCCATTCATAAAGTGGTGGAACTTTGTTGGCCGGCTCGTTGTGCTCATCTCAAATAGCTTGAGAATCATCTCGTGAAATTTCTGTGTTCCCTCCGCCGATCTAAACACGTTAAAGTCCAGCAGACTCTTCCCGTCCCCAGAGCTGAGGCCGTTCTTCAAGCTTTGAAATAACCCGTTGGCAGACCTGAAATCTGGAATCCCAGAGGCCACCGAGATGCCTGCTCCGCTCACTATAACTATTCTCTGGGAGTTCTGTAAACTGTGGTGCAAGAAAGAGACATCGCTGACGTCCAGATAGTCGTCCTGTTCCAGTAGCGGTACGTCTCCCTCAAAGCGCGATGTCTCCAAAACGGTCCCATTCGGCGGTCTGTATTTGAGCCGCGGTTTCCTCTTCTTAGTGGATGTCTTTTTGAAATCAATCTCACTATCTGGCGGCGTCAGCGGTATATGATCGTACCCAGAATGCACATCGTACTCCTCTTTAACGCATATTGCAGACATGTCCTCTCCCATCTGCCCTTCTTAACCGCTCTCACTCCTGTTTTCACCTGGTGACAAGGCCATGAAGGCACAAAACGGTAGATTTCCTCTTTGGGGTGCTTCTTGGGTGGGACACGTGGAATATCCTATCACGTGCCCTACTTTTGTTAACCATAGGAGAGACCGTACCTTGGACTGAACTTGCTGCTACAGCGCATTATCAGACGCTGCAAGACTGTAGATAGACGTAGCTAAACACTGCTGACGGGTGGAGCAATCTTTAGCCCCCAGTGGGCGAGTCAGGTTGAACAACTAAGTTGTAACACGGTTCCTCATTGTGCTTATTGGGTTACCCTGCCTCTCTCCCTCTCTCTCTCTCTCTCTCTGAAAAATTGAGTTAACAACAAGTTGGCGATTTCGCGTGGAATGACACAGACAAGCATACGCCGGACATGGTTCAGATAAGCGAAGTAAAGGAGACTGGCGGCAGGGAGAGCAGAACCGCTGCACACACCCACATCAAGGGTCTGGGGCTTGATGAGCACGGAACGGCGAAGAAAATGGATGGAGGGTTTGTTGGTCAGAGCGAGGCTAGGGAAGCGTGCGGTGTAATTGTCGACCTCATCAAGTTTAAGAAGATGAGCGGGAAGGCTATACTTCTTGCTGGCGGTCCTGGAACCGGCAAGACCGCGTTGGCTCTGGCGATTTCCCAGGAACTTGGCCCCAAGGTGCCCTTTTGTCTCACTGTGGGATCGGAGCTTTTCTCTGTTGAGGTGAAGAAGACCGAAGCGCTGATGGAGAACTTCAGACGTGCAATTGGTCTGAGAATTAAAGAAACAAAGGAGGTATACGAGGGAGAGGTGACAGAGTTAACCCCGGAGGAGAGCGAGAATCCTCTGGGCGGGTACGGTAAAACTATATCTCACGTAATTGTGAGTCTGAAGAGCGCCAAGGGCACCAAACAGCTGAGACTTGACCCCAGTATCTATGAGAGCATTCAGAAGGAGCGTGTTGCCGTTGGAGATGTGATCTATATTGAATCGAACACGGGAGCTGTGAAGAGAGTGGGCAGATCGGATGCGTACTCGACGGAGTTTGACCTCGAGGCGGAGGAGTATGTGCCTCTGCCCAAGGGAGACGTGCACAAGAAGAAAGAAATTGTGCAAGACGTCACTCTGCATGACTTAGATGTCGCTAATGCGAGACCACAGGGCGGACAGGACGTGCTATCCATGATGGGCCAGCTGATAAAACCAAGAAAAACAGAAATCACAGAAAAATTGCGCCAGGAGGTGAACAAAGTTGTGGCGAAGTACATTGACCAGGGAGTGGCAGAGCTGGTCCCCGGTGTGCTATTCATAGACGAGGTCAACATGCTAGATCTCGAGTGCTTCACCTACCTGAACAAGGCTCTGGAGTCCACCATCGCGCCAATTGTTGTTTTGGCGTCCAACAGGGGCGTGACCACTGTAAGGGGCACTGAGGACATCAAGGCGGCACATGGCATACCTCCGGATCTAATCGACAGGCTGCTCATTGTGAGAACTCTCCCCTACAGTAGGGATGAGATCAAGTCTATCATAGCTAAGAGGGCCAAGATCGAGGGCCTCCCAGTGGCTGCTGATGCTCTTGAAAAGCTTGCGTCGGTGGGTGCCGAGACCTCGCTACGTTACGCGTTACAGCTGCTTTCGCCTTCTGGAGTGCTTTCGAAAGTCAGCGGGAGAATTGAAATCGGCACACAGGATGTGGAGGAGTCGCAGATTCTTTTCCTAGACACAAAGCGCAGCACCAAAGTGCTTGCAGGGAACTCAGCATACCTATAGACTCTTTGGCTTTGTAATTTTAATCTCATTCGTCTGTATCTCACTGTAAAAAGTGATGCTGCTGGTCTCAGCAAAATGCTTGCTGATCGTGTACTCCTCAATGCTCCGTTGACCGTTGTTTACACCGTGTACAGAGAACTCCACCGGCACCAGGCGCCTACAGTTGAAGGGAGCAACAGAACGTTTTGCAGCTGGATCTCTCGTATATCACTATCTTTCCGGGGGTGTTTGGTGTACGATGTCGCTCAATCAGACGCTTCCGAGTCTGCGGGACAGACAGATAGCCACGCTCGAGAGGATGCTTCACTTGAATGTCAACGGGTCTCCAGATCTCACCTCTTCCAACAATAACGAGGAATTGATCTGGAAAGTGCTAGTCTTGGACTCCCGAAGCACCGCGATTGTGTCTTCTGTGCTGAGGGTGAATGATCTTCTCACATGCGGGATTACAATGCACTCGTCCATACACTCGAAGAGAGCACCTCTACCAGACGTGCCAGTCATTTATTTCGTACAACCTACAGCTGAGAATATCAGTCTGATTATAAAAGATCTTGAGAAAGAGGCCTACTCTACGTTTTACATTAACTTCACTTCTTCTCTTGACAGAGAGTTGCTGGAAGATTTTGCTAAGAACGTTGCCAGCACAGGGAAGTCTCACAAGATTAAGCAGGTTTACGACCAGTACCTCGATTTCATAGTGACGGAGCCGAACCTGTTCTCGCTAGACTTGCAGAATGTGTACTCGCAGTTCAACAGTCCGCGTACGTCAGAGGATGACATAACTACGGTGGCCGAGAAGATCTCAAACGGTCTTTTCTCGTCTATACTGTCTATGGGGTCCATCCCCATCATAAGGTGTCCACGGGGCGGTCCCGCTGAGCTTGTGGCTCAGAACCTGGACCAGAAGCTGCGCGACTACGTGATAAATACCAAGGCGCAATCCCAGCAGTCTTCGGGAAACATGGAGAGGTTTGTGTTGCTATTACTGGATAGAAACATTGACTTAGCTGCTATGTTTGCGCACTCATGGATATACCAGTGTATGGTGAGTGACGTTTTCAGTCTGGATAGAAACACCATAACTGTCACATCGAAAGATGGCGTAAAACAATACGATATTGACCCCCGAGACTTCTTCTGGCTCAGCAACGCGCAGCTGCCATTCCCCGACGCGGTTGAGAATGTGGAAAAAGAACTCTCGAAGTACAAGAGCGACGCTGCTGAGCTAACGAAAAGAACGGGAATAACTTCCCTGCAGGACATAAATCCGGACTCAAGCGATACGCTACATATACAGCAGGCGGTCAAGGCGCTGCCAGAGCTGACAGCGAGAAAATCCATAATAGATATGCACATGAAGGTGTTGGCCGCGCTTTTATCGGAGCTGGAGTCCAAGTCCCTGGACTCATTTTTTGAAATTGAGCAGAATTTCAACGATCCAAAAGTGCAAAAGCGATTTCTGGGTATCCTGAAACCGAATGAGGAAGTCAAGGGAGACAACTCTAAGGATAAACTGAGAACATACATAATGCTTACGTTATTAACAGACCTCCCCAAGACATTCACAGATGAGTGCGAGCAATTGCTAGGCGAATCCGGGGTGGACCTCTCTGCCCTGACTTACATAAAAAGAGTGAAGGAGGTTATCAAGTTGTCGAATATGTCGAACCTGAACGAGTCCTCATCAGTGATCCAGAGCTCCGCGTCGATGGACGTCAATAAGTCCGACTTGTTTGCCGGCCTATCGTCGAGACTGTACGGTCTCACAGATGGTAGGATCTCAGAGGGTGTGGGCTCGCTGATCACCGGGTTAAAGAAACTATTGCCTGATAAAAAGCAACTACCGATAACAAATATCGTCGAGTCTATAATGGACCCGCAGCAGGCCACACAGATGTCTGTAAACATGACGGATGACTACTTATTTTTCGACCCGAAGGTTACCAGGGGCGTGCATTCGAGACCGCCCAGACGACAGTCTTACAACGAGGCGCTTGTGTTTGTGGTTGGTGGTGGCAATTACCTAGAGTATCAGAATTTGCAAGAGCTGTGCGTTAGCAAGAACGTCAATGGAGGTGGAAGCATCGGAGGAGCTGAAAACACCAAGCTGGTGGTGTATGGCAGTACATCTATCTTGGCTGCTTCAGATTTCTTGGAGGAGTGCGAACAGTTGGGACAGGAAAACTAGGCCGTTTCATAACATTAAACTCGTCATCTCATTTTTCTTCTATTTAATCGAATCAAGAGCCCTCTCCAGTACTTCACAACACGTAACAATGTCTAAGAAGCAGTTATACAGAGGCACAGGTGCTATGCGTATGACATCCGGTCTTCTCTCATCGCATATCACGCCATTATCGTGGAAGCTAGAGCACACTATATTCATAGTGTTTCTCGACTCGTCGTCGTAGTGCGGGTGGAACAGCAATGATAGCTGTGCGCCTCTCTCCGCCTCATTCAGAGGAGTGATGATGGTAAACTGCGGTAAGTCACCACTTGGTGCCGACGAGTAATGTTTGGATGACATCAGCACCTTTTGTAAGAAGGAGGTCAGCGCGATGCTCTTCTGCCTCAACGCCTGTATTCCCCCTGCGGCCTTGAACACCTGCAGCGACGCCTTCAGAGCCACGACATCAATTACGCTTGGGTTAGACTGTCTGAATCCCAGAGCGCTCTCTATCGGGTTGAAGTCCTCCAGCATTTTGAACCTGTCTGCAGCGTTGTTCCCCCACCATCCCGCGAGCCTCGGTAAGTACTCTGATCCCTTCCCGTGGGTCCAATTTTCGTGTACGAAAATCCCGGCAATGGCTCCCGGACCAGCATTCAGGTACTTATACGAGCACCACGCCGCAAAGTCTACACCCCACTCGTGAAGCTTCACATCAACGTTTCCAGCGGCGTGCGCCAGGTCCCACCCGACCACGCAGCCTTTCGCCTTCGCCGCCTTAGTGATTTCCGGTATACTGAAGTACTGGCCGGTGTAGAACTGTATACCCGGGAAACACACGAGGGCAATTTCGTTCCCCTGCTCTGCCAGTAGCGTGAGAATATCCTCAGTCCTAATGGTGTATTCGCCCTCGCGTGGGCTCATCTGCAGCAGCTCATCGGCGGAGAATCCGTGCAGTTTAACCATATTCAGGAACGCATAGTAGTCTGAGGGGAACGCTCCCTTTTCGAACAAAATCTTCCTCCTCTCACCCGAAGGTCTGTAAAACGCCGTGAGCAGCGCATTCAGGTCCATGGTGAGTGTGCCCATGACTGCCACCTCGGTCTCTTTCGCACCAACTATCGGCGCTAGCAGCGGGACAACGGGCAGATCTATGTCGACCCACGGCGTCAACCCTCGGTTATCAGTACCGGGGTGCCTGAAGTGTGCCTCTACTCCACGCTGAGCCCATGCGTCCAGTTCGTCGTTTACCGCTCTGCGCGTCCCTGTAGGCATGAGCCCGAGTGAGTTCCCGCACAGATAGGTGGAATCGCTCCCGGAGACGGGCGAGGGTATATCTAGTGAACGGAGCGTAGGGATCTCAAACTGCGCGCGGCTTGAAACACTCTCCGCATCGAGCTCCTCAGCTTCTCTCTTGAACTGCGACATTCTTTGCAACGCGAACCACCTGCCTCTGCTGGCATTATTCAGCGCAGGTCAGCCAATCTTCAGCGCTATCTTACTGATTTTCACACTACTATTCCTATTGGCTATTTACAGTGAGCTCAGATCTCCTCCTCGAGTTTTTTGTTCTCCTTCAGCAGCTCCTCTTCAATATCGAGGTTCTCCTGGATGTCCCACAGCTCCCGGTAAAGCGAGTCATCTCTGGCGAGAAGCTCGTGGTGGGTCCCTTCCTCAAGCACCTCTCCTCTCTTCAGTACTATGATTTTATCCGCGTCGGCGATTGTTCTCAGACGGTGGGCGATGGACACATTCGTGTTGGAGCTCTCTCTGAACACTGCCTTGATGGTCTTCAGCAGTAGCTGCTCTGTATGCGTGTCCAGTGCAGAAGTGGCCTCGTCGAAGAACGTAATGGGCGCCTTCTTCAGCAGCAGTCTGGCGATGGCGAGCCGCTGTTTCTCGCCTCCTGAAATCATCAGCCCTCTCTCTCCGACAATGCTATTCACACCTGCTGGCAGGTCTTTGATCAACCTGTCCAGCTGCACCTGTTTGATCACAGAGTCGACCTCTTCGTTAGTAGATGACAGTCGCCCATATCTCACGTTCTCCAGGATTGTGTCATTGAACAGCGGCGTCTCCTGTGGCACAACACCAATGGCTTGTCTCAAGCTCTCGAGGTCGACTTTTGTGATATCCTGCCCGTCTATCAGAATGCGCCCGCTCTGCGCGTCGTAGAATCTGAATACCAGCCTCAGGATCGTCGACTTCCCAGACCCAGACGGACCCACAATGGCAACTTTCTTCCCGGCCGGTATGGTGAAGGACGCGTTCTTCAGGATCATTCTGTCTTTGTGGTAGCCGAATGACACATTCTCGAATGTTATCTCGCCGCCCTTCCACACGAGCGGCGGTGCGTCAGGTAGAGACTTAATCTTGATTTCGTGTTTCTGAAGCTTGAACAGCGACTCCATGTCCAACAACGACTGTTTCAGCTCTCTGTACACTGATCCCAAGAAGTTCAGCGGCACAGATAGCTGGAAAACCAGCTGGTTAATCAGCACGAGATCGCCCACAGTGAGCAGTCCTTCTGCCACACCGGTGCACCCCATGTACATCATTCCCGTGAGGGCTGAGGTGAATATGAGGTTCTGGCCAGCATTGAGAAATGCCAGCGATGTCGCAACCTTGATTTGTGCATCTCTGTAACTCCTCAGCGCGCTGTCATACTTCTTCGACTGGTACCACTCGTTATTAAAATACTTCACCGACTCGTAGTTGATCAGCGAGTCGAGAGCGACGGAAGCCGCGTCGTTGTCCGCGCGGTTCGCCTGTCTCCGGAACCCAGTCCTCCATGTTGTCGTCCTGATGGTAAATATCGAATACGCAATCATGGTGGCAAATGTGACCGCAGCAAACTGCGCACCGTAGTTGTACGTCAGGATGCCGCACACAACTGATATCTCAAACGTTATAGGCAGAATGTGGAAGATCATCGCGGTGAGAACATAAGAGATACCCTTGGTTCCTCTGTCTATGGCGCGAGTCAGCCCGCCTGTCTGTTTCATGAGATGGAAGTTGAGGTCGAGGTTCAGCAGGTGCACAAACGTGTTATGTGCCACCTTCATGATGGCGCTCTGGGCCACTTTGGCGAAGATGGCGTTCCTCAGTTCTCCGAAAAGCACAGCTCCAAAACGCGAGGCGCCGTACGCGAGGATAATCGCCCCCACGACAGACGATATTGTACCGACCTGATTCACCCAGTCAATGTTCATAGAGTCCACGATCGACTTAAAGAAAAAGGGAACCTGCACGTTCAGCAGTTTCGCCCCAATGAGCAGTGCAAACGCAAACACCACTCTCGCCTTTGCAGAGCGGTTCCCCTTGGGCCACAGGTACGAGAGGAGATTGAAAATTATGCGCCACTGCGACAATTGTGCTGCCCCTGGTATCAGCTCCTTACGAGCTGGCGGTGTCTGTGGCGACGGCTCTGCTGCATTCACTGGCTTTGCAACCACCACTGCGGGCTTGGTGTCTTTCTCCGGGGCAGTACTGGCAAACCTGGCTTGTGGCGCTCTGGCAAATCTCGCGCCCAGGCCCGCTGCGACGCCGTCTCTCGCCGCGCCTTTCGAAGTTATCGGCAAATGTGGTGCCCGGAAGGCCACTGCGCGGGAGCCAAAGCGCCATGCACACACAGGGCTCTGTCTGGCCAGCACACCGAGAGAGAGCAGACGCCGTGTTCTGAACATGAGTGCTATTCTATATCTCCGTGCACAGGTGCCGAGCGTGTCTCGAGAGTCTGTGCCAGAGCTCTGCGTTAAGCCAGGCAGGCGATAATAAGAAGTCACGTGCACTCGCTCAATAACGTGGTTCGAAAAAAGAGCGCACGCAGAGGGAGAGAGAGAGAGAGAGGCAGAAACGCGTTCGCCAGATAGTGCTGCCCGAGCACAGCGGGTACGGCCACCTCCAGGCGGGTCAGCGAGAGTCTGCCTCCTCACTATCTCGCTGATGTCGTTGCGCTCTACCGTAACTGCGGCCCTGCGCCTGCGAAGGAGCTGGTCCCGGAGAGAGAGACACGCGCACCTGCCTGTCGAGCTCCACCAAGACCACTACCAGCGGACAGTGAGTTACCCTCTTGCTACATAGGACACGGACAGGTTTAGAAAGAGCATATACCTCCGTCTCTGTTGTCTCTGCGTTGCAGACCTGCCCGCTCTGACAGTGCGTGTTCCGATTCGTGGGGGGTCACTTCTCCGGCTTCCAAGATTAGCGGCATTTCTGATCTGGAGATGTGAACACTAGTACATGACAGAGATAGTACTCCGGGTTGCAGCCCCAAATAAGTATGTCTTATCTACGACATACTTATTTGGAAGAGGGGCGGGATCGATTATCGTAATCTCTGAGGCATTTGCAGCACACAGAGGAATGCTTACACGAGCGCCGGAAGGGGGGAGGGGAGCGTCATCCCGTGCACGCCACTGATATATTCCAGAAACACACACTGCACTGACACACACTGACACTCTTGCTCTGTCTCTGATGTCAGCTTGCCCCTCTTCTGGATGTGCGCCGTCACTGTCACGTTCGCCACATAAGAGGGGAAACTCGGCACAAACAGCCACGAGTTCTGGAAGCCTCCCGTGCATGTTCTTTTCATAAAGTTTAAAACAGAGCCGCACATGATGCATATTATATTTTATTTATACTTCCGTGGGCGTACTCTCAAGTACGAGGACGCTTTTGCGCTCCCAATGCCAACTCAACGGCATTGTGCAGTATTGTCTCGTTCCTTGTCTGGTCTATTGTGTGTGTTCTGTGATCTGCTAGATATTTTCCCCAGCCAGCTTGCTGCCTCCACCCAGATAGCTATGATAACACACATCCAGTGAAGGTGGGGGCCGTGGGGGCTGTTACAGACGCCGGCAGTACTTCCCTCACAGAAGAACTCTCCGAGGAAATGCAACGTTTCATTCTCAAAGAGAACTGCATCTACATAGCAATCTCGCGACTGAAGTACAAGCGGAGAGCTCAGTCACGCACCGCGGAAAACGGGGTACGTTTCTTGGGTGCCATGCTTTTCATGTCTCGCCTATACCTCCCACTGTACACAAACAGGCAGGCTGTGGCAAATGCTTGGCATATTTCCGCAGTTCCGTTTTTATTTAGTGGAACCACTCGGAACCAATCGGAAATGCTTCTCTCGTCTGGTGAATACGGGACTTACGCTCTATCATACACAGGAACAATGAAAATATCGAATTAGAAAGTTCCCAGGAGCCTACCTGGAGAAACCGTAGAGGAATAAAAAACATCACTTGTTCTTAAGCGTAAGCAGAACTGTACAGAATAAATAAAGAGAAAATAAGCGAAATAAAGCCATGATGAACACTAAAACCACAAAATGTATTGCAAGCTCATTAACGTTCATCCTTCAATCTTGTACTCGACGATACCCCTCAGAATCTTTATCGTCCCGTAGACAGAGTGCCTCATCTCGTCGTGGCTGAAGTCGTTGTTCTTCGACCTGTTCTTGTGTTCTGTACCAGGAGCAGGCCACTTGCAGTTGAGACCCAGCCTGACGCACTCTGTGCACCTAGGATGTGTCTCGCAGCACCGTTTCTTGCGGTGACGACACGTTAGGCACCCCATCCTTGACCGCTTGATCTTTTTCACGTTCCCGTTTTCATCTGTTGCCGTCGCTGGAGACGTGCTCGATGCCGGCGAGGAGGACTTTGATGTTCGCAGGCTCGCCGAATTCCGCTCGTCCTGCGCCTGCTTCAGCTGTGTGTTGAAGTGCTGCATGCTCTGTACGCCGCTGGAGAGCGTGCCTCTCGCCTGGTCTGTGTGCTCGTCTGTGTCGTCGGACGCTGTTGAGATGACAGAGCCGTTGCCGCTCTTGGGGTCCTGCCCGTGGAGCTTAGCGCTGCCCGATATGGGCGACTGCACACCAGGCTGCTGCTGCTGTATCGGCAGGTTAGGGATGCTCACAGCGTAGTTGCCGTTCATGTAATTACTACTTCCGCTGGAGTTTGCGAACCCGTAGGGCGAGTAGTTCGTGGTGTAGTTTGGGCCTGTATCAATGCCAACGTTCACAATGCTACTAGAGCTCGAGTTGTAGTACGACGGGTCGTAGTTGAATATCCCATTACTGCTCTGCGACTCTGTGCCTGTGTAATACGGGTTCGCCAGCGCCGACTGGTGTCTCTGAGGGTCCGACAGGGAGCTGCTACCACCACTGCTACCCAGCAGCACCTGCTGGGCATTACCCCTGCCGCTACCCGCGTTCCACCCTGGCATCAATTTATTCGACTCCATTTAGCTGCCTCAAGAACCGCGTAATGTGTGCTTTGCCTGAGTGAGTGGTCAGATTTTTTAGGCGTATTTTTATTTTCCGAGCGTCGCAATTAATTCCTCCCTTCGTGGCACTTTACGCTGCTAGACGTATATGCCTGGCAGGTACTCTGTAGCAAAACCAACGACCGGCTGTTGTCAAAATATTAGAAGAATCGCTTTTCCCAAGGTTCAGGGGAGCAAAGAGAGGTGTGCACCTATACTTATATATCTGTCTCGGGGCCCCCGACTCAATAGTGGCAGGATTTCAAAGACAGACGTATGTGGCAACTGGCGTGCATGAGAGGGCTCTACAACTATAATAGTAGCAGGGCTGTATGCTACATACATTGCGCTTTTATTATTATTTACTTACTCACTCACACGCTGTCTCCTCTCTTCTCCTCTTCCCGAGGCCCAGTTGTCAGCATGTCAAACAGCGGCGACCGGTGTGAGACGCCCACTTCGGCACCTAAAACTTTAAAGCCTCCGTAGTCAGAGCTCAGCAATGCTGCTCTACTGTATCTCATGCGCCGGTCCCGCTTGTCAAAATAGAAAGACTTATGCACAGTGTACCGAACAATATGCAAGGAAGCCAATTTATACGCTAAACTAAGTTTCCACGACGTAAAGAAGCGGAACGAGGCTTCGCGGGACGGACGAGCAGGAGCTGCGCTGTCCGGCACAGGAATATGCGTCCCGATTCTGTTTGGCGCACAGCTCGCGGTGCGGGTGGTCGCCTCTGGTGTGACACGCGGGATGCCAAAATAGAGTTGGCAGGTAGCGCGCGCACGGTACAGTCTCGGCGCGGATTATTACGAACCATCCAGACGGCTATTGTTGTTCCCCATTCGTGGTTTATATGTGCGGAAATTGTTTCCGTATACAGCGGAAGAGCCGTTGACGATCTAGAATCGTGCTTGAGAGATACTCTGTCAGGGGGTGTACAGCGTACGAGACAGCCTGAGCGCAAGCTCGACGGAAACAGACGCGGAAACTCTAAGAAAGAGTGCGAGGAAAGGGCCGCAGAGAAAAACCCACAGAGAAATATGCGACTGTCAGAAAGCAATCTCGTATATGGAGAGAGAGAGAGAGAGAGAAAGTGAAACTGTAAAATGGTGACATTACAAAAACTAGTTGTTAGCGATCATTAATGGGAGGATCGGATACTCTCCGTATGCAAGCCGCCGCTAGCCGAAGAATGGCAGAGGAGTAGGGTTCCCCAGACGATGTCGGCCATATAGGCGACATCAAGAGCGCGATAATAATAAGACAATATGGGATGACACTGCCGCGGGTGCTCGCTTGCCCGGATTCTCCGGTGGCAGAGTAGCGGGCTCCGTATCGCGTTCTCCTGGGTCCACGCGCCGTGTGGGCCGCCCCGACGCCGTGCGACTCGCTGAGGAGGTGTTGAGGTAGTGTGTTGGATAACTGAGGCGTGATTGGCGCAGATGGAGGGTAGTGTCTGTATCCGATGCTCTCGCTCGCGTTTACGCGCTGGCGGCAGCGAGTGTTTGGGCAGGTGGGTGTGGCAGCAGCACTGCGACGGCGAGAGTTGTTTCACCGGTAGGCCGTCATTGTGTCGCTGGGCGTGGGTGGCCCGTGGCTGTCGTTTCGCGTTCTGAACTCGGTTACGGAGCCCAGCTTCCGTGAAGTAGCGGTAGTGTGGGCACCACCGCTCAGACGGCTACGCAAAATTTATCAGCCCTCGCCACCAGACGCTGTGAGCGACACAGAGAAGGGTTAAGATGATTGAGGCCGTGCACCACTGTGCGGGGCAGGACTGCGGCGATCCACTGGAGACGTCACTGAAGTGTCCTGTATGTCTGAAGAACGGGATCACCACCACTTTCTGTGGCCAGGAGTGCTTTCGCAGAAACTGGGGGACTCACAAGTTTGTGCACCCGAAGCCAGGGTGCGACTCTTACGACCCGTTCCCCAACTACGAGTACACGGGGAACCTGAGACCCAAGTACCCGCTGTCAGCAAGGAGAGAGGTGCCAGCGCACATCAAGAGACCCGAATACGCCGAGAAGGGCCAGCCGTTGAGCGAGATCAAGGCTGGCAGACAGAGCCAGATCGAGGTGCTCTCGGCAGATGAGATAAAGCAGATGCGCATCGTGTGTGCTCTGAGCAGGGAGGTGCTGGACGCGGCTGCACAGGCTGTCAGGCCCGGCATCACGACGGACGAGCTTGACGAGATAGTGCACAACGAGACGATCAAGAGAAACGCGTACCCGTCGCCGCTGAACTACTACAACTTCCCGAAGTCACTGTGCACGTCTGTGAACGAGGTGATCTGTCACGGTATCCCCGATCAGAGACCGTTGCAGGATGGCGACATTGTCAACCTCGATGTGACGATATATAAGAACGGCTTCCACGCAGACCTCAACGAGACGTACTACGTCGGCGATAAGGCGAAGGCTAATAAGGAAATCGTGAACCTCATTGAGACGACAAGAGAGTGTCTGGATCTGGCGATCAAGGAGGTTAGGCCGGGGCTCCCGTTCAGGAACATTGGCAACATAATACAGCCGGTCGCCAACAAGAACGGTTGCCAGGTTGTGACCGCCTACTGCGGGCATGGGATTAACAGAATGTTTCACACCACGCCGGACATCCCACACTACTCTAGGAACAAGGCCATCGGGGTCGCGAAACCGGGAATGGTGTTCACTATAGAACCGATGATAACGATAGCGTCGCCGAGAGACGTGCTGTGGCCGGACAACTGGACTGCAGCAACCGCAGACGGTAAATTCACAGCGCAGTTTGAACACACACTGCTGGTGACAGAGGACGGTGTCGAGGTGCTCACGGCGAGACGCAAGAGGAGTCCTGGTGGTGCCATCAAGAGAATAGTTTAAAAGTACGGTCGTGGGAAATAGAAATTACATACTTTATTTTTACTGACAACGCGTTTTGCATAGACAGACACAAATAAACAAAGCGTACAAGAACTGGACGAATGTCTTCTTCGGCCCTCCAGTCACTCAACGGGTGCATCAACTCACTGGCGGCGTCGCTGGAGCTGATTGACTCGTCAATCGCGTCTCTGTCGCAAGCCACATCAAGCTTCCCGAGGCTGACGCGGATACTGTCAGCAGAGCGGATCTTCACCATTGTGCCAGAGTCTGATATAATAGATTATAAGAATAAGCTGTCTGAGATCATAGAACCGCAGATCACCGCGCTGCTGACGAAAATCGAGACCGAGATCATCAAACTGGAGCGGAAGAAGAACGGACTCGCACGCAAGTGCGACCTGCAGCAGCTGCGTCTGGAGAACGTCAGCGAGCGCTACAAAGGTGTGCTGGTGGAGAAAAACAGTAACACAGCTGCGACCGAGGAGGAAATTACGGGGACTGAAGATGAGCTTGCGAAGCTGAGGCTACTGAGAAACAGGAAAGAGAGACTGAAGTACTCTCTAAGTCGATTAAATCTAGAAGACCGCAAGCACAGAATGAGCATGGCGCCGCGGTGAGCTTTGGCCATTACCTTGATTCAGCTCCCTCCAGCACTATTTTCAGGTTATTGTGGATCTTCTTGCAGCACTTCTCGAGACTCTCGAGCTTGATGCTCACGCTGAGCAGAATGGGGTCCGATGTGAGAACCTCAACGCTCTGCTCAACGATAACGACGCGTGGGTTATTCGAGTTGTCAACATACGTCACGCAGTTCTCCAGGTACTTGTTGCAGTTCTTCATCAGAGACGATATGGATATGTTTGAACCGAAAATGTTTGTGAACACCATGCCGAGCCGGTTCTTCTCGTCGTCTTTATCATCCACAATCGCCGACCCTTTCTCGCTGTCTAGCCACCTCACCAGTTTTTTATACTCATCTTCCACTATCTCTGTTATCGTGCGTGACCTGTCCTGGCTGATGCGCAGCTTTACCAAATCCACGAAACTCTGCCTGATGGACTTGTTTAGAATTAGACTCCACGGTCTCGTGGTGACGTGCTCCAATCGCTTGAAGTCCATTGACAGGTCGCCTTTGTTTATATAGAAATCAATAGATATCTGGTCTGGCAGCTCCGGCTCAAAGCTGAGAGCGCCGTTGCGGAATTTGGGAAATATGTAGTTTTCATTCGGTAGCTTGAGCGAGTTTTTGGCCAGCTGTATCGAGCGTAGCAGCTTTTTGATGAACTGGAAGCTAGTGGCCGGCGAGGCTTTCGCTACATGCACATCATCCGACTCCCCCAGAAGCTTGTCTATGATGCTGAGCGAGTTGCTGATGAAGTCGTGGCAGTCAACGATCTGTCGGATGAGCAGAGACTCTCCCTCTCGCAGTCGCAGGTGGTACGGCCTCCCTCCGTTCAGCTGCTTGACGTTCCTCAACACTATGTTCAGCGACGTCACCCGATAATTAGTGCGCGTTATTATCCCCTTCACCGTCTCCGAGTTATACGACGTGAGCGGGAGCTTGATCTCCAGGTCGTTGCTCTCGTCTATCATGTTCAGACATGCTGTCAGGGTGTCTCTTATCGATGGCAGCTGCGGGATGATTATCTCTTTCACCAACCACCTCAGCTCTCTATCAAGTGACTCAGCACCCAAACGTTCGCCGTCTGCGGGGTTTAAGTTGTATCCTGGATATACTTCCGTCATAGCGGGCAGTAGTGAATGTTAGACAGTCAAGTGAGGTGAAGACATCATTTTCTACTGTGCAACATACAAAAACCAGAAAAGGGCGCGCGAGATGAGCTTTCCTCCTCGGGGAAGGAGCACATTACACGTATATTTTCTCCTATCGAGGTAACGAAAACTCGCAGAAGGCGCACGTGCTTGACATAGAGGTGACACTGCTACTGCTTTTCGGGGAGAGAGTGCGATGTCACCCGCGGATGAGTTTCTCCAGCCAGGATCAGACGATTTGACATCAGCTCTCGCAGATAGTCCTCTTTCGTTTTTGATTCCCACGCAGGATGGTACGTATAGGAACGGGCGCTTAGGATGCAGTTTCTGTAACTTAACGCTGTGGACAATATGACTAACTCTAGGGCGTAGTATCATCTCTTGTGTTACCGCTGGATATGGACGTCTACGATGGTGAAACGCCAGCGCAGACTGAAGCGCTGAACCGAATATACAGTTCCGTCACGGCGGACACTGCGCAGTTTCAGTGGGTGGTAGACAAAATAGTGTCTTCCGTGGATGAGTCGCATCCGGAACTGGCAGCGCTGAAGTTCTGTAAACCCATGACAGGTGCGGGGGCGGTCAGAACCCAGCGCGTGCCGGAGAATATAACGCCGCTGGACTCCTTTGATTCTAAGTTGGTGGAAATCGTGGCGCGGCGGAAAGATGTGGGTTTTAATGATATCGTGAAGCCGGCGATGAAAGTGAAACGCGTTGACTTGCGGTACGACCAGTCCCGCACGGTTCCTGCCGCCCATGTGTCCGGCGGCTCTTCCAAGTCGAAGAGGAGGTTCAGCAACACACACCACGAGCCACCACAGTCCGTGAGGAAGAAACCAGATCGAAAGTCTCAAGTTCGGGACGGCAGTGAAGTTGCGTCGCAGGCGGCGCAGGCACTGTGCGAGCTTGTTGAAAGAATCGGCCTCACAGACGAGGCAGGCGATTCCGGCGCTAGAGAGATATGGCTCGACACACAAGATGAGAAGTTGCTGTCAGATCATGTGCTGACGATTCTGTACGATTATCTGAAGCGGATTGGGACAGTTGAGGGTGCGATTGAAGAAGTGGGTATTGTGAAACTCTTGAGAATACAGAGTTTGATCGTCCGGTCTGTCACGCAGGCTGTGGGTCTGTCCTGGGAGTCTCTAGAGCAGAACATTTTGGAGACTGGAGCTCTACACCAGATGCGCCATGTCGTTAATGGGTTGAGCGCTTGTTTAGCCATGATGGGAGTGGTCTCCTGCGGGAAACGGGATAAGAGCCTATTCCTGCAGGATCATCTCAAAGCTGGCATCGACCTCATGTGCATGCTAAGTGAAGTGCTTCTGATTCCACTATCGCGGAGGTCTAAAAGTGCAGTGCACGATGAAGGTACCGCAGACCTGCTTGCGTCTAGCGTAGAGCTGACGTCGACGGTCTTGCGAGCGTTTTCTGATTACATTTTGGAGAATACCGTGGAGGAGATGCAGATTACAAGATTGGAATATTTGTGTATCATGGTGATATTTGCTGATGTGAACCTGAAAGACAAATCTCCGCTTATTTCTCCTACATTGTTTGAAAGGTTCAAGGTGGATGCGTCCGACTTACTTGTTAACATCTTCACCGCCCATCCCGATCAGCGGGATTTTATAGTTGACGAGGTCCTGTCACACCTTGATAGAGTTCCACTGATCAAGTCACAGGCACGGAGATATACCATCAGCAGAGGTATAAATGTTCAGCTCGTCTCTGTTATACTAATGAGATTTGTACATGTTTTCGACTGCAGAAATTTCAAGTTTGATGATGAGTTCCTAAAGCTGTACCGGTTGAGCTCAGAGATATCGAGTTCAGAACAAAAGATGTTGCTTGACAGCGAGCGAGAAAGGTTCTCAAGATATGTCTCTGAGATTGCAGAGGGTGTAATGCATGTCTCGAACAGAATAGCGTCTACAGCCACGAACAAGCTAGTGGAAAATATGGACGCCAACGCCAAACAAATTTTTGAGCTTCTTCTTGAAGACCTTCTGGAGGTGTTGACATTTCCAGAATGGCCTGCAGCAGAGGCTCTTTTGTCCTCTATTATGAGAACGCTGATGTACATATTCCAGAGCTCTGCTTACAGCGCAGTTGCTGAGACGTTTGCTCTGGAGATGATGGGGACAATCGGCTGCCAGATGCTGTCTCTGAAAACTCACACCAGTGTATCTATCCAGTTCAGCCTTGACATGCAGCCGAGCGAGTTTGCAACTCTTAGTGGAGATTACTTCAGTGTCCTGAGATACCTGCAATTCTACCTCGACAAGATATACTTAGCAGAAGGAGCTTACTCGCTGTTCTTCCTGAAATTTCTAAAACAGATAACAGAGCTGCGAGAGAAAGTGGCTGACGGCTCATCCATGTCTTCTGTACTGAAGGATGTGGACCATTCATTCACAGTATTATTGACATCTATGCTTGAAGGACAGCTTCCAGCTGGTGACGTCGAAGATGACCAATCGGCTTCTGTCACGTATACTCGAGTCCTGCTATCTGAGGACCTTTTGAAGCTATATGAGAGCTTTTTGGGGTTGGTAATCAAATCACTGGACCACAGTAAGATCAAGTCGAGGACCAGGTCTGTTAAGAATTTGTCGTTGCTTATCGAGAGAGAACCATCTCTACTGAACTCGCCTGTTATTAGAGCATCTCTTTCCAAGCGATTGGATGATTCCTCGCCGCTGGTCAGAGACGCCGTGATTGATCTGGTGTCTCATTATCTTTCAACCAGACCAGACCTAGTCGATGATTTCTACCTCGCGATCTGTGACAGAATGAACGATACAAGCATTGCTGTACGGCGACGAGTGGTCAAGCTTGCCAAGGACATGTACAACGCAACCACGAGAAAGAGGGTTCTGGCACTGGTCTCACAGAGGCTGCTGAGGCGACTCGATGACGAAGAAGACAGCGTATCAGACCTTGCTCGTGAGACGCTTCTGGAGCTTTGGTTCCTTTCGTTAGCGTCTGCCTCGACTGGCAAAGACCCTGCAATCGTTCGGAAAATCACCATGGAGAGGGTCAATGTGATTACTGAGGTTATCGCCAGGTCGGAAAAAGACCTCGAATACTTTACGAGGTTCATCACGGATGATGTGTTGCGTAAGGGTGATAGAAAGTTGGATACCTTCCAGTCGATAATGACAGCTGTCGCCCTTATTATCGACACATCCTTCGACTTCGTAGTTGAAAGCATAGACGATGCAGATGGAAAGAAAAGGACAGAGAAAATTATGGGCCTGATATCAACGTTTGCCAAGTGCAACGGCCTGCTGATCTCACAGGAGCAGCTGACGTCATTGCAGCCTTACTTGACCGACGGAACAGTCACTGGTGCCAACATATGCTTCTATACGTTACAGATATTCCGCCACTCATTGCCTGAAATCAGTGCTCTAAGACCAGATTTTGTGGACAGCTGTATGCTGTCTCTTTTGAAAAGGCTAACGAAATTCAACGTCAAGGAGCTCGACGAGGCTGTGCCATGTGTGTGGATCTTGTCTCAGATGAAGAAAGACACATCAAAGATCGCCAACGCAGCGGTTTCATGTCTGAAACTGATTAGGCCATATGTGGGCAAATCATCTAGAAAGGAGCTCAAAGAGAACGACCCCAAAGTACAGCGATTGCTGTATCTCCTGGGCAACTTTGGCAAGTATTGCGATTTCGAGGATAATCGGAGTGTGTTTCTGGGAGCCAATGTAGGGCTCAAGGAAAGTGAGTCTATTGTGAGCGTGATAACCAAGGGCACGCTAAGCTTCTGCTCTTCAGATGTGTGCCATCCTGTGAAACGCGTTGCAATAAGAAACCTGATCAAAATATGCTCAAATCACCCCAAGTTGTTTATGCTACCACACATTCTAGAAGTTATGGACCGAGAATTTGCGAGTGACGTGCTGGACATTAAACAAGTAATGATGCAGGGCATTATGCACTTCCTCAAGCATGAGGAGGCCAGCTCCATCAAACAATCCGGCATGGGGACTAAGAGCTCCAGAAGTACCAAATTAGATTTGGACGTCTTCCATGGCAACTCGAATTCCTTTGTCAATGATGGCATATGTGTCTCTCTGGTGCAGAGATATATGGATTATGTGTTAGCGGCCTGCATCTACGACGACGGACCGTACTCATTGTCTGCTGTGAGGTATTTGGACTACGTTGTCAGATTAGGAATGGCAAACCCACGCTCATGCACTCCGACAATAATTGCATTAGAAAGCTCTTTCAATCATGCCATTAAGAACCTTGCTACTCACATGCACATGGAGTTATACGAGAAACACCAGTCGCTTATTGACACATGCTATGTTGAAGGCATAACTCTAGCTGTCAAGTACAGAGCGGGAGTCTGGCCGGAAACCTCATATCGAGGGGGGTGTTTGACTACTTTGTATTCTATTATTGGAGATAGCAAGTCGTCTAGAAGGAAACTCTGGACATCTCTGATCAGATCACTCAGCTGTGCATCAAGCTCGGCTGGCCTAGATGCTGTGAAATTCCAGAAGAGTTACATCGCTTTCGTTACACTGAATCTTTCAGAAGTTGCTTTTCTGTCACTAGAGGAACCCTATATGCTGGTAAATGGAATTGACAGATTACTCTCAAGGGAAGGCGTCGATTTCTCCGGCGTGATCAGGAAGACTGCAGCGAGCGATGATGCCTCCACGTGGGAAATTTTAGCTGAACGTGCCGACGCTTACACCATTTTGCTAACATACAGGCAGTACCTGTTTGAAGCTTACGGTCTCATAGAAGAGAAAGCGAGAGAGTTCTCTTTGGGAAAGGCGGACAAGGATCTCCGTTTGGCCCCGAAGACCATAAGTGAGCGGAGCGCATTTTCTCTCTCGTTTCTAGATGCGCGCGTGCCGGATGACACAACCTCCGAGGGAAAGTGCCGTTTCTCATGTGAATATTTCAGTGATCTGTTCCTGTCGGCACCCCTCTCGAGACTGGGACCTGGCTGTGCGTCTACCGCGGTTGAAGAGGCAGGGGACGAGGAGGGGAATTGACGCACCCAGTGCTTTTTCCCTTGGCAGGATATTTAGGAAGTCTTGCATAAAAAGGTGAGGTCATGGAGTATCGTGCCATCTGAACTTTTGCCGTACTACGGACGTCGAGTCTCTTTGCAGGCACTACCTTTTTTCTGTCTTCGCATCCTGCACCAAACAAGCCAACGGGCGCGCTCTCTGACGTCTGCCAACGCGGGTAATGCGCAGAGCTGTGTCGTAGTTATACGAGATGAATTCGATATTTGATCTTGATGACAGCGTCAGGCGGCGACTGTCGCTAGATGATTTTCTTGGTGGGCTCACAATTGGAGAGTTTGTAGAGGAGCTGAGCAAAGACCACTCTCTGAAAGGTACCGAGTTTGATAATGTGGAGTATCTTGACCCCAAACCATATATCCGCACATTCGAGTCTACGCTGAAGAACCTCAAGTCGCTGAGCGAGGAGTGTCTGAGGAGGAAAACTAAAGCCGAGAAGGATGTTGAGCAGTACGAGCTGGTCCACAGCAGAAACGTATTCAAGGTTAGCGATAACGCAGACGTGAGTATCCATCAATTGTCACAGCAAGGCCCCCACCCACCGACTAACACACGAGTAGCTGATAAAAGTCCATTTCGAGGAACTGGATAAACACGTTACGGAAGCGTCTTCTATCATTTCACCTCTGGGGGAGAAGCTCAACCGGATCATCAAGTCGCGCGAGCACTCCTCGTCGTCGATCTTCTTGGTCAGGTGCTATAACTCCTTCATTACTGGTGGAGGTCCGCCCGCTGAGCTGGAGAGACTGCGAAAGAGCCAGAGTGTCACTGACAACAAAAAGTGTGCCGCCACGGTGTCGCAGCTGCTGTCTCTATCGAAAAAACTGGCATCTCCGGAGCTTGCCAAGTCAGAAGAGAGCAATGCTCTTATTGAGAGCTATGCGGAAACGTTTGAAAAGGATCTTCTGGAGCTGTTCAACTCTGCTTACAAAGACTCGGACTTTGAGGTGATGCAGCGAACAGCAGATGTGCTCTTTGACTACAACGGGAGCTCCAGCGTCATCCAGATGTTCATCAACCAGCACGAATTCTTCATTGAAGCTGACAAGCTAAAGCAGCCGGAGCTAAACTTAGAGGCGGGCTCTTCATTCTGGGAGAGCATCTCAAATCCGAAAGCACATGAAATAGTAAAGGACGAGACCACGGCAGCGCTGCTGCAGAAAGTCACCACCGCCGTTGGCAGAGAGCTCGACGTGTCAGCGAAAGTATTTGGTGACCCGGCAAAGGTGCTGGAGGCATTCCTCTTGAGGGTGTATGCACAGATTCTCCAGTCGCACGTTGAATCAGTTTTGAGCACTGCCTCTTCTATCTCGAGTCTGGCCTACGTGAGATGTCTCCATAACCTGTATGTGGATATGGGTGCAGCAACACGAGACCTAAAAGATCTAATAGCGAGCAAGAACCTAGGGAAGAACAGCGGTGCTCTGATACTGGCGTTGGACGAAAGCTATAGCGATCTGTTTGTTGACTACCAAGGGCAAAACAGGTACTTTGAAATAGAGCGGAGGAACTTGGAGGAGCTCATTTACTCGGTGAGCTCAAAATTTGACAGCTACAACGTGAGATACACGAAGGACCAGAAACTTGCACAAAAAATAAAGGAGTTCCAGGATAGCCCGAACCAGCCTTTCAAGCCTACGCTCTCACAAGGAAGTGAACTGCGGGACTTAAGTGGAAGGAAAACGGTGGAGGACGGGGGTAAGGCGACGGCGATGTCCCGGTATTCCCGCGGACACAGGCTCAGTCAGGCATTTGATAGGGGCAAGCTGCAGGCGCTGTCAAACTTTATGAAATCGCAGCTGGAGCGCTCGTCGTCCGTCAGAGAGAGATATCAGCGGTCGGAGAGCCCTGATCCTGCGTCTCTCCAGGATGACTACGCCGACAGCGCTCCCTCTGACCGTGGATCGGCGCAGTTGTCGCTGTATCTGGTCGATGGGCTGCTGAAGTGTGTTGTCGAGTCGCTTGCGCGCATACTGGAGCTTGCGCCTTCCAAAGCGCCGGAGTACGGGCTCGACGTATTGGAGATACTGCTCATAGGTTTAGGCAAGTCGTACCTGGACATTGGACTGGAGAAGTGCTACCAAGTTGGCATCGTGCAGCAGCAACACCAGGATCTACGCCACCATGTGATTGCTTTTGATTTTCTGGAGGTGGTGCCGCAGGTGTCAGAGATTCTCTACCTGCTGTCCTCGTGCGTTCAGACTATTGTGCTACCGCTGGCGGCGAACTCTCCGCAAATCAAGAAGCGGATGGTGGACCTGAGCAACGGGCACCTGATGAAGTGTGAGACTGCGATAAACATCATATTGAAAGACACGCTCTCGCTGACGTCTGCGCGGATATCTGCGATTTTATCGAAGCAGAACAGGAAGGACTTTTTGCCGCGGCAGTCTGAGTCGAACTCAATACTGATCCAGGACAACACAGAGATATGTGATGAGGTTTCGAACTTCCTCGCAGACTTGCACGCGGCATGCGCTAGGTACCTCGACGCTAACGCGGACGAGTTTCTGCTCGAGGCTGGCGAGCTGTTCATCACACTCCTGCTAGAGCACATCAAGCGATTCAAAACCAACTCCACGGGTGGTCTCATTCTCACGAAGGACGTCATTCACTACCAGTCTGTTGTGGACTCATGGTCGATTAAGGTGCTCTCGGAGCGGTTTGCGGTGCTGAGAGAGGTTGCGAATTTATTCACCGTGCAGCCGGAGCTGTTGTCGTCGCTCATCAAAGAAGGACAGCTGGCGAGTCTCAAGCCTGTAGTTATCAGGCAGTTGATATCGCGGCGGTCCGACTATAAGGACACATAAATTGGCAGGTTTTAGCAGTGGGGATCATTATACATTATATTCCTTTGAAGGACCTATTTAGCGTAAATGCCATCATGTAGATCAGTATACAGGCATGCATGCCAAAAGACTTGTAATCGGGCTTCTCGGGTATCTGCCAGTCCTCGGAGACGAATATATTGAGATATGTCTTGCCCGTTAGCAGTGGCGTCATCTTCGTGTCGGCGAAGCTCATGGGCAGTTTGCCCTCTTTCGAGTGTTTCCTCTTGAGATACCTGTGGAGCCTCACCTCCAGGTGCTTCCCGAGCGGCAGAACGAGGCACGCCGCGAATGAGCCGATCGCGAGTAGCAGCGCCAGAGTGTAAACCTGCAGCGTCCTGCCAGGGTCAGGCAAGTAGCACATCTCCGTCTGGAACGTGGGCGTCGCGCCGCCGCCCGCCAGCTGCTGTGGGTTCCACAGCGAAAGCAGCTGCACTGCCGGGTACTTCACGCCGCCCGTCATGGCGACAGTTTTCACGGTAATCTCCCTCGCGTGCGTCTTACCCAGAGTCACGTCCGCGTCGTCGCCCGGCATCCCGCCGTCGAGCGGGTGCAGTATGTCGCAGTAGTCGTGGTCGTCGCCACTGAGTATCAGCGACGGCTGCAGCCCGCTGAGGATTCTCTGTGATATGTCGTACTCTATCACCGTCTGGTACTGTTTACCGCGCTGCACAGGGAACGGCTTCCTGCTTTCTCTCAGCGGGCCGCACTGCTGCCTGTCTGTGAACCTGTACAGTGGAACGTGCGTCAGCAGTACCTTCGGCGCCCGGTGCACCGCGTGCGCGGGTCGCGACAGGTTCCCCAGGAACCACGTCGCTTCGTCGCTCACGAGTGTGTTGTTCGACGACATCGCGATCGTGTCCAGAAACACAACAGAGTGGTTCCCGATCGTCTCATACACGTTCGCATCGCCGAAAAACGTCCTGAACCTGTTGAGCCTCTCGATGTTGACGTCGTTCCCGAACCCGATGTCGTGGTTGCCCGGCAGCTGCATGTAGGTTCTCTGCCGCTCAAACTTCGGGTACACCCTGTTGAACCGCCTGTACTCGTCGTACCAGTATGTATCGCTTGCCCACTCCCTGCCGCCGTCAAATAGGTCCCCAAGAAACACTGTCGAGTCCGGCGCGAGCAGCTTCTGCAGGTAGACGTAGTTCCTGTGCAGGTAGTTGTCCGTCAGCTTCTTCACGAAAAACATCACAAACGCCGGCCTCCCCGGGTACGAGTAGTCGTCGACAATCTGCGGGTCTGCGATCACGAGCGAGTGGTGTGGCGCGGCCGCGGCCTCCCACTTCTCCCACCTGTCCCACTGGCACCGCGACACGGTGCTGTGCACGTTCCACCGCTCCTGGTACCTCACGATCAGAAACAAGAACAACCAGCAGTACACCAGCTGCCTCACCCTGAGGTGCGTCCGCACCCACCGCCAGCTATGGAGCGCGCGCGACGCGACGCCGTGGGCGCGGCCGCCACCTGCTGGCGACGGCCGCGCGTGCTCCGCCGCAGTGGCCTCGGATCCCCTCGGCTGGAAAGCAAACGGCCCCACCGCATTGGAGTTCCTCCTCCTGCTACCGCCCCGCTCCATTCTCGTCTGATTATACTGGGTATCTATATATGTGTATGTGCCGTGGCTGCTGTCGCTGCGTGGTTTGTTGACTTTCAGACTCCCAGGCGAAGAAGTGTGTCTCTACAAAGCGGCGACCTCGCGCGAGGCTCCGCGGGGAGCTCACCAGCAGCGGGGGGACGCGCTACGGGCAGGATCAGTGTGGGAGCGGACATGATCGAGAGCAGGCAGCTGAGGTCTGTGAGAGATGAGTCGGGCAGTGGCAGCGGCGGCAGCGGCGGCAGCACGGCGAATGGGGACGCGGAGCTGTTTGACTTTGACAAGTTCCTCCACCGCAACGTGCCGGAGACGCTGCCCATAGCGGTCGTTGCGCAGCCGGGCGCGGGCGCGCAGCCGCAGAGCAAGTTTGGCGGGCCCGACGGCATAGTGCAGGTACTGGGCGGGGCGCACAGCGACGCAGTGGACCACACTAACGACGGTAAGCGGCACGCTGTGCGCAGCAGCGTGCTGAAGCACCAGCACATGTTGCGGGCCAAGAGCGTTGCTGACTTTGAAGACCCGCTTCCGCACTCGCTCTTCATGTTGTACCACACGCGGCGGTTCAAGGAGGAGAAGAAGATGGCGAACTTTGACAAGGAGAAGCTGCGGGACGAGCGAGAGGCGTACGTCGCGCAGCTCCAGCACCTGAGGGAGGCGGACGGCGCGCGGTTCCTGCCGACGGTGACGAGAGTGCACGATCTGAGCGACTACAGAGAGGTGGGTCTGAAGCTGAAGCTCACGCAGAGGGAGATGAACATGTATCTTACAAACTATGAGAGCGTGCGGAAGCGCGAGGCGGCGCTCAAGAAGGCGATGGTGTACGACAGCAGCGGTAAGCAGGCGCCCCGCCATGTCAACACAGACTCCGACAGCAGCAGTGACGACGACAGCGACAGCAGCGGCAGCGGCGCGATCGACATGCGCGCGCTCGCGCGCAAGCGGCTGCGCAAGCGCAGCGCCAAGTACGGACCGATCGTGAAAGTGCGCCTCTTCAACCACTCGCTGGTGATCGACCCGGTGCTCCCGCCGCGAGTCGTCCGGGACTAGACGATGTGCTCTCTGGCGCGCTCGTTGTGGAAGACCGCGGTGTAGCGCGACAGTTCAAAAAACAGCGTGCTCTGGTACGCCATGTCCGAGAAGATTATCAGCAGCTGTATCCAGTTTATCGTGCGCAGCGAGCGCGAGTCGTCCTTCAGGTTCGAGTCTATCAGGAAACCGTAGTTGTACATGAGCGACACGAGCACCACCAGCAGCACCACGTGGCAGTAGAGGATCGCTCTGCGGGTGCCAGCGACGCGCGAGTACTCCTTCTCCTTCGACGCGTACAGGACCTGGAAGACCTGGTACGCGAGCCGCTCGTATATGATGTTGATGAACGCGTACACTATGAACGACTTGTAGTGCACGTTGGCGCTGTCGGCCGTGGGCACGTAGCTCCACGTGAGAAACGACAGCAGCTTCCGCACCGACAGCGACACGAGCGCAACTATGATTTTGTTGTCCAGGACGGCGCGCTTGATGTGGGCGGCCAGCACCCACAGGGAGCTCGTCGCAAGCGCGGGCGCAAGCGCCGGCGCGCCCTTTGCGCTCCGCTGCGAGAGCGCGTAGAGTGATGCAAAGTGTACGGCGTTCGTGACCGTATACTGGCCCGTATACACGGCGAGCGATATCCTGTTTATCGGGTTGTCTATGCTGAACACCAGCAGCGACAGCGCCACGAGCGCGTAGCTGCTCCTGGCCAGCGTGGCTATACTCGCGAACTCAACCTTTTTTTTTTATATCACATTAGCTAAAACCGGACACCCCTGGACCCGAAGGCGAAACCTACGTACCTGGAATACATCCACGTGGCCTGGCACACTCATTGGTGTCTCGTAGACCTGCCGGCGTGTCGGAGTGTTGATGTGCTCGTTCTTTTTGCCCTGTGACGGAGACACGACGCTGATACACGCGCGCCGGCTCTACCACACTACTCGCGCTTTCTCTTGCGTCCCGCCGCCGGCGTGGGCGCCGGTGTTGCGCGTGGCGTGGCGCGTGGCGTAGCGCGCGGTGTTGCCAGCTGCAGCGCCGGCTCCTCCGGTTCCTCCGGCGGTATGTTGAGGTCGGCGGTGAAGAGCACGCTCTGGGCCCAGCCGGCATGCTCCCCCCACTTTTCCGCGAGAAACCGCTGCATGTCCTTGTACACGTCTCTGCTGAGCGTCTGCACCTTCTTCCCGCGGTACCTGTAGTGGTAGTCGCGCGTGGCGATCTGGAAGACGTGCGTGTCGACCGGCACGACGTGCGTCTTGTCGAGGCTCATCAGGCTCACGCAGTCCGCCACCTTCGGCCCGACACCCGCAAACAGCAGGAGCTGCTCCACCGCGCGCTCGTACGACTGCTCTCTGAGCGCCACGAGCGCATCCACGCCGCTCTCTGCCACCATCGCCGCCGTGCGCTGGATGTACTTGGCGCGGTACCCGAAGCCGAGCTCGCGCAGCCGCTGCTCAACGTCCGCGCCGCTCAGCGCGCGCGGACCGGGGAACGAGAAGTGCTCGACGCCGTCGTACGCGCCGATGCGCTCGCCAAACTCCGCCGCGAGCGCGTGGCACATCTTCGAGATGCGCTTCACGTTGTTGTTCGTCGAGCAGATGAACGACACGAGGTTCTCCCACGGCTCCTGGCGCAGCACGCGCACGCCAGCGAGCCCCGCAGAGCGCGCAGCAAAGACAGCGTCCGCCGCGACCCACTGCGCGTACAGCTTCTCGACGCTCACGCCGAGGTTGAAAAAGTCCACCACGACGCGGCGCGTCTCCGCAAGCTCCTCCTCCCGCGCCGGCAGGCCCTGCGCGGGCCTGCCCGCACTCGCGTAGTAGACAGCATCGCGCTCCTGGCGCAGCAGCACGATCCGCTCGCCCATCGAGCAGCTCCACACGCTGTTGTTCTGCTGGCGCCAGCGAAACACCTGCCCGCACCGCAGCACAGTGTCAATGCACAGCTCCTACCACTGTCAGTCACCCCACCGGCTAACTTATACCTACACCACTCACGCTTCTCTTTACCGGAATGGCCCCCCACTGCATGTCTGCGCCTCCCATTGTTTACCCCAGCTGTGCCGTTCGAGTCGTCGTCGTCTCGTGCGCGTCTCTGCTGGGCGCGTGGCGGAGATCAAAACTTCGTAAATTGGCGCTCTCGCAAATCGGAGAGGGCGAAAACTATTTTACGCCGGTATTGGCTACTTTCGCAGCACCGCTCTGTGCGTCGCAGTGCTGCGGTGACGGCTGTGCCATTTTTCCGCACACTTGTCTACTCGGTTCCGCCGCTATCGTGCGGTAGCGTGCTCGTATTTCGAATTTTCCGCAAAGCCACCCGCCGATATTTACGAGCGCTGGAACAGCGAGGCAGAAAACAACAGCTGATATCCTCGCGCGTGCGCTTCCGGCTACCGCGGGAGCGCAGACTACCGTCCGGACTACAATCGGTCGCCAAATATATATCTGTGTTGCTGTATATACAGTGTTTTCTCATGCGCTCTAGCTCTGCGCCGCCGCCGCCGCCACCCCCGCCGGCACCACCACCTCCGCCCAGCTCTGCCCGCTCGTGCGCCAGCTATACGCTCCGCACGCTCCGCCTACTGGTCGCGCAGCCACATCGCATACCGCTTCTCCTTCACGGCCTTGCCCTGTGCCCTCAGCTTGCTCCACCCGCTCTCGCGCTCCGCGCGCAGCGCCGCCTCGTTGCTCGCCGTGAGCGGGTGCGCGTCGCTCGCGAGCGACACAAACACGCCAGAGCACCCGAACTTCTCCTGGAGCCGCTTCGTCGTCCACTGCGGCGACGACGCGCGCAGCGCGCGCATCTCCTCAATCTCCGCGCGGCCCAGGTGGTACTTCTTCTCGCGCCGCTCCTTCAGCAGCGGCATGTGTGCCAGCAGCTCGTCCGACACGGGCTCGCCCTGGATGTTGTACAGCGCAGACGTCTTGCGCGCGTCCGACTCCGGCAGGAACGCCTTTGGCGTTGTGAGCGCGCTCGGCGCCGCCGGCGCCGGGTGGAAAAACAGCCCGTGCGGCAGCACGGGCCTCATGTTCGACGCAGACGACTTGGCGTTGTACTTGTTCGGCGTGAACGCCAGCTTCGGGACAGTGGTGTCGCCGCTGCCCACCGCGCCGTCGACGCCGCTCCGCCGCGGCTTATTGCGCACGCCGGAGCGCGCTCTCGTCGCGGTGGCACTCGCAGCGCTCAGCACGCGCACGCGCGCGCCCGCTCGCGCCCGACTTCCGCTCGCTATCATACTGTGACCTGCTGTCGAACCGCTCGCGCTGTGCCCCAGCTGCCGCCGGCGCTGCGCTGAAACTTTTCAGCGGACGGAGAGTCACGTGGCCTGGCTATGTATCTGGTAAACGCACGTCTTTTGCTTACTCACGTGACTGAGTCATCGATTAATAATCTCACGACAAACGGAGAAAAGAAAAGCTGTCGCTCGGTATGGGGAAGCCTGGCTTGCCGTGAGTCACCCGCGGAGAGTAGTGGCGGCGGAGCAGAGTAGGAGAACGGGTCTTCGGTGCTTCTGCCAGTGGAGTGCTACAGCGGTTTGGGAATAGGTTTTTGGGATAGTGTTTGGCATTCAGGAGCGGTACGGTATACGAGGAACGATGACGATGCCGGAGATTGTCATTCTGAGAGCGGTGCAGGAGGTGAGGCAGTGGCGGCTGCAGCACGCGCTCGGCGGGCGGTCCGTCGGGTTTGTACCGACGATGGGTGCGCTGCACGAGGGCCACTGCTCGCTCGTGCAGGAGTCGCTGAACCGCGACGACACGACGGTGGTGTCGATCTTTGTCAACCCGTCGCAGTTCGCGCCGACAGAGGACCTAGCGTCGTACCCGCGCGCGCTCGAGGCCGATTTGCACGTGCTTGACGGGCTCGTCGCGAAGAACGGCGCGCGGAAAGTGGCGGCGGTGTTTGTGCCGTCTGTCGCGGAGATGTACCCGTCGGGCATCCCGCTCGACGTGGCGCAGCAGCGCGGCGCGTTTGTGTCTGTGCTCGGGCTCAGCGAGCAGCTGGAGGGTGCGTCGCGGCCGCAGTTCTTCCGCGGCGTCGCGACGGTGGTGACGAAGCTCTTCAACGTGGTGGCGCCGACGCGCGCGTACTTTGGCCAGAAGGACGTGCAGCAGAGCATCGTGGTCCGGCGCATGGTGCGGGACCTGCTCGTGCCGACAGAGGTGGTGGTGCTGCCGACAGTGCGGGACCCGGCAGGGCTCGCGCTGAGCTCGCGGAACGCGTACCTTGCGGGCAGCGTGAGGCACCAGAGCGCTGCGATATACAGAGCGCTGTGCGCGGGCGAGCGGCTCTTCGCCGCGGGCGAGCGCAGCGCGGCCGCGATCGTGGCGGCCGTGCGTGCCGAGCTGGAGCCGTACTGCAACGGCGAGATCGCGCGCTACGCCGTCGAGTACGTGTCGGCGAATGACCCGGAGGACCTCGCCGAACTCGAGCAGATAGACGCGCGTGTCGGCGCGATAGTGAGTCTCGCGGTGCATGTGCCCAGAGCCAGCGGCGGCACCGCACGGCTGATAGACAACGTGATCCTAAAATTGTGATATATATAGTACAAACTCTAGAACCCCGCTGTGCGCCGCGTAGGCTTCACCCGCTGCTCTGCCCTCGCCGCTGCGGGCTTTCTCGCGCGCGCCCTGGCGTGCTCCCTCCGCTCGAGCTCGCGTGTGTCGCGCTCCAGCTGGGCCTCCAGCTGGTCCGTCCGCGAGGCGTCCTCGCGGCGCGCGTAGAAAATCGGGCCAAACTCAACCAGCCAGTCCGCATCCACGGCCGTCACGACGCTCATGTACTCGCGCGACGTGAGTATCAGCTCGTGGTACACCACGTACTCCGGCAGGTCGCCGAGCCCGAAGAGCGCGCTCGTCGGGTGCAGCACGGTCGCCATGAGCGTGCGCAGGTTTGCGTACTCGCCAAAGTTCTTCAGTCGCGCCGCCTGCTGGAAGAAACAGTGGCATATGCACTTGCGTATCGCGTCCCAGTCGCTGCCGCACGACACCACCGCCACGCGCGCGGAGTCGAGGATCGCCGTTAGCTGCTCCATGATGTCGCGCGCGCGCTTCAGCGACTTGGCGTGCAGGAAGTGCCGCAGGCACCACGCCGACGAGAAGCGGTTCGCGCGCCACTGCAGGAAAACGTTCAGCAGCGTCAGGTGGTCGCTCTCGGGGACGAAGAAGCGCTCGCGGGCCTTGTCGGACTCCTCCTTACGCTCTTTCGGGCGGTAGAAGATGTTGGGTACCGACAGCATCGACACGATCACCACCATCTCCTCCGTGCAGCGGTACTGCGCGGACAGGATGAGCAGCTTCGACAGCGACGGCTCCATGGGGAACTTCGCCATCTGGTGCCCGAGCGCAGTCAGCTCGCCAAAGTTGTCGAGCGCGCCGTACACCCAGAGCTCGTACAGCGACGAGTTGATGGTGTCCTGCGGCGGCGGATCCATGAAGGGGAACTCGAGCAAGTTCTCCACGTGCAGCGACTTCAACAGGAGCAGAGTGTTGGACAGGTTGGTGCGCTGGATCTCCGGGATCGGCTGCGGGTACATCTCCTTCTCGGCCGCCGTGCCTGTGTACAGCCTGAACGCCATGCCAGGGCCGGTCCTGCCTGCACGGCCCGACCGCTGGTTTGCCTGTGCAAGCGAGATCGGCGTCACCTGCAGCGTGTCCATGCCCAGCTTCGCGTTGAACACCTTGAGCTTCGACAGCCCGGTGTCCACGACATACATGATTCCGTCAACCGTCAGCGACGTCTCGGCGATGTTTGTCGCCACAACACACTTCCGCGTGCCAGACTCCGCGCGCTGGAAGATCTTAGCCTGCAGGTCTGCCGGCAGCGACGAGTATATCGGTAAAATCTCCAGCGGCTTCGCGTTCGCGTTGTCCTTGTTGTACTCGGCGAGGCGCTCCGCAAGCACGTCGCAGGTAACCTCGATGTCCTCCTGGCCCGTCATGAACACGAGAATGTCGCCCTGTCCGTGTCCGTAGTGGATGCTCAGCACCTGCTTCACAGCTGCCTCCACGTAGTCCTGGACCGGGTACTTCGAGAAGTGCACATCCACGGGGAACGTCCTCCCGGGGATCGTAAACGTCTCTGCGTTGCCGTAAAAGCGCGAGAAGCGCTCGGCGTTCATCGTTGCCGACGTCACAATCAGCTTCAGGTCCCTGCGTCTCGCGAGCACGTCCTTAAAAAGCCCGAGCAGCACGTCGGTGTTCAGCGCGCGCTCGTGCGCCTCATCCATGATAATACACGAGTACTTGTCCAGATCCGCGTCCACAAGTGTCTCTCTCAGTAGTACACCGTCCGTCATGTATTTGATCTCGGTCTTCGCACTGGTGCAGTCCTCAAAACGGATGGTGAACCCGACCTCATCGCCGAGCCTCACGCCCATCTCCTCGGATACTCTCTTCGCCACAGACATGGCAGCTACCCTTCTCGGCTGCGTGCATCCTATGAGCCCCCGTTGCGCGTACCCTTCCTCGCGCAGGAACTGTGTCAGCTGTGTGGTCTTCCCTGACCCGGTCTCACCGATCACAATCAGTACCTGGTTCTCGTTGATCGCCCGCATGAGCTCCTTCTTCACCGCAAACGCTGGCAGAAACCGTCTCTGCTCGTACAGAGACAGCGTGCTGCTGAACTCGCTGTTACCGTCGTCCCCGCTCTTCTTCTTGCCCAGATATTCCGAGAACTTGTTGTTCGCCCTGGTGTCGCCCTCGTCGCCGTCTGGCGCGCTCACTCCGAGAACGTTCCCCAGGCCCGTACCAGCGACGCTCGCCGAGTCCTGCGCCTGCCTCTGCACAACCTTCAGCGCCCTCTTCTCGGCAACCAGCGCCGACCCTTTAAGCGCGCACACGGCGAGATCTCCGTCCGGCACTCGCACGACGTCTACCGTCGTCTGCTTGCTCGACAGGATGCGGTGGCCAGTGAGGAAGGGCGGAACGAGATGGTGCACCACAATCTGTTTCCTTCTCGTGTCCTCGTAGTCCTCCTCAAGCTCCAGATCCAGCTGCTGCCGCGCGACTGCTCCGCTGAGCGCCAGCTGTCTATTCTCCCACAGCTCGTTATCGTGTCTTCGCGACCTTGCTCTCTGCGACATCCTCGGCTCCCCCGCGACAGGCCCCCGTGCCATCGCCTGCGGGCGCCGGCTCCCGCGGCTGGGTGCTGGGGCGGTGCTCTCCTCAAAGTCGTAGTCTTCAAAGAGATCGTTGTGCCCTATCTCGTCGCCGTACCATTCCCTGTCTAGTCGGACAGACTCCTCGGCGAGCTCTCCGCCGCCATCGTCCTCGGGTGTCCCCACGCGATGCCTCCCCGTTTTCCGGGATGGCGCCTGCGCCTCTCGTTCTCTCTGAGCTAGCTGCGAAAGCGACAGCTTCGGCTGTCTCTTGAACGAGAGCTCAGGCAGCTCTTCTTTTGCCTCTAGTTTTTCGATTTTCACATACGGCACTTGTCCTTTCAGAGTTTGCTCATCCCACGGCTGTTCGGACTTTATTTTCAGCGCCGTCTCCTTCTTTATCTTCTTGAATGACACCGCGGCGCCGTCCTCCTCTTTCACTTTCGCACTCTCGCGCTTCGCCGCGCCGGGGCTCTCCTCCTCGTCCTCGGCTAGACTCAACCGTACACGCTTACTGGGTTTGCCTGGTTTCACTTTGGGCTTCGCTAATGTCCGCGACTTGGTAAACTTTATGCTCTCGGGCATCGCCTCTTCGCCCGCCACTTTCGGCCTATCCACCCTCGCCCGCACCTCCTCGGCCTTGATTCGGTCGTACATCTCCCGCGCAAACTCGGGGCTAAAAGCGCCCAGCACTGCCACTTTCGTTTCGAACGAGCGGTAGTCTTCTCTGTGCGCTCTGTAGATGGCCTCTATAGTGTCTGCGAGACCCATTCCCACAGGCTTATTCAGCCGCTCACCGATGTCTCTCGTCAGCTGGGCCAAAAACACACCGTGCCGCGGAACCGTGCTCCCTCCCCCACCGCCATTGTTGCTGACAGACATGCACCGTCGCTCTGTCTGAAAACACATCGCAGCAGCTCCTCTCCGCGCTCCAGATCTCCAAGAGGAAAACCGTCCGGTTGGTGCACTATACAATTATGTGCGCTGCTCAACGGGGCGCTCCCAGGGACCTGCAGTCCCCTCCCGAGAGGAGCCTGCAGGTCGAGAGGAGCCATTGAGGCACACTGAGGAGCATGCGGAAGCAGCGTGACCCCGAAATAGCAGAGTGATCTGTATTTCTGTGCCGTCGGAGAGGTGTCTACCGGAAAGAACGCTTTTCCTGGTATGTCACGATGTTGACGAGTAGACAAATTCCGATCAGAGAAGAGAGTGAGTGAGCGGCCCGCAAGCACCCGCTCGGGGCACATCCCTCGCCAATTTCAGAGACAGTTCCCGTGCATGCACCACTCACTACCAGGATCGTGCTGTCCGAGAAAGACACCCACGCGCACGCTCCCGCTGCGAGGCCCCACCCGGGGGCACCTGGGCGCTGCTCGTGTTACTGGGCCTCCTGTCTGCCGGTGTCCCAGTAGTATCCACCTCTCAAACCCCCCGATATGCTCGCTTTCCGCACCCCATGCGCGATCGGTAGGCTGTCCCCCACACTTTCATGCGTCTTATCGATAAGATCACGACTTTACGGATTACGAAACTCCATTGCTACGAAAATGGAGAAAGATGTTCCGAGCGCAGGTGCACAGAAGCCGCTATGTCGTGCAGGATGTTGCTCTCTGTCGGTTTTGCTGCTGCCTTTTAAATAGCAGTGTTCCTGGCCCTTCCCCAGTTGAGCGGCACATGTTATGCCGGTTGAAAACATAGACAGTTTCGAGGAACTCGCCGGCCGCGCTCTCTCTTTGCTTGCAGAGAACCAACGAAGGATAATTATATCCATTGCAGGGATTCCAGGCTCCGGCAAGACTACAATTGCAGAGAAAGTGGCGCGCCTGATCAATGCGCAGTACAACCGCGGGCGCCCCGCGGCGGTGGGCGACGTGTGTGTTGTACTGCCGCAGGATGGATTCCACTTATACAGGAAGCAGCTGCTCCGTCTGTCTGACCCGCAGAAAGCACTGCTGAGGCGAGGCGCCCCGTTCACGTTTGACCCGCGCGCGCTGCTGCTGCTGGTAGAGCGCGTGGCGCGCGGCGAGACTGTGAGTGCGCCGTCGTTCTCGCACAGCCTGAAGGACCCCGTCGAGGGCGCGATCCGCATAGACAGCTCCGCTGACATAGTGCTACTGGAGGGCAACTACATACAGCTGAGCGACCCTGTCTGGCGGGAGCTGTCGGAGTACGTCGTGGAGAAGTGGTTTGTGCATGTCGACATGGCGCTCGCGCGGAGCCGGCTGATCAACAGACACCTGGAGGCCGCCATATCCGACACGAGAGACGAGGCCATCTCCAGAGTTGACAACAACGACTTCCTGAATGGGCTATATGTGCTCGAGCACTCGCAGCTTCCAGACGTGATAATCGACAGCGCCAGGTGCTAGAGCGGATTCCTGGTGGTCACATGACGAGAAGGACACACCGACCGCTGTAACTTTATACGTATACATATACATATATACATACGTATTTGTCCGCACCTCGTGCACAGTGCTATCCCCCACCCCCGATAGCCCAGTTGCGCGTTTCGCCCCCGCCCGCGCCTGCCGTGTGTCTCTGCGCCATGGCTCTCGCTCTGTCGGTCCCAGCCAATGGGCGCGTGCTAAATGGTCAGCTGCCCTGCTCCCGCGCTTACTGTTATTGGTTCGTGCACTAGCTCCTCACTCTGGTCTCGCACTACCTGCTCCCGGGCCCGAAAGCGCCAGTGGAGAAAAGGGAGCCACCAGCTGAGAGAGTCAGTCAGTGACTACACCTGGTTGGTTATAACAGTAGCTACTACTATGTCGTTTGCGCAGTTTTCTAAAGTGGGGCTGCAGAGGAGCGTTTTTGCTGGCAGCGCCTTGAGCAAGGGCTGTCTGCCCGCAGTTGGCTTGCTGAGGCAGATACACACAATCCCCCAGCCGCCCGGATTCGTTGTGGGCACCGTCAACGACGCGTATGTCGCTCCGTCTCCACACAAGCTGCACGGCTCGTACCACTGGACGTCGGAGAAGATCGTCACGATGGGCATGGTGCCTCTCGCGGTGCTCCCCTTTGCTGCTGGTGTCCAGTACCCGATCACGGACGCTGTGTTCTCCACGCTGCTGCTCTTCCACGCCTACGCCGGGTTCCAGAGCTGTATTATCGACTACATCCCGTTGAGGGTCTATGGCGCGTACTACCACTACGCGACGTACCTGCTGACTTTCGGCTCGCTTGTCGCCGGGTATGGGATATACCAGATTGAGACGAAGGAGGACGAAGGGCTGTTCGGGATCCTCAAGAAGCTATGGAAGGCGTAGCTCTGAGGGGCCTCCCCCACACAACATATATTTATCATAGTACAATTATCACATTACCGCTTCTGCGTAGTCACGCCGGCGAGGCTGCCGAGCGTCGCCTGCAGCTTTGTCTCTCGGAACTGGGATAACTGCTGTAGCAACAGGTCTACGCTGGGAGCGCGCGAAGCAAGCGGAGACGGCGCCACCGACACGTCTCTGCTTCTGCAGATCCTCATTGTAATCTTCTTGTGGAGACAGTCGACCGTGTAGCCGATAAGGTCTCCGTTCAGCAGCACCAGATCGTCGATGAGCCTCGCGCCGTCGCCGAGAACACCGTACATCGCCCTCCGCACCTCGTCCAGCGGGAGTTCCTGTAATGTTAGTACCAGCACGCGAAAGCACTCGCAGGCTCTGTACTCACTCTCCTGCCAGCGCACAGCGTCATCAGCGTCAGCTGGCGCAGCTTCAGCAGTTCGTCCTCGCTCAGCGCGAGAAACTGCCCCCGCGCTGCGTCAAAATCAGACACCACGCCGGTGGAAAACAGTTCCAGTGTCCGCGCAGTCTTGTCTCCGCCCGCGCCTGTGTCCGCTGCATACTCCACAAACCGGTTGCGTATGAACCCGTAGTCGCTGAACTGCAGATCCGACAGCGTCTCTCTGACAAGGCCAGCCGCGTCCTCCATTGACAGGCCTGTCTGGAGGCGGCGCGCGACCTCCCAGGGGTCCACTCCTCCGGCGCCCATCGTCAGCGTCGCTGAAACAGCTCCCGCTGGGCGATAGCTACGCCTTTGTTAACACATTATTTAGAAAATACACGCACGACGTTTCCTGTCTCACTGCAGATCGGGAATGGACTCGGTCTCCTTGGCGCCGCCATTCTCAGCGGTGCCGTTGCCGTTCTCGTCGGCGTCGTCGTCCACCTCTGGGTCGTCGTTCTCAAGGTCCACGTCTCTGAAAATCGACTGGTCGGGGATGCGCCGCATAACCTCCGTCGGCCGGAAGAGCGGCCCGATCTTGTTTATCCACTTCTGTCTCTTGTCCAGCAGCGCTTTGAAGCCCGACTGCGCCACAGACTGCTGGTGCTGGGCGAGCGCGCTGGTGGCGCTCGTTGCACCGCTCGCCCCGCCTGAGCCGCCGCCAGCTACGGCCGCAGCCAGCGGCCCGCGCTTCTTCGACTTCTTCGGTACGCGGATCCGGCGCAGGTACGCCTGGTCCACCTGTTTGTCCAGGTCCTCCAGGATCGAGAGGTACTCCTGCCACGCGACCTGCTCCTCGACATACGGGATCGTCTTCTCCTTGCGCCGTATGTTGTTCCTCGTGACGCGTCTGAGCTCTCTCTGCAGCGACCGCAGCTCCGAGCTCACCTCGTCGTCCTCCTTCCCCGATATCCAATCCTCCTCAAACGACACGTCGTCTTTCTTCTTGTCGTTGGGGTCCGCAGTGAACTTCAGCGTCTGCTCGACGTTCATGAACACGCCGATGTACCTGAGCTCTTTCCGCAGCCGCTGGTCCAGCGTGTTGTAGTCGGCTTTCACCGACATGGACTTCCACCCTTGCTGGCCCGCCAGCGCGCTCGAACTCGCCAGGCGGTTATCCGGCAGGTCGTCGTCGTTGCCGTTCACGGCACCACCGATATCGTCGCCGTCGCCGTCCAGCGCTTCTTCCTTCACTGACACCGCCGCCGCTGCCGGTGTGCCGCCCGCGTCCGCGTCTTCGGTGTCGTCCCGTAGGATCGCCGACAGCAGCCGCGACGCGAGCGGGCCGCACGACACGTCCTCCGTCTCCAGAACGTCATCGCTCAGGCTCTCTGACGACCCCTTCGGTATCACGGCCTGCTGCAGCAGTCGCTGCTGGAGTCCAAGCGGCTCTGGCGAGCTCGACTTCGCAGACATCATCCCGCTGTTCTGGTCCTCCTCATCCCACACGTCGCCGTAGAACGGTCCCAGCTTCGGAATTATGAACGGCGTCAGGCGCGGGTCGTAGTCCTTCCCCAGGTTCGAGGGGATGTTGTACTTCTGTTTCAGCAGCTTGATGTCATCGTCGGTGAACGCTCTGAAAAACAGCTCGACGTACGACTGGAACGTCGTGAACTGCACCTGGTTGGACACCTTGTTCTTCGAGAAGTCGATGTCTGGTATAGGCCCGGGGAGCTTGTCCTTCAGGTCGGTGGTAGGGTATGATGCAACAGCGTACTTGCGCTTGAGGTAGTCCTCGCCCTGCTGCTCCAGACCGCCGTCATCCTCCAGGAAAATCCCCAGCTGTGTCGCAGCGGCGGGAATCGTCTGCGAGGTGACAAACTCGCTCTTCGGGTTCTTGACGCGCGTGTCGTTGTCAGGCGAGAAGTGGCCCAGCTCGTCAAACCCGGCCTCGACCGCCTCGCCCTCCGTCTCGCCCTCGGCCGCAGCCGCATCGGTGGCCGCAACCTCGCCCACTTCTGTTTCTCCCTCGGGCTCCTCCTTCACCTCCTGCTCGTCGTCGGCAACCGACTTCGCGCGCTTGTCGATCGTCTCGAGCGCGTCGCTGAACATCTCCTTCTCACTGCTGCTGTCTCGTTTCACGTTCGCCGGCGGTCTTCCCACCCTCCGCTTCTTCTTCGGCGGCGACCCGGCAGACCGCTCATCGCTCGACACAGTTTCGACCTCGACTTTCTCCTCGCTCTTTTGCTCGGGCTCGAGCGCCTCGGCTTCCCCAGGCGCCAGCGTGGGCTGTGCCTGCTCCTCACTCTCAGCAGCCTTCGCCTCCATGTGGTCTTCCTCCTCCGTGTGGTCTTCCTCCTCCGCCTCCTCCTCCTCGTCTTCCCCGACCCGGCTGCCCTCCTCCGCGTCTTCGTCCTCGTCGCCGCCGCTGCTGCTGGTCGACGGTCTTCCCTTCTTGGCCCTTCGCACGCCTCTCCCTGCTCCCTTCTTATACTTTGCGGACACGCGTTTCGCGTTTATCTTCTCGCCAAGGAGCTTCAGAACCTCGTCGTCATTCACCACCACCGTGTCCAGCTGCGAGATCAGTTTCTCTATCAGTCGCTTCACGTTCGCGAGCACTGTGGTGGACGGCGGGCTGATTATGCTATCGCCCTGTAGCAGTCCCAGCGACGAGTCGTACGTCAGCCCGAGCTCCTCGAGGATCTCGTTCAGCGTCAGCGACGGCAGCCCTGGAATGGTCTTCCCTTTCCCCGCACCCTTCCCTGACGACATCGAGTGTCTCTTAGCGAGCGCGTTCTGCGCGCCTGCAGCTCCTCCTCCACGCCCGTGTACTCTGGGTGGCATACCGATGTTATATCTATCTCCGCACTTTCGATCCACCGCAGCACTGTTCGCTAATACCCAGTGTCAACCAGTAGCAGACACGCCAGACAACTATCTCGCGCGCCCTGCTCCCTCTAAGCCCGCGGCCGCCGTGCTCTCTCCGCCCGCCTACAGCTCAGAGCTGTCTCCGGCCCATAATATGAGTATGGCACTACCATCTCGCCCACCCGCCGGTGTCGCTGTCGGGTGTGATTTCTCCCACACTGCGGTGAGCTGGGACGCTTGCATTTTATAGTTGAAACCACCGAGTCTGTATACTGTGCCACAGTACAAGCTGTTTCATTTTATTTTGCGTTTCATGAAATCGCGATATAGCATAACTGCTAACTGAACCATCTCTAAGAGAGAAACCCGTCCATTTACGTAGAAAAGTAACACATTAGAAGACACTCCAAGAGAAAGATACTGGGGCCATTCGGGCAGATCTCCTCTACAAGAATAAAATAAAAATAAAAATAACAAAAAATCGCAGAGCCAGCAGAGGCTGCGACAGTGACAGCGACAGCGACAGCGACAGAGACAGCGACAATATACCTCGCAGTTACCCTACCTGAGCAATTCTGTCTCCCTCGCCGCTACAGATCTGAAAACCAAGTCTTCGAATATACTCTTGACTGAGCGGTCTCTTTTCGCCTCAGACATATAGCATTCTGGGAAGACGTAGCATTAAGTGTTACAGGCCGTTTATTTTTTTCAGAAAAAAAAAAATTAGTTCCGCCGGCTAGAGATACTGGGTCGAGCAAGGAAGACAAGAGACGTGCACAGGGAACACGAAAATTTAGTAGCCTGGGTCTTTTTTATTAAAATAATATAGATGGAGAAGAAGTGCACTCACGATGACAGTAGAGACAGCAGGTATCAAGGATATCATTGAATCCCTGAGTAAAGAGGGGAAGCAGATTCGTAGGGGAGACGGTGACGGAGTACACTCGAGGCTGAGCGACTGCGACGAGAGGGATATCGTGTACGAGACCCTGAACTTTGCTCTTAAGCTTGCAGAGCGCGTTTCCAAACTCGAGGGCGAGCTGGTGGAGACGCGAGAGCGGCTGTCTGGGTATGAGCTTGCGAATAAGGTAGAGGAGCGTGCTAAGGAGCAAGCGACGGAGGAGCAGGAGCTGCGCGGCGCACTCGAGATCCCGCCGACCGACGCCAGCGCTAACGGAGAGCTCGACAGCGGGGACAGCCCGGCAGCGGAGAGGAAGGCACTGCCAACCATATCAATCCACGCACTGAACCAGAAGCTGCTGGAGTACGGGAACGGCCTGCTGAGCCACAGGAGTGGGCGCGGCAGACCGCGCGGGTCGAGGAAGCTGGTTGGCGAAGACTCCAGTGCCGGTAAGCTGGAGTACTACCGCTACGCCGACGGTAAGTTTCTGTGCAAAACGTGCGGGAAGGTGTACCTGTACTCGTCTGGAGTGTACAACCACTTCAGACAGACACACATGGAGGAGACAGACGGCGCTGCCGCTGTGGATGGGAAGCGCCGCCGCCGCGGGGACTCATCTGCGTCGCCGTCGCCACCACCTCCTGCGTCGCGGGGTCCGGCCTCTGCGGTGGCGCCCACGAGCAGCAGGGGCAAGAAGCGGAAGTTGCAGTACACGAAACTGGCGGGGGGACAGAGGTTTAAGTGCGACCTGTGCACGGAGGCACCAGAGATATTTCAGAACTACGCGAACATGTACCAGCACATGAAGATCGCGCACAACTCTGAGCTGGGCGCGGGCGCGGGTGCGGGTGAAGACGGCACAGAGAGCGGTTCGTCGCCGGCGCCGGCAGAGCTGGACGAAGAGACGCTGCGGCTAATACAGAAAGCACAGAGCGAGGCGACAGAGAAAACCACGCGTGGCAGAGGCAGGCCCGGGAGCAAACTCAGGGAGAACTACCTCAAACTCGACAACGGCTCGTTTGCGTGCAGAGCGTGCCAGTCTGTGTACACGTCGTACCACTCCCTGTACTTCCACCTGCGTGGATTCCACCAGCTGACCCCGGACGAGAAGACACAGGAGGCGTAGCATATGCATATACAGGGATTTCAAAAGGGAACATAATATTACACTTGATACGAATAATACAAAATAATACAAAAAAACAAAAAAAACAGAGCCGTTATACGGCAGCCTCCTTCTTCTTCTTCTTGTCCTTTCTCTCCTTTCTCTTCTTCTTAACCACCTCGTCCTCGCTCTTCTTCAAGGGCGAGGAAACTATGGAGATGGTGTCAACGGCCTCGATTTTTCTCTTCTTGACGGGCTCCTCAGTCTCCTTCACCTCCTCTGCGGGAGGAGAAGAAGGGGGAGGAACCACAGAGCCAGTCGCAGACTTTGACGCGAGGTACTTGTTCTTCTCGGTGTTGTAAGACTTGAGCTCCTCGAGGTACTTGCCCTTCCATTCCTTCTTATCGGTGTCGGACAGCTCGTTCCACTTCTTCGAGATCTCCAGCGACGCCTCAACGGACGAGAGCGGCGGAAGCCCCTCCTTGATCCTCTGCTGGCGCAGCTCCTCCCTGACAAAAGCAGAGTACGCAAAAAACACCGTTAGCGGCTTCTTGGGCGCATTCGGGTCCTTCGGCGCCCGGCGCTTCTTGACTGGAGTTGCAGCCGCCTCCTCGGCTCCCTCCTCGACGGTACCGGGCGCGTTCTCGACCGGCTTGCTGGCGATCTCTACGGGCCCCACTGTCGTGGGTTCGGGCGCTTTCTCCGCCACAGCGGCCGGCTTGCTGGCGATCTTTATGGCCCTCGCTGTCTTGGGCTGGGCATGCGCGGCCGCAGGCGCTGCGGGCACCGCTTCCGCCGCGTGTTTCTCCGTCTCCTTTGCAGCCTCCTCGATCTTCGCGAACGAAGAAATCAGTTCCTGCAGCGAACCGCCCTCAGAGTGCGAGTCCAGCGCCTGGAAGAAGCTCATCGTCGCAGCAGACGCATCCTGCGCAGCCCTCGACAGCTGGAACAGCGACGCGACAAGCTGGCACTAGTTAGCCACCCGGCTCTCGGAGAATTCCGTGCTGAAAGATATATATACTTACGGCGTCCCTGACTATCTTAACGTCCTGTTTCATTACTAGTGACGTATATTCTATCGACCTCCCCGTCTGCGACAGAACCACCTAATTAACCTAACCCTCCCCCCTTCTGCGAAAGCACAGCACTTTTCTCCCTCTGCCCAGCCACCGCCGGCTGGGGGTTAGAATTAATCAGTACACGCTGCGGAGGATCTGCTCGAAGCTCTGAGCGGCAGGCGCGAGGGCCGCCGGCAGCGAGAGCACGAGCGCGACGCCGGAGTCGAGCGAGATGAGATCTGCGCAGAAGTACGGGCTCGTCACGCCGAGACACTGCGAAAAGAGCATGTCTGTGATGGTAACTGCAGGAGCGTCTGCAGGAGCGTCTGCGGGCGCCGGCGCCGGCGCGGAGAGTCGCACACCGAGGTTAGACACCTCTATCGTGAGAGTCTTCGGGCCCTTTGTCTTATCGAGCAGGTACTTCTCCAGATTCGCAAACTGGAGCATGCTGATGGCCATGGCGGCCTCTCCGCTTTCCATGCCGTGGTCCACGTTCTCCTGGATGTAGCGCACAAAGTCCCAGTCGAGCTCCGCGGGCGGGCACGGGAAAACCACCTCCATCCCAGACACATAGAGCCCGAGCCGGGTGTCTGTGTCCGCTCCGTCGGCGACCAGCCGTCTCATGTTGTACGGCAGCATTGTCTTGACGTCTTTACCTGCGAGCTCCGCGCGCAGTGCGAGCGCGAGCGCGTAAGTGACAAACGCGGTGAGTTTCACGCGCTCCCGTCTCAGCACGCCCTTCAGCTGCTCCAGTTCTGCGGGTCGCAGTCTGACCAGTGTCTTGCTGCTGTGGAACTGGTTCGGCGCGTTGACGCTGCCTGCCAGCGTGTACAGCTCGCCGTTCGGCTTGAGCTTGGCGTTCTTCCCAGAGCGCCAGAACGAAAAGCTCCTCGCAAGCGCACCCACCCATTGCGGAGCGAGCTCTTCGCCGAGCATGCGCATGAAGTAGGCCACGGTCGGTCTTACGTGCACAACGGTGTCTGTCGGCGGCGGCGTCCTCGCCGGAGTCTCTTCGCCGGACCCACCCTCGGACCCACCACCGGACCCTCCGCCGTTCATCTCCTCCAGCAGCATCTCGTGGAAGTTGGCGCCTGAGGTGCCGTCGAACAGTATGTGGTCGCAGTAGAAGATCACGCTGTTGCCCACCACGCACAGCCGCCACGGCGGGAGATCGCCGTACGGGACGAGCTCGCCGTGGAGCGACTCAATGACGCCCAGCAGAGCGCTGTCCGAGCTATCGCTCGCAGTAACACGCGACACCAGATCATGTACGTTGAAGGGAGGTGTCTGCGCTATCGTCTCACCGTAAACGCTCAGTCGCAGGTGCACGTTGTGGGCGACGAGAGATTCTAGCGCGGAGTCTAGCCGGTCCAGCGACGAGTACGTCGCCGCTACCGTGAAATTAGAGTAGCATTTGAGCTGGTGTCGGTAAAAATAATATCTCTCTAATACTGAGAACGGGCGCGGGTCCATTCTGGCAATTGTTCCTTGTTACTGCTACGGCTACGCTACGGATGTGCCTGGAACGGCGTACAACATCTAAAAGGGCCGTGACCGCGTAACAAAAGCTCACACCACCAGCGAACGCGTCAATCACCCGCGGCTCTCGCGAGCAGACAGGCACGCGCCCGTGTGAGCGTGCAGTGAAGGGTCGGACGAGGCTAATTTAGCCACGTGGAGAACTTCAACATGTGCTTGAGAGGGTTCTCTGCACGTGGGAAGAGATAACATATATAGCGAGCGCCAGCGCGCGCGCTATGTCTGGCTCTCGCCAGAGAAGACTGTGGAACGATGCTGGACGTTATCCTGACTGAGAATTTCCCTGACACTTCTACAGTGCTCAAGCTGGGGCTGCTGACCTCGGTGCTGTCCTTTGTCGTTTCGCTCTTTGTGAGCTCGAGGCTGAAGGCGCTGTCGCTCTTCGCGTGGTCATGCTTTCTGAAGCCGCTGTCCGGGAGCTCGAAGCCGGGCCAGCAGTCGGCATTGGAGAAATTCTACGAGGGTCAGGCCGGGATCTACGACGCGACCAGAACTTTCCTGCTGAAAGGGCGCGAGACCGCGCTCGAGATGGCTGCCGCGCACCTACAGAACAGGACGAACCTCGTGTGGATTGACGTTGGTGGCGGTACTGGTTGGAACATAGAGCACATGGATAAGATACTGAGCCTCTCGCAGTGCTTCAAAGCAGTGTATCTCGTTGATCTCTCTCCTTCTCTGTGTAGTGTCGCCAGACAGAGGTGTCGCGCGCACGGCTGGAACAACGTCCATGTCATGGTTGCGGACGCGTGCGACTTCACAATCCCCGTTGCCGCGGACCTGATCACGTTTTCCTACTCGCTTTCGATGATCCCGCCCTTCCATGCGGCGATCGATCACGTTACGCCGATGCTGAAGAAGACGGGCATCATCTGCTGCGTAGACTTTGGAGTGCAGTCTGCGCACACGGCTGTCGGTAGAGTGAACACGCTGGGCGGCATGGCGGGGAGGCACATCCCGTGGGTCTACAGGACGTTCTGGCGCGTGTGGTTCGAGTTTGACCGTGTTTTCTTGGACCCGGCGAGGAGAGACTACCTCGAGCACAGGTTTGGGACTATAAAAGCGTTGAACATGTACAACGCGTCGCTCGGAAACATCCCTTACTACATCTGGCTGGGCTGCGACAAGGAGCGGTCGCCGGCGCTCGTGCACCGCATTGACGCGCTGGCGACGGAGTCGCCGTACCTGTCGCCGATGCCAGATGCGGACGCGCTCCCCGAGAAGGTACCGCGGAGTAAGGGCCACGAGGCCGTACTGGGAAACGCGAGAAAGAGTCTGCCCCACCCGTCGATGTACTACCAGAGAGAGGTGTGGAGGGTGTACTACGACGAGCTGAACCCGCAGTACGAACAGTTCAAGAACCAGTACATCTACGCGTTCACGTGGGAGGACCCGCACGAGGACCACAAGATCCTCAAGATCTCGTCGCGCGACACAGTGCTCGCGATCACGTCGGCCGGCGACAACGCGCTGAGCTACGCCTGTTTACCCAGTCCGCCGCGCAGGATCCACTGTGTGGATCTGAACCCGGCGCAGAACCACCTCGTCGAGCTGAAGCTGGCCGCGTTTCGCACGCTCACGAGAGAGGAGGTGTGGCAGATGTTTGGCACCGGCCGCATCGACAACTTCAGACAGCTGCTGGTGAGCAAGTTGAGCCCGCACCTGTCTTCGCAGGCGCTGCAGTTCTGGATGCAGAAGGGCGAGAAGACGTTTGCGCTGGGCGGCAAGGGGCTATACGACTCCGGCTCGACGAGATGGGCGCTCCGCATGGCGCGCTACGTGTTCAAGATCGCCGGTGTCACCGACAGTGTCAGCGAGCTGTGCTCCGCAAAGACCATGAAGGAGCAGAGACAGATCTGGGACGAGAAGATCAAGCCGGCAATCTTCAACCCTGTTGTTTCGAAGCTGCTGATCGGGAACCCGATCTTCCTCTGGAAGGCGCTCGGCGTTCCTGCCAACCAGGCGAGCATGATGAACACGTCGGTGATCAACTATGTTATTGACACGCTCGACCCGCTCATCGGGAGGTCGCTTATATCTTCCGATAACTACTTCTACTACCTCACGCTGCAAGGGAAGTACGCGGTGAACAACTGCCCCGACTATCTGACGAAGGAAGGGTACCACAGACTGTCGACGAGAGAGAGCGGGGTGAAGAGCTCCGAGCAGGAGTCGCCGTTGGACTGCATCAGGTTGCACACAGACACCCTGAACGACGTGTTCGCGCGTCTCACGAAGAAGTCCATCACCATCGCGGTGATCATGGACCACATGGACTGGTTCAACCCGCAGGGCGAGGACGCACGCTCGGAGATATCTCTCCTGTACAGCGCGCTTGCACCCGGTGGGAAGGTGCTGCTGAGGTCGATCAGCACGAGCCCGTGGTACATCCGCACGTTCGAGGAGTGCGGGTTCAAGTGCGAGGCCGCGGCGGTGAGACTGCCCAAGATGTCCATCGACAGGATCAACATGTACGCGTCCACGTGGGTGTGTGTGAAGATCCCCTCAAACAACGAGAAGAACCGCAGGATGAGCAGCCTCAAAATATGAATGTACTATTTACTATTTAACTAGATTTGCTCCAGGAAATAACCTCGCCGTAGACTCTTCACCCCGTGTAGATGGTAGTTCTCTGCCCAAATGTCTAATTGAAAAAGGCGGCAGCCGGTGCGCGCGTGGCGCGTGGGGCAAGCCGATCAGATCAGAGGCGAAGACAGATGGTGAGATGTCCCAGGTGCCGAGAGATTCTCTCTCTGGGCGATATACCAGCACACGTGGACCGGTGCAGCGGTGCGGGTGCAGACACGAAGCCAACGGGGCTCACGGGCATCCTCACGGGAGAGATGCCGCGGAAACGCAGTCAGGAGAGCGTGATCGAGGTGGACTCAGGCGACGAGGACGAGGGGGGCGCCGCGCGAGCGAAGAGGCGGTCGACCGGCGACGTCGGCTACGAGGAGGCACAGCTGCGGCGGGTGAGTCGCATACCGCTGTCTGAGCGTCTCCGCCCGGACAGTCTGGAGCAGTTTGTCGGGCAGAGCCATCTTATCGGCAAGGGCGGCATTCTGAAGGGGTTTATAGAGTCTGACCGACTGCAGTCATTCATCCTGTGGGGCCCGCCGGGTGTCGGGAAGACATCCATCGCACGGCTTATCGCGAAGTCGACCAAGCACCGGTTCGTCGAGCTCAGCGCCACGTCGAGTGGCGCGGCAGACGTGCGGAAGGTGTTTGAGGCTGCGCGCAATGAGTTCCGGCTGACGAAGCGGCGGACGGTACTGTTCTGCGACGAGATACACCGGTTCAACAAGCCGCAACAGGATCTTTTCCTGCCGTACGTTGAGAGCGGCGACATCGTGCTCATAGGCGCCACCACCGAGAATCCGAGCTTCCAGCTGAACAGCGCGCTTCTGTCGCGGTGCCGTGTTTTCGTGCTCAACAAGCTCGACATGGGCGAGCTGGCGACGGTACTGAACAGGGCGATATACACTGTGAACAGAACGCGCAAAGTTGTGTTCAAGCTGCCGATCCTGCACTTCAACAAGGCTGCAGTCGACTACGTCTGCGATATCTCTGACGGCGACTCCAGAACAGGGCTCAATCTGATCGAGATCATAGACTCGCACTATGCGAGCAAGGACAACTGCGGAGACGGCAGCATAGTGAACATCGAGCCCGAGCAGCTCCGCGCGGTGTTGCAGAGGACACACATGGTGTACGACCGGGTGGGAGATGCGCACTACGACACGATATCTGCGTTTCACAAGAGCGTAAGGGGCAATGACGCAGACGCTGCGCTGTACTACCTGATGCGGATGATCGAGGGCGGCGAGAGTCCGCTGTATATAGCGCGCCGGATGGTGCGCATGGCGTCGGAGGACATCGGCGCAGTCGACGACACGTGTCTCCCGTTTGCGGTGGCGACGTACCAGACTGTGCAGTTCCTGGGGCTGCCGGAGGCAGACGTGGCGCTCGCGCAGTGCGCGTACAAGCTCGCGACTGCGCGCAAATCCGTGCTTGTGTACCGCGCTGTCGGCCGGCTCAAGCAGCTCTTCGCCGACGATCCGACGCTCGCGAGCTCGCCCATCCCACTGCACATCCGCAACGCGCCGACCAAGATGATGAAGGAGCTCGGCTACGGCGAGAGCTACAAGTACAACCCGGATTACGTCAACGGGCAGGTTGCACAGCACTACCTGCCCGAGTCTCTGAGAGGAATGTCCTTTCTGGACGGCCGACACCTGGGTGACATGGTTGATCCCGACCTGTAAACACGGTAACGCGGTGGCTACATGCGCGCAGGAACACCTAAAGTAGATTTGACTCCTTCATCCGATCTGTATAATAATTAAAGGAGGTGCGGTACTATTCGAATTAGGAAACACGATCTACGCCATACGCGATAGCGCGCTGTGCCTGGCCACAGCTTGCATACTGCATTCGCCGGCCAACCACCTCAGGACAGAGCACACTATAGTGGACACGCTCAACGCGATGGTCTCGCCCCCCTCTACCACACCTCCGTCTCCCCTGACGGAGTTTGACCCCCTTGCGCCCAGCCATACCCTCGGGAAACCGGGATATTCGACCTAGAACACGTTTCGCGAAGGGGCACTCACTATGCGCTCAGCCCCCGCCAGACCAGAACTCATCCCTTCTAACGCTCAAAGCCACAGAGAGTGAGCCCCACGCGCGATGGCTCCTGCCCCTGCCCTGATTCCGGACTGAGACGTTTTGCATTTTCTATCTTTAGCACCGGCGACGAGCGTTATTGTCTGAAACTAATGGCAGAGCAGAGGTGCGTGTGTATTGTTTACTACAGGAAAGCAAAATGTCTGGGCTGTTTACGTTTCTCCTTCAGATAAAAACCTCGTCTTTCGCACTTGCTCTGGTTTGGAAGAGATCCCAACCAGACCTGAACTAGCTCCAGCGTTCACTTTAACGCGTCCATTCATTTACAGATAGCCACGAGCGTGATCCCAATTGCACCCGCTTTTCAGTTATCAACAGGAAGAGAGAAGAGTTATAGACACAGAATGAGATTTTCAGTTACCGTGTTGGCCTCCGTGGCTATGCTCCTACAGGCCGCCAGCGCGTCGCCGCTGCCGCTGTTCCACAATTTTGCCATTCGCATGAGCGAGGTGAACAACCTGATGCGCCGCGACACCAACTCGTCCGTGAGCGCGTCCGTGAACGGTTCGACCTCGTACATCAGCTCAGACACCACCACCACAGTCACCTCCACACAGACCGTCTACATCACAGATGAGAGCTCGACAGCCAGCGACCCAGCAACCACCACCACAGCCGCGGGCACGGCCGCGCAGGCCGACAAGGCAGCCACTGCTGGTTCGGCGCCCGCGACGGTCACGGTCACGGTCACGGGCGACTCGTGCGCGGCGGCTACCACAGCAGCGGCTGACGGTTCCAGCGCGGCCTCCGCCGGGGGTGCCGCCGATCCGCTGACGACGGTCGTGTCGACAGTCGCCGTGACCTACACGCTTCCGTTCTCGGCGGATGTCACTGTCACTGACGCGGCAGGCTCTGTTATCGCTGTGATCCCCACCTCCACTAACATCGAGAGCACGTCGTACGAGACGGTGGTGCTCACGGTCACGAGCACCGCGAGCGGGACCACCGCGCCTGCGTCGTCTGCGCCAGCGTACTCGTCGTTCAGCTTCTCGAACTCAACGTCAACGGCGCTCGCAGCTACGACCGCGCTGAGTACCACTGCTGGTAACTCGACTGTGCTCACGGCAAGCAGCGGCTCGCAACTCACGAGACGCAGCTTCCTGAGCTTCTTGTTCTGAGGACAGCCATAGACAGTCTCTATTATTTTTATTATTTCTATAAACCAGAGATTTTCCTTTACTTTGTTTAACTGAGCTTCGCCAGCTCCCAGTAAGCTTGTAGCGTGCATGCCACAAAACGAATTCTCGCGGTGAGTGAACTCTATGGCGTCAGCGAGAGCACTCAGCGACGCCTGCGGAGCACCATGGCTGCGGACGAGGAGGAAAAGTGTCCTGTAGACCACTCGACTAGGGACGCGTGGCTGAAGCAGCACGTTGCGTCGCAGCGCGGGCAGCAGGGCGGAGAGCTGCCTGCTGCTTCTGCCGTCAGCAAGCAGGCGCCCAGCGGGCGCCCGTGGGCTAGGCTCAGCGCGCTGTTCTGGAAGGCGGAGACGCCACCGGTGGAGGGTGGTGCCACGGCAGCAGAGGCGTGTCCCGTGGACCACTCCGCACGGGAGGCGTGGGCAAAGAAGACACAGCCGGCGGTTGACATCGAGCGCGACGAGAGCTGCTCGTCGGCGCAGCTCGCGAGCGACCCCTTGTTCACGTCGCACGTTAACCTGCCGACAGACAGAGAGGTGAGCTCGATCCCGCGCACGGGCGCCGGAGGCGAGCGTTGGGTGTACCCCTCGCAGAAGCAGTTTTTCGAGGCGATGCAGCGGAAGGAGTGGAACCCGCAGCAGGCGGACATGAAGAGCATCGTGCCAATCCACAACGCAGTGAACGAGCGCGCGTGGCGCCACATTCAAAACTGGGAGTACGGGCAAGGCGGCGAGGAGTGCGGTGGGATCAAGCTTACGAGCTTCAAGGGAGACTCGAAGAAACTGACGCCGCGCGCGCGCTGGCGACTGTTTCTCGGCTACGAGCGGCCCTTCGACAGACACGACTGGACGATAGACCGGTGTGGGAAGCAGGTCGGGTACGTGATCGACTTCTACGGGGGCAAGAGCGACCCCGCGAACCCAGAGCTACCGAGCTTCTTCCTCGACGTGCGGCCGAAGCTGAACTCGCTCGAAGGCATCAGACTGAGAGTAGCGAGGGCGCTCGGCTCCTAGTACCTGTACATAAAACACCAACAGTATCAACAGTCCATTGAAATATATATATACAATCAGCTCTATCTGCCTACACCAAATGCCCCGCTCTGACCGAGCTTCTGCATCGCCTGTGTCACCCGTTAGTACTGTCGCTTATCATAAACCGCCAGCTATACTCACATCTCCAACTTTCAGGTTCGTGTCAAAGTACTTCGCGACACACCTGTCCACGCAGAGACTCTCGGCCTTGTTGAGCGTCCCGTCCGTGTACTGCGCGCTGATGCACTTGTTGTGGCACTCGTCAACGAGCCTGTTGAACATGCCGGTAACCATGTCCAGTTCGTCCTCCGCAGCCTGAACCTTCGCCTCAGACGACAGTTGTGGCGCGCCTCCTAATCCTAAAAACGACATATTGCTCTGCTTGTCTCGCTCGCCTGCTCTCTGCTCCTGCCAGTTCGCCGCTGAGACGGAAAATTTCAAGAAAAGCAACGGCGTGCGTCTACAGAAAACTCTCGGTTTGGGCACAACACCGGCTGTGTATTAGAAGGGGTATCTCGCTAGTCGAGTACTATGCCCACCGCGGGCAGCTGCAGTTTGCGCGCAGGGGAGCAGTACCCAGAGTCAAGGCTGGTGTCGGCAGATGAGCGTCTGCTGGTTTTTTCTCCGTCTGCGCTGCGCCGCCTCGACGCCGACAACCAGAACGAGTCGCTGTGCTCCTTCAGGCCCTTCCCGAACGACAGCAGCACGAGCACTGACGCCACGATGGTTGCAAGCAGCAGCGCAAGAGTCAGTGCGGCAAACGCAGTGAGGGACTTGCGTCCTGGGAGGTATGCGCCCGGGGTGTACTTCTGGAACGTGTACAGCCGCGCTAGCTTGAAGCACACGTACGCTATGCCGCAGACGTACGCCGCTATGCACGCCCACATGCCCATCGCCCACTCCTTTGAAGCCGACGCGTCCGCGAGAACCAGTAAGAGCAGCGTGAGAGGGAGGACGACCATCGTGAGGCTGAACTCGACGTCGGTGTGCGACACGAGAAATATCTCAAACTGCAGCGTGAACGCGGCAAAGAAGAACGCGTCAAAGAGCAGCAGCGAGCGGTGCAGCTGGAAGTGCCGGTACATCCGCCGCAACTGCGGGTCTGCGCCGATGACCCTGAACTTGTCGTGGCTGAACTGCGGGATCACGTAGAAGTACGCCTGCAGCGCCTCCAGCACACACGCGGCGGCGCTCACACAGATCACCACGATCGACGCCGCGCGAATCGTGGCCCTCCACCGGCCGGTGAGGTTGTGCACGAGGCTCTTCGCTATTTCTGTGTACTGTATGCCCGTGTACACGCTCATGGCTGCGAGAAACGCAATGAGCAGCATGAGCTGCAGCTTGTTGCGCGCTCTGAGCGCGACGTACGTGAGGAATATCTGGTAGAAGGCGGCGAATATGAACATGCCAAGGTACGTCGCCATGGCACGCTTCCACTTCGCATAGCTCTGGATGCCCTGGAAGGTCTCCGGGCTGCTGATCTCGAAAATGGCGAATATGTAGCACTGGAACCCTAGCACAATGACCGCGCTCAGCAGGGACACTGCGAGGAAACCGGCAGTCGCCCTCGACGACACAGGCAGCAACGCGTGTCTCCAGCCAGCGCGCATGCCGCCGTCCCGCCTGTTGACAGGCTCAGATCTGGGCAGCTCCGCCGCGCTGGCGCCAGAGCTGCTGCTCTTCGCCTCAATGTCCAGAAACTCGTCTGCATGTCCGCCGTAGACACTCATCTACCCGCGGTCTCCGTTCCCCTCTTGGAGAGAACCCCCTTCTGCTATATACCATTTCTCGGGTGAATTAATGCAGGGTCACGAAAACGACTGTGCCTCGCCAAACGCCCGATGACATCACATATCAATCAGTGACAGCTTATCAGGCAGTCGCACTGTCACACTACCCACATGCGTGTGGCTGTGTCAACTACACAGACCCTGACCCATACCCGTGGATACCCGCCGCTCGACAGACACCAGTGCAAGTTCATTTGCCCGACGGTACCCGCTCTCTCTCTCTCTCTCTCTCCACAGCCCGCTCGCGGTAGTGTCACCACCCCTGTGGATAGTCGTGTGCCAGCAATTAGTTTCGGGGACCGCGGGAACCTGCCACGAGCCAGCTGGGCGGAGGTGTGGTAGAGCACAGGAGCGGGAGTCAATTGAGCGAGCACAGCCTGTCGTGGAGCGTAGACACACACCGCCGAGCAGCACACTGTAACTGAATACGGAGAAGATGGAGAAACTAGATCTCGCGCAGCACTCTAAGGAGATCACTGACAACTACAACAAGGTGGTGAGAGGAGACCCGAGCGCCAACTATGCGATATTCGCGGCGAACAGCTCATCCGTCCTGACGCCCAAGGCGGTTGGGGATGGCGACATCAATGAGTTCGTGGAGGAGTTTGAAGAGGGGAAGGTGGAGTTTGGGCTGCTGAGAGTCAAGCCCCCTGGATCTGACGTGACGAAACTGCTCCTGCTGGGATGGTGTCCCGACAGCGCGCCGCTGAGGTCGAGAACGTCGTATGCGGCGAACCTCGCGGAGGTGTCGAAGGTGCTGCACGGGTACCACGTGCAAGTCACCGCGAGAGACTCTGACGACCTCGACGTGGATGACATACTCAAGACGGTGAGCAACGCATCCGGCGCGCGCTACTCCATCCAGTCGCTGACGGCACCGGCTGCGGCGCCGAGAGCGGAACATGTGGCGAAACCGGCGGCGAAGCCCGCCCCCATCAAGCCAACGCCATCTGCGGCGGCCAAGCCCGCGCCTAAACCCGCGCCCAAGCTCGCGCCCAAGCCGGCGCCGCCGGCGACGAAGCGCAGCGACGACGACGATGGGTGGGGCGGTGAGCAGGAGGTCAAGGAGAGAGACTTCTCGGAGAGGCCGCTTGATACTGTTCCGTCCGCCTACAAACCCACCAAAGTTGACCTCAGCGCGCTGAAGAGCGAGAAGACTATACCGGTGTACCTCAACAAGGCAGACAAGCCGGCCGAGAAGGCCGCCGAGCCGGAGGCGGACGCCGAAGAGAAGTCGTTCAAGAGCAGGTTCAACGCGTACACGTCAAACGCGAAGGCCGCGGACGTGCCTGAGGAAGGGCCTGAGGAGCCAGCCGAGGAGAAGTCGTTCAAGAGCAGGTTCGACTCTTACACGTCGACCGCGAAGGCCGACTCGGGCGCGCTCTCGTCGCTGCCGAAGCCAAAAACGTCGAACACGGTGTCGTCGAGGTTCAGGCCCGTGGCTACTGTCTCGGCGTCCTCGGGCTCGAGCACGCCGGCGTACGATGCCGTTCCGCAGAAGAGCGATAACGTGATCCGCGACTTTGTCGGGGTGAGCACGAAGACACCGGCCCAGATATGGGCGGAAAAGCACGGCAAGTACAAAGACGTCAAGCCCGCTGGAGACACAGCGCCGGCGAGGGAGGAGGAGAAGTTTGACGAGGACATCGGCGCGTTGAGGAAGAAGTTCCAGGAGACGTCTGTGGATGAGGATCTGCCTCCGAAGAGAGAGCCTATAGCGCTGCCAAAGAGAGAGCCTGAGCCGGAGCCAGCCTCAGAGCCAGAGGAGGCAGAAGAGCCAGAAGAGCCAGAGGAGGCAGAAGAAGCAGAGGAGGCAGAGGAGGCAGAGGAGGCAGAGGAGGCAGAGGAGCCGCAGCCAACAGAAGAGGAGGAAATACAGGCGGCTCCAGCTCCCGCTCCGCGTCCCACTCCTGTTGCTCCTGCAGCGGAGGAGGCGGCTGCTCCGGCTGAGAAGAAGATCAAGAGCGCGATCGCTGAGTATGACTACGCCAAGGACGAGAGCAACGAGATATCGTTTGCGGAGGGCGATCTCATCACGGAGATAGAGTTTGTTGACGAAGACTGGTGGAAGGGCGTAAATCCAGATGGCGAAAGGGGGCTTTTCCCGGCGACATACGTGACACTGCACGAGGAGAACGTGAGCGTGAGCACCCCGGTGGCCAAGACTGAAGAGGCGGCTAAACCCGCTGGACCTAGCGCGGTGGCGGAGTACGACTACGACGCAACTGAAGATAATGAGCTCACGTTCAAAGAGGGCGACCGCATCACCGATATCGAGTTTGTCGACGAGGACTGGTGGCTGGGCTCGCTGAATGGCGTTAAGAAACTGTTCCCATCCACGTATGTCGAGCTGGAAAAGTAGCCCGCTGTATAAGCTGATAAATAAGAGAAAAAAAAATGTACCTCTACTCTTTACTAAGTTCCCTTCTAATCATCGCAGCCCACATGTAAACAACAGCTGTACCCGTGATGTTCTCCGTCACTCCTCTCCTGGCCATGATGCTCCCGTGCGCGTTCATCGCTTTCACGTACACAGGCACCTTCACAAAGGCCAAAGTGTTGAGCCACTCCACCATCTGCAACCTGGGCTTATCAAAGGGCAGCCTGTCTCTTTCGGCAAAGATCTCGATCTCATCCTCGGCCGCCTGCATCTTTGACAGCGCCTCGACGCAGTCTCCGACTTCGTCGCTCGCAGCCTCAAAGTCATACGCCAGGCCTGCCTTATCGTCGTCGTCATCGGCGAGCAGGTGTTCCGAGCTTCCTCGCGGCGATGACACATCTTCCGACTCGTCCGGCGTGTCGGAGTCCTTTTTCAGCTCGTCGCGCACTGCAAGCGCGTCCTCGATGAGATCCTCGGTCATACCAGCAACGTTCGCCGAGATGCCGTGGCCCCGCTCGTCTGCATCTGTGGGGACATTTTCGTGCTGGTCGTCCAACCCGCCGCGGAATAGCAGCTCTCTCGTTTCGCGCCACGCGCCCTCGGTGTCTAGCGGGTCCATCAGCGCCATGCGAACAGCGCTCTGGATAACGCCGTACGTCGACAGAGTGAGCACGACGGGGATCCAAAACGGCAGAACGACAGCCGCAATCAGCAGGATCCGCCAGTGTCTTCGTATGAATACGATCGGTGAGCCGGCTTCGTGAGGCTCGACCCGGTGGGAGCCCAGCAGGTTGACAACTTTCGGTCTGCGGCGGTCTGCGCCATTCTTGAGCGACACCTCAGGCAGGTCGGCAAAAAATACCAGCCTGTTATCGTCCCACGTAGCGAAGGGCGCGTACTGGGTGATGTAGGCAGTGTAGAACGCCACTGTCCTGTCGTTTCTCACGTTCGCGAGGATGACCCGCTGCTTAAACTTCGACAGCGCCGTGTGGTAGGGCAGACTCGGGTCCGCAAGCTTCACCAGCGTGTCTGAGTTGTGCATGAAGAGGTCGCGGCCGCTCTGGCTGATCATGCGCGAGCCAAAGAAGTTGCCGATGTGCGACCGCAACGACCCGTCCCAGAACCTCACGCCGAGGTGCGGAGTGGCAAAAGTTGAAAAATAACACGGCGTAATGTATTCAAACACACCCATCTGGAAGAGCTCTCCAGCCACGTACCGCGCTATCAGACCGCCGAGGGAGTACCCGGTGATGCTTATCCTGTCTATCACCACGCCTTCGTCGTGGTGGAGCTCTCTGATGTACGTGAACATCTCGCAGATTACACGGTCTCCACAAACACGCACCCCATCGTAGCTCTTGAAGAACGGATACGATTTGGCCCGGTACGTGTACACGTTCTCATCGCTGTCCTCCGTCGCCTCCCTGATCGCCCGCTCGCCTGTCTTGACGTGGGAAGAGCTCCCCCAAAGCCTTGCTGTGTTAGTGACCCCGAAATACACCTGACGTAACGCTTCGCTGCTTACCCGTGTAGGAAGAGGAACAGGTGGCCTCTCTTGCTCTCGGTCTCTTGGTCTGCCATTACCGCTGTTGCTCGAAGTGTCGTGGTGTGTCTCTTCGTAGGTGTTCCGGAAACACAAAGGCGCATGTGCGACTATTGTGGAAATTAGCGGAGTTAAACAGCGGCGCACAGACAACTACACCGCGGCGAATAATATACAGGAGAGAGTTGCTAGCTATGTAATCCAGTCTGCTATCACCGTTGCAATAAGGTACACCACAGGCAGTCCGCGTGAGCTCTTCCTGGGCCCTCTGAGCGAGATGATCGACTCGTGCGCATTGAAAGTGTCAATGTACACAGGGATCTTAAGCCACTGCAGCGAGTTGAGCGACTCGAGCATGTCATGCTGCTCTGCATCGAGCGGCAGCGCCGAGTCCAAGGACATCAGGGGCGATGGGGCCTTCTGGGTGGCTCTGTGGTCGAGGCCCACCGCAGACTCGATCCGGCGCATCACAAAGTTGCTCTCGCCCAGCTTATCGAGGCCGCCCACCTTCACGTCCGGCCCGCCCGTGAAACCGGAGTTGCGGTCGATGCTGAGTATTAGCTCAATCATGTCCTCCATCAGTTTCGAGCTGAACCCGAAGTTGCCGACCTCCAACCAGTCGCTCTTTGTCTCGCTATCGGATCTCTCGTGCGCGTGCCCGCGTACGGACGCTGCCATTACGACCGCGGCGTCGTCGTAGACCGTCCGGCGGAGGCGCCGCCACTTTCCCGACACGTCCGACTCGCTCGCGAACCACAGCCGGAGACTGCTCTCGCCGATCTCGTACGCTGTACACACGAGCACGAACGGCAGCCAAAGCAGACTCGTCCCGAGAGCCGCCAGCACCAGCAGCCAGTACGCAAGCCAGCGCTTCGCGTATGCCACTGCGCTAAACCCGCCGCGGTGCTGCGACTTGTTCATGTTGACCACCTTCGCGCCCTCCAGCGGCGTACCGCCAATCACCACGCCGGGGATGCTGTCTACGTACTTCAGGTCTAGGCTATCCCAGTGGTCGAACGGCGAGCGGTCGGTGATGTACGACGTGTAGAAGGGTACCGTGTTGTCGTTCTTCACGTTCGCCACAAGCGCCCTGTGCCTGAAGCGCGCGAGACCAGCGTAGTACGGCCCGTCCCTGCGGCACATCTCCGACAGCACGGTCGAGTTGTAAAAAAACAGGTCGCGCCCGGTCTGGCTCAGAGCAAACTGGCCCAGTGTGTTTGCAAAGTTCACAAGCACCGACTCCGAGAAAAACTTGGAGCCCAGGTGCGGAGTGGCGATGCTCACGTACAGCACCGGTTCGATGTGCTCAAAGAAGCTGATACTGGCGAGCTCGCCGATACAGAACCGCGCAATGAGACCGCCTAACGAGTACCCGACAAAAGATATCTGCGTCACCCGCGCGCTCCCGTCCGCACCCTCTGTGTGGCCCAGCCGCTCTATCTCAGCGAGCACCTCGCGCAGAACGTGGTTCCCGCACCGCTTGACACCGTCATACGTCTTGAAAAATGCAAAAGTCCTCGGCTTAAAGATGCGCACTCTATCTCTATCCTCTGCGCGTGTGACAACACTGTGTATGGCTGTCTCCAGCTCTGACAGATTGCCCGCACTGCCCCACAGTCTGTTGTGTTTCGTGTCAGCGTCGGTTCTTCCCCACACAAAAGCACCCACTACTCACCCGTGAACGAGAACTACAAGGTGTACGTCTCTTAGCGCCATCCTCTGTATCTACTGCTCTGTCTTCCGCGCACTATGCTAGCGTACACACATATATATTTAGTGCTAATGGGTGACACGGACTTGCGCCCGTCGCAGGGCGTCATTTACTTTCCGCAAACATGTGGAGGTGCCAAAATGGCATGTGATAGTCACTCACTCGAGCCCGGTGTAGTGGTCTGCGGATTCCTCGCGCACACCGGTTCTCTCCCCGTGGAGGTCCAGCCAGCTCACTGTGCTGAGCACTCTGCTCTCACTGCTGCGCCGCTTTATGTCCTCGATCGACGAGGCCTCCACTATGAGGCACACGGCGTCGTACCCCCCCGCCCCTGGCACCACTCCGCCAAGGACGCCCTTCAGTGTCGTGCACGCATTCAGCAGCCGTGTCTGCTTTGGCGGTTCTATTTCCGCTCCTGTGACCAAGGTCATGTCCCGCAGCGAGTTGCGGATGCGGCGGATGGCTCGTATCAGAGTCACCACGCGGTACAGCTTTGTCCGCGCGCTGTACGACACATCCGTGAGGCCGAGCGTCTCCACGGCAGTGTAACTCTTTATGTGGTCCAGCAGCTCCTGGTAGCGTTTCGGCCGCTCCAGGCTGAGCATGTCCAGCTCCTCTATGGCGTCGATGAGCGACATGTTCGCGTGGTCGAGCACCTCCCACATCTCCGCACACAGCACCGGCCGCTCCTTCCGCCAGTGCAGAACACGCGACACTAGGGCGGGCGTCTCTGAGCCGCCCGCCACGTCGCCCATCAGCAGCCTGATCCCCGGTGGGAGACAGCACTCCTCGTGCTCCACCCCCCAGTCGTAACTCTCGACAACCTTGCGCAGGATCCGCGAGTAGTCCAGTACGAGGCCCTGCGCCGCGGCATCGCCGACCGCGTCGGCGATAACCTCCGCCTCAAAGCGCCGGTATAAGATGCTCCCGTACGTCGCGGCTGCCACGTCGAACCCAGAGCCGATCTTGCCTTGTGCCTTGCAGTGCGCTATCTGCGCGAGGTTGTGTATGCGGTGCAGCCACTCCTCGCTGCGTGGATTGAGCTCCGGCCTGTAGTACGACAGTAGCGCCGTCATCAGCACGGTGACAAGCGCCGCGCTCGAGCCGAGCCCGGTCTTGGGCACGGCGGTGATCGGCTGCGAGTGGTACAGATACCGCCGTTCGCCGTCCTCAGACGCGCGCTCGACGCAGTCTGCAGTCGAGTGGTACCCGGGGTCCGAGTACACCGTGACCGTGATGTGTGCTGGCTGCGAGTCAACCAGCTCCGGCAGGTAGCACACCAGCACCTGCACCACGCTCTCGACAAACGGGTTGCGCCGCCCGCGTGCGTCCACAAGCTGCGGCACGCGCGCACCAGCGCCACACAGCAGCGGCACCGCGTATGTCCACTCGCCCTCTGCAAACTGCGGCGAGCGCACGGTGATCTGCGTGTCGTCGGCCGCTTCGTGCGCTACGACAGCGCTCATCCTCGCGCTCAGCGCTATGACAAACGCAAGATACCGCGAGTCCAGAACAAGATACCCGCCGGCCAGCAGTGCCTTCCCAGGCGCACTAAAGGCCCTCGTCGTTCCAGCCATGCTCCCGCTCGTCTGTGTCTCGCTACCCTCGTCCCGCTTCTTGTTGCACCCGCTCTGCCTGGGTTTTTCCAGTCGTGCATCAACACCACGCCAAAAAGTGTGCCTTTTGTGAGCGCTGCGGGAAGAGACGCACCGCGTTGAGAGCACACGCGCGCAATGGAGACGGTGCTGCACCCGAGACTTGCCGAGTGGCAGAAGAGCAAGACGATTGGCATAATCGGGCTTGGCGACATGGGGCTGCTCTACGCGAACAGGTTCACGCAGGCCGGGTGGACCGTGTGCGGGTGCGACAGAGAGGAGAGCTACGAGCGGTTCAGGGACGAGGGCCACCCGTTCGAGGTACTGCAGAACGGGTACCTCGTGTCGCGGCGCAGCGATTACATCATCTACTCGGTCGAGGCGGAGAACATCGGCAAGATCGTCGCGCTGTACGGGCCCGCGACGAAGCTCGGCGGTATTGTTGGGGGCCAGACCTCGTGCAAGTCGCCCGAGGTCGCGGCGTTTGAGGAGTATCTTCCGCGCGACGTGGACATTGTGACTGTGCACTCGTTGCACGGGCCGAAGGTGAACACTACGGGACAGCCGCTGGTGCTAATAAAGCACAGGGTGGCGCGCCCGGAGAGCTTCGAGTTTGTCGAGACGCTCATGTCCTGTCTCCACTCGAAACATGTGTATCTGTCTGCCGCCGAGCACGATAAGATCACGGCGGACACCCAGGCACTGACGCACGCGGCGTTCCTGAGCATGGGCGTGGCGTGGCACGCGACGAACCAGTACCCGTGGGAGACGCCGCGCTGGGTCGGCGGAATCGAGAACGCGAAGATGAACGTGTCACTGCGCATATTCTCAAACAAGTGGCACGTGTACGCGGGACTCGCGATCACGAACCCCTCCGCACAGGAGCAGATCATGCAGTACGCGACATCTGTCACCGAGTTGTTCACGATGATGATACAAGGGAGGCGCGAGGAGCTGCAGACGCGGATCTTTCACGCGAAGGAGAAGGTGTTTGGCCATCTCGGACAGGACCACGAGCTGCTGCTGGACGATGACCTGCTGCAGCAGTTTTCGCTCAACAAGGAGCCGCCGGGCGGCAGACAGCCGAACTCGCACCTCTCGCTGCTGGGGATAGTTGACAGCTGGAGCCAGCTCGAGATAGTACCCTACGATCACATCATCTGCTCCACGCCGCTCTTCAGGATATTTCTCGGCGTCACAGAGTACCTCTTCTGCACGCCTGGACTGCTCGAAGAGTGTCTCGAGGTGTCTGTGTCGATGACAACGTTCAGACACGACGACCTCGAGTTCACGCTCGCGGCGAGAGACTGGAACAGCATCATCTCAGACAGAGACTTTGCGCGGTACAAGCGCAAGTTCGAGCGCACGCAGAACTTTTTCAGCAGCAAGCTCGCAGAGGCCAACCGGCTGGGTAACGACATGATACGAACCATCCTGCAGCGCGTGCACGAGCGCGAGAGCAGACAGCACGCGACAGCGGTTGCACATGGGCAGGGTGACCCTCAGCTGACAGAAGTGCGCTGAACTGGCGAGAGAAATTCTGTACAGCAGGCGGAAAACTAGATAGTATTACTAATATATATAAAATAAGCTGTGTATAGCGTGGCACTGTATATAGACAGTTTTGGTAGGCAGCGGCAGCAGTGCATAGTAGCGGGTGTTGCGTGAGCGGTTGTTTTTTGTGACGCATATATCGGGCGATCCCTATTTGAACAGGCCAGCACAGCATCGGAGAAAGGTGGAGGACAGCCAGACCGAGTAACTCGCAGCTTGAAGAGGGAGGACCCACACTCACACACGTACCGAGGGAGCCGAGTGAGCGGAGCCACTGCACCACAGCAAGAATGGGTAACGTTTTCAGTAATATATTTGGCAAGCTATGGGGGATAAGTAAAGAGGTGAGGATACTCATTCTCGGTCTCGACGGAGCAGGCAAGACAACGATACTGTACAAGCTGCAGATGGGAGAGATTGTCAAGACGAAGCCAACGATCGGTTTCAACGTGGAGACGCTGAAGTACAAGAACATATCGATAAACATGTGGGACCTCGGCGGACAGACGTCGATAAGACCGTACTGGCGGTGCTACTACGCCAACACGGCGGCGGTGATCTTTGTTGTGGACTCAACAGACAGAGAGCGCATGGACATAGCGAAGAAGGAGCTGCACATGATGCTCAAGGAGGAGGAACTGCTGGACAGCGCCCTGCTGGTGTTTGCCAACAAGCAGGACCAGCCGGGAGCGCTCAGCGCAGCCGAGGTGTCGAAGGCGTTGAATCTTGTCGAGCTCAAGGACAGAAGCTGGAGCATTGTCGCCAGCAGTGCCATAAAAGGAGAGGGGCTGACCGAGGGTCTGGACTGGCTGATCGACGTCATCAAGGAGGAGCAGCTGTGATAATATAGATAGCTTTAACATATAAGAGAGATGTAATTGAGCCCAGTATTGGATCTTCTTGTACCGTAAAACAAGTACTCGTGTCTGTACAGCTGGTTAACGCGGAATGCCAGTGTGTCTGTCTGTCAAGCGCGCACACTCAGTAGCAATCTAAAGAAGAACGAGCCACCCGTTTGCTACCGCAGCACGCAAACATGTTCAGACAGTCGGCCAGGACGGCCTACAGAGCGAGCAGAGCCACAGGCGGGAGGGCCTGGTTCCATGGCGGCTCGCTTTCCCGCGGAGTGCGACTGGCTCTGCCGGCGCTTGCGATCGCCGTTCCAGCTGGGGTCTATCTCTCCACGCCGTTTCAGAACGAGGCAGCACTGTACAAGGGCCTCTTCAAGGATGCGTCGGTGCTGACGAATAAACACATCCTCGAGCCAGACCCAGACGCTGAGACGTTCGAGATGGGTCTGTACATCGCGTCGCAGAAAGAACTCAAGCGGCAGGCGGCAGCAATCAGGGACGCAAAAGTCAGCGGGAGATGGGGGGTCCTCTACAGAGTGCGTTTCTTCGCGATCGATTACATATGGGAGCCGCTGGTCACGGTCGGCCGGTTTCTCGAGCTCAGTCTTATTTTCATACCGGTGCTGGCTGCTGTGCCTATCTCGTTTTTCGGGAGGAAGCTCCCAGACCGCGGCAACGTGCGGTACGGGGCGATCCTGTGGTACAAATACATAAAGCTATCTGCAGAGCTGGCAGGCGCGTCGTTCATCAAGCTCGGACAGTGGGCAGCATCGCGGACAGACATATTCTCCGAGCAGCTCTGCGAGGAGCTGAGCGAGCTGCACGCAAACAACAAACCGCACGCGCTGAAGAAAACGAAAGAGGTGATTTCCAAAACATTCGGCTACGAGTTCGACGACATTTTCGAGGAGTTTGTCGAGACGCCTGTGGGGTGCGGGGCCATAGCACAGGTGTACTACGCCAAGTTGAGCAACAGGATAATCGCGGACATGGACCAGGGGAAGCGCGACGATTACCTGCACATGGAGATAGACACGACGGGCCAGGGCAAGTACACGAAGACAAAGGTGGAGAACGACCACCTGAGCCGCGACGCAGACCGGTGGGTGGCGATCAAAGTTGTGCACCCTAACGTTGAGATCAAGATCGAGCGCGACCTCAAAATCATGAAGTTCTTTGCGAACCTGATAGACTACGTGCCAACGATGGAGTGGCTGTCTCTGCCGCAGGAGGTGGAACAGTTCTCTGTGCTGATGAAGCTGCAGCTGGACCTGAGGATAGAGGGGCTCAACCTGAAGCACTTCAGGGAGAAGTTCAAGAAGCGCCAGGACGTGAGGTTTCCTAAGAGCTATCTCAACTTCAGCGGGCGCGAGGTGCTCGTGGAGGAGTACATCGATGGGATCTCAATGAACAAGCTGCTTGACCTGAAGAGCAACTTCGGTAAGGGTCTGTCCAAGGAGACGAGCGATAAGCTGCTTGACTGCTTCTTGCAGATGCTGATTCTCGACAACTTTGTGCATGCGGACCTTCACCCGGGGAACATACTCATACGGTTCTACAAGGGCGACAGGTACGAATTACCGCGGGCACACCAGCCAGAGACCACAGCAGAGACCAACGCTGTGGTGGACAGGTTGAAGCAGCTCTCGGGCGACGAGTTCCAGCGCGAGCTGACGCGGCTGAGCGACGATGGCTACCACTCAGAGATATGCTTCATAGACACGGGCCTCGTCACGGAGCTCAACCAGGAGGACCGCATCAACTTCATCGAGCTCTTCAAAGCCCTGTCGGAATTTGACGGGTACCGCGCGGGAGAGCTCATGGTGGAGCGGTCGCGGACGCCGGACACGGCCATAAACAAGGAGATCTTCGCCTTGAAGGTGGAGCGGCTCGTGGACACGATCAAGCAGCGCACATTCACGCTCGGAAGCGTGTCCATAGGCGATCTGCTCGACCAGATGCTCGGCATGGTGCGCCAGCACCATGTGCGCATGGAGGGCGACTTCATCACGGTGATAGTGGCGATCCTGCTGCTTGAGGGCATTGGCAGGCAGCTGGATCCGCAGCTGGATCTTTTCGCGAGGTATGTATACGCCGCCGGTCTCATGATCTCCGTACTAACACAAGTTTTCTCTCCAGTTCCATCCCTGTTCTCAGACAGCTGGGCCTGCATGACGGTAAGCTCCTGCTGCGGAGCGGAAATAGCCTCTCCATGATCAAGGTGTGGCTGACGCTCGAGGTGAGACAGTTCATCCACGCGTCGATCCAGGACGTGAGTATCCGAGCCATTTCCCCCACGGCGCACTCCACGGCCCTTACTAACTCACTGGCAGATACACATACTCGTCAAGTCAGACGGGCTCTCTCCCAACTATTGACGAAAAGGGAAACTCATCGCAAGAGCCCTAATCCACGTGATAGACTCGCCATCTGCAACCGCATAACCACCGCCACGCCCGCCTGGCACACACCTCTCCAGTGCCCTACACCGCACACACGGTGCCCGCTCGCGCCCCTGTAGGCAGCCCAGCCTCGCAGGCTGAACACAGCCCGAGAACGTGCGCACTCCCGCTCTCGCTGCCTCTCTCTCGAGTGGAAAACGTGCTGCTGTCTAAATTACACCCCCCACGTGACAGCCACCCCCCACTCCTCGATGTTCTGTAACAGCACAGAAGCGGGCTCTTTTTCCGCACAGATACCAAGCGGTGTTGTGCCGTGGCTGTCTTTAGACACGTTTGCTCGTCTGAGACGGGGGAGTACTGTATTCTGCGTGTACACGGAGGTGGCCAGCTACCGGGGAGTTAAGCGCCGTGGTTTGGTGTGTGTTTCTTTTGTTGTCTGTTATCGTCGGAGCTCTCACGGAAGCGGTTGCCGCGGATAAGGAAACATGAAGTTTGGCAAGACCTTTGCGAACCACCAGGTTCCGGAGTGGACCCGCTTCTACATGAACTACAAGGACCTGAAAAAGAAGATCAAGGCGATAGTTGTCAGACAGCAACAGCTGAAGGCGGAAGGGTGTGTTGACATGCTCAACGACCAGGAGATAAAGTCTTATCTCGGCGGCTTCTTTTTCACTCTGGACAGAAATATAGAGAAGGTGGACGACTTCTACAATAAGCAGTACGCTGAGTACTACCGGCGTGTGAAGCGCCTCACGTCGATCCTCGGCAGCTCTGGCTCGTCGTCGGGGTCACTCGCGTCGCTCTCGGCGCAGTCGCAGGTGGACGAGGAGGAGATCGAGGAAGTTATCGGCGTGTTGCTGGACCTGCGAAACTCGTTCCGGAACCTGCGCTGGTTTGGCGAGCTCAACAAGCGCGGGTTTGTCAAGATCCTGAAGAAGCTCGATAAGAAGGCGGGCACAAACAGACAGCACACGTACCTTGCAGCGCGCGTGAACGCTCTGCCGTTTGCCAACGAACAGGATATCATGAAAAACCTGTCTACAGTGAACTCGCTGCTGACCAGATACGGACCACAGGTGGACAAGTTCCAGTCTGCGCCGTCGACCACCAACCTCGCGGCGTTGCCGCTCAATGCGAGCTCGTCGTCAAGCTCTGTGTCCGGTGTCGCAGCGGGGGACCCGTACACCGAGCCCGCTGACCGCACCAAGTCAAAGTCGTCCTCGACTGACTCGTATAAGGCGTTTCTCATCGCCGATGACGCGGCGGCGCTCGAGGCTGCGCTCATCACCGAATACAGGTCGCCCGTGCTCGCGCCGCTGAGACTGTTGATATCTCTCCTGAACAAGGCAGCGCTTGGCCCGGCGTACAGATGTATCGATATGCTGCTCGACGTGATCCCCGTACTCGGCGACACCTCAGATATAAGCGGCCGCAACTTCTTCCACCACCACATTATCAACCTCGGCAAGCAGTACGTGAAGAAACAGCAGCTGCAGAACCAGCTGTACGAAGAGTCCAGCAGGTTCTCGATAAAGCCAGCGACGCCTCCAGATGCTAATATCAGGCTTGTGGGCGCGTTCGGACCAGATGGCATCAACTCAAACGACTCACCGAAGGGACTGCTCTACATCTTTGAGAATCTGCCGCCACACTTGAAGTTCGGCATACTACAGAAGGACAATTATAGGCGCACCCCGCTGCACTATTCCGCGCAGTACGGACTCAGGGACGTGACGTCCATTATCATAGACTACCTGAAGAAGTGGGAGCTCTGGAGTGCCGAGAAGTCGATCGACGACGTGAATGTTTGGGGAGACTCGGAGCACCTGACACCGCTGCACCTCGCGGTGCTGGGAAAGCACCCACTCACCGCGAAGGCCCTGATCAGCTCGAGCGGTCCGGATATACAGCTCACGTGTCCGCGGCTGCTGCTGCTCGCTGCACAGCTGGACTCGCCGGAGCTGCTCGAACTGCTTCTCTCGTGCCGCGGCATCGACATCAACTACGCCGAGCAGGAGTCGTCAGAAACAGCGCTCTACATCGCGTGCCGTCGCAATCTTGTTGTGTCGGTGGAGTTCTTACTGCAGAAGGGTGCAGACACAGAGGTGGGCGAGTCGACGTTCGGGTGGACGCCCATTTTCATCGCCGCAAGCGAGGGGCTGGCAACGGTGGTGAAGCTGCTGCTCGCGCACAAAGCGCGCTTCGACAACCAGGACGACAGCGGGTGGACCCCCATGGAGCACGCGTGTCTGCGCGGCCACCTCGACATCGCCGCACTGCTCAGACCAGCGGACTACGACCCACTGCGTGACCTCGGTGCGTCAGTGGTGTCTAGAGGGACATCACCCAGCACCACGACACCGAGCGTTGCTACGCCTGTGCCGGGCGTGGTGACCAGCACTGCCAGTGCTGCGAGTAGCGCAAGCAGTGCAAGCACAGGCAGCACTGAGCCCGGCGGCAGTCCACCGGCCCCGGTGGGGATCCCGCGCCCCGTGTACCAACACCCACAAGTCAGCACGTCGAGCATCGACAAGCTCCCAGAGAACGGGAGTAACACCGAGCACGCGATCTACAAGTCTATCAAGACGACATTGAAGCGGAGTCAGTCGCCGCCGCGGCCGGTGAAGTCGTTTGGCCACCGTTTTCTCAAGGCGAACGAGTCGCTGCTGATGATCACGCTCGGGACGTCGGACCTCCGAGACACACAGCAGGCGATCGACCTCAAGCGCGTGCCGATCTCGAAGGCGTACTCAACCGAGCTCGACACCGCGCTGTCGGTGGTGATCCGGTCACCGGCGCTCACCTCACAGCCGCTTGCCGAGCTGGACCTGCCGCTCGACGACAACAACGGCAGCGCGACGGACCCGATCACGCTCAAGTGCGTGAATGCAGACCCAGCAAACGCGACGATCTTCTTTGACATTGTGCCGACGTACGGGTATGGCGAGAGCAAAACGCCCGGCGCTGGCAGCGACCACCGGTCGAAGGTGCTCGGGCGCGCGGTCGCGCTCCTCAGCAACGCGTACACGTCCGTGGGCAAGAACCGCCGCTCGCTGAACCGTGTCATCACCGTACCTATCCTGGAGTCGGACACGCTCGAGGTGCTCGGGTCGCTGCGGTTCGAGTTCATGGTGGTGACGCCGTTCAGCCACGCAAAGATGACGCTCGGCCGCACCGAGACGTACTGGAAGTCGCTCGTGTCGACGCGCGTGATAGGGCACCGCGGACTCGGTAAGAACAACGGCTCGCGCAAGTCGCTGCAGCTCGGCGAGAACACCGTCGAGTCGTTCATCGCCGCCGCGTCGCTCGGCGCCTCGTACGTCGAGTTTGACGTACAGCTCACGAAGGACGACGTGCCCGTGGTGTACCACGACTTCCTCGTCGCCGAGTCTGGCGTCGACGTGCCGATGCACGAGCTGACGCTCGAGCAGTTTCTCGGCCTCAACATCTCGGACGACCACCACCGCCACGCGCACCACACTGCGGGCACGGCGCCCCCCGAGAAGCGCAAGGCGGTTGACGACGGCGCGCTCGCCTACAGCCGGCCGCGGTCGATGTCGCTGTTTGACGACAACACGGCGCTCGAGGAGGACTTTACGAGCAGCGTGAGCGAGAGGATGAAGCTCACGCGCACGTGGAAGGCAAAGGGCTTCAAGGGGAACGTGCGCGGTACGTCGATCGCGTCGTCGTTTGTCACGCTCGTGGAGCTTTTCCGGAAGCTGCCGAAGACGGTTGGCTTCAACATCGAGTGCAAATACCCGATGCTCGACGAGGCGCAGAACGAGGACATGGGCCAGGTCGCGGTGGACCTGAACCACTGGGTCGACACTGTGCTGCAGGTTGTGTACGACCACGCTGACGGCCGCGATATCATCTTCTCGTCGTTCCACCCGGACGTGTGCATCCTGCTCTCGCTCAAGCAGCCGAGCGTGCCGATCCTGTTTCTCACGGAGGCCGGCACCGAGCAAATGGCAGACGTGCGTGCGTCGTCGCTGCAGGCGGCAATCCGCTTCGCGAAGAACTGGAACCTGCTCGGCATCGTGTCAGCGTCTGAGGCCATCGTCACGTGCCCGCGTCTTGCTGGCGTCGTGAAGGCGTCCGGCCTCGTGTGTGTCACCTACGGTACGCTCAACAACGACCCGGAGAACGCCAAGCTGCAGATGCTCGCGGGCGTGGACGCGGTAATCGTCGACAGCGTGCTTGCGGTGCGCAAGGGACTGCGCAAAGACGAGTCTGAGTAAGGTTGCTATTTGGCTCACGCCGCACCAAAAAAATTAAATATAAAGAACACATTCCCCCACAGTTTTCACACTCGTTCTCTGTAGAGCAGCAGAATAATGTCGTACTCTGTGATTGTGGAGAACATTCCTGCAGGCGTTTCCGACGCGCAGGTGTCTGACTTTTTCTCGCTGTGCGGGAAGATTGAGTCTGTGACAAGCAAGCCCGGCGCAGGCGCGGAGGGCGCGCGCAGCGCGGAGGTGTCGTTTGCGAGCAGCAACGCGGTGAGCACCGCACTGCTGCTCAACGGTGCAGAGCTCCACGGCGCGGCGGTGACGGTGAAGAGCGCCTCTGGCGACACGCCGGCGCCGCCGGCGTACGAGAAGGCGGCTGGCGGCGACACGGCGGCAGCGGACGGCGACATTGCGCAGGAGGAGAAGCCGAAGGCGGCGATCGCCGCGCAGTACCTTGCGCGCGGGTACGTGCTCTCGGACAAGGTGATTGACGGCGCGCTTGCGTTTGACAAGGAGCACGGGTACTCTGCGCGGTTCAAAGGGTTCCTCGGCTCGCTCGACGACAAGTACAAGGTGCAGGACCGCGCGAAGGAGGCTAACCGGCAGGCGAACGAGCGGTTTGCGCTTGACGAGAAGCTGAGCGCGGGGCGCGATACGGCGCACTACTACGCGGACCGCTTCAAGCAGGATGCGTACGGGTCGAAGATCCACGCGTTCTACAAGGGTCTTGTCGGCGACAGCAAGGAGGTGCACGAGGAGGCGAAGCGCATCGCACGGCTGCAGGAACAGAAGGAGCAGGAGCAGAAGCAGTAGTTTAGTAGTTTTATTATATGATTAAGGTCTCAGAGCAGCGTCTCGCCGAGCGCACAGCGCGCAATCGCACACCCGGCGGTGACGGTGTCTACGCAGTGCGCGTCTGTAGCAGCCAGCGACGGGTTGCACTCGACAACGTCGAGCGACGCGAGCGCGCCCGTCTCGGCAACGGCCTCGACGACAAACAGCCCTTCGCGCAGCGTGAGCCCGCCGCGCACGGGCGTGCCCGTCGCCGGCGTGTAGAGCGGGTCGATCGCGTCCACGTCGTACGACACGTGCACTGGGTGTACGCCACCCGGGTTCACGCGCGCGAGCGCCATCTCCACCACCTTCGCGATGCCGTACTTGTCCACGTGGTACATCGAGAACGCGGCTATGTTGAGGTCGCGCAGTATCTGTTTTTCCGCCGCGTCCACGTCGCGCAGCCCGATGTACGCGATCTTAGCCGGGTCTAACCTGGGGACGCCGTCTGCGCGCAGCCACGCGAACGCCGGCGGCCAGCTCTGCTCGTCGAGCCCCGCGAGAAACGCGACGGGGCACCCGTGCAGGTTCCCGGACTCCGTCGTCAGCGGCGTGTTGATGTCTGCGTGCGCGTCGATCCAGAGCACACACGTATCCGGCCGGTGCGCAAGCACGCCGGCGATGGTGCCGATGGCGATCGAGTGGTCGCCGCCGAGCGTGACGGGCATGCTGCCGCTGCGCGCTGCGCCCTTCACCGCCGTGTACACGCGCTGCGCGCACTCCGCGACAAGCTCCGGCCGCTTGCACGCGCCAAACTCGTCGCCCGCGCTGCCCGCTCCAAGCCCGTCGAGCGGCGACGCGGTGTCGACCGCCCAGCCGAGCCCGCGCAGGTCGCGCTCGATGCCGTGTTTCAGCAGCTCTGCGGGTCCTTCCTCGACGCCGCTCTTGCCCTGTCCGCCGCTGAACGGAGCAAGCACGAGCGTGGCCCTCTTCTCTGTGTAGTACCTGTAGTCAACCATCCTGTCGCCGACCTCGCTACCAGACAGCAGACGCACGCATATTTATACCTACGTGCCTTCGCTCTCGGCGTCCTTTAGCGCTCAGCTCCTAAAGGCAGGAGATGGCCGTTGCGCGGCGCACTACCGGAGCGCTCTCTTTTCTCTCTCTTGTTCTCTTATCCGCTGGCTGCCACTACTCTTATCATCGTCAAGTATCAATTACTAGCTACTGGCTATACACGGCGGCGTTCCGCTCCGTCGTCCCCGCATCACTGCGCGCCGGCACCCGCACAGCGCTCCTAGAGCGCTGGCGCCACCGCGCGCGCGCTAAGCGCCCACGTTTTTATTTCATTTCCCGCAGGTGGCACACGTACAGCTGCTCGTAGAGCAGGTACAGGGCGAGCAGTCGCATGGCTTAGTCTCTTCTGGCATTTTATATGTTTGTGTGTTAATCTCCTAAAGTTGTTTAGTGGATGGCGGTCCAGCACAGAGAGCAGCTCGAGCGCTCTTTATATACAGCGCACCGGTCATCGCTCGAGACACTACGCGCTTGGCAGTGCGCACAATTCGCTGCGTGAGCGCTATTCGCTGCAGCAGGGGAGTGGCTCGCTGCGGTGTATTCGCTGCTGGTCACGCGGCGCTGTCGCCCCTGCGGGCGGGACTGCTGTGCTGGCCGCGTGTGCCCGCCTCTGGCACGCGGCACAGCCGGGCTGCTGGTACCCTGCCGCTGTCCTGCTCTCTCCAGTCCGGCACCGGTGCGAGCTTCCTGCTGCTGCTGCTGCTGCCCGAGTGAGTGGTGCACACAGTGTGACCTGTCACGTGAGGCTCATATCCCGCACGCACAGGGAGTGGGCCGGGCCCGGATCCCACTTCTGAGAGCACCCGCCGGCCCCTTCTCAGGGTGGGTAGTTACCCGGATGCTAAATTTCACTGGTCACGTGATGCCATCTAAGAAAAAAATGTTTTCACCAGTTCGTGACTGAGTGACTGAGCTACCCACGAGTGCTGGCGGAGGATAGTGCAGCGATCTGCGGACACCCACAGCTGAGGAAACGTGCATCTCTTTCCACACAACCACTGGAAACTATGCTGAGTGCCAGATCTACACTGGCGCGGTCTGCGCGGGCGGCGCGCACTGCGAGCAGCGCGAACCCGGGGAAGCGTCTCAGCCAGCAGCAGGCGAGGACGCTGGCGAGCGTCGCCGACGGGTTCGCGGTGCCGAGAGACTTTGAGGCGCGGACGCCGCCGTACGCGAAGCTGATCAACAACCTCGCGACGGTGAGACGCGTGCTCGACAGACAGCCGCTCACGCTCGCGGAGAAGATCCTGTACTCGCACCTCGTGGAGCCCGAGGAGCTCGCGGTCGGGAACGGTAGCGTGCAGAACATCCGCGGCGTTGAGTACCTGAAGCTGAACCCGGACAGGGTCGCCATGCAGGACGCGTCGGCGCAGATGGCGCTGCTGCAGTTCATGACGTGCGGGATGCCTAACACAGCGGTGCCGGCGTCGATCCACTGCGACCACCTAATTGTCGGGAAGGAGGGCGCAGAGAAGGACCTGAAGTCGTCGATCGCGACCAACAAGGAGGTGTTTGACTTTCTGCAGTCGTGCGGCGAGAAGTACGGCATCCAGTTCTGGGGGCCTGGGTCCGGCATCATCCACCAGATCGTGCTCGAGAACTTCTCGGTGCCGGGGCTCATGATGCTCGGCACAGACTCGCACACGCCGAACGCTGGCGGGCTCGGCGCGATCGCCATAGGCGTCGGCGGTGCCGACGCCGTCGACGCACTCACAGGCACGCCGTGGGAGCTGAAGGCGCCGAGGGTGCTCGGCGTGAAGCTCACGGGCCGCCTGAGCGGGTGGACGTCGCCGAAGGACGTCATCACGCACCTCGCGGGTGTGCTGACGGTGCGGGGCGGCACCGGCTTCATCGTCGAGTACTTTGGCGAGGGTGTCGGCTCGCTGTCGTGCACTGGGATGGCCACCATCTGCAACATGGGTGCGGAAATCGGCGCCACCACGTCGACGTTCCCCATGCAAGACGCGCACTACAGGTACCTCGTCGCCACGAACAGGGCGCCGATCGCAGAGGTGGCGCGTAGGGTGAACGACACCACGGGGTTCCTCAGGGCCGACGAAGGCGCCGTGTATGACGAGGTGATCGAGCTCGACCTGAACACGCTCGAGCCGAGCGTCAACGGGCCGTTCACACCTGACCTGTGCACACCCATCTCGAAGCTGGGCGCGGTCACCGAGGAACAAGGGTGGCCGCAGAAGGTGTCTGCGGGGCTCATCGGCTCGTGCACGAACTCGTCGTACCAGGACATGTCGCGTGCGGCGTCCATCATGAGACAGGCCGAGGCGGTCGGGCTGAAACCGAAGATCCCGTTCTTCGTGACGCCGGGCTCAGAGCAGATCAGGGCCACCATAGAGCGCGACGGGCTCACAGAGACGCTCGAGAAGAACGGCGCCATAGTGCTCGCGAACGCGTGCGGGCCGTGCATAGGACAGTGGGACCGCGGCGAGAAGTCGACCGACACGAACGTGATCTTCACGTCGTTCAACAGGAACTTCAGGGCGCGGAACGACGGCAACAGGAACACGATGAACTTCCTCACGTCACCGGACATCGTCACGGCGATGATATACTCAGGCGACATGAACTTCAACCCGCTCACACAGTCGCTGAAACTGGACAATGGCGAGGAGTTCCAATTTGAAGCGCCCACCGGCGACGAGCTGCCGGGACACGGGTTCGTCAGAGGCAGGGAGATGTTCTACCCGGACCCGGCGCCGCGCCCGCAGCCGGACGTCCAGGTCAGCGTGTCGCCAGAGTCAGACCGTCTGCAGCTGCTCGACCCATTCGACGCGTGGGACGGTAAGGAGCTGAAGGTGAACCTGCTCTTGAAAGTTGAGGGCAAGTGCACCACCGACCACATCTCCGCAGCAGGCGTGTGGCTCAAGTACAAAGGGCACCTCGAGAACATCTCGAACAATACGCTGATCGGCGCGCAAAATAAGGAGACCGGCGAGGTCAACGCAGCATACGACCTCGACGGAACGCGGTACGGCATCCCCGAGCTGATGATCAAGTGGAAGGAGGAGGGCCGCCCGTGGGTGGTTGCTGCCGAGCACAACTACGGCGAGGGCTCGGCCAGAGAGCACGCTGCGCTGTCGCCGCGGTTCCTGGGTGGGAAAATACTGTTGGTCAAGTCGTTTGCGAGAATCCACGAGACAAACTTGAAGAAGCAGGGCGTCCTGCCTCTGACGTTTGCCGACGAGGCCGATTACGATAGGCTCTCCGCAGGTGACCTACTGGAGACTATAGATCTGGTGGACATGATCGCCAAGGGCGGAGACAACGGAGGGCTCCTGACGGTGAGGGTTACGAAACGCAGCGGTGAGTCGTTTGACATCAAGTGCAGGCACACCCTGTCGAAGGACCAGGTTGAATTCTTCAAAGCGGGGTCAGCAATCAACTACATCGGTAACCTCAAGAAGCTTGCTGCCGCGGGCAACTAGATGGCGATCTATATGGCTCGCCGGCCTTCGCCAGTGCTTATTTATTTATCATTAGACACTAAAGCAAAGTTAGTTTTTCTTAAAAGTCACCCATTTCTAGAGATAGAAAACATATATTACAAAACACTATGTGGTCACTCCTCTCTGGGCTGGATAGCACAGCTGAGCTTCCACGCCCTGTCGTCGTCTTTCAAGTTGATCTGTTTAACCTTCCAGATCTCCAGCATCACCAGCTCCTGCAGCTCTGGGAGTCCGAGGAGATCCAACTTGCCATCCTGCGAGTTCGGTCTGCTCGTGCGAGAAAAGATTGACAGTCTCTTTGAACTGTGGGACTTTGACACGTTGGCGAAGATCGACGCCTCGCCGGAAACATCTGTGTAAGGAATCTGCAGAGTCTCGAGGTCAGAGATGATCTTGGTTATCTTGAAGTACTTGTCTATGTTGATCACCTTCTGGCTGAGGTGAGAGCTCGTGACGGTGGATCTGTAGTTCGGATTCCCGTCCACAACAAAAGTCAAATCCTGCAAGAATAAACTCAGGTACGGCACTATTGGTACATTGTACATCGCATTGGAGTTCAGGAACGTCTTCAGCTTGGTGCGGTAGATCGAGTAGTTTTTGTCAGGGTGGATAATGGTGGACAAGTAGGTGTAGAGCTCTGTGTATTTTTCCGAGAGATTCTCCCATATCTTGAGAACTCTAGTGATCAGAAAGCTCTGCAGCGAAGTCATTATGGCCGCCAAAGAGTTGAAGTTCCTCAAATACAAGCACGATATGGAAATTTTCAGCCAGCACTTGAGTGCGTGCACACGCTGCTTAATAGTAATATCAGGGTGGAGAACCGTCTCCAGCACATACTCCGATAAAGTGTTTGTAAAGAGAATAGACTTGTGAATGTTCGGTGAGAGGTTCAAGTGGATCTTCTTTGCTGTGAAGTTCTGGTTGAGCAGCTCCTCCACCCTGATAGAGCCGAACATTTTGCTTTCAATCAGCGTTAGCTGTTTGGCAATCTCCAGTCCATTGTAATTGAGGAGGAACAAATTTTGGTTGGATATCTTCCAGCTTTCCTGGCATATCTTCCACCACAGCTCGATCAGCTCCTCCACATCTATGGGAATGTAGCTCTTGCCCGCCCTTTCGCTAGTCTTCTCGTCAAAGGTCTTCCAGTGATCTCCGAGCATGTTTCTGTAAGAGTAGTCCAGTTTCTCCATGGAGGCGATTTGAGTTTTACTCACCAGAGCAGTGCTGTTCCCTATACCGGCTGGAAGAGGCAGTGAGACTGACTTGTCAGAATTTCTGGAATCCAGTGAGGTGTTTGTGTTAATCTTCTCCAGCTCGGCAACATCAACCTCATCGCTGACAGATCCAAAGGAGAACTTCGATAAAGTTTTCTTCTTTATATGCGACGAGACCTTTCTGTGGTTCAGCTGATCATTGTTCGCGATGTTGTTGTAGAAATTTAGTCTGTCGTTGCTGTTCTCCACGGGAGGCTTTCCTATCAGCTTAGAGGCAATTTCAACCAGCTTCACTGCCTCGACAGGTAAAAACTCCGAAATGCCCTCGTTAAAAAAGTTGATGAGAGTTGCCAGCAAAGCGTAGTCGGTTTTGTGTTTCCAGTAGCTCTCCATCCACAGCTGGAACGTCTTGCATATGAGCTTCCTCCTGTTTTTGAGCCTCGACTCCAGAGACGAGTACTCACCATTACCGCCCCGAGACCAGTCGACCTGTTTTCTCTCCCTCTGCAGAATCCTATTACTGACGTCAAACCTGCTGACCAGACCCTCTAATAGATCATTGCCATTGGAAAAAATCCTGAAAGTGAGGAAGAACGTGGAAACAAAAAAATAATCAGGAGGATCCAGCTCATCAGTGAGCAAGAACACTAAACTACCAAAAGAAGCTCCTATAAGCCTTCCCTCAGCATCTCTCATAACCTCTCCACCAGCTATTTCGTGGAAGTTCGCAGAGTCCTCCTCGCCTTCTGCGGCTGTGAATGGCTCAAAAGCCGCATCGTTGGCTATGAACGGTGTCGACGTATCCAGCTCGGGGAGCATTCCAGACAGCACATCTATCGCCTCTGGCGTGATGGCGAGCGATCCGCTCATTCCACTCCGGAACATAGAAAACCTCTTAGACTGCCTGCGTTGTGAGAGCGCGTTAGAAGACGACTTCTTGCGTTTCTTGATCTGCTCACTGACATTATTCGTTTTCAGCAGTCCGGCAGAGCATTTTCTAATAAACACCTCAGGTTCGATTTTGATCTTTGCAAAATTAGGATAGTTTCTCTCCGCGGGCAGCTTCAAGTCATTCGTCTGTTCGAAGACCCTCCTTATCAGACTAGAAGAGACGCTCACGTCATTCACCATTCTACTGGCAACGGAGATGATGTGGCCTCCTTCCACAGTATAGTGGTAGTTTTCACCCGCTTCGTCGCCGATGACAGGGGTGGAAGGCGCAGAGCGGATGCCACTTTCTTTCTCCTTCATAGTCTTGTTTACGAGATTTTTCACTCCCGAAACAAGCTCGCTGACAAGTGAGAGCAGACTATCCAGAGAGTTGTCGAGCGCAATAGCAGTGCTCTGATTGGAGTCATCCAGTTTTGTCTGCGAGCATTTTCCGATGAACAGCAGCTCCTTGATCAGCAGAATGATATGGTGTGTGATAGTCTCCACAAGCGTACATCCCACAGGGTTGTGCTCAATCAGATCAAGTCTGCCCATAATCAAAGCAAGGTACGAGATGAGGTGGTGACTCACCTCGTTGAGTCTGATCTTTGCGAATGGCGGGTTCGCCAGGTTTGGGATCCGTGACAGATCACTCAGGAAATGATCGTCTGCGCTTTTCTTTTGCTGGGGACGGGTCTCCCTCTCTGGCCCTTCCTCTTCCTCGTCTCCCCTCAAACTGTCACTTTCGATCCCCCAAATTTCGAGAAACGCGATTGCCTTGCGCAGGACCTGGTATATCATCAGCTGCAGTATTTCGATCTTCGTGGTGTCAAACGTGTTTTTGTACTGCTGTGCTTTCACCATCAAGTTGTACCAGTCGTGAAGTAGGTTCTTTCTGATTTTCCTGATTATCGGTTTTCTTCTCACAACGTCGTTTGTCCTGGACAAGCAGTTTGTATCCTGCAGCAGTAAGCGCACCCCATCTCTGATCTGGTTGATGTACCTCGGCTGGAACGTGTAGCCTTTCACTTCTTTTGTGCCAGGGTTGTAGACCGGTTTGTTCTGTGGGTTCAGCAAGAACTTTGCGCTGGCTCGGAATAATGGCTTGAGCGGCATCTTGGTGTTTGCAAGCTGTCCGTTAGGGCCCTGTCCGAGACCAGAGACGAGCGACGCGTGCTTCCCGCCGTCTTCGCTTACGGTAGGCCTGAAGTAATTCATCGGCACCCATCCTCTCTTCAGAGTGTTCATCAGAGTGACCTCCCCCCACCCGCTCTGATCAATGGAGTACGTGAACGCTATATCGTTCTTGTTGAACGACAGACAGATTGAGGAGTCGTTCTGCGACTCTAAGGTACTAGAGTCAAACGCGTGCGTGGCTGTCACGAACAGCGACGACAAGTCTATGTCGTCCTCCTTCGTGGCCTCGTCCTCATCCCCGATGATTCGCAGACTGTTCCTGAAGAAGCTTCTTCTGTTTCCGCTCACCTCGGCCTCGTCGTCGCTCTCTGCAATCAAGTCGTGCGACGTCTCCAGCTCTCTCGACTCCGAGAGCGAGGTATCCATAAACGAAGGCGACTGTGTAGACAGGCCTATCAGAGGTGGGTAATAGCTGGACGTTCTATGATCTGGGGACTGGTTGCCGCCAGCTGATTTGGGAGCGTAGGGCGGAGCGTAGAAGCTAGATGTTCTCTGTGCGCTCTTGTCAGGTACACCGCCGGCGGCATGCTCAGCAGACACCAACGGCGGGTAGGTCTGAGAATCGTGCAAATCACTGTGCACCCCCTGTGCACTGTCGGCAGGGCTTTCCCTCAGTGTATGACCGCTGATCTGCATAGTCTGCAGTTTTCCTATGTTCCCGCTATAGTGCGCCTCCAGACCATCGTCTACGAGTACTGACTCTTCCACCGCGTCTTCTCCCGTCTCTGCTTTAGGAAAGGGAAGCAGACTGATCTGTGATCCCGCACCGGTCGCCATCTGCTTGTTGTGTTTTATAGCATCCGCCATGTTTTGGAAATCCAGATCCATCTCACTCTCGCGTGGTGTACTACTACGGAACAGTGGAGGGCGGTCGGTATCAGCGGAGGACATGACAGACTCTGCTGGGAGGCTCTCACCCACAGATGCATTGCCCATTGCAGCCGTGATTGTGCCGCGCGAGGACTCGTCGAGCTCTCCGCCCACCTCCTCCTCGCCCTCGTGGATCCGGCCGCTCATCTTGCGCAGCAGGGGCGCGTCCTGGAGAAGCTCGTCGTCCTCTGAAGAGTCCCGGAGTCTGAGGTCCGTCTTCACAGGCTCTGTTTCCTTCGAAAGCTTAGTTGTTTCTGTGTGTGCTGTAGTGTTGTTTGCCGTGGAGTCAAAGGAGGACGAGTTCGACGCGGTCGACTTTGACGACGGCCTCACTCCCTCGCCGTGCTCCCGCTCCTCGCCCGATCTCATCGATGTCGCTGAGTAGAACGTCGACATCGTCAGGTTCGACGGCTCGGACGGCATGTACTGTCCCGGCATCTGCTCGTCGCCGGTGTCCAGCAGTCCCCTTGCCTCTTCGTCGTCGTCGCTGAAGCTCGTGGACGACATGATCTTCTCAAACTCCGCGCTTGTGTCTGCGTCATCAGCGTCTGCATCATCTGCGCCTGCGTCATCTGCGTCCGCACCGCCGTCCTCGTACTCTGTCCGCGCGCCGGGCGCAGGCGACTGTGTCGCTGTCCCTTCGCCCTCGGAGTCGGCGCCGCTCGCTCCCGCGGGCCCAGACAGCGCCTCCCCGTCGTGAGTCCAGTCCTGCGTGTTCCGCTGTGTAATTTTCAGCGGCAAGATCTTCTTGAACCCGAGCGAGTCGATGGATCTCGCTGGGCTCGCGGTGTCCTTCTGCGCAGGCGAGGCGCCGTTCTCGCTGATGAACTTGCTCGTCTGCGATACCAGCGGCGTCTTCAGGTCCTCCGTCATTTGCGCTGTCCAATTGTCAGTATTCTGAAAGCGTCCTGCTGGAATGAGCCCACGTAGCTAGGTAGCTGCCCGTGAGCGGCTACGTCGAGTACTCACTTTTCTCAAAGCTGAATGGGTCAGCTGTGGCCATTTCTGCCATGGCGCTTAATTTGTGAAAAAGAAACCCAGTTCTTGCCTATATATAGGGTAACTGTCGTTATATGGGCAGCCTCTGCTGTACGGCCCCACCCTCGTTTGGTCTAGTTCTGTTCGCAAGCACAGCTCATTTATATTTGAAACAAGCAAAAATAAAAAAAACTACAGGTCGCGGGATCCTCACGTCTGACGCGTCCGGCACTCAGATCTCCAGATCTCGTCGACAGCACTCGCAGCGCAGAACTAATGAGTGCGCTCTCCTCTGTGACAGCCGGGGTATGCTCGCACCTGCTCTGCGAAGCCTGTCTCTCAAGCGCGCCGTTCCTAGCGAGAGATAGGCGCCGTCGCAAGGCCAGCGCGCGGAGCATTTAACCCGCTTTGGGAATAATCGATATGGTCACGTGCACCTCCTCTACCATCTACTAACTCTCTAAAAGCCTTTATCCGTATTCCGTATTTACATCTCACATGTCACTTTAGTAGTTTCTTGTACTTTTTCGTCTTCTTCTCCACCGCCTCGGTTCTCCTCTTCTCCACCACCTGTCTGATGGCGACGCTCAGGCTCTCCTCGACGTTTGTGCCGTCCAGGTTGCTCACCTCGACGAACGCGCAGTTCCACGTCTTGGCGAGCTTCCGCCCGCGCTCGATCAGCCTCGGCGACTTCAGGTAGCTGTCTGTGTTTGTGCACACGATCGTGATCGGCGGTATGTCTCTGTAGTTCTCGAGCTCGCTCCTGTACGAGACCGCACCCGAGTGCGGCGACGCCGACGACGTCGACTCGTTCGAGCTCGTGGGCTCCACCTTGTTTTTCGCCGCGGCCCGCGCGCGCTTCTCCTCCTCGGACGCCCTGTTCTGTTTCCACAGCGACTTCACGAGGTAGCCGAGCGAGAACACGTCGCCCTCCTGGCCCTTCAGCCACCAGTCCCTGTAGTCCGTGTACACCTTCCACGCGCCCGTTATCGTCACCTTCATGCTCTTCAGCAGGTTGATCGGGTCCTGTGTGTCCTCGAGGTCCACCACAGAGCGGTCCGACGAGTCGCGCGAGTCGCGCGTGCTCACCTTCCTGACGGCCGCGGTCGGGGCCTCCTCGTACTCGGGCGGCGGCAGCGTGTTCGGGACCGCCGAGTACAGGAAAATGTAGCCGTCGATCGCACCGTTCATCTCGCTCGCGCCGCTCGCCACGATCAGCGGGTTCACCACGTGGTCGCGCGGGCCGTTGGTGAGATCGTGCAGCACGTCGCTCGGCAGGTGTGTGTCGAGCGACGCCTCCAGGAACGGCACCGTCTGGTTCGGGTCGTAGCGCGGCGAGTCGACGAGCTCGGTGTAGATGGGCGTAATCTGCGGCGCGCGGTACACGCTCGAGACCGCGTCCTCGCTCAGCAGGTCGTAGAACTCGTTGTAGTGCAGCTTGCGCCAGTTGCCGCTCGCCGACGACACCGTCGACGTGCGCGACTTGACGTCGCTCGACAGCCGCGTGCTCCGCCTGCCGCGGTGCGGCGTACTCACCGCCTCGCGCTGGTGCAGCTCAAAGTTCTCGCGCACGCCGCTGAGAATGGGCTCGCCCAGGCTGAGCCGCGTGTCAGCGAGCAGCTCCGCGAGCTCCGCAGAGTCCGCGCTCTGGTCGAGGATCTCGCGCGCGCGCTCCGAGCGCGGCGCAAACTTGAACAGGATCGGGTTCGTCTTTGCCGTCGGGTAGTATGTGTCGTTGAACGTCTTGTTCACGAGCCGGCGCGCGTAGCTCGTCTTGCCTGCGCGTGCTCCACCCAGGAGCGCAAACCGTATCGGCTTATTAAGATTAACAGGCGCCTCAACGTCTTCCATTTCAGAGTTGAATATATATCACGTAGTGGCTGCTTTGTATTCTGCTCTCATGCCAGTATGTGAAGTGAAGAGGAGAAAAAAAAATGTTAGCTCACACGGGTATTTTATAGCAACTGCGTCTAGAGCAATCGGTGAACCACCGTAGTGGAACGCCGAGTGCGGTGGAGAAGACGATTTGCGTGCGGCTCACTCGCACTTCACTCGCACGTGTTCTTTCGCTGTTCCAGAATTTCCAGAAACTGTTCCAGCGGCTGTTCCAGAGACTGTTCCAGGACAGAGGCGTGGAAGAGCCTCGCTGCGGTGCGCTCTGCGGTGGTTGCTGCTGGCCACTGCGCGCGGTGTCTCTGCCGAGGTCTTGTGCTGACTCTCTGCTGTGCGCCAGACCCCGCGCGTGCGACTCTACGTACACCCTCCACCCTCCACCGTGCGCCACTGTTCGCCACCATCGGCTCACTCACCCTGCTGGCCTTGTGAAACACCGCAGTGTTGTCAATCGCAGGGCCGTGCGAGAAGTGCGGGCAGACGGCCGCGCGAGAAAGGCGGGCAGACGTATGTGTCTCTCAGCTACACCCGGCACGCCGGTTCTGCAGCGCGGCGTATCGGTGCTTACGTAATGCTAGATACCGCGCGAGATACTGCAATCCCTATCGCCCCCGCCTGCCGTGGACCCCTGCGAGAGCGCTGCGTGTAGCCGGCAGCTACTGCGGGCAGTGCGGTGTGGCCGTGGCCGCGGCCACACAGCGCGACCGCGCGAGACGCCGCGGCCGCCACAGCGACCGCCACAGCAGGCCGCAGAAACGGCCAGAGCGCGCTGTTCTGGCCATAGCACGACCTCTCAGCGGTCGGCCGCCAGCCGCTCGCGATAAGACGTCAGGAAGCGCTGCGACAGAGCGCATCGCCGGTCGTTCGCACGCCCGGTGGCGGCCACTAGCGGCAGTGGGCGCGGTCTCCGCGCGGTGTCCGTGTCGTCTCCCTCTGGGGCAGTCTGCGCCAGCCGCCCGCTCGACTGGCGCCCTCGCGACTGGCACGCGCACCGCTGCTCGCTCCCACCGCCGCTTTGCTCGGCGGCAGCGGCAGCGGCGTTTGCTTTTAGGTCGTGCGTCTATAAGTAATGAGGGTCGTGTGCCGGCCCCAATAACACTGGGCGCGGCGGTCGGATCAGCACGTCAGAGACTGGCGGTGTGTCGCGGTGGAGAGAGCGGTGGCTGGCACAGAGAATGTCGATATGACGCGGTACTCGAGACAGAAAATAAGCAGGGCCTGCGACACGTGCAAGAACAGAAAGAAAAAAGTGAGTATCCACCCAGCGGTGCTGGCGGATGGGCGAGCGCTCTGCTAACACGGGCGTCGTGGAGTGTGGTCCGCTGATACGCTAGTGGGTCCACGCGTCCCGCGCTTTAATAGTGCAACGGTTCGAACCCGTGTCTCAACTGCTCATCTAGAGGTGCTGTGTGCACTTACTCCATCATCGATAAGCGGAGCATCCGCTACAGCTCGAGACGGGAGCCGCTGTTGGCGGCGGCGCCGGCGGCGCCGGCGGTGGTGCCACATCTGGCCGACAGTGCTGGGCGGGCCGACAGCGAGCTCGCGCTGGAGCTCACGGCCGAGCGCGCTGCCGTGCGCTCGGCCACGCTCGCACCGCAGCCGGACGCGCCGCCGCGCTACACCGAGGGCTTTGCCAAGGTGCCGTCGAGCCTGCAGCCGCTGCTGAACTTCCCGCTCTCGTCTGACCAGCCGCACGGCCTGAACACGCCGAACGTGAGGGTGCCGTCCGTCGAAAACGGGCGCAACTCGCGGCTGCTGCTGGACTCGTCGGGCAATCTGCGGTACTTGGGCGAGAGCAGCCCGCTCTCGCTGCTCGCGCAGTGCAGACGGCTGTTCCAGAAAGTGGACAACATGGACGACATCAGAAACTGCAAGTTTGTCACGGACCCGAAGCGGTTCCACATCGTGGACGCGCCGGCGGCAAAGTCAACCACAGAGACGCCGATCCAGCTGCCAAAGAGAGAGTACGCGGACTACCTAGTGAACCTGTTTGTGCGGAACGTGAACCAGCAGTGCTACGTGTTTGACGTGGGCTACCTGCGGCACGAGATCGTGGACAGCATCTACGACGACCCGATCAGCGCGCTGAACAGGAAACTGTGTCTCCTGCACCTCGTGCTCGCTCTGGGCTCGGTGTACGCGGAGACGCTGCGCGTCGGCAAACTCGCGGAGGTGCCGTTCCCGAAGATCATCGAGCCGATCGTGTTCTTCGAGAGCGGCCTCAACCTGCTGAACAGCACAGTGCAGGACGGCAACCTGTGGCTCGTGGAGGCGTACTTCCTGATCTACTTCTTCTACCAGAACAGCGGCAAGCGCAACACGTCGTGGATCAATCTCGGCATCGGGATCCGCTACGCCGAGTCGCTCGGGCTCAACAGGAAGTACCTGAACGAGTCCTTCACCGACAAGCGCTACGTGCTCCACAGGCGGAAGCTGTGGCGGAGCCTGTACATCTGCGACCGAGTGTCGTCGACGTTTCTCGGACGCCCGCTCACAATAAGCAACCTGTTCTGGGACGACATGAACAGCATCCCGATCGACGAAAACACAAACTTTGTCGACGCGTGCGAAAACCAGCTCGTGAAAGTGTGCTCGCTGAACGGGTCCATCCTGCAGAACGTGTACCAGACGCCGAAGATCAACTCGGACACTGCGAAGCGCCTCGCGTTCAGCTTGAAGAAGTGGTCTGTGGAGTTGCCGTACGGCCTGCAGGCCGAGAACCTGCTGCTGCGGAACCGCGACCTCAACAGAACAGGCAGAGACGACAACGAGCGGTACTCGGCGCACCCGCTGCTGTTCCTGCACCTGACGCACCTGCACGGGATCATCCTGCTGAGCAGGCCGTTCTTCTACTTTGTGATATCGACGAATATCGAAAAACTGCAGAGCGCGGCGCGCAAGAGAGCCGCGGCCGCCGCTGCTGCTGCTGCAGTACTACCACCACCACCACCGGCGCCGGCGAGCAGCGACAGCAGCAACCCGGACGAGTCGTCGATCATGCTGGTCTTTGCAGACTCGTGTGCGAAGGCGGCGATCCTGACGATAAAGCTGTGCCGGGTGTTCCTGGTGAACAACAAACAGCCGGTCAGGCCGTACCTGCTGATCAACTGCGTGTTCACGGCAGGGCTGATTCTCGGTCTGCGGCTGGTGCTAGCGGTCGTGGAGGTGGCGTCCGTTGATGAGGTGGGCGAGGACACGGTGCGCGAGTTCTTCCAGGCCGAGCAGTCGATGGTGGAGAGCATCGAAATCATGAACCACTACGCGCGGATAGACGCCACCAGCACGCGGTTCGCAGAGATCCTGACGGAGATGTACGGCTCTCTCAAGACACGGCTGGACCAGTTCCGGCAGTCGAGCGCGTACGTGAGTATAGCGGAGGGCGGGCGGGGCGACGCGCTGCACGGCGGCGGCGGCACACCCCGCGAGCACGAGGACCTCAGCCACTTCCACAACTGGATATTCTCCACGATCAACGAGAAGTACGCACCCTTCGAGAACAGGGACATTGCCACAGACACGAAGCCGGCGAACGGGGCTGCGCCGGGGATGGATATCGAGCTGCTGAACTCATTCATGGACAACATAAACGAAAACGAGGGCTCGGGGATTGTATTTGATAATGTTTTCTAAAGAAGAGACGCACCGCTGTGTTTGCGTGTAGTCTCAGAGGGAAGGGGTGTTTAAATATGTACCAGATTAACGGTGATCTACTAGTGGGTCGATGCAAAAATAAAAATATACTGTACAGAACCAGAGCACGCTCATTGAATACAACACTTCTGGTCGTATAGGACCCCAAACTGCTCTCTCGCGATTTCGCGCTCGGTCTCCAGCTGTTTTTCCTTTGTTTCCTTGGGGAAGTACACCTTGAGGTACTCGAGACGCGCCATATCCAGGTTGGATTGGTCAGCGTTCATAACGACATTGTCCCTGCACAGAGGACACCTATTTTCGCTCGACCTCTGCAGCTTGACGAGGCACCTCACACAGAAAACGTGCCCGCAGTCCAGCCTGATTGGCTTGAAAGCCACAGAGCAGCAGATGGGACACATGTAGTCGTCGAGCTGCGGCACCACAGAGAGAAGCCGCGACGCTATGACAGAACACACCCCGCGGCAGAAAGAGTCCTCGATAAACGTCTCGTACGAGATCAGCGACGGGAACGCGCTCCTGGACGTGAGCGCGGTCTGCTTGTCGAACTTTTTCAGGATTTTTGTTATCGCCAAGTTGTTGAATGTCAGGAACTGAACAGCTTTAAGGAGCTCCACGTTCAAGCTGTAGAACATGTTGAACGTCGCGGTACTGCTCTTGTGGTGGAACTTCTTCAGCATCCCCCGCTCGTGCACCTTCTTCATGAACAGCGAGAGGTTAATCTTCGCCTCGTCCACGTTGCGCTCGCCCGCATGCAGCTCGTGAGAGCTGACAAACACCTCCGACTCTATGTACTCCCTGAATATGTCTCTCCAGGCGTACAGGTCCGACTTCCTCTTCCGCGGAGAGGACAGATCTGCAATACGCGCGCTCAGCTCCTCAACCTCGCTCGACATCTTCGCCAGCTGCGTCTCCTTGAACTCGTTCAGCGCAGTAAGCTCGCCGTACAGAGTTTTGAAAAACACAGAGTCCTGGTGCAGGTGGATTACGATTTTGGTGATGTCTCGCGAGACAGCCACAGTGTCCTCCCTGCTCTCCAGGTCCTCTATTTTTCTCGCTCTGTGTGTCCTCACCACCTCTATTATTATCGGGCTCCCAGCGCTGTCCAGAGCGCTGTTGATCTCATCCTTTCTCTTCAGCAGAGCCTCCAGCTTCGCCTCCGTGTCCTTGTCGAGCGCCTCCTCGGAACTGTCGAGCTGTATGGTCAAGGTTGGTATCACGGCCCTCGAGTCGCCCTTCAGGGTGTATCTCGCAACGCTGCTGTGGCCGCTCGTCTCTTCGACAAGCACGTTCAGCGTCTCCTTCTCCAGTCCTATAACTTCCAGTTCCTTGACTACCTTGTTTATGCATTTCTTGAGTGCTTTGTACTGTATCGAAGAGTCTATCCACTCGTTGGGAATCCCCTCATCTCTCAGCGCCTGTTCGAATAATTTTGCAAACTTCATCTCGAGTCTGTCAAGAGCCTGCTCGCTGAAAGTCTATATCCCATAACACAACCCTCCAAATGCGAGCTCCTGCTATATTTCTCCCATCAGGTTTGTCTACTTAATATACCTTCGCCGAGAACAATGGTTTGTGGAACTGCAAGGAAAATTATATTTTGCCTGCTAAAGAGGCAAATAAATTGGTGAATCCACTCTTTTTATTTTTACCAGACGCGCGCTGGATTTTTATGACCCCACAGCTGGCGAGCGCAACACGTGGGTGCACTAAGACAAATAGCAGCCACAGCAGACGCAGAGCGAGCGCGAGAGCGAGAGTCCTGTTTTTACATTACAGGGTCTGTGGGCAGGGGCAGGGCAGGCGCAGTCTGTGGCCCTGTCTAAGGTGAGAGCTCTTTTTCGGTGGGCGGGCCAGCCGTGCGAGCCGCGTCGTTACAACACCGACCATGTTGCGCCGAACACACCACGCCTAGAATAGCGGTCTGCCGCGGCTGAGAGAAACTCAGCCGTCTCGCGCACCAGCATCGCTCTTTGCTGTTTTTCGACCCCTTTGTAGTAATTTTATTTGCTAATACTTCCCTTTGCAGCGGTTCTCCGTGCGGCTCGCGGTGGACCTTGGTGACACAGAATGCGCAGGGTCTGAGATCCAACTGCCCAAGCGTCTCTTCGCCGTCGAATTAGCGAGACCCCTCAAGGGCCACAGCGTAAATACGCCGCTAGCACAGCCGCGCCTGCTCTACACCGCCACTTGTTGAGAATCTGAGGTATTCTGATTTTTGGCCGACATAACACCATAAATAACTGAGACGGTCGCCGGGTCTTATGTGAGAGTCTATTGCACTGAACAGCTATCGTCCTTCCTTTGAAAGAAATTAGCCGCCTGTGAGTATAGTGACTCAGCAGAGCGTTCCAAAACTCACCACTAATCACAGCCTCCACGTCTAGATTTGCCTGCACAGGTGTCCGATCTCCCGCAGCACCGACAGAATTGGGTTTGTGGCACTTCTGGTTCCCGGTGTGCGTTAACCAAGCACCAAGATGATGCGAGTACGTGAAGCTGAGGAAATGTCACTGGGAGAGGGCGGTGGCGGCAGAGGATGTCCGTGAATGAGAAGAAGTATGACAGACAGATCAGGTTGTGGGCTGTTACAGGACAGGAGGCGCTGGAGAGCTGCCACGTCTGTCTTGTGAATGCGACTACAACGGGATGTGAGCTTTTGAAGAATCTGATCTTACCGGGTACGTAGTGCGAGGCACCTGTATTAGAGTTACGCATAGTCCTAACGGCCGCAGGGTGTGGGAAATTTACTATTATAGATAGCTCGATAGCAACGGAAAGAGACCTTTCCGCGAACTTCTTCCTGAAGTCAGAAGATGTGGGACTGCTGCGCGGACCTGCCGCGGCGAGGCATCTGAGCGAGCTCAACCCAGACGTTGAAGGTTCGTCGATAGTCACGCCTCTGCAGGATCTGCTTGCGGAGGCCGAATTCTGGTCTCAGTTTACCATTGTGGTGACAACGGCAACGTACGGGCCGGAGGACGACAGACTGACGGATATTCTGTGGGACAAGGGAATACCACTGCTCAAAGTAGTCGCCGTGGGATTCTACGGGGTGATACAAGTACACGTGTATGAACATCCCATAGTTGAAACACACCCGCAGTCTCTGGTTGACCTCCGCATCGACTCTCCTTGGGCCGAGCTTCTTGAATATGTGGACTCGGTAGATTTCGATAAGCTAGATGAGGTTGACCACGCGCACATTCCGTACGTGGTGATACTAATCAAAGCACTGCAGCTCTGGAAACAGTCGCACTCGCAGCTGATCCCGATAACGTACAAACAGAAAGCAGAATTCAAGGAGCTTATAGCTTCTCTTTCCAGGTCGCCCGCTGAGCTCAATTTTGAGGAGGCAATCTCCTTCGCGTGGAGGGCGTCCCAGCTCACTCAGATACCGGACACGGTGTCTCAGATTCTGGCGGACCCGAGCACAGATGCAGCCGACCTGTCGTCGTCTCTTTTCTGGGTGTACATGAAGGCGCTTAAGAGGTATCTGAAGAACCACAACGGCGTGCTCCCAGTGTCCGGTGCACTCCCAGATATGACTGCAGATACCGAAAACTACGTCAAAGTGCAGTCTCTGTATATGGAGAGAGCACAGAGAGATGTGCGTGAGCTGACAAGAGAGATTCAAGGAGTTCTGGAGTCCTTGGGTAAACCGGCGACAGATGTAAACGTACAGACTACAGAGATCTTCTGTAAGAACTGCAGGTACATAAACTTACAGAGAGGCTCTAGGCGGAAAATGACAGACGTGGTGGCCAAGCGCGTGGGCGAATCAGAGCCACACCTATGTATTTTTATTGCGATGATGGCACTGGATGCCTTCATAGTTAGGAAGGGCAGATTCCCTTCTCCGTCCACGTCCTATGATGAGGACCTGTCAGCGCTTTTAGCTATAAGCGAGCAGATCCTGAGACGGTATCACTATACCAAAGACACCCCTGTCGCGTTGGTCAACACGCTGAAGGAGCTGTGAGTGTGTTTTTTTTTTTCTCTTCTCTGTCTTCAAGGGCACCCACTGACCATTTTAGAACGCGTTACGGGAACTGCGAGCTACATAATATTGCATCATTCATGGGGGGGATTGGAGCGCAGGAGGCTCTGAAAGTAGGTGTATTCTTTTTTGCCTCAGCGACTGAATTCTGATACTAACTAATCGCAGTTCATAACGAGTCAGTACATCACTTTAGATAACACACTTGCTTTCGACGGAATTAAAAGCACGTCTCAAACCTGGAAAATATCATGAATAGGAAAGCATCTATCTCTTCTTGTCTTTCAGGTCTTTTAGAATGTTTCTCCTGATCTTCTGCGTGTTTCCGACTAAGTTCTCCACATAGCTCTCGAATAAATTGTGGTCTGCTTCAAGTTCATTGTATTTCTCCTGCCACACCCTTAGTATCTGTGTGGCCTTCGCCTTTGTGTCTTTCATCTCATTCAACTTCCCCAGTAATGTCTCGGTGCCGAGAGCGCTGTCCCGATAGTAGCTATCGGGCTGCAGGGTTGCCTCCATTTTATCAAGGGTCCTCGGTGTATCTCTCATGATCTCCTGGGCTTCGCTCTTTTTGAGCGAGAGCTTCCCGAGACCCTCAATCTCCCTGCTGAGCTGGACGCTCTTGCTTTCTCGACTCGTCATGTCCGATGCGTTGTAGTATCGGCTGGCGGTTGACATTCTTGTGCTAACCGGTAAGAGTTCATCTAGATCGATCGGGACATTCAACAATAGCAGCAGCCGTCTCCTTATGATGCTGCGCTTCCAGTTCAGCTGTCTCGTGTTCTGTGGCTTCATGACGAGCTGCTCAAGCAAATCCGCAGAGCGATCATCGAGGATTTGAGTCCTCTCGTTCTGTAGTTCACTGTCCGGGGAATCTCGCCCTCCATTCGAATTGTATATCTGGTTCAGCAACTCAGCAACTTTCGACTCTCGCGCTGATGCATTCGAAAACTCTCCTGCAGTAAAGTCGCCGTGGAACGGTATCTGCGGGCTGTTTACAGCAACCGGTCCCTCTTCGAAATTATCAAATGACCCGTCCGAGAATGATCCAAGGTCCTCCTCATCTTCATTCTCCACCCCAGCCTGAGGTATATCCTCTAAATCATCCTCCGTTGCTGAGTGCACATCGCTCATGTTTACAGTACTGGTGGCTGTGCGCTGGTTCCTGGCGGGCTCCCACCGTGTATCGCAGCTATGGCGCTGTAGAAAACGGGAAGTGATGGGCACACTTCAGTTTTCGGAAGTTGAATCTACAAGCTAGAAAGTGACATTTGACAGCCACGAACGGGGTGCGAATGTCCTTTTCTCGTACGCAATTACACGTCAGTCTCTTTCTATTTGGAGGTTTGTATATCTTTATATATGTATGCTGAACTCAAACTCTCAGATCAAGCTGCGGTTTTCTCGAAGCTCTGATTCGCCTGGCTCTCTTGTTTTCTAACGTTTTCTCTGAGGCTGAGGCCTTTATCAGGTCTCTCCCCAGGTTGTCCAAGTCCTTCAGCTTGTAGATTCTCACAATCCAATTCTCACTGGTGAACACCTCTTCGACAGTGCTCAAGTCAATCGAGCTCGCGTGTTTGTGCGACAGTTTCTGCCCCCTAACTCTGTCAAGCGCGTCGGCGTCCCCGTACACTTCTCCAAACCTGTAATAAGACATCTTGTACATTAGTGATTCCTTCATGGTGTCAGTGGCAGAATCGTCAACTTTGTACTCTCCCCTCGGCGTAAAGTAGTCCCTCTCGTTGACCTCGTCTGGCCATATGCCTTCGGAAATCCTCACCATCCATAAAAACTTGTTGATGTCGTCACCCGAGTAGCCAATGAGCCCACCAAAGATGATGAGTATATAGTCCACCCCAAGCTTTCTCATAATTATCTCGGATTTCTCCTCCGAGACTGACATCGCTTTCCCAACAGTGGCAATGTGAGTGTTATTCCAGGTGTTGTTATCCACAAATGTAGTACGGTCGGCCATGCCACCAATCTGATACCCGTAATCCCACCACGACATCACTTTGGCGTCCTCGGCCGTGTTCATGCGCAGCCAGTAGTATGCCTCACGGTAGTCATCAATGAGAGCCTGAGAGCCATCAGGGTTACGCGAAGCCAGTACAACAGATGGCGAAGAATACGCGTTTGAAGTCACCCACGTACAGTGCTGCACATAGAACACCAAGTAAAATGCAAAGGTACTCACGACTATGAGCCGACTTAGCACTCTAAATATGTTTTCTTTGTTTTTCTTCACAACATCGTCAGCGCTCCGCCCGCCGGCTTTCAGATCATCCTCGGGATCTCCAGTGACGTATAATATCGTGTCTTTGAAATCTAAGTAGACCTCAAATAACTTGCTGATGGCAATACCACCACATACACAGACAACAGGCGCCAGCGTGAGCATCAGTCTCACCATGACACCAGCAAAGTAACTGGCGAGAACTGAGTAGATTATAACAAATATGCCTTCATTAGTGAGATCCTGGAAACAAAACCATACGCCGACGGGAAATAGCCAGATGAGGAAGCCCAAGTCAAAGAAAAAGGCTGACCATGGTGTGGGCTGGTGCTCAGAAACGGACGCAATGATGGGAATATGGATCTTCGCGTAGTTGGTATCCCACAAGGAGTAGAACCGACCAGTCCAGGGCGCAATCAGTCCAAGCTTAGTAGCGAGAACCAGACCTGCGACACCAAGCACACCCAACAGCACGCTGAAGGTGACAGCCAGCTTGGTGAAGTTCGCCGCCGAAATTTGGCTCTTGATGTAATTCGCTACCAATACCAGCTGGAGTAGCCCGAACACGCCAAAACTACTCATATGATCGTTAGACCTTATGGGCAGGAACCCCACGAAGGGAATCTGCATGCTCATCAGAGTTCCAAGAACGTACCATGTAGTATAGCCAGTGTAAATCTTGTGGTCGAATCTGCCCATGAGTACCAAAACAAATACATGTAGAGGAATAAGGTTTGTAATGAAGACATATCCACCCCATGCACTCACCATGTAGAAATAGAAGAGAGACGTCAAACTGCCGTAGAAGACAGACCCGAGCTTCACTGTCTTCACCCACAAGTAAAACGTGATCATCAGGATTGTAATTGCAATTGCCTCATTATCATAAGAGCCAGCAACAGATCTCGAAATGTATCCTGGGGTTATTCCCATGAATATCGCGCTGAAGAGTGCAGCTGTCAACTTTGCAGTACCTTGAGAAATCACCTCGCTGGAGTTCGTCACCTCCAGCGTCAGGAAAAAGATAGCAATCGCGGTGAATGAACTGAATATAGGCGCCATGAGCACGCAGATGTTTCTGATGTCAACTGGAAGGCCTATTTTCATCAGCAGGTTCTGCAGCACAGCACTGGTCACCATCAGACCCGGGTACAACGTGCCTCCGGTGACCCTCCCAAGAGGGTACCATGTCTTGTCGTCAAACCAGTTGAGAAACTTGTAGAACCCATTGTGCACCAGGTACTTTGTGGCTCTGAAGTTGAACCACGGGTCAAACTCGTGGATGATACTCTCGAAACGTATCACCGAGAAGAGTCTCGACGAAACTGCCGCAAATGAGATGGATATGAAAATCAATGCAACCAGCAACGACCGCACCAGTTTCAGCACCGGTGCACTCACGGCAATGTATCCATCGTGATTGACTGATACCAACATATTTACACTCCTTGGGTTGGTGTAGCACCTCTGCATTTTTCGATCAACGTGTCTTGAAATATCGCCAAACAAGAAAAGAAAGTGTGCCACCGAATTTACCTCAAGAAAAGAAAAACTTCCTGATTTTGTGAGTTGCGATGGCCTCAGCGACTTGAAAAGGGCTACTGCAGAGTGAAAGAGAGAAAGAGAGAGAGAGCAAGAGAATGCTGTAGACACCAAGAGACTTGTTTGCGTATCTGGAGCTTATAAATTCAAGAGAAACAGAAGACATGGAGGAAGAGGAAGGTGTGGCGCACGCAGGCACAGAAGGAGACAATGAGGCGAGTGATTTAGAGAACTCCAGGTTGCTGACGGCAGCTGCGCTGAAAAAGCTTTCCACGTATTCATACTCAAACAAGGATACCGGCAATGGCGATGATGGTGTCAATCCATATCCAGAAGGCAAGTCCGTGGGTAGCGCCTATCACAGCGCTGAGATGAAGGTATCAACAGGTACAAGCCGAAATAGCGTAGAGACCAGCGCTTCTGAAGATCTCAAATTGAGACCCATGAATAGCGAATTCTATACCGCCGCAAACAATGGAGGCGGTGTTATTGCGGAAAGCTTCAGGCGAAGTGGGCAAAGTGGAAATACCATGGCGGCGCAGAATACTGGAAGTTCGTTTAACAAGACCCCCGTCATTCATCAGAGACATGACGAATACAGCCAGGTGTCGAGGTCGCGACAGACGCTTGAAAATAGTGTACAACAGTTGACTTTGGAAGATTTGAGGGATAGGGAGGATAGAAAGCCGTGGTCAGGGTCGCCTGTGCAGCCGGCCCTGTCGCCCCGGAACCAAACAGTCACTAGCGTACACGAGCCGATAGCAATCAGCAGTACCACGGTGAGCGCACGAGAGCTTCTGGAACAGAGACGAGGGTCACCATGTTCAGGGGAGTCATCAGTGCAAAACAACACAGCCTCTCTAGTCCCTAGGAATAAGTCACCTTTCAAGGACCCATCTAACAAGTTTCTGAAGCAGATTGGGGCGCACAAGCGGCCTCTGTATATACCGGCGGTACTCAGGGCGAACTCGATAAACGCAACATGCGACGAGGAGTTTCCTTTCAGGGGAAACTACCGGGAGGAGCTGGCTAAATTCAGGGAGTTCAATAATATGGGGAGAAGACCCCACGGGAGCTACAATGACGCTACCGAGCTGAGAAGTTCTTCTTCGTCGCTGGCCTCGGTTAGGAGTGATGCATCACCAAAGGGATACTGGGGTTCCTTTTCTGGTAAGCTATTGAAGAAGTCGCCTTCAACTGCCACATTTTCTTCTTTTGCAAGCGGGAGCGGCGCGCCTTACAGGGGGCCCAGCCGCTCTCATTGGAAACCAGATAACAGTAGGTATAGCTGTGCCAACTGCCAGAGGATATTCCACTTCTTAACCGTCAAGAGGAGAAAGCACCATTGCAGAAGTTGCGGGGATATATTCTGCAGCGATTGTCTGCGGAACTACATTTACGTTGACGAGGATGCCAAGTTCGCTATGATTGGGAGCGATCCGACGGCGCCCATAGCTGGTAAGACCAAGGGCTTTTCGTTTGCTGACGACAATGTTAGGAGAAGCATGGAGTTGCAGACTTCTAGCAGCACAGAATCCTCGGAGGAAAGACCAGAGAAGTTTTTGTGCAAAGTTTGCCATGAGTGTTTTATGAAGTACGATGTCTTTCTGCGAGAAAGCCTAAAGGCCTCTTCGAGAACGATAACAAGAGAGAACCCAGAGTATGTGGGTAATGGAATAGACGCGAGCGACATACAGAGAAGACTATCGAGAAACGGGGCACAGGATAACGGTGTCATAGTCGGGAGCATCCCAGTAGACTGGGACTGGAGCTCGTTCTAGAGTGTACTATAACACATGCTAGCTTCATGTATATCTAAGGAAACTATAACGACAACCCGGAGCGTAATACCATCTCAGACAGCGCATTGGCGCCTCTCTGCCAAACACTCACTGTATTTTCCCTTCGTATCGGGTTGTGCAGTGAGTGCCCCCACCGGTGATCCATTTTACTCGGATGACCGAAATGTAGTGTGGGTACGAACCCCTATTCCGCTCCCCAACAAAAGCTAATTTAGAGGGAGAAGAGTCGCACGATCTAGATCTGTGGAGAAGGCAGCTACAGAATGAGTGCTCGAACTGAGAGTAGCCCGCTACTGGAGGGTTCTGATGCAGAAGGTGCAGCGGTCAAACATGTATACAAGGAACCCTCGAAAATGAGAAAGTATCTGTATGATCTGCTCCTGTGGGTCCTAACAGGTGAGTCCAGAAGTTCGATACTGCGCATGTGTGGGCAATACTAACTGAGCAGTGATTTTTGACTGCTTCTTCCGTGAAATAAGGTCGAGGGGGTCTTTCCGGCTCCCAAAGTCTGGGCCCATGATATTCGTGGGAGCTCCACACGCTAATCAGTTTGTGGACCCCATCATACTAATGGGTCAGGTCAAAAAAGCCAGCGGCCTGAGAATATCTTTTTTAATTGCGGAGAAGTCTTACAAGCTGTTGACAATCGGCTCCATGTCGTGGTGCCAGATGGCCATTCCTGTCAGTAGGGCACAGGACAATCTGCGGGAAGCTCAGGGGACTGTCACGGTCGACCCTGCTGACCCTTTGAGAATCATCGGCAAGGGCACGCGGTTTACGCGCGACGCCTCTAGTAAGGGTCTCATCGGTCTGCCCAACTTCTTGGGAAACGCAGAGGTCACTGACATCGTTTCCGATAATGAGCTGCTCCTGAAAAGACCGTTCAGGTTTGCCAACCAGAAGGCAGTTGCAGAGGGTGAGGAGCGGCTTCGGAGTGGTACCAAGTTCAAAACCGCTGCGAAGATTGACCAGACCGGCGTGTATGCGAAGGTGTTTCAGCATCTATCGCACAAGCAGTGCGTGGGTATATTTCCTGAAGGTGGGTCTCACGACCGGCCCGACCTGTTACCGCTCAAGGCTGGTGTGGCTATAATGGCACTCGGCGCTATGAGTGCAGACAGGAACTGCAAAGTGAAGATCGTACCGTGCGGAATGAACTACTTCCATCCTCACAAGTTCAGGTCTAGGGCCATCGTGGAGTTTGGCCACCCCATTGACATTCCCTCTTCGCTCGTTGACAAGTACGACGATCCTGAGCACTCGAAGGAGGCTGTCAGAGAGCTGCTGGATATTATCACGAAAGCACTGAAGTCTGTTACGGTGACTTGCTCCGATTACGAGACTTTAATCTGCGTTCAGATGGCACGTAGACTGTACTCTGACAATTTTTCGTCGCGGCTTTCTCTGGAGGCTATTGTCGAGATGAACAGGAGACTGGTGAAGGGGTACCAGCATTTTGCAGACTATCCAGAGATGCAGGAGCTGAAAGCTGAGATACTGGCGTACAATGAACTGCTGAAACTGGTTGGCATCCCAGACCACGAAGTGGATAAGGCAAAACCAAACAAGAGAATTGTCATACTGGTAGAGCTCATCTCCACGCTGTTCAGGATTATAGTGATCGGTGTACTCGCGCTGCCTGGTGTGCTTCTGTTCGCGCCGGTCTTCATCGCCACCAAGAAAATCAGTGCAAAGAAAGCAAAGCTGGCCCTTGCAGGTTCAACTGTCAAGATAAAGGCTACCGATGTTGTTGCGACGTGGAAGATCCTGGTCAGCATGGGATTCGCGCCTCTGTTGTACATCTTTTACTCCGTATTGGGAACGTTCCTAATGAGACGCTACTACAACCTCAACTCGTGGAGCGTCGTGTCGATATTTGTGCTTATCTATCTTTTCTCCGCCACTATCACCTACTCCGCTCTGGTTGTTGGCGATAAGGGCATGGACTACTTCAAGTCGCTGAAGGTTCTGTGGCTGGTTATCATCAACGAGGCGGCCATAGTCGATTTGCAAAATGAGAGGACGAGGCTCAGCATCAAGATCACGGACCTGGTTAACAGATTTGGACCCGAGCTGTTTCCAGACTTTAATCTGCTGGAGTACGAGGAGAAGGTTGAGAAGAAGAAGAAGAAGAGAGAGAGCAGGAGAAGGAGAGAGCAGAGAGTTCTGCTCGAAAGGGCGGACGCAGAGGCAGCTGTTGCGAGTAGTGGGTTTGGTGGCAGTCAGCTGCTGAACGGGAGCACGGGACTAGACTCGTCTGATGAAGAGGAGGAGGAGAAGACGCAGGAGCTCAGGCGGAGGAGAGCGGCTCGCAAGCTCCAGAAGACGCAGAACGCGCCCATTAAGATGGACTTGTCCAGTGTACCCATATTCAGCAACGAAAACAACGACCAGGGGAACTCCTCAACTGGCATTACCAGTGGCAGTGAGCTGGACGAGACGGCCTCGCTCTCGTCGTCAAGCGAGTACGATGACGATGGTCTTCACACGGATACTATGAGCAAGTCTATTATTCGTGATAAGATCAGAGACAGAATGACCGAAAGCAGGCAGGCAGAGTAGGATACATACTGTGTAGTATACGCAACGTGTAAGTGTCTATTTACACTGGTGTGTAGTTTGTATTTGTCCTGTGGCTGTGCATCGCCAATTCGCGCATATCAAGAAAGCCGCAGCAAAAGATAAAGTTTACTTACACACAACCACAGCTGGGCCACGTCTCAGGATCAACAACCCCGCGCCAAACAGCCTCCCGTGCACTTGAAAAGGCATTTTTCCAGCTCTACAGCGTCAACCTTAGAGAAGGCCTGCTAGAGCCGTTAGGGGTGCCCGGTTGGTGTCGGTGGCTCTCTGAAACTACAGCAACTCGCATCGCCTGAGGAGAATTTAGGCGGTGCACATCCACATAAAATTTAGTTGTGGACTGCCGAAAGCGGGAAAGAGTAAACAGCAGAGAGGACTGGACTGGGGAGCGCGGTCGGTGACCGTGCCCATCTCTTCTTCGGAGCAGACTAGCACAGCTGAGACTTTGTATTCTGACTAGTGGAGACTGAGAGTTTAGAGTCTCTCCCCAAGGTGGTGAAGGCGACAGATTATGCAACGGTAGACCATGCTGCAGACAGCGATAGAGAACACAGCGCTGCTCGCTGTGTTGCCGAGTCTGACCATCACCAGCTCCGTGGTGTGCTTGTTGATCCAGTGCCGTGGCGGCCCCTCTTCCTGTCTTGTCGCGTTGATCGTATTGGAGATAGTTACCAGTGTGTTCATTCCGCTCACAGCGCTGTCGCGGCGGATATGGCGAGAGAGCGACGTAGTCAGGTACTACGGCTGGTCCTTGCTCGGGCTTTTGTTCACCGGGTCGCTTATCACAGAAATTGTCTGGCTAAACACCCAGCTCTTCACTGCTGCGGGCGCGCAGCGGAGTCTCGTGCTGGTGCTCGTTTCTGTTTTCCCAGTAGAGCAAATGCTCAAGGGCGCAGCGATTCTCAGACTGTCAAAAGGCACCCGTAATATGGCAGCAGTACTGCCCGATGGCGAAGGCAGCTACACATACGGTGATAAGGCTAGAAAAGGAATAAACACAAAGGCATCGAACGCTACCCTGGTGGCAGAGCACGACCCAGTGAGCGTGGGCGTGGTGGACTGGGACTCCGAGTTCAGTAAACAGACCTCCTACGCGAGCACCTTCCAGCAGAAGAGAACACTTGAGACAAGCAGGCTCGCTGTTTCGAGGAATCTCATAGAAATAGAGAGAAGGGCGCTGAGACGCCTCTCTGACGACTTACTCCCGCCGCTGCTGAGGAAAGGCGATAACGGAATGGCGATTCTCAGAGAAGAAATAGACAGTCACAGACAAGAAATTGAGAGTGGTCAAGAGAGGACAGCGCGGGGAACCGGAGGCTATAACCCATGCGAGACTGCGCAAACAACACAGGGTGCCAAACAGCCCGCTAACTCGGGCGCAGACAACAGCACAGCAACACAGGATCACGGCGACGCGGCGCACATGCACTTGGGAGAACTCAGCGAGATACCCGAGGTGTCGCATCTGTGGCCCCCGCCAAGCGATGGCCAAGCGAAGATGAGCCACATTTCTCTGAAAGAGTGGGAGGAAAATGCGGAATGGTGGATGAAGAGCACTGCGAAGAGAATGGAGGAAAAGAGCTATAACAACGTGGAGATGTTCCGCGCGACAGCTGACTATGAGAGCAGAGCGCAGCTGCAGAAACGACCACCCAGGCTCGAAAACTCTTTCAGCGCGACCGCGCCCAACATGAACAGCTCATGTGAAGAGCTATCTGTCTCTGATATCGCAACAGATCAGGAGTACGCGTTGCCCACAGCGCTATCAGGACAGACAAACCTGGATGATTTCATGGAAAGTGCCCTGGGCACAGTCAACGCAAAATCAGAAAAAGCGTTCGCTTCGGACGCACTAGAAACACAACTCACACATTCAAGGAGGGAGTCGTGGCATCTAAGCACAAACTCCAGGTCCAGCAGTCCACACAGAAACAGTCCTTTAAAAAAACTGAAAGACTTCAAGAATGAAATAAGAACACGCGCCGGGCACTCACCGACTAAAACAGATTTGGACGTGTTCAAATTCCCCAGTACACCGACGACAACGCACAAGCTATCACGCTCGCTGACAACAAATACTCACAGACGAAGTCCCACGAAATTGATCGTCCATAAGCACTCGCTGAGTTTCAGCAGGTACAAGTCGCCAAAGCGCAATTCCGCTGTCACTGAGGCTGTGGGCTTCACTGAGGCGTCAGCCGAACGAACACCACCCACAGCAAAGAATACCCCGGAAAGCAGCTCGTCCAAAAGTGACTCAGCCTACAATAATAGTCCCTGTCCATCTTTAGTGGTTGGCCAGTACGATCGCGAGAAATGGCGAACTATACGGGCTATAGAGCAGCGCAACAGATCTCAGGAGCAGACTGCTCTCGAGTATGCTCTACACCAAATAGCATAAATGCACAACACTGTAGCAGCGTTGTAGTTGGAGCGCCTGGTCAAAGTCGATGCTCCACAAGTAGTCAGTTACCCTCTTAGATGAGATGTCACGTGCCGACCAAGATTTTTTTTTGTTAACACCAGAGGCACAAGGAAACACCGCAAGAAGTCATTGGCGTTTACCCTTTAACGATGGATGGTGAAGATCTCTTTGATGTGTTCAGCGAGGCACCAGCCGTGTTACCGGATGAGATATCTGTCTCGGAGAAACCAAAAGAAAATGGTGTAAGCGCTGATAGTGAAGTCAGTGAAAATAAGAAGCGCACAGCGAGCGACACGCTGAGCGACGACGATCAGCTGCCCAAGAAGGAAGCCAAAGTCGATGGCAAAAAGGCTGACAAGAAAGTGACTGCGGATCCTGTTGTTGCAGACTCGCTGGAGATCGAGGCTTCCCGAGAAGTTGCTGCATCGAATGGTTTACTGGGTAAAGCCGACACTTCAGAGCCCGTGAAGCTGAAGCACCAGGTCAGGCATCAGGTTGCGGTCCCGCGGGACTACCCATATATCCCTATTGGACAGCACGTTAGAAAGAACCAGGCCAGGACATATCCGTTTGTTCTGGATCCTTTCCAAGATACCGCTATTTCATGTATAGACAGAGATGAGTCGGTGCTTGTATCTGCACATACATCCGCAGGCAAAACTGTTGTGGCGGAGTACGCTATTGCGCAGTCACTGCGGGATAAGCAGAGGGTTATTTATACCTCGCCCATCAAAGCTCTGAGTAACCAGAAGTACCGTGAGTTGCTGGCAGAGTTTGGGGACGTCGGGCTCATGACCGGCGACGTCACAATCAATCCCGACGCAGGGTGCTTGGTGATGACAACTGAGATTTTGAGGAGTATGCTCTACCGAGGATCGGAGGTTATGAGAGAAGTGGCATGGGTCATATTCGATGAGGTCCACTACATGAGGGATAAAGAGCGTGGTGTTGTGTGGGAGGAGACCATAATCCTTTTGCCAGATAAGGTCCACTACGTTTTCCTATCTGCCACCATTCCCAATGCTATGGAGTTTGCGGAGTGGATATGTAAGATCCATTCCCAGCCGTGTCACGTTGTCTATACCGACTTCCGTCCGACACCGCTACAACACTATCTGTTCCCAGCCGCGGGCGATGGCATTCATCTGGTTGTGGATGAGAAAGGGACTTTCAGAGAGGAGAACTTCCAGAAAGCAATGGCCTCCATCTCTGATACGGTGGGAGATGACCCAGGTGCGCTCCAAGGGAGAGGGAAGAAGGGGCAAACGTTCAAAGGCGGTAACAAAGATGGCAAATCGGATATCTACAAGATTGTGAAGATGATATGGATCAAGAAATACAATCCTGTTATTGTTTTTTCGTTCAGTAAAAGAGATTGTGAGTCACTGGCTCTGAAGATGTCCAAGCTAGATTTCAATACGGATGAAGAAAGAGAGTCGCTGACCAAGATTTTCCAGAACGCCATAAACATTCTGCCCGAGTCTGACAGGGAGCTACCACAGATAAAGCACATTCTACCGTTATTATCACGTGGAATTGGCATCCATCACTCGGGCCTGCTCCCCATCCTAAAAGAGATTATTGAGATTTTGTTCCAGGAGGGCTTTGTGAAAGTGTTGTTCGCAACAGAGACTTTTTCTATTGGTTTGAATATGCCTGCAAAAACCGTTGTCTTTACTTCTGTGAGGAAATGGGATGGAAAGGGTTTTCGCTGGGTGTCTGGGGGTGAATACATCCAGATGTCCGGCCGTGCCGGTCGTCGTGGTCTGGATGACCGCGGTATTGTCATCATGATGATTGATGAAAAAATGGAGCCGCAGGTCGCTAAAGGTATGGTCAAAGGACAGGCCGACAGATTAGACTCTGCATTCCATCTCGGCTACAACATGATTTTGAATTTGATGAGAGTGGAGGGAATATCCCCTGAGTACATGCTTGAAAACTCATTCTTTCAGTTCCAGAACGCCGCCGCAGTGCCTGTGTTGGAGAAGAAAGTTGAGCAGTTACAAGATGAGGTTGCGAAACTTGAAATCGAAGACGAAGGGTCTATAGCTGAGTACTTCGATCTGAGGGAGCAACTGAAGAAGTACAACAACGATTTACAGTTTATTGTTTCGCATCCAGCTAACTCTCTCAATTTCTTGAATAGCGGTAGGTTAATTAAAGTCAAGGTCGGAGACCAGGACTATGATTGGGGCGTGGTTGTTGCAGTTAACAAGAGAACAAGTAAAAGGAAGCCCACTGAGGTGTACGCCGATCATCAGTCGTACATCGTGGACGTTTTTGTGTCGAATATGTTTGCCGATTCGCCGGTGGGCCTGATCAAGCCTTTTAACCCCGACTTTCCCGAAGGAATCAGAGCCGCTAGAGAGGGCGAAAAGACGCTGTCAGAGGTTATCCCGATAACTCTGGACTCTATTGAGAGTATGAGCAATGTGAGGGTGTTTTTGCCCAAGGATATGAAGAATGTCCAAGCCAAGAAGACTCTCACGAAGACGGTCAAGGAAGTGAAACGCCGCTATCCCGATGGCATCCCGCTCTTGGACCCGATAGAGGACATGAACATCCAGGACGAAGACTTTGCTGTACTTGTGAGAAAAATCGAGGTGCTTGAGTCCAAGCTGTACTCCAACCCGCTTGCGGAATCGCCGAGACTGAAAGACCTGTACGAGCAGTATTCGCAGAAGGTCGCGATGACTGCGGACATCAAGGACATTAAAGCGAAAATCTCAGAGGCACAGGCAGTGATTCAGTTGGATGACCTGAGGCACCGCAAGAGGGTGTTAAGGCGGCTGGGCTTCACCACCCAATCGGACATCATTGAGCTGAAGGGAAGAGTCGCCTGCGAAATAAGCACGGGCGATGAGCTCCTGCTCACCGAGATGATATTCAACGGTAACTTCAATGAGCTCTCGCCGGAGCAGTGTGCAGCTGTACTGTCTTGTTTTGTGTTTCAGGAGAGGTCTAAGGAGGTCCCTCGCCTGAAGCCTGAGCTTGCGGAGCCGCTGAAAGCGATGCAGGAGATGGCTGGGAAAGTTGCGAAAGTGTCGAAAGAATGCAAGATTGAGATTGTTGAGAAGGAGTACATCGAGTCGTTCAGGTTGGAGCTGATGGAGGTTGTGCATGCATGGTGCAAAGGCGCGACGTTTACGCAGATCTGTAAGATGACGGATGTGTATGAGGGGTCGCTCATCAGAATGTTCAAGAGGCTTGAGGAGATGATCAGGCAGATGGTGGTCGCGGCAAAGACTATTGGTAACGTTGCGCTAGAAGAGAAAATGGAGAAAGCTCTCGAGCTCGTTCACAGGGACATTGTGTCTGCTGGTTCGTTGTATTTATAAGTATTGATAATATATACACTATATTTTAGGAAACACTGTCATGCACTACTGCGTGTGGCTCTGTCTGCTTCCCCTCCGTCATCAGTGAGTAAATGTACCTGAGCCTCACATTCCACACGTTGAGCTCTTCGGCGGTGTGCTTCCGGATGAGTCTCTCGAGTATGTCTTTCTTGAGCTGCCACATGTTCGTCTCCGTAACGACAACGTTCTCATTTATCAGCTCGTTCATCACCGATGGCATACTCTCCAGAAGCACCTTGGAGCTGTACGGATACGCAGACATCGGGCCGATGACCTGGAGCATCTGGAAGTACGGCAGCTTTCTCAGTGACGCGCTCGATATCTTGAGGAGCGCAAAAGTGGCCTCGCAGCCTATCAGATTAGCATAGATCGGAATTGTCGCACTACTCAGCGGCAGCGTCCTCACAAACGTTTCGTGGTCGGGCAGCAGCACAAGCGGATTGACGTGCGCCAGCAGCAGGGCCGAGTCCTCCGAGAGCGCGCCCACCGCCGTGCGGAGGATACTGTATTTTTCATTCACGACCGCAAAGCGCTCAGGCACGAACGACAGCTTCGCAATGTACAGGATGCTCTCGTTCATTATCAGAGACTTGAAGTCGCTCCTGAAACTCGCGTCGGCGAACACCCGCGAGATGTAGTCGCTCGGCTCGGCTAAAACGTGCAGCAGCCCTTCTCTACGCTGGCTCTTCTCGTCGGCGTCCACAGCCGTGGATAAGAGCGAGTGGTAGAACTTGATCGTGAGCGCGCTCAGTATTATATCGTCTTCCTCCTCGAACTCTTCTGTGGATATCAGGTACAGGCTTGTGGGAATGTCTCCTTCCTTGAAGTACCCGAGCACCACCTCCAGTACCCCAAACAGCCGCGCGTTGAGCGTGGCTGACCCCTGTCTCATGCGAGCCAGTATGTCTGTGATCTCCTTCGACTTGAATCTCCGTCTCACCAGCTCTCCCCTCTCCACCAGGTGCTCGAGTAGCTGCTCCACCGCAGAGCACACACCCACAGACGTGTCTGCGTCTGCCAGTATCGACACCAGGCACGCCACCGCCTCGGTGTTGGCTATCACGTCTACTGGTGTGGCCTTCGCCAGCACCTCGACCGCGAGCAGCTGCAGCGGCTCGAGGCGGCTGTTGAGGGCCTCGAGCGTTCTCTCGAGGGGCAGCACCTCGAGGATCCGGTCAAACGAGAGCAGGCTGAACAGCGCCCGCAGCAGCCCCACGAGCTCCAGCGTGAAGTGTATGCCGAGCTGGTGCGACTCCAGCAGCTCCGTCACCACTCGTGTGTACTTGTTAACGACAATCGTCGCGTCATACCGGCCCGTCTCATCGAAGTACAGCGACTTGTCGGTGCGCAGCTTATACTGCGCCTTCTCCAGCGCGTCCTGATCGATCGGCCCCGCGCCCGGGTCGGCCTCAATCGCCAACAGGCGCGCGTACACCGCGTCTACAGCACCTGTGTCCGCCATAGCTCGTGGGTTTCCTCCCGGCCCTGCGCGCGTCGCCGCCACTCTCCAGGTAAGTTGACAGTAGTCCACTACCATCTAAAACACCTTCATCAGCAGAGCACCGCGCGCTGAGAGGACTCATGGGTTCCACGCTGGAGGAGCTAGAGCAGGCGAGTCCCGCATTCCGGCCGTCGCGGATCGCGTCGCTGTATTCAGACTTCAGGAGTCTGAGGGAGACAAATGCGCACGGCTACGACGCCAACGTTGCTGCGTGGAGAGACGTGCTCCTGTCGCTCGCGCGCTCGCATACGCTCGGGACACGCGCGGTCCTACTCAGCAGCGTGGGCCTGCCGCGGCGGTTTGAGCTGCCTGGTGTGGGGGTACCGCAGGCGCTGGACGTTGTGGTTGACGAGCTTGTCGCGGAGGGCGCGCTCATCCCGCTGGCGCGGTTCCGCGCGCGGGGCGTGAACGAGAGCGCATGGAGCCTCAGCGGGGCCGTGCACTGGGCAGTCGCGAAGAGCGGGCTGTACGACACCAGACACCGCTCCGGAAAGGGCAACGGCCAGCTGAAGAACGAGGAGTACGTGGTGGTGAGCGAGCTGGAGCGCTTTGCGCGGCGCGCGCGGGACGTGTGTGGGGACACCGCGTACACACGCGCGCACCTGTGCGCGGTAATGGGTCTGCAGGCCGATGAGCTTGACGCGGTGGTGCTGTACATGACGCGGGACGTCGCCGGCAGTGGCGGCGGCGACAGCGTGGAGGCGGCGGGCGAGTACGTCAAGCGCGGCGCGATCAGTGAGTCTGACCGCGCGGTGGCGAAGCTGCGCTACGTGATATACAAGACTGAGCAGAGCGCTGCTGAGACGGAAAACGAGATTGCGCAGCAGCGCGCGCTGGCCGCGCGGTCGCTGGAGAAGGGGAGCACGGTGTCTGCGAAGTCGCACCTGCGCGTGAAGCGGCTGTTGGAGAGCACGCTCGCGCGGACGGCGGCGTCGTGCGAGCAGCTGTCCGCTGTACTGCAGAAGATCAGAGAGGCGAAGACGAACGTGGTGCTTGCAGCAACGCTCGAGGAGAACCGCGCAGTTCTGCGGCAGCTGAACGCTGAGATCGGCGACATAGACGACGTGCACGCGCTCGTTGCCGAGATAGCGCGCGAGGGCTCAAAGACGGACGAGGTCAGCAGCGCGCTGCGGCAGCTCTCCAGCGGCGACGACGCAGAGATCGACGCAGAGTATGATAAGATGCTTGCGGACGCGCGGGAGGAGGAGAACCTAAGCCAGAAGCTGGACCAGCTGCGTGTGGACGACCTACCGGAGCCAGCAGAGCCTGCGGAACCCGCGGAGCCTGCGGAACCCGCGGAGCACGCAGAGGCAGAGCCAGACATACAGAGAAATACAGAAAATATATGCGTTTAGTCCTCCTTATATGATTTTTTGCTACTGTCGTCCTCGAGTGACGTGTGGTTGCCGTTGTACACCTGTCGTTTCTCGTCGTCGTTGAGTGTGTGTATGCGCGTGCTGGACGCGTGTGTAGACGGCGCCGGTCTCGCCGAGCTCGAACTGTCGGGCGCGCCGTGCATGATCGAGAAGTTCGATGTCGACGAGTTCAGTCTGAGCGGCGGCGGCTGGTCGTCGTCGACCGGCGACGCGCACCGCGACAGCGACGCGTTGTTTGAGGCTAGCGGTGGTGTCGCTGAGGCGGGCGACGGCGGCGCCACCACTGCTTCGCGCACGGGCTCGTGCGTGTTCGGCGCGCTGCTCAGCAGCCCGCCGAGCAGCCCGCCTATTTTGTAGACGCTGCTCCGCAGCAGTCCCGATATCCCGCTGCTGTGCGCGACCGCCGTCGTGTTATTCCCGCTGCCGTAGTGGGAGCTCGGCGCGAGGATCAGCAGCGCTCTGTTCAGTTTCAGCTCGCGCAGCGGCGTGAACTCGTCCATGTCCGAGTACGTTATCCTGTCGATGGGCTTGTAGAAGTAGTACGGAGTGTTCTGGTACTCCGGGTGCACTGAGCTCACCCACTCGCGCACGAGCGCGAGGTTGCCTGTGCTCGGGAAGGCGTTTTTCAGCGAGCTGCCGTCAAACAGCTTCAGCTGCAGCAGGTATGTCTCGTCGTCGTAGTGGATGTTGCGGATGTTCTCGTGCACCGGCGTGTCGGCCGCGTGCTCCTGTTTCTGGCGGTCGCGCTTGTCCATCTCCACGAGTCTGAGTATCCGTGCGCGCTCATCGTCCGCGAGCTTCTGCTTCCGCGCGAGCTCCTCTCTGTACCTCGTGTCTGCGCCCTCCTGGGATACTGTATCCGTCTGTGCCAGAGGATGTGCCGGAGGCGCAACCTCTGGCACTACTTCTCGCACCGCTTCCTCTTGCGGCTGTGCTGGTACTTGCGGCTGTGCCACAGGCAGCGCCTCCGGCGCCACCTGTGGCACTGCCTGAGGCACTGCCTGCGCTATTTTCAGCACTCTCTCGCTAAACTCACTCACAGACACGCCCTCCGCTATCACGTCCAGCACGCTCCCGCCAAACACCGCGCAGAAACACGGCACGCGTATGCCTTGCACCAGCTGCGCAAAGTAGTCGAACGCCTCTGTGTCTGCGCGGAGCCGGAGCAGTATGCACCTCGCGCCGACAAGCGCGCCAAAGCCAGCGTCGCGCATCAGCGCGTCCCCCCACGATGCATCAGCAGCGGTGATGTATATCACGAGCGGCTTGTTCTCTGCCATCGACAGCCGGATGGCCTCGTCTGGCGAGTCTAGAAATACCGCAGACATGTGAGCGACTCCCGTGGCCACACACACGAGCGCCTGCTTGAGTTTTACAGCTTAGAGACTTTTTTGCCTCCGATGGCGCGGACACGATCGATATCTAGCGGCGGTACACGTCTCTGTGGAGCGGGCGGGCGAGCGAGCGAGCCGGCTGGCGCTGCGCGCGCAGCTGGGCCAGCTACGCCAGGGTTGCACGGAAGACGCTTGAGCCACACGGTATAGCGAGGCTGCCTGCTGGCAGAAGCAAGGCACGCGCAGAGCTAGTGCGAGCGAAGGCGCGCGTTTATCTTCTGCGCTGCTGGAGGCAGCCACCCGCTATCTGACACATAAGCCGCCGCGGCGTCGCGTATCCGCAGCAGCCTCGCGCTGGGCCGCACCACAAAGAAAGCGCTACGCGAGACCCGCGTGTCTGGCTGCTTCCTCTAGACCGCTCACACTTGGCGCGCGGAAGACTCCGTGCAGCAGCAGCGGGTTTTGTGTGGTCGTGCGGGTAACAGTGGCAGCCAGAGCGTGCCGGAGAGTCGCGGCCCACACCGCTCGCGCCGCCGGCGCGGGATGGCCGGTGGTGGGGCTCCGTGGAGCCAGTCCACAGCGCGGCAGGTGCGAGAGTGGAGAACGCAGCGGGCGTGGGAGACCGGTCCGTGCGAGGTACCGGTCTCTCTAAATAATATCGCTGGCTGACGCAAGAAGGCAGGACACTACCAAAAGCGGCAGGTGCTGCTGCTCAAAGCCGGAGGCAGATGTCCCGTTTCGACGCAGTACAGCGCCCAGAGCAGGTCTGCTGGCGGCTGGCGCCTGCTAGCGCCTGCTAGCGCCAGCAGGCACAACAGAGCGCTCCAGAGCTGGGTGCCAAGAGCTAATAGATAGTGTGCGAGTGGCTGCCTCTTGCGGTCTACCGCCAGATATCTTAAAAAATTTGCCAGGCGGGAGATGCGGGCACAGACAGACTGAGGTTGTGTGTGCAGCGAGGGAATTTTTTCATTTGACGGAGCCCAGAATAATAAAAATAGAGTACGCACTGCTGTAGAGAGAGACGGAGAGAGAGAGAGAGAGAGAGAGAGAGAGCTTCGGGAGTTATGGAAACAATAGAAGACTTTTCTTTTTTCGCGCTGTGGGTGTGTGTGCGGTGAGATCCGAAAATACCGATATCCTTCGGATGTAGAACGGAAAGAGAAATATATGCGGGCGATTGGTCGAGCGAGGTGCTCTGAGCTACGGCTCCTCTGTGAGAGCTCTCGCAAGAGCTCTCACAGAGGAGAGCGCAGAGCAGAGCGGAGTGGCCACTGCGCTGTCTTCTGCGCTCTCCTCCGCAGCGCGGGCTCTCCGACAACACCGGCCACACCTCGTCTCTGCGGGCGCCAGAGAACCGCAATTCCGCGGGCTGTAGCGCACACGACCCCGGAAGAGAAAGCCCTTCGGCGCGCGCACGACCGCCGCTCACTACGTAATATCCGTATCGCAGAGGTTTGAAGCCCTCTGTTTGTTGGTGAAAAGTGTCCCCATTGAGCGGGGGTCTATACGAGGTGGCCCATTCTGGGAATTGTAAACAGAGCAGACTACCGAGGCCCCCGGCTCCGGTGGACTGCCACTTTGTGCGCTGTTCGCAGGGCAGCGCACACCGCGAGCAGTGTGGACAGAGGAGTAACTTCAGTGTGCTGCGGCGCGCTGCTCTTGGCAGAGACCAGCTCTTCGAGCAGGCCTCTTTGGCCGCGGCTCCTCCTTTCGAGCCGTCTCCTCTCGAGCCGTCCCCTGCGAGCTGCTCCGACGGCAACACCTCCCCGCCATACCAGGATATGTCTCAGTATCCATTTTAGGCGATTTTAATTGGTTACCTCTTTGGAATGTGCTGCTTTCTCTTATAAAGTCAACAAAACTCCCTCAAAGACAAAGCCAGAATATTGTATTTCAGGTTTATATATTCTGTTTTTCCACTCTTTATTTATTAAAGAGAAGTATCTCTCTGTCTCTCTCTCACTTTTTTTTCTCTTCTCTGCGCAATTCCTGAGAAAAGTATAAGAAAGTAATTGACAATGTCTGCAGAGCCCACTAAGGAGAAGCTCCCAGCTGTTGAGGACGACGATGAAGACATTGACCAGCTGATTCTCGACCTCCAGTCCGACAAGGGCGGTGGTGACGACGAGGAGGAGTATGTCCAGGAGGAGGGCGCTTCTGCGAAGCCCGTCCCGGAGGAGCTGCTCCAGACCGACCCGTCGTACGGCCTCACCTCTGACGAGGTGGCGAAGCGTAAGAAGCGTTTCGGTCTCAATCAGATGTCGGAGGAGTCTGAGAACCTCTTTGTCAAGTTTTGTATGTTTTTCGTTGGACCCATTCAGTTCGTCATGGAGGCGGCCGCCATTCTCGCGGCCGGTCTTGAGGACTGGGTCGATTTCGGTGTTATCTGTGCGCTGCTGCTGCTGAACGCGTCTGTCGGTTTCATCCAGGAGTACCAGGCTGGTTCTATTGTCGACGAGCTGAAGAAGACCTTGGCGAACAATGCCACTGTTATCAGAGACGGCCACCCACAGGACATTGGCTCTGTGGAGGTTGTCCCAGGTGACATTCTGCAGCTCGAGGACGGAACCGTCATCCCCGCTGACGGCCGTCTCGTGTCTGAGGAGTGTTTCTTACAGGTTGACCAGTCTGCCATCACCGGTGAGTCGCTCGCCGTTGACAAGCACTCTGGCGACTCGGCCTACTCGTCCTCCACCGTCAAGCGTGGTGAGGCGCTCATGCTCGTGACTGCCACCGGAGACGGGACGTTTGTCGGCCGTGCCGCTGCGCTCGTCAACAAGGCGTCTGGCGGAACCGGTCACTTCACAGAGGTGCTGAACGGAATTGGTACGATCCTGCTGGTGCTCGTGATTGTCACGCTGCTCGTTGTCTGGGTTGCGTCTTTCTACAGAACAAACAAGATTGTCCGCATCCTGCGTTACACCCTGGCCATCACCATTGTCGGTGTGCCTGTGGGTCTCCCTGCCGTTGTCACCACCACCATGGCTGTCGGTGCCGCCTACCTCGCGAAGAAGCAGGCCATCGTCCAGAAGCTGTCTGCCATTGAGTCGCTTGCCGGTGTGGAGATTCTCTGCTCGGACAAGACCGGAACACTGACCAAGAACAAGCTCTCTCTGCACGAGCCTTACACCGTTGAGGGTGTCGAGGCCGACGACCTGATGCTGACTGCGTGTCTTGCCGCTTCGAGAAAGAAGAAGGGGCTCGACGCCATCGACAAGGCGTTCCTGAAGTCGCTGATCTCGTACCCGCGTGCGAAGGCGGCCCTGACCAAGTACAAGGTTATCGACTTCCAGCCGTTTGACCCCGTTTCGAAGAAAGTTACTGCGTTTGTCGAGTCCCCAGAGGGCGAGAGAATCATCTGTGTTAAAGGTGCACCGCTGTTTGTGCTCAAGACCGTCGAGGAGGACCACCCGATCCCCGAGGATGTGCACGAGAACTATGAGAACAAGGTTGCCGAGTTTGCGTCGCGTGGATTCCGTTCGCTCGGTGTTGCGAGAAAGCGTGGCGAGGGCCACTGGGAGATTCTGGGAATCATGCCCTGCATGGACCCCCCACGTGACGACACTGCTAAGACTGTTGCCGAGGCGAGAGAGCTCGGTCTGCGTGTGAAGATGCTGACGGGAGACGCTGTCGGCATTGCCAAGGAGACGTGTCGCCAGCTCGGACTGGGGACTAACATCTACAACGCTGAGCGTCTTGGTCTCGGTGGCGGTGGTGACATGTCTGGTTCGGAGATTGCCGACTTTGTCGAGAATGCCGATGGTTTCGCTGAGGTTTTCCCCCAGCACAAGTACAACGTTGTTGAGATTCTGCAGCAGAGAGGCTACCTGGTTGCCATGACTGGTGACGGTGTCAACGATGCTCCTTCGCTGAAGAAGGCTGACACCGGTATCGCCGTCGAAGGTGCTTCCGATGCTGCCCGTTCTGCTGCTGATATCGTGTTCCTTGCCCCTGGTTTGTCTGCGATCATTGACGCGCTCAAGACCTCGAGACAGATTTTCCACAGAATGTACGCCTACGTTGTCTACCGTATCGCGCTGTCGCTGCACCTGGAGATCTTTTTGGGTCTGTGGATTGCGATTCTGAACGAGACGCTGAACATTGAGCTGATTGTCTTCATTGCCATTTTTGCCGACGTTGCCACGCTGGCGATCGCCTACGACAATGCGCCGTTCGACCCGAAGCCCGTCAAGTGGAACCTGCCCAGACTTTGGGGAATGTCCATCATCATGGGTATAATCCTCGCGATCGGAACCTGGATCACCCTCACCACCATGTTCATGAGCAAGGGAGGTATCATCCAGAACTTTGGTTCCATTGACGGTGTGCTGTTCCTGCAGATCTCGCTGACCGAGAACTGGCTGATTTTCATCACCCGTGCACAGGGCCCCTTCTGGTCGTCGATCCCCTCGTGGCAGCTGTCTGGCGCCGTGCTGATTGTCGACATTATCGCGACCATGTTCACCCTCTTTGGCTGGTGGTCGCAGAACTGGAACGACATTGTCACTGTTGTCAGAGTGTGGATCTTCTCGTTCGGTGTCTTCTGTGTCCTCGGCGGTGCCTACTACATGATGTCCGAGTCCGAGGGCTTTGACAGATTCATGAACGGTAAGCCCGTCAAGGAGAAGCCTCCTCAGAGATCCATCGAGGACTTTGTCGTTGCCATGCAGCGTGTTTCCACACAGCACGAAAAATCAGGTTAAGCTTCTGGCTCCCTGCCTCATGTGTTTTGTTGATCTGTTTTCATCGTGTCAAAATCGTTTCGATATTACTTTAACAGGTTTTACGTCATTGGAAAACTGTGGAACAAATAACCCTTTAGAGTCTCATCTATTACTTCACCCAAGTATAATTTTAATAACCCATCTTTTCTTTGAGAGAGAGAAAAGAAGATAATTCGTTCGTCAATTTTTTTTTTTTATTCTATTTTAGTTGAACTTTTTTTTTTGTTTTCCACAATTTCCCATGATAGTCATCTGATAATTTGATAATATTAGCCCTTTTTTTTATATATTCGTTTCTTCTTATTTTGATTTAGCCGAGAGAACTAAACTAATCTAAGATGTGATATTTACTTGAGTGTAGTTTGTAATGGTCTGGAAAGAAGAGAGCGTCTTATTCTCAGAACGAAGAGTGATGAGGTCTAAGTTAGCGTGTGTCAAGCCGGCGGTTATGCAGCTCCGAGAGGTTCAGAAACATTTCCTCAAATACAGGAGTCAAAAGGCTCTTCAGTGCTGGTGGACATATTCTCCACCAGAGGACTTCAATCAGCCGAAGACGATAGAGAAATCTTGGCTATTAAAAATTAAACTCCGCTCTTTACACCAAATCTCGACAGAGATCGCACCTAAACTTCACGTCCTGAAAACCCAGCACGTGATGCTCAACTGACGTCATGACCTAGTACACGACATGGGGAATAACTGAATTCAAATTTGTCATCGCGCCCAGCTGTTAAAGCTGGCTATCTGACAAGGACGATAATGGCGCCAATTGACGCTCAGAGGATTGTGCTCAGGCGCAGTGTGGACCCCAGCACAGTGCTCGACTGGGATGAGGACTGCGGGTCGTTCAAATCGGAGCACTTCAGCATTGATGCGGAGGCGCTCGGCGACGGTGAACTCGTCACGGAGACGATCTACCTCTCGAACGACCCGGCGCAGAAGTTTTGGATTGTGCCGATAGATAAGGTTTACTCGCAGGGCACGGCTGCCGGTGCCATCATCCCCGCCAGGGCGCTGGCGCGCGTCGTAGCGTCGCGGAACAGCGCCCTGCCCGTGGGCGCCTTTGTCTCTGGCATGCTCGGCTGGGCGACCCACCGCGTGGTGCGCGCGACCGACGTGTCGGCACTCTCCGTCGGGCGTGTGGACCCGGCCGCAGTGGACCACCTGTGGTGGTACCTCAGTCTGCTCGGCAGCACCGGGCTGACCGCGTGGGTGATCTTCTTCGAGTACGCGCAGTTGCAGCAGCGCGCCGAGGACTACGGCAAGGTGTTTCTCGTGAGCGGTGCGGCGGGCGCCGTCGGCTCTGTGTGCGTGCAAATCGCGCTAAATGTGTTCGGTGCGAGCAAAGTGATTGGAATTGCCGGTGGCCCAGACAAGGTACGCTTCGTGGAGTCGCTTGGCGACGGTGTCGTGGCCGTCGACTACAAGCGCGCGGACTTTAAGGAGCGGCTACTCGAGGCGGCAGGCGGCGCCAACACCGTTGACTACTTTGTTGACAACGTTGGCGGAGAGATCCTCGACTTTGCTGCGGCGAAGCTCGTCAAGGTACGCGGCACGATCCTCGCGTGCGGAGCCATCTCCGGCTACCTCAACGGGAAGCTGGCGTTCAACTCGTACGCAAGTGTCGTGACGAAGCGGCTCACTATCAAGGGGTTGCTGGTGAGCGACCACGCGGACCAGTTCCCGGCTGCGCGCGAGCAGCTGCTGCAGTTCATCAGAGAAGGGAAGATCAGCGCCGATAGCGCGGCAACCATCGTCAGGGCCGTGGGGTCCGACTTTTCAAAGGTGCCAAAAATCTGGGGTGGTCTCTTCAGCGGCGCCAATAAGGGTAAGCTGCTGACACAGGTCAGCGACGAGTAGCGACCTTACATCTCTGTACGCAGCTGGTCATGTAGCCTAGCCCTTGGGCATCGCACCGGCCTATCAGAGAAGTGCCGTTCCCTGAGGGACGCCAGCTAGTGTTCTAATAATAGTATTAATAGTCCATGTTGGTAGTACACCAACCGTATACGGACCTCGGCTCCCATTTCTGTGGGCTCTCCCCCTCCCTCGCTGACAGCTCCAACATCAGGCCAGCGCTCCACCGCGCCCCTACAGCACTACTCTGGAGAGCAGCGCTGCGGGCGCCCTGCTGCGCTCATCGCTGCGCAGCAACCCCGAACCCGTACTGCGCGTGCCGCCTCCTGCGCTCTTCGCTCCGAGGCCCGGCGCTCGAAACCCTCTACAAACACAACCTGTCCCACCGGTGCGAGCGCTACTCCTCTCGATACTGCGCTTACGTTACCAACGAGGTGTCACAGACCCGCACATTCCCTCCCGTAGACCTGCTTCCGCACTTCCAGGACAGACCCGCACAGGAGTCACACCCACACGCGCCGTATACACACTGGCGGATATTTATTTTTCATAGCTCACGCTCCTGACTCACCCGTGGACCGCTGGCAAATCACATTGCCGCTGCCGCTGTCCACTGCCCAGTACAGGTTTTTTCCAGCACTGCTGTGAGCCACAAGGAGAAACACACCACAGACAGAGAGGCACAAAAAAAAGTCTTTCTCTGGTCCTGCCCTCTCTCGATTCAATCTTCGGGAACCGGGAAAAGACCGACCTACGAGAAAGACGCTCGTCCAAGGGCTTTGCTCGCACTTTTTTTTAGGCAAAAAGCAGCGCACAGCGCAGGCCGACTGCTAACCGCTGATACGCTCATTTTTCTCTCGGAAAATACCCAAGAGGCGGGGATTCTGATTCGCAGCTGGGAGAGAGCCCAAGATAGCGCCCGTGCTTTGGGTTTGTTAAGCGCTACTTGCGCAGAAGAAGAAGAAGAAAAAAAGACGGACTTTTGGACAGGAAAAGCGGTGCATCGATCCGACGAGATCACCCAGCAGCACAGTCGACCATGTCACAACAGGTGATATCGCCGTCGTCGTCAGTTTCAACGGGAATGTCCGGCGAGTACGCGCTGTCCAAGGACATCACGGCGTCCTCCACCGCGAGCACGCTGAACCCGATCACTCCGCCCAAGGACGAAGGGCTGCCGTCAGGGAGGAACGCGGTCGGTCGGGGCAGGAGCTCGTTCACGCCGTTCGACAGCGCTGGCAACGGCGAGGCGCACGCGCACGCGAACACGCACACTCCACTTGGCGGGTCGGGCGCGGGCTACGACTCTGGCGTGTCGGCTACGGTGTCTCCACACATATTCCGCCATGGCCAGCACCAGTCGTTCAGCAGCAGCGGAGCCGCGAGGTCGGAGACGCCAGAGCTGGACATAGACATTGCTCTCGGTGCGCTGAACCTCGACTTTGATTTTTTGCCGAACAGCTACAACGCCAAGTACCAGACGCTGACACAGACGCACGCGCGCGGCGAGCATAAGAGCGGATCCAACGGCCACGGACACACGAGAAGCACGTCGCTCTTTAACAGCCACTTTCAGAACCAGCACTCCACGAGCTCATCGACACCGAGCCTACTGTACTCTGACGCTGCGTCCCTCTACTCGGGCTCAAACCTCCACGCTGCTTCGCTCACGCCCGGCCTTTCGTCTGCTGGCGGGATGGCACCGACACTGATATCGACACCGAGCTGGGCTGCGCTGAACTCGCTGAACCTGCCCGCCTCAGCGCCCCCGATGTCGGTGCTCGACGGACAGATGGGGGGCTCCGAACAGCTCGACATCAAGCCGTTCCGCCTGCCTGACGCTCCAGGCAGCGATAGCGGTGCAAACGGTTCCGCCCGCCGCAGTGACGGAATGAGCTTCGGACCGCCACTGGTGAACGGCAACGGCGGGAGCAGCGGCATCAGCAGCAGTAGTAACAACAAGAACTACCCGGATCAGTTTAGAGAGCGGAGATCCACGTTTGGAGGGCTGATATCGCCACAGGGGAACCAGAAGCAGCAGCCAGACAACCAGTTCTTGCACGGCTCCAAGAGTGCACCGAGGTTTTCGCAGCAGAACATGCCCATGGGCGTGGGCGGGTATGCCCAGGGCCCGAGTGGCGTGGCTCAGGCACAGAGGCAGGTGCCGGGGCAGATGGGGTTCATGAACGGGCAGGGCTTGCAGTCGTCAAACCCAATGTGGCCCAACGGGAACCCGCGGCCCGGATACGAATACCGCTCCAACAATAAGACCTCCCACGCGAACGGCAACCCGAGACAGCCACCGCAGCAACAGCAGCAGCAGCAACAGCAGCTGGCGAATGCCTCCTCTGGAGCGGTGAATGTTCACCGCAAGTCCTTCAACAGGAGACGCGGCGAGGATGCGACGAAGTTTGTGAATGCGCAGGTGGAGGACTTCCAAGGAGAGATTTACTCTCTGTGCAAGGACCAGCACGGCTGCAGATTCCTGCAGAGGAAGCTGGACGTTGGTGGCGAGCTTACCACGACTATGATCTTCAACGAGACATATCTGCATGTCACCGAGCTGATGTCTGACCCGTTCGGAAACTACCTAATACAGAAACTGCTGGAGAAAGTGTCAACGGCGCAGAGAATCGTGCTTGTCAAGAACGCGTCGCCCGAGTTTATAAGAATTGCACTTGATCCGCACGGCACCCGTGCGCTGCAGAAGCTCGTTGACCACATCTGCACAGATGAGGAGGCGGCGATCATCATAGAGTCGCTGTCTCCGCATGTTGTTGCGCTCAGCAGGGACCTGAACGGGAACCACGTTGTGCAGAAGTGTCTGCAGAAGCTGTCTACGCAGAACTGCCAGTTTATCTTCGACGCTGCCAGCGCTAACTGCATTGAGATCGCCACGCACAGACACGGATGCTGTGTTTTGCAGAGGTGCCTGGACCACGGCTCGGAGGCGCAGTGCGAGCAGCTGTCGCTGGAGGTGAGCAGAAATTGTGCAGTACTGTCTCTCGATCCGTTTGGGAACTACGTGGTACAGTACGTGCTCGCCAGACACGAGTCCAGGGTCGACAAGTCCATCGAGAGAAACGCTGCTGTCAGGAACATGATTGAGACGATAAGAGCGTCTCTCATCGGCCTCTGTATGCACAAGTTTGGGTCGAACGTCATTGAGAAGTGCCTGAGGATTCCTCAGATCTCAAGACTGATCATCGAGGAGCTGCTGAAAACACACTCCTCGGAGATAGAGAAACTGCTGCACGATCCCTTTGGGAACTATGTTCTGCAGACGAGCCTCGACGTCTCCCGACCGCAGGAGTTCAGAGACCTGTCTGAGCTTCTGAAGCCGCTGCTGCCCTCTGTGAGGAACACCCCACACGGCCGCAGAATCATGGCCCGGATCCAAGGTGGCGACCACCAGGGAGACCCTAATGTACAAGCAGGCTCCCACCGTGCCAGCTACTGAGCAGAAGAGCGCGTTTTCATTTATTTCACATTCATAGCTATCCGTGAATCCCGTTTATTGTCCTTCTTCTGCGGCTACAGCAGAAGCCAGAGGTGCAAAACGATGCGGTAGGATTGGGAGCTTGCATTATGGCGGAAAAGTTAGTATTTTTGCGTGTATATTAAGGACAGGGGGGGAAGGCGATGGAGATTTATCACCCACTCCGCGTTCCCATTATTGGTTTATCCTCACACTGCATGTTTGAGTGTTTTTTTTTTGACAGGCATTCTCTACGTATATATACATATTGCAACATTTATCACATATGACTAGTTATACAGCCCGCCTCTCGCCTGGCGTGTCGCTGCTTGACGGCGCTCAGATAGAGGCAGATGTCAGTTAGCGCTGCGTGCAGCTCACGAATGGTTACGGTGCCATGGTACTGAAATATTCGCGTATTTGTATACGAGCTACGAGAACCCACAACAAGTGCCTCGGACAGTGTGATATATTTATATATATATTAATGGAGACCAGGCAGAGGAAAACGCGATCTGCAGATAAACACGGCGCAGAGATGGAAAACACCCGCCTTGTTTCTGGCGCTGCTCGCGAGCACGATGACCGCGACCGGTATGTGAAAGACGTTGAGTATGAGTTTGGAGGTCCGCTCGGCGTGCTCGCGATCATGTGCGGGTTCCCTGTGCTGATGTACTACATGTGGGTGAGCGCCTGCTTTTATAAGGGAGCGCCCGCGTGGCCGGCCGAGGGCGAGACGTGGAGGCAGTTTGGCGTGCATTTTCTCGGGCTCCTGAGAGACAACGCTCTGCCGTCGCTGCGTTCTTGGACCATCTTTTTGTCATTTATCGTGACACAAGGTGTTTTCTACGTGACTCTGCCCGGAATATGGACAAAGGGTCAGCCTCTGAAACACCTGAATAACAGACAGCTGCCGTACTTCTGCAACGCTATGTGGTCTCTGTACACCACGCTCGCGATCACGGCGCTGCTGCATGTGACGGGCATCTTCAGACTCTACACCATTCTCGACATATTTGGCGAAATCATGACCTGTGCCATTGTCAGTGGAATCCTGTTTGCGCTGGCTCTCTACAACTACAGCCTGTTCATAAGTAAAGACTACGACCGCATGACGGGCAACCACATATACGACTTCTTCATGGGCGCGCCCTTGAATCCAAGAATCGGGATCATCGACCTGAAAATGTTCTTTGAAGTGAGACTGCCGTGGTTCATTCTGCTGCTGCTAACGCTCGGCCTGTGCACGAAGCAGTACGAGGAGTACGGCAGAGTGAGCCCACAGGCCTGGTTCATGCTGCTCGCTCACTGGCTGTACGCGAACGCGTGCTCCAAGGGCGAGGAGCTCATCGTCCCCACCTGGGACATGGCGTACGAGAAGTTCGGCTTCATGCTGATATTCTGGAACATTGCAGGTGTGCCATTCACGTACTGCCAGACGACTCTATTCCTGTACTACCATTCGCCGGACGAGTACAACTGGTCGACTGGCTACAACACCCTTCTGTTTGCTGTTCTACTGGTGGCGTACTACTTCTTTGATACGGGGAACGGGCAGAAGAACTCGTTTAGAAAGATCATGAGCGGAGACACAAAAATCAGGAAGACCTTCCCGTTCCTGCCGTACCAGGTTCTGGAGAACCCAAAGTACATCACCTGTGCAAACGGATCGCTTCTGCTAACAGATGGGTGGTACAAGTATGCCAGGAAGGCTCACTACACCGCAGACTACACGCAGGCCGTTACCTGGTCGCTAATGTGTGGGTTTGCCTCGCCGTTTGTGTGGTTCTTCCCGGTGTTTTTCCTGATCACGCTGCTCCACAGGGCGTTCAGGGATAACGCAAAGTGTGCGAAGAAGTACGGCGCAGACTGGGACAGGTACCTCAAAGAGTGTCCATACTTATTCATTCCATACGTCTACTGAAAAGCTGGCCATAGACCCCCAAAAGGAATACACCAAAATCAAAGAACAATTTTCTTTATGTAGCGATTAGCCTGCGGAAGCCTCCGTTGCTCTTACAAAACTGCTGAGTCTTCTCAACAGTATCGAGCGTGTGACGGCTCTTCTCGGAGGGCGCCTCCCAGCTGAGGAACTCGTTGGTGTAAGGCACCGGTAAGTCGGGCGAACTGTCCAAGGTGCGAGAAAGAAAAGGGAAGCACCTCTCAAACACCCTCAGGCTTATATCGTCTCCCATCGAGGGTATGGCCTCGCTGAGCTCTGATATAGCCTCGAGCGGTTGCTCAACCAAGAATTCCACTGACATCTTGACAGCCTGGAGGAACTTGAATAGCTTTGAACTGTCTGTGCCGCAGCTGGCCATAACAACGAGAGTCCCTGTGGTCTGGCTTATGTGCCCCGTATTGAATATATCCGCAGAGTCTGTGTCTTTCTGCGCTACTCTGAGGCACTCCTCGACTTCCACTAAGTCCACACACTCAATGCCAGCGAGAGCGTCAATCTTCCCGCTTACGAGAAGCCTGCCGCCCTCAGTTTTGGATATCGGGACGGCTGTATAATGCGCTACGCCAAGATGAGCCATCACATGCTCTAGACCGGTCCTCCCTTGCTCGCCGTAATAACCGATCCTCTTCTCTTCTAGACTTTCGGCGTTGTCTCTCTCAATGCCAGAGTCAGTTAGATGTATGAAGCCCGTGAGAGGTCTCTCTAGAAGCGTGCATATAGCTCTTCCCCTGTCCTCTTCAGCACCGTGCCCAATAGAGTGTAGCCAGAGATCCGGATTTTCTGACTCCTCTACAGTCACCGCAAGCCCGACCTGCGCAAAAAACCCAAGAGCATCGGCTAACAGAATGGGTATGTGGTATGGCTTGGCTGTCTCGCCTAAGGACAGAATCAGAGAATCTGCTACCATTGTGTGGTTTCTCGCTCAAAGCTACACTACGAAACACAAGAAAAACAGCAGAACGCGCTAATATAAGAGATTAGGGATAATAATTTACCGCAGCCCCCAAGCATCCCTCTTACACCGAGCTATACAGGATCACAGGGGTCTCTAGGCTACGCTCTGCTCCTCGCGGTGTCGGCTGTGACTCCTCCACCAATTTCCGCTTTGGGAGAGTCACAGGGGGTGTGCATATGATTCAGCTGTGCGACTCACGCGGAGTTGCATTACTCACAGGTGACTCTCTTTCTGTTTGCACCAGCGACCGGAGCCTACAAGGAGAGAGCTGATTGGAGGCTACCACATGATAAGCGCATATTGAGAGAGAATAAAAGAAAAAAGTGGCTATACACCCCTCTCGAGGAGGTACCAGCGGCCTAGACACCGGCAAGAGCCAGTCTTCTGTAACCACCGCTGCATTTGCAAACGTCTTGGTTAACGGCCATAAGTCTCTGAGCCTCTAAGGGGTCACTGACCTCCTCAGGTTCGTCCCAGGAGAGGTACTCGTTGGTGTAGTTAGACTCAAAGCCCTGTGGCAGAACCAGCAGTCTCTTGCCGTAGGCGTTGACTTTGTTCCAGTCTCTGGCAACGTTGTAGAGAGACTCCGAGAAGTACGCAAAGCATCTCTGGAAGATCTTTGTGTTCAGGTAGCTCCCCATCTGTGGCTTGACGTCGCAGTAGTCGTTGAAGGCATCCTCTGGCTTCTGGAGCACGTAGTCGGTAGCCTTCTTAACAGCCCTCAGGAACTTTCTGACCTTCTCTGGGTTCTTGGCTAAGAAGTCGTCGTTGCAGATGTAGAGAATCGTGCAAAAACAACAGCACCCGAGATCAGCCAGCTTGTCAATTCTCAGCATCTTGGCCCCGTTGATGTCCTTGCCCTGAGATCTCAAGTGCTCCTCAAGCTCAACCTGCTGAACACACTCAATCCCGACACCCGCATCGATCTTACCGTCAATAATGTATTGGGAGACGTTCATGCCGCATCTCACCGCAGTGTAGTCGTCTGGCGTCATCCCGTAGTGCTTGGTGAGCTCGTCTAGCTGGATCTTACCGAACTCGCCGACGTAGCCCACTCTCTTCCCCTTTAGAGAAGCAAAGTCTGTGATGCCGGACTCCTCAAGGTAGACAACTCCGGTGAAGGGCTCATCTAGCAAAGAGCCCACCGACGTCACAGGGAAGTCGCGGGCCTTGGCTGCGAGAGTGTGGATCATCGCCTTCAACCCCATGTCGACTTTGCCTGATCCGACAAGCTCAGTGACATCTGAGGGGTTTGATGGCTCCATTATAGCAACATCAATGCCCTCCTCTTTGAAGTACCCCTTAGACTGGGCCAGAAATAGAGGAATGTGGTATGGCGTTGCCTGCCAGTTCAGGGAGAAGGTAATCTTGTCGGAGCTCATTGTGTGATTCTTGCCTTCAGTTTAGAGTACGTCTAATGCGTAAACTTATAAAGAGAGTGCCTCATTTTCAGGGCGGTGCCGTCTCCATTTTATACCTCGCTGAGCTCTGGAGCACAGTCCCTGCCTGGGCCGTGAATCATGTTCCCAACTGGGAATCCCAAAGACTAGTCATTTGCGGTTGGAACCTTTACACGCGCACCCCCCATATGCACGTCGCGAGCTGCAGAGGAGTCACAGGAACAAGTGCCAATAGGCTACTCTGTAGAGTCATTTGGCTATGGCTGCCAAATATTACCAAATGCAGGTGCTAGGATAGTCGTCGCGGTGGAGTCATCCGTGGGCTTGACTGCGAGTCATGAATCATCCAGCCTCTTATCACAAGTGAGTCTAAAGTGGAAATCAACACGAAGACTTCATTACATCGAAGGCACACCGCTGGGTGGGCGAGGGCCAAGGGCGATGTTCTGCCCTGTGGTCTTTGGTGGCTTCGGAGCTTTCTGCTCCAGAGCTGCCAGTAATAATACCTATTAGTGAATCAGAAAACGCAGTGTCTCACAGGACTCCACCTCGGAGAGTAAACCACACCCGCCGAAAGTGAAATACAGACTTACGCGTCTTCCGCAAAATCGCATATCCTCATAGAGGGCGGTTTACGGTTAGGCTAGCACTTCCCGGCCGGGTCGTCCAATAAATTTGCCGAACGGTCCCTCTTTGGGCCCTGTTGAGGCATATCAACTAATATGGTATCCCCAGGGAGGCGGCTAACAACCAGGAAGGTCACGCCCGCTCTCTCCTCCTCCTCTGTTTACACAACAATGCTCTTTATTAGTCTAAGCAAGTACTTAATCCTGTTCGGCGATAGACACTAAGCGCTCATCGATCTCATCAGGAGTCAACACTCTGAACCCGTCTGCAGTAGCAACACCAATCTCCAAGTCATTCTTTCTGAACTCAGTGCTCAAAGTATTGCTCAAGCTTATCACTCCAAACTCTACAACCTTCTCCCACCCGCCTTTCACAATATTGGCGCCAGCTTTCTTCTTCTTATACGACTTTTCCAGTGATGTTAGCACCTCCTGCTGTTTAGGACCCGTGGAGGTGGCCTTAGAGCTGAAGAAGTAGCCAGCTGGGTCAGTCTGGAACAGAGAAGGTCCGTTTTCGTCGTCTATCGAAGCAAACGTCAATGCAACGCCCAGGGGCCTCATGTACGCTCTCTGGGTGTATATCTGAGAAAGGTTTGCCATTCTCTTAGCCAGAACGTCGCACGGCATTTCATAGCCGTACTTATACCTGAACTCGGCCGCCTCAGCTCTGGCCCTGTACGCCTGGGACCTTCCATCAGCAATTGAGCCAGTCACCAGCATTCCAACATGTGTGGATATCTTGAACAGGTACGTGATGGTGGATGCGTCGAGCAGCTTGTCTGGAATCTTCTTCTGGGAGATCAGCACCACAGAGTCCTCCCCGCATATTCCCAAAGCTGTAATGCTCGCAGAGTTGATTGCCTTGAACGCGTACTCTACCTGATAGAGCCTGCCCTCCGGAGAGAAAATGGTGATGTGTCTGTCAAATCCAGCAGAGTCTGTAGCGTGTTAGTAAATGTCACCAAACGAGTGCGCTCCTTGCAATGTGGCCCAGGCGTGCCTGAAAACACAGCCATTGGACTCAGCCCCCAGCACCCTTTCATCACACGGCTCATCCGTGCATCAACACCAAATACACATACTCGACATCGTAAAATACCCTCGCTCTCTCGCTGTGTCTCGTCCGTCTTCACCGCCGTCGTATTGGTGGCGAAGATGTTCACCAGGTCGGGCAGTTCGCACACGACTCGCAAACATTAAGAAAAGACGTTCCCCACTCGATATTTCAGTAGCTGTCTCTTGTCCTTCTCTCGTTTTACGGCAGAAGCCCTAGAGGTTGACTGCGCTGCTGGAGAGACATCTATGGCTACTGCAAGGGGCTGAAGGACTATCTGGAACACGGGGGATAGTGCAGGCGCTTGCGATGTCTACTCCATATTCGTGGCACGATGAAGATGCCACGATACAAGCAGATGCGAAAACTGTTACGAACCAACCGCTGTACGAGCCCATAGTTTCCAACTTTGAGAGTAGCTGGAACCCGCATGTCTCCTTCCATTTTAATCCAGATGTGTCGCGGTACCATTTTGGTGTGAGACACCCGATGAAACCATTTAGGTTGATGCTCACCGATCACCTGGTGATTGCCTATAAACTACACGAGAAGATGGACTTGTACAAACCACGTAGAGCCACCAAGGAGGAGCTCCTACAATTTCACTCGGATGACTACATAAACTTTCTCGAAACAGTGACGCCGGACAACGTAGGGAAGTACACCTCTATGCTGAAGCAGTTCAATATAGGAGACGACTGTCCAGTTTTTGACGGGATGTTTGACTACTCCTCCATATACGCTGGTGCTTCGCTTGATGCGTCTAGGAAGCTGATAAGCGGCATGAGCGATATAGCTATCAACTGGTCTGGCGGGCTCCACCACGCCAAGAAGTACGAGCCTAGTGGCTTTTGTTATGTCAACGATATAGTGCTATCGATTCTCAACCTGCTGAGAGTGAACCCGAGGGTTCTATACATAGACATTGACCTACACCACGGAGACGGTGTGCAGGAGGCATTTTACTTGACAGACAGGGTCATGACCGTTTCGTTTCACAAGTACAACGGAGAGTTCTTCCCAGGAACAGGGAACTACGACGAGATAGGACTAGAAAGAGGCAAGCACTACGCACTTAACGTGCCTCTGAAAGACGGAATAGACGATGAGTCTTATGTGCGTCTCTTCAAGGCTGTGATGGAGCCTTTAATAAGTTCCTTCAAGCCTACGACCATTGTACAACAGTGTGGCGCTGATTCCCTGGGCTGCGACAGACTGGGGTGTTTCAACCTGAACATCAAGGCGCACGGAGAGTGTGTTAACTACGTCAAGTCCTTTGGAATACCGCTGCTAGTGGTTGGTGGTGGTGGGTATACACCAAGAAATGTCAGCAGATTATGGTGCTACGAAACAAGTATAATGACGAATACTAAACTGGAGTCTAAACTGCCAGAGTCCCTTCCTTTCAGGTCTTTTTTCCAGCCTGATTACTCGCTACACCCGAATCTCGGTGATAGGATAGACAATAAAAATACTAAGAAATACCTGGAGAATCTGAGGATACAGATATTGGAAAACCTGAGGTTCCTGAATGGGGCCCCAAGCGTGTCAATGAATGAGATCCCTCCAGATATTCAGGGAATGACCACAGATGAAGAAGAGGCTATTATCAGCCAGATTAATAGAGAAAGCGAGCTAGATGATATATTAGAAGAAGATAGATACTGGCTTAACGAAAAGGAGAAGGCGAGAGTCGGTGAGCAGACAGATTGAGTTTTTGTTAGGCACAGGCAGACCCTGTATCGCACTGCTTTGACCAGAAGCAACTCTCTTCGATACCACTGCATGCCCCTCCTTCTTTGGCCTGAACGCAATGGCTGAAGATTAGAATTGCATTTCTTATTTGACATGTCGCTCTGAGATATCTGCGTAATTAATATCTTTTAGGCAGGAGTCTGGCTAGCATTTCGATCTCCCTCTTGTTTTCTCTGCTTGAAGCCTTCGGAACTGACGTCTGCCAAGAGCCGTTCTGCAGGCGAAGTCGCGGCTTCTGCGATTGCAGTCATTCTCCTCTAGCCTGGGGAGCACCTGAATTCAATATCACGGAAGCTCACATAGAATAGCTTGTTGATCTCGGTGGCCACCTATCGGTACCAAACTCCACAAACCCGCGAGTTGCCGGCAAGCGGTCCTCGATATACAGATTTCTCCTTCGCCGGAGAAGCAGTTCCCCCACGGCACTTCTTTGTCTAGGTGAACCTACTCCTTTATTGATAATGAAAACTGTACATTATATTTATTTTTCAACATTTTCTCGTAAGGACTCATTCAGGAGAACGGAACAGAGTCCACGCTCTCCCAAAATAAGTCGTAGTTGTCGCTCAGCTTCCCCTTTTTCTCCAAATTCCAAACTCTCTTCACTTTGTTCAGGGATATCTCTCCGCTTCCAACACCCAGTTTGATGAGACCATTGAAGTAACAATCCACAATCAGTTTATCACTGGCACGGAGACAGCACATTCCACATACAAATATAGGCCACTGAATCATTACAATTCGGTGATCAAACTGATAACAGAGGTACTTGTCAAAGTCAACTCCGTGTGATCTCGCACTCTGCTGGGATATTAGAGATTCCTCTTCTATCGAAAGACACCCGCTAGCTGATTTGCTCTCGGTATCACTGGCTCCACTGTGGTCACCATCCAGGTCCTCACTGTCGGCATTCTCATTTTCATCCTCGTTTCTATCTTCCCCGTCATTGTGCTCACCATCGACGGCCCGGTCCTCTTCATGGGCTTCTTTTGGAATCTCACCATCCCCGTTGCTGGAGTCACTCTTTTTGAGCGGCTCCCTGACTTTGCCATTCATGGATCTACTCTGCTGGCCACCTCGCCTCTCCTTGTCAGTATTATAATACGAGTCCAGATGGTCCAGATCCTCGTCTGTCAGATCATCATAATGTAACTGGATAATAGAAGATATTCCAGTAATCATATTAGAAACAACATTCTGTACCAAAGGGTGGTCAACTTTCAGCCCAAACATACTTCTCGTTGTCAGTACTCGCAAATGGGCCGCACTCGCATACATCTGTTGAGAAATATCAAACCACGAGTACCAGTTATTATCATCGTCTTTATCAGCAGTCTTTGAGTGTGTTTTGTGCAACAGGGCGGACGGCTGGATTCTCTTTTTCGTTCCCCCATGGTTGGGGTGATAACTTGAAGTGACAGGAATTCTGTGGGGGGACTCACCGCTGATGAGGTAGAAGTTCAGTGCTCTGTCTATGGCAGCCATTATTTTGGATATCTGTCTACTCTTCACCTGTATGTGATCGCCAACCATACTCACCATCCCAGAGTAGGCTTCATCATTTGCAGCTGAACTTGTGTACGAGCCACTGTGGCGATCGTTGAGAAAACGGATTGCCTCCAGTGATAAAGCTATCTCCTTGAATGCCTCAATGATATCGTCATTGTACCCCACGTAGAGGTTAAACCCGCAGTTGACATCAAAACTCTCAGCTCCTTGCCGCGACAATTGCAGTCCCGAATGCTCAGGCCCCGAAAATTTGTGTTGGCCGTCAATTACTATTCCGCATTTCCGCAGCTCGTCTCCCATGACTCCCGTGGCTCTGAAGTCCACAAACTCACTGAGCTCTTCGAAATCATGAATTGTTCCTCCTGACGGGACTGTCAGACCTGCAAGCACCTCAAGTGAGTAAAACCAATTTTTCGCAATAATAAGTTCTATAGTTGGGTGCTTGTAACGTCCATACCTGATGAGCAGGTCTTTTGCGCCCCTTAAATGAGCTCTCCATTGCGACCCAGTTGAGCCAGAGTAGTCTGATGCCAGAATAAGAATTGTGAGAAGTAGACTCTCGACATTTTTGAGAATCTCCTTTTTATCATGCAGAATGGAGTCCAGCGACTTTAGACACGAAGACAGGTAATACGAGCGTAGCTTATTGTGGATTCTAAAGGGATGAGATCCCGAGCTCCTCCTCCTCCTGCTCCTTCTTCTTGCAGAAACAGGGTCATCAGCACCGCTCCCACTTTGTGCCAGCAGCACCTCATTCTGTTCATACTTCGACTGTTCATATGCCTGCCTGCCTTGATAATACTCGTATCTTGCGCCAATCGCCAGAATCGCAAAAAGCAAATGTGGGGATCGTTTGGCCTCCACAAGAATAGCGTGAATTATGCAACTATGCAAGAAGGAAGTTGTGAATGGAAACAAATTCATGTGCACTTTGGTGATGAAGATCTTGAGATAAGTGATGTGGGCTGAAGTTGGGGACCACTGGAAGAAGCTCGTGAGCTGTACAAGGTCTCCTTGCGAAATCGAGCTATTCAAAATCCGCAAATAGTCGTACTGTCCCTGCTCAGCAAACGGATATGCATCATACTTCGCAAGCGGGTGAGTCCAATTTTCCAAGAGCTGGGGTAACGCACCTATAGTCACCGATGAACCCCTTTTCATGATTGGGGACTGCGATCCTTGATATGTTCTATTCAGATCGCTTGGGCCGTTAAATGTGTAGTTGTGCTTCATTTCGGTGGATTTTTCACCGGTGCCGCCTTCCTCTTGGTGATGACGGGCGTAGAAGTAATCCTGAATAGACGAGTTCTTGAGTCCACTATTCTCCCCGTCACCGTTTCTAGGAGTATGAGAGTCCTGGAAGAGTGTGGCCTTGGGAAACAACCCACCATCTATAACATTGTTATCCCTTTCAGAAGCAGACACGCCGTAAAACACCCTAGAATCAGTTGCACCGGGATATTCTGAGAAACGCGCTCGCGTCGGTAAAAGAGGTGGAACGTGATTCTCCGGGATTGGCCGATTCATGTTCCCAGGACTTGCAAAATCTGTAGCCAGAGTCGATGTGAGGTTCTTTATGTACTCATTTTGTTCTGCATCCAACCCAAATCCGACCGCATTTGGAGATAGGGACGCATCTGAGCCTGCTTGGCTGTGCGACGCATGAGCCGGTATAAAATCTGGCAGCTCCATTGATATCAAATCATTAAGGTCATTTATCAGCAGGGAAGCATCATTGAACAGGTCATTAGCCATCTCGGAATTCGACATGTAGTTGGCAGGTAGTTGGTGCTCTCCTGGGGCGGCCATCAGGTCCTTATTTTCCCTTATAGCGGCGCCATTGGCTATCGCTGGAGGACGAGCAGTCTCCGAAAATGACGCCAGCATCTGCGGAGACCCGAGATGTTCACTACTATGGTGTATTAGCGGCGCTGCGGTGGCTGGAAGCAAAGGGGTCTTCGCCATAGCCAGCGAACTCCTGCCTTCCTCATTCACACTGACATGGATCAACTTTCTATCTGATACATTCACAGTAAAACTCCGAGCTTCGTTGAACTTGATAAGCCTCTCATATACACACACTTTATTCAGATGAGTACAGTGGGAGCATTTCGGTTTTCCTTCGTCGCACTTGAGCTTCCGTCTTTTGCACTCTTTACATCCGTTCCTGCTGTACTTTCTCTTTTTCACTCGTGGTCGTGAGTCGGAGGTTTCTCCGTTCTCTAATTTCGGTGATCTGCTCCCGTCATCGCTATTCGCTACGACGCTTTTCATATCACCCGTATCAGATTTCAACCTGTACGTACAACAAAGCTGCAAGACGTTGCTGCTCTAAGACAAACAGAAAACTATTAGCGGCTGTAACATAATCGACAGCAGTGAAAAATTAGCAGATCTTACTCTGCTGTCGGCCTGTGAGGAGACCAAATAAATAAATGATGGAACAGTAGCTTCGACCCGATCAGCCTCTCCGTACTCTGTAGACACGCTAATTCGGGACTGTAAATTCGGAAATGTGTGCAAGTAATAAGCGGTGTGCACCCTAAATAAAACCTGCTTGAGCCCCGACTCCAGGGTACTCCGTCGAACCTGAGAGTCTACAACTGCTCAATATGGTGTACTGTCGCAAGAGATACGGCGCAGAAGTCTTATCAAACGGTTGGTACACGTTGCTAGACGCGCCGGGATCAGTAGCCCCTTTCGGACTTCTATTCTCTGGCGAGGGGGAGACAGAGAGAGTGTATAAGCATCTATTCTATATGTTCTATGTATTTTGTTTCCTCCTGGAACCGCCAGCACCATCACCTCTTGGCGGCCCCCCGCTCTTCATTTTGAAATTTGTGTTCCCACCAAACCCCTGGAAGAAGTTGTGGAACCCCTGCGCTCCACCTGCTCCCCCAAATCCGCCTTGTTGTTGGTTGAACACATACTGCGCACCCTGGTGCTGTGGGTGATACCGCTGTTGCTGCTGGCGCTGCTGCTGCTGGCTCATGGGGTCATTGGGGTCTGATCCATACCTGTCGTACTCCTCCTTTTTCGTTTTGTCCGAAAGCACCTCGTATGCATTGTTAATTTCTGACATCTTGGCCTCCATCTCCTCCTGAGAAGCGTCTGCGTCTTTGTTTTTATCTGGGTGGTACTTCTTCACCTTCTCCCGGTAAGCCCTCTTGATCACTGATTCGTCAGCGTCTCGTGGAACACCCAGAACCCTATAATAGTCGTTTTTGGCCTCTGAAGGTTGCCTCGGCGGTTGCTGGTGATGCTGCTGCTGTCTTTGTCTCTGTTCAGACTGCCACTTCCGCTGCTGTTGTTCTTGCTCTTGTCTTCTCCTAGACTCTTCCTGTTTGTTCCGCACCTCATCAAGATATTTTCTTTCTAAGACGGAATATTTCTTCTTCCACAGCCGTGTCGCCTTCACCCGGTCACTCTTGCCCTCCAGGATCTTCTGTGCCTCTGCGAAACTCTTTTTTTTCTCCAAATTCAAAAGATCATCAATGTGGGGGACCTGGCAAGGAAAGAAGTCCTTCGAGACACCCAGCTTGGCGCACTGCCCACTTATTCCCTTCTTTTCTCTCTCGGATCCAGCCTCTATGATACTCTCGATGTACATCTTCCTCAGATCAGACAAGAATTGGTTCATTTCATTCATGTCCTTCTCTAAAAATTTGAAAGAATCCTGGAAGTTTTTGCACAAGGCAAGCAGCAGCTCGAAGTTACTTGTGAACTTACCCTTCACTCCAAATACTCCATAGTCTCTGAACTTGACCAGCTTGCTCTGCAAAGTAAGATAACTATGCACACTTTTCCACTCCTCGTCCTCCAGCTCGTATTCATCAATTCGCGGGGCGCCGCCTTCACTGAGCTGGGAATCAAGGTATATATGCGACTGTAGAAAAGAGTACTTCTCAAAGGTGCCTCCAAAGGATCCTGAAAGCCTGACGCTGAGCTTTGAGAAAGCCTGGCAGGCACTGTACTCATTGTCGATTCTGAGGCACTTCTGCAAATATCTCTGGCCGGCTGATAGGTTATGCAAACCGAAAAAGTGTAGCTGGAACAACGCTATGAAGTTATCCATGTGACTGCCACCTGCCTCAAGAGCTTCCTCCGGATATTTTGCAGCTAGGACGGGCATTTCTGTGCGTAAACTGTCAGATGAAAGCTTGGAGGAGTAAATGCCGTTGGCTACGAGAGACGCATAGTCTTCCAGGAGCCACTTCAGTTTCTGTTCATACGGTGTGACTTTCGGCGCGATCCTCACCAGCAAGTGTATCCTCAACAAGTGAAGAGTGTCAAATCTCGGAGATATGGCAAGCGCCTTTTCTAAGGTCTCCAGAACCGTGTTGAAGTATTTCTTTGAGAACGCCGATTCCATCCCCTTCAGGGTACCTTTCAGAGTAGTTACAGCTTCGAGCGTTCTCTCATCCAGGGGAGAGCTTTTCGCCAGATCATCAAGAACAGACAGGCTCCCCTTCCGCAAATATAGCTCCGCAAGTTTACTCCTGCATGGTCTCATGAGCGGATCATTAGAGAGACAGTTCTGGAAATCAAGAATTGCAGAGCTTTCTCTGTCAAACGAGAATTCGATGATGCCCTTCTTGTAGTACAGTTTCGAAAGTAGTGTCCTCAGATCCGCTGCAGCGGTGGGGGTCAGGTCGTCTCTCTCTAGCCTTGCAATTTCCTCGATTACAGAGTCGTATTCTCCGAGCACCTTCAGCGTTAACCCTGCTGTAGCGAATGACCTGTCTAGCTCTGCGACCCTGGCTTGAATCTCGTCCAGAACAGACCCTGCAACTACGTTAAACAGAAACAAACAGGCTAGGCATGCGATTACACAGCGCCGTATCACCCTTCTGCACATCTCTGCTGTTCACCGCTCCTGTTCAAGGGTTAGTGAAACCTCGCCCTGCTTCTCCTCTGGAGAAGACACTTGGGCCAAATTTCCAGAGCACGCTAAACACCCTCAAAACCAGAACAAATCCCTATTGTATCGGGCGGTCGTGTGAGCCACATCGGTCGTGACCTCATCCTGCTCTTATCGATGTAGCTGGTTATTCCTGGAGGGGAAGATATTACCCGTGTGAGCTCAGGCGAGCGGTGGCGATCTGTGATAAGGCTGTTGTATGGTGGGTTCAAGGAAGCTGGCCGAAGGGCAGGGTCCGTCAAAGCCCAGTAGAAGCACGGCTAAGTGTACGCTTTCGTGAGTGCCTGAACACTGTGATTGTGTCCGCTGGGGAATAACTTACTAACGTCTGTCTGCCTCTCCAAGGGCGGACTCTGCAGATGCTCCTATTGTCGGTCAAAACGAGTGAGTGCTTTTCTTTCCACTGAGTGCTAGTATTTCCCTTTTAGAAGCTAACTAAAGAACAGGTAAAGTGCGATGGGAGAACCCCATGTTCCAACTGTGAGAAGTCGCAGATGGAATGTATATACCAGAATAGCGATAAGCGCAAGAAGAGACCACACCCAGCATACGTGGAAGCCCTGGAACTGGAAGTGGCGCATCTGGAGAGAGCGATAATGAACTTGAAAAAGAACATCACGAATCCCCCAGAGGTGATGAGACTTCTATCAGAGCTGGCGTTTGACGACCACTCTACGACTTACCAGCTTGAGAGTAACCCGGGCCAGAAGGATGACATGGCGGAGGCAGCTATCAGTGACGTGACTGGTCTCACCCCAGAGTCGGTAAAAGGGAGTGCGGCTGATGTACCGCCTGTCAGGAGCGAGGAAGAAGAGATTGAAGCACCCGTCAGAAGCGGGAGCACACACATATTCATCTCGCGGGAAACAGCAGGCTCCGCACTTGTGTTGGGTCCCACGAGTGTGTACAACGATGAGATGATCTCGAAACAGGAGGAGTATGATCAGGTGAGGAACAGCATAAGCTTTTCAGGAGAAGATTCGCCAGACTCCAACTTCGCTCTGGGTTCTAAGCGGTTGTACGACGATGCCAAAGAAAGAAATACTCCCGAAGATCGTGTCAAAAGGCGGCTGAGCGTGAAAGAGCTAGATGAGCTCCATCAGTTCCGGGCTGAAAATGGCCAAACGACCCCTTATAGACTTTACTACTTTAAGCCCAGCGAAGCGAACAAACCGCCGGAGGTTTTCTTAGAGTGTGTCTCTCTGTTTTTCAGGTGCCAGTACCCGTCGATGTACCTGTACATCCACAGGGAGGGCTTCCTGTATTTTTTTCTGAACAACGAGACCAGCTGCGACTTTGTATCGGAGGAGCTAGTCTACTCGATGAGCGCACTGGGCTCCAGACTGTCAAAAGATCCACATATCAGGTCGCAGTCTGACATGTTTTACAACCTGGCGAAACAGAAGATATTTGAGTCGGAGGATGATGGGTTTATCAACGAGTCATCGATAACGAAGATGCAGACGCTGCTGTGCCTGGCTATGTATGATATCAGCAGGGGAAATCTTACCAGCGCGTGGCTACTGTCTGGTCTCGCATTTCGCATGGGGTTTGACATTGGGTTTGAGCTTGATCCCTCCAACTGGGACATGAAACTGAACCACAATAACGAAAAGAAAATACACAACCAGAAACTCCTGCAAGAATTCCCGTTTAATATCACTCAGGTGAGAAGCAGGATCTACTGGGGGTGCTTCATCACCGATAGGTTCATAAGTCTAGTGCTGGGAAGGCCGACCTCTTTGAAGCTGTCAGACGCAACGATTCCCCACACCCAGGACATGGGCGATATGACGCACATCGAGAGCTTCATATACCATGACCCGTTGATGAACACACGGTACCCTGTGCGTGCCCCGAACTGCTTGAAGGCGATAGTGGAGCTATTGTATTCGTGTGAGGATTTCTGGAAAACACTATTCACGTCTGAGGCAGCGAATGAGGGCAGAGAGTCGAAGAAGTTCAAGCTACTGGATTCGTACAACCTGAAGCTGCTGAGGTGGAAGAACAACCTCGAGGATGTTCTTTCCTGGAACAAGACCATCCTGAGGAAGACTGCTCACAACCAGCTGCTCATGGGGCCGAGGTATTACTACTTTATAGTGATTCTGTGCTTGAACCGGCCGTTCCTGTCGCTGACCCTTAGCAGTGAGGAGCATGCGGCACCAGTGCTGATTTGCGAGGACGTTATTGACGATATAGAGGTGGTAATCAAGGCGCTGGGAGCCCATCACGGACCTGCGCTAGAAAACTACTACCCGACGATTCTCCCAGTGTATTCGACGATATTGTCGATAAGCATATTGTTCATTTTCTTGAAGCGCACTGTGACCATACAGGAGAAGCTCAAGATCAAGGCGAAGCTGGAGTTCTTTGTGGATTTTCTGGAAGAGTGCAGCAAGACCTGGGCACTGGCGGTGAAGCCTGTCAGCATATTTCGAAGGAAGATCACCCACCTCTGGTTTGAGCACAACAACGACTTGCAGGCAGTCACTAAAGTGAAAGTCGAGGAAGGGGAACCGTATGCCATTGGCGCTGGAGGAAAGGCGTCGGTCCCGGAAGCAGTGGTGGAGGCAACGGGCCCGGACGGTGTTGCGGTGGACGCCTACAACGTGCGCCCGCCCGTGTATGGCCAGTCTAACAACAGCGACATTTTCGACACGATCCTGGACCAGTCGAACCAGAAGTGGTTTTCCAGGTCAGACCTAGCGGACGCTGGCTGGGACGACATTTTCAACACCGACGGGCTGAGCTTCCCGTGAGTGTGGAGTATCACGTGATTTGATATGGTAGTGTTAGGTCCAGGAAGTTTCTTATATAAAAATGTGCACACTGAAAATTTAGATTTCTTTCTGAAGAAGGAACACATCTGAGGTGTGAAGAGTATGTATTACACATAAATAACGGGATGTTTTACACTGGCGTGGTCGGATATTTAACAGGATGAATTTTTTATTTCTTATATGTTTTTTCTGGCATCTCTAATGTTAGAGCTACACTAGTGGTTCGATGAATACAACACTTGACTTATTATCTGATATCTTCCCATAGGGGGGAAATGAATATGCGGCCTACGCTTGGTGGCTCCCGTGGACAATTGAGCGAAATGCAAGCGGAAATACTAACTTCTAACTTCCAGTTTCTCATTAGTGAGGCTCTCTCTCTATTCCTATATACATTTTAATAAATCACGAATAGTCGACATTTGTTCCTGTCACGTATACCTCTCTGATGTCCTGCTTGAATGGCCAGCCCATGAACACACCCACAAGATCGTTAACCTCGTCTACCGTCAGCTGCGACGGGTTCTTGTCCCAGTACGGTTTCTCCGGGAATGTTGCCTCCATGTACGCTCCGAACCCAGGACCCAGAACGCCGATGGCCTCCCTCATGTTTGTTCGGCCACTGACAAACAGCTGTTTAGTCACATACTCCCAGTACTCGACATTCACATCGGTGAAGCGCGGCTGAATATCGAGGAGACACAGGTCCTCAAGGCACTCTGTCAGCCCTTTCTTCTTAGCGCTGTAAAAAATGTCCTCGTCTTCGATCACTACCGGATCGTGCTCCTCAATCACCTCCGCGTCAAACCCTCTAAATGCACCGCGGTTGTCCACCGGTTTTCCTCTCCTCGACACAGCTATCAGTTCGGTGGTTGTGAACAGCTCCCTCATTACGGAGCATCTCGATCTCTTGTTGCTCCCCGGCTTCGCAAGCAGCTTGGCGCCGACTGTCTTGGAGCACCACACGAGCATCCGCACGTTCCCAAATTTCTGCAGCCAGTTTCTGTAGGCGATGCACGCATAGTACTGCATCAGCAGTTGCTCGCCCTTGGTTATTGTGTGATTTGACAAAATGAGCAAGTTCGGGTATATTTTGCTGTTTGTGATGTTTTCCTGTGAGTCTGTTTTGAAGTCCCAAAGCTGGCCATCTTTGGCCAGCTGGTTATACGTTGCCCAGTCGTACGGGTTGACTTTCTGTACGTTGAAATTACTGTAGTTGAGCTCCCGCGATATTTTCCTCAGCTCCTTAGAGTACGTCGGGTTCGGCTCGAGTGCCAGCTGCGATGCCGGTTCAAGGTGCGCGTGCAGAGCCAGCGAAAACGCTCCGATGTTTGGATACTGGTCCAGAATCTGGAGGTCTTTCGACGCAGTAGGATACGCTTCCCTCAGCTTCAGCCTCTGAAAAATCTTGTCGTAGAGCTGTGGGCTGTACCGCGTCACCACCTGCCCGTGGCTCGTTATTCTCTTCGTAATAGTCTCCACATACTGTGGCAGAAGCGCATTCGCGGCAACTCGACTCATGCCTCTCTCTCTCTCTCCCCCCTTTTTACGATCAGGGTCGCGCAACGGTCCATCTCTTGGTGATCAAAAAACACTTCCCCCGATGAGGTTCGGGAGTGGTGTACACACTACGGCGGTCTAAACAGTGTGAAAGTGTTTCTGGCCACCTCGATTTACAAACAGCAGCCGGGAACGCACGCAAGGTTATATATCTACCGGTGGCACGCGGCATGCTGAAGCTCACTCTCAAGCCGGACAAGAAGTCCCGCGATAATGACGCGGGCAAGGAGGCCAAGCGGGTGAAGATAAAGCTGAAGAAGCCGAAAGTGGAGGAGAGCTCTGCTGCCGCGCCGGCAGCGGGACCGAAGAGAAAGCAGGCAAAAAGAGAGAGCGGCGTGAACAAGAGACCGACCACCACCAAGAAGCGCGTGGGGAGCGACGCGGGCCTGCCAACGCTGAAGCTGAACCTCTCAGGTAGTAGTGCCGCGCTGGCTGGACTGGCGCCGAGCAGCGAGCCTGTGTTCAAGCCGAAGAAGAAGAAGAAGAAGATCGTTCCGAGGATCAGAGTGAAGCCTACGCGCATACCTGGCGACGGCTACGACTCGGAGGACCCGGATTGCGAGGATGACCCGCTCATAGAGGAGGGCATGATACTGCGGGTGTATCCAGACTCCACGCTCGACTATATCAGGCGGTGTGTGGAGGACGGGAACACGGGCGGGATTTCGATAAGGTGGAAGGACAGGCGCAGGGCCATTCTGAAAGTTGACGGAGTGATGTATGGCGCGAAACTGCTGAACCTCCCCACTGTCGCTGAGCTGTATAAGTCTGTCGACCGTAAGAACATTTTCAAGACGATCGACGTGTCGCAGATCTTGCTTGTGGTGAGGAAGCTGGAGGACGAGAGCGAGTTAAAAGAAATAGAGGTTGCGAAACACGAGACCTTCTACAGCGGCATCACGCCGCCTATGGAGGGCGTGAAGGAGCGGTTCAAGAAACGGTTCACAATGGAGATATTCGACAGCGTCGAGTCGAAGGTGGAGGAGCTGCTGAGACTTGACGAGGAGGCGGAGGACAGCAAGTACCAGCTGATAGACCGGTCAAAGACACCCGCGGCGACTGTTGCCAGCACGCCTACGGGCTTCAGCGGATACAGCGCGTCGCTGTCGTCACAGCAGGCGACGTCGGCGACCGGCACCGCGTCGCACATCGAGAACGCTGACGATGCAATCGAGAACGAGTTCGGACTGCTGGAAGGGGAGTTCGAACCGGGTCTCGCGGCGAACGCACACGGCCGGAGCGAGCTCGACGAACACCTCGAGGCGGAACTGGAAGAGGCGCTGGGCGAGCGGGAGCCGCAGCGAGAGAGCGAAAAAGAGGAAGAAGAAGAGGAAGAGGAGGAGGAGATTGAAGAGGTGGAGGTGGAAGAGGAGGGTGCGCGCCAAGAGGAGTCGAGCGAGGACGACGACGAAGACGAAGATGAAGATGAAGACGACGACGACGACGACGACGACGAACAGGGGGCGGGCAGAGGGAACGTAATGGACGAGGACGTTGACGAAAGCACGCAGCACAACGAGATCCTCAAAGAAGAGATCAGCGAGCTAGAGAGTACCATCGGCCTGAAAGAGACAGACCTGGCAAAAGCACTGAATCCGATAATGAAGAACAGAATAAGCGACGTGATAGACAGACTGAGGCAGGAGCTGGAACTTAAAAAGCGGCAGGTGCGCAACGACAAGCCAAGCGAAACGGGCAGCGGTGAGGGAATAGTCAATAACGATGCCGACGAGGACGAGGACGAGGGGGCCGGGCGGAACAACCCGGATGACGACGACGATGAGGATGACGACGACGACGACGACGACGAAGAGGAGGAGGAGGAGGAGGAAGAGGAGGAAGAGGGGGAGTTTGTCAACGGGTCGGTCGCACAGCCAAATAGCGCAAACATTGAAGACGCAGATGACGATGAAGATATGGATGATCTATTTTAAATATTTTTAGTTTAAACGCATCTATTGACCGGCCTTCCTTTTCTTTTTTTTTGGCTTTCAAGAAGGGGGTAGTAAAGTGGGGGGGTGAGGGGGGGCGGCTTGGGAAAGTGGCTCAGAAGACACGCAGTCAGCTGTTACCACCATTTCAGCGGTGCAGACGCAGCACAGAGATGGCCTCTCTACCACTGGAGCCCTCCTTGCACATTAGGGCCCCCAGACACAAACGGGTACGAAAAGAAAAGAAATAGCAACTGCCGGCTGGCGGGTCCAAGGCGCATTCCGCAGCAGAGACATTATACCTTGGGCTTCACACGCCGGGGATGATCGGGTTCTTTCTGTCACGTGGCTGTTGAAAATAGTCTCGGCTGTACAGAAGAAGGGCGGGAGGCCCACGCGGCGGTCGCCGGCTGCCGGGCGGAGGAGGAGCACCAGCGTCTGGTCGGCGCATACGGTAGTAATGTACATACGCAATATGTGTATATATGTGTATACATATGTATATACATATATTAGGTGGCGTGAGAGACTGAGACCATCGATTTGAGCGCAACAATGGTCGCTTCCCACATCCGAAACCTTTTGGGACTATTCCTAATTGCTGACTCGCACTTCTTTTAAAAATGCGAATATGCATATGTGTATCTCTCCCCTTTTTTTTAAAAATAGATCCTGGTTGCGCCCAGAGATACAGACCTTCCTCTCCGCACTCGCTCTTCTCTCTATCTCTGTCTACGCAGCTGGGCTAGCTGGCTCCCTTTCTCTCGCCCCGAGCGCCCTCGCTCCCTCACAGACGGCCCGCGGGCCAATCAGATAATGTCTCTCACACACGACCCCGTTGAGTGGCGAATTTCGCAAACCCTCAAAAATTCCAAAATTGGCGGTGCTCAGTTCAACGGAACGAGAATTAAGCAGAGCTGATAAGAAATTTATAGTTGATTATTATTATTATATGGAGGGAAGACTGATTTAGATTTAGCGTAACTCGGACCTGGTAAACAATAACAATAACAAACACGTTAGGTTTATTATTGTCTCGGTGTTCTCGCTTGTCTATTCCGAAACCTGCCTCTATCTCTCTGCTCTACTCCGCCGTATCCATATATCTCTATCTAGAGCTTCAGATGACTAATAATCACGATGGATTATGCTACACAAAATAGATCCTTCACTGCCGAGGAAGTGAGGAACGCCTATGTGGTGAGTTATTATCTGTGTCTCCTGTTTCCCGGTATTCTTTTATAGCTAACGTGTATTTTAAGCGCTGGCAGGAACTACACACACAATACGGTAAGAGCGCTACCAGGGTACCTGAGTACCTGCATCTGACTAAATATCTGAGCGCTGCTGCCCAGATAAGAGAACAGCGACAGCGCCAGCTGAATAGTGATAACAGCGCTCTGTCCGCTCCCGGTGGGAATAACAACAACCTCTATAACGGTAATGGGAACGTCAACATGGGGAACGGCGCTAACGGCGCCCAGCAGATGGGTGTGAGAAGCCAGGCTGGCGCAATTGTGAACGGGAACATGAATGCGGCGGGAGTGAACCAGTCTTACCCACCGCCTCAGCAGCAGCAGCAGCAGCAGCATCAGCAGCAGCAGCAGCTACAACAAGCACAACAACAACAGCTACAGCAGGCACAACAACAACAACAAAAACAAATGCCCAGTATTTTTTCACAGCAGCAGTCGCTGCTGCTGAAGGCCCAGATCAGCGCGTTCAAGTCGCTCGTGAAAAACCAGCCGATCCAACAGGACGTGGCGCAGTTTTTGTTCAGCGATGGGTTCCCGAGAGGTCAGGCGCCACAGCAGGAGCAGCAACAGCAGCCACCCGTGCAGCAGCAGCAGCAGCAGCAGCAGCAGCAGCAGAAGTTCATACCGAACCAGACACAAATGCCGCCGCAGTTTCAGAACCAGGGCTTGCCGCAGGCGCCCTCTACCGGGCCACCGATGCAGCAGGTTGTGCACGGCGGTAACGGGTACCCGCAGCAGCAGATGGAGGACCCGCGGAGAGGGGTACAGGTAGCCGCGCAACCGTTGTCACAGGTGCAGCTCGGGGCCCAGCAAGTGGCGGTGCCGTTTGAGCGGCCCCGCAGGGAACACCCATACACATTGCCAGCACAGCCGCCAAGGGTCATCGGCGCGGTCGCTGCAGAGTACCCCCACATCAAGAACGTGATACCCGTGAGCGATCCGAAGCTGGTGGTGGACGCCTACACGGCGCCAACTGCGCCTGAGAGAATACCATACAGCGCTCTGTCGAACCCTAAGTCGCGCATGCTCATACCGGGCGTGTATCCGAAAGCAATCAGCGTGGAGAGGGCGAAAGAGACGATGAGTCTGGTTTTCAACCTGAAGGTTGACCGTGAGCTCGAGCAGCTCGCGGCCCTGAAAGAGATGGACCCAGAGTTCGCGCTCGACTACGACGCGCTTAAGCTGCTGCCCTTGCAGCAAGCGTACAGGGGCCACGTCCTCAGCTGCATGTGGCACCAGAGGTCGCTCCTCACGAACACACACCCGAACTTCTTGGCAAAGACACGCAAGGTTAACCTGTCAGATGTGATGCTCACCAACAACCTGTACATCCAGCAGCAGTCGCTGGCTATCCAGATGGAGCAGACCCGCAAGATCCAGAAGATGGACTCGATCATGACGACGTCGAAAGTCTTCCTCGATAGAAGGTCGAGCAAGAAGGATAGACTGGTGCGTCTGATCAAGTACGTAGGGAACTTCCACGCAACAACAGAAAAGGAAGAGCAGCGGCGCGTCGAGCGGAATGCAAAGCAGCGTCTGCTGGCGCTGAAAGCGAACGACGAGGAGGCGTACATCAAGCTGCTCGATCAGACTAAGGATACCAGGATCACACACCTTCTGAAGCAGACAAACGCGTTCCTCGGATCGCTCGCGCAGGCTGTCAGAGACCAGCAGAAGGAGACGCACTACAAAGTGCTCGAGAGCGGGCACGAGGCCAGGGATGATGCCGCAACGTTTGATGACGACGACGATGACAACATTGACTACTACGGTGTTGCGCACAAAATTAAGGAGAACATTGTGAAACAACCGTCGATGCTTGTCGGCGGAACGTTGAAGGAGTACCAGGTTAAAGGTCTGCAGTGGATGGTGTCGCTGTTCAATAACCATCTGAACGGTATCCTTGCAGACGAGATGGGGCTCGGTAAAACCATCCAGTCCATCTCGCTCATCACGTACCTCGTGGAGGTGAAGAAGATCAACGGGCCGTTTTTGGTGATTGTGCCGCTGTCGACGCTGACCAACTGGAACTCGGAGTTTGATAAGTGGGCGCCGGGCCTGAAAAAGATCACATACAAGGGTGTGCCTTCCTTCAGGAAGTCTATGCAGAGTGAGATCAAAAGGCGTAACTTCCAAGTGCTGCTCACAACGTACGAGTATATCATCAAGGACAAGCCGCTACTGTCTAAGATCAAGTGGGTGCACATGATCATCGACGAGGGCCACAGGATGAAAAACTCGCAGTCAAAACTCTCGTCGACACTTACACACTTCTACCACTCGGACTACAGGCTGATTTTGACAGGGACACCGCTGCAGAACAACTTGCCTGAGCTGTGGGCACTGCTGAACTTTGTGCTGCCTAAGATCTTCAACTCTGTAAAGTCGTTTGACGAGTGGTTCAACACGCCTTTTGCAAACACTGGGTCGCAGGATAAGATCGGTCTCTCGGAGGAGGAGACGCTGCTGGTGATCAGAAGACTGCACAAGGTGCTGAGGCCATTCTTGCTGAGGCGGCTGAAGAAAGATGTCGAGAAGGACCTGCCAAACAAAATCGAGAAGGTGGTGAAGTGTAAGTCGTCCGCCCTGCAGCGCAAGCTGTACCAGCAGATGATCACCTATCACCAGTTGTTCATCGGCGGCGACGACGTGAATAAGAAGGCAGTGGGCGTGAAAGGCCTGAATAATCAGCTCATGCAGCTGAGGAAGATCTGCAACCACCCTTTTGTGTTTGAGGACATCGAGAACCAGATCAACCCGCAGCATGAGACCAACGATAATATCTGGCGTGTGAGCGGCAAGTTCGAGCTACTCGACCGCGTTCTGCCGAAGTTCAAGGCGACTGGCCACCGTGTACTGATCTTCTTCCAGATGACGCAGATCATGGACATTATGGAAGACTTTTTAAGGCTGAAGGGAATGCAATATCTGCGTCTGGATGGAAGCACCAAGTCGGACGACAGGCAGGAGATGCTGCGGGTTTTCAACGCGCCGGGGTCGGAGTATTTTGCATTCCTGCTTTCGACCAGAGCAGGAGGGCTCGGGTTGAACCTTCAGACGGCCGATACTGTTATAATCTTTGATAGTGACTGGAACCCGCACCAGGATTTGCAGGCCCAGGACCGTGCCCATCGTATCGGGCAGAAGAACGAGGTGAGGATTCTGCGCCTGATAACAGAGGATTCAATCGAGGAGATCATTCTCGAGAAGGCACACGAGAAGCTTGATATTGACGGAAAAGTTATCCAGGCTGGTAAGTTCGACAACAAGTCGACGTCCGAGGAGCAGGAGGCGATTCTCAGGCAGCTTCTAGAAGCGGAAGAACAGAAGAAGGCTGGAAACGAGGAAGAGGAGGACATGGATGACGACGAGCTGAACGAGGTGCTCGCCAGAAACGACGGTGAGCTCGAAGTATTCAAGCGCTTTGACCAGGAGAGGATAAAGGAGAGTAACGGGCGACCGAGGCTGATCACGGAGGCAGAGCTCCCGGAGGTTTACAAGGTGGACCCGAAGGAGTTTGCCAAGACTGACATCGATGAAACGGTCTACGGCCGCGGGGCGCGTGAGCGCAAGGCCGCACACTACGACGAGAACCTGAGTGAAGAGCAGTGGCTACGGCAGCTGGAGATGAGCGACGAAGAGAGCCTTGATTTTGACGATGATGATCTGTCTGATGGCGATCACGAGGGGGTGCGTCGACGCGGCCGGAGGCCCAAGAATGTTACTGGAGGCTATAACGCTTTTGACGACGATGGGCTGAAGCCGAAGAAAAAGCGGGGTAGAACTCCGAAGAGCAAGTCGGCTACGCCGAAGCCGGAGAGCAGTAGTGCAGGTACGCCGCACAGTGGCAGTGGCAGGAAGCGCAATCTGGAATACTCTGGGTTTGGCGGCGGAGGCGACGATGATGAAGAGGATGACGATGACGACGAGGATTTGAAGAGGGCGAGAACAGACATGAGCCTGAGTGACGTGGAAAGCAACGCGGCTGTGGCTACGCGTGGAAGAGGACGCGGGCGCGGGCGCGGCAGAGGCCGTGGTAGAGGAAGAGGCAGAGGCCGTGGGCGCGGGCGTGGTCGCGGGTCTGCTTTTGCCGGGACCGCGCTTGCTCGAACGGCGAATCCGCTGATTATGAACGAGGAGCGTGCAAACATAATGAGTGATATTTATGTGATTAACAACATGCTGATGGACTACACAGTGGAGGGTGGCAGGCGACTGAGCGACATTTTCCTGATTCGGCCGCCGAAGAGGCTATACCCGGATTACTACGTCCTGATCAAATATCCGATTGCATTTGACACGATAAAGAAGAGGATTGCCGGGATGGTGTACAACAGCCTGGAGGAGTACATGGAGGACATTCATCTCATGTTCAACAACGCCAGGACGTACAACGAGGAAGGTTCGATGGTCTTTAACGACGCTAGAAGGCTGGAGACACTGGCAATCCAGAAGTACAACGAGCTGACGCAAAAGGGCATTGACTTCACCGAGTTTGATCAGCGGTACGATCTGAAACCTCTGGTCTCGACGATGGTTGGGCAGAAAACAGCGCTCATCCCGGACGATTTCAGCACCACGGACGTGCTCAACGCGCTGAACATGCCGCTTAGCGTTCACGGCGGCCTAGATGGTGTTGGGCTGGGACTGGGTGATGATGACGATCTGGGCCTAGGCGAAGATGACGATGACGACGATGATGAGAACGATGGTTTCAACTAGAGAGCGAGATCCATCTGCGATGGTATTACGCATCGCCTGTATTTATCACGTGTACTTTTAATAGAATTAATGATTAGAATCTAAGTTAGACTCGGGCGAGTACATGTCGATGACCTCGGACAGCGCATCGCAGCTGCCGCCGCTCTGTGTCGTTCTGGCTCTCACCCACTTCGAGAAGGAGGGAAGGTTAAAGGTGTGAGCATACGCCTCGGGGCACCTCGCCACCTCGGTGTTGCCCTCTCCTGCTTCAACGCTCCAGCGCAGCCATGTCAGACAGCTGTATCCAGAGAAGAGTACCAGCAAGAGCTGGAGTAGCGCATTTAAAGCGAGTCTATAGAGTCGTCTCTCGAGCAGACACGCGACAACGCCTGAGATGGCGAGACACGCGAGGATAGAGTGCAGCACGCTCATAGTAGCGACTCCTGCTGTACGCCATCTCCTGTGACACACCCGCGAGAGGTATTGCGCAGCGACAAGGGAGCAGTACGCTGCCAGCACACACATCGACGCGACCAATATCGCAAAGTCAACTACCCGGAGAGCCACCAGTGTTTCTAGCGTCGCTTCTAGACGGTACCGCGGTGTGTCTGTTTTAGACAGGCTGTACAGTGGGTGCACGTTGTCTCTCATGAACAGCAACGCCTCGCTGAGCCAGTTCCCGGGGACTGCAAAGGAAGCCCGCCATAGGCCGTCGCTCGCGGCGGTCCCTGTCTTGGCCTCTACGGCTGTGCACATCTCGCTTACGTCGCACAAGCTTAATTTCAACGCTACCCCGTGCTCGTGGATAGTGATCTTCGGGCTCACGCCCTCCACCGGTGACGTGCTGTCCCACAGCATCGCTGCCATCTGCTGGAACAGCGCACCGTCCCACGCTCTGTCCCGGTGGGGATACGGCACGGGGTATCTGCTTATATCGCCCACGGGCGCACCGAGGCCTATATTAGGTAACTCAAATGACACAGCAGAGAGCGACGCGCGGGTGTGGTAGCTGAAACAGCACATGAATACTAGCACCAATGCCACAAAATCTGCCGTTACCGGTCGGCGAAGGGCCGCAGCGATTGTAGATACCGCGCGGCCTGGTCTGTCGGCTAACTTTTCTGTCATAGTCTGCTACAGCCAAGGTAGAGCCACATCCCCTGACCCACATACTCTGTCCCTCATATCCGGTGCGTGCTGGTGATATCCACAAAAGCGGCTCTGCTCCCGTCTCCATGGACTCTGAGACCTCGGCGTGTCACGTGAAATGTGGTCGTGTCCCTCTCGTTGTGACGGCGATCTCGAAGCGCCGACATCTGACCGAGTGACTAAGCTACAGGCTCCGCCGAATCACAGCGGCAGAGATGTCGGGAGCTCAGAAGCAAGCAGGCGGGAAGCAGGCGAGGAAGCTTGTTGTGGCGTCCGCTCAGTGCGCGCGAGAGGGGAATGCGTATGGGCAGTGCGTGCTGCAGAACTACCAGACGATCACAAAAGATGCCTGCGCACAGCAGTTCAACTCCTACAGACTGTGTGTCCAGAAAGTGCTGGGGAAGAAGTGGTGAGGATGTGAGATTCCTGTTCTCAGCTACGTTTATGCGCTAATGAATTAATCGTCTGTTTTTCTGTATTTCTGTATATATATGTTCACACCTCAGTCGTGGAGAACTCCTTCGCCAGGTTTTTGAACTTTTTCTTACTGCCAGCGTGCCCAAAGTTCCATTTGTAAACCTTCGCCACGATGGGGAAAACAAATTTCCCCAACACCTCCATTGTGAAGAAGTTCACGACCGAAAGCAGAACAATCAGAATCTTGAATGAGTTCGAAACCCACGTCATCTGCATCAGCCTGCCGAGCCACGAGTCCGGACTGACACACATAATCACAGCCGACATCAACAGTGAAACAATAATCGTGGCTATAAAAGGAGTGTTCTTGGTAAGCGGCTCTCTATATGGAGGTCCGGCAGTGAGGATGAGGGCAGTCAGGATATACTGGAAGTTGGTAAACCCGAACAGCACAGTGTCATCAGAGGACTGAATAGAGTCATCATCGCCCGGGACTGGCTTAAGGTACCAGGGCTCAACTTGTACAGCCTTCCACACAATGATCTGGAAAACCAGCAGAATGAGTATGTTACCAACAAGCGGAATGAGAATCTTTGGAGAAACCAGGTTCGCCGTTGGCCTCTTGATGCACAGTCTCTGATACGGCTTCGACCAAGACATAAAAATGGCGATCGGAAGAATGAGAATCAGATCGATGTAGAGGAACTGAAAGTCCCCCAGATTGGAGCCTCTCTTGTACAGAATGCTGACCGAAACGAACTGGATCGCTGAGTAGAGCGACATGTACTGGAAACACGAGAAACTGGTAACCAGCGACGCCCTTCCCTCTCTGATTACATCCAAAACGCACGATATTTCGAAAACCCTCGAAGTGAATGGAGCAGCCACAGAGGCCTCGGCCTCACTGAGCGATATTCCAACGTTTGCCGCTTTAAGCGCACCGCAGTCATTTGCACCATCTCCGCAGAACCCAACCGTATAGTCCAGCTGCTTCAGCTGCTCAACCAATTCGTGTTTTTCGTCGGGAGACATACGTGCGAAGATGTTGGTCTTCATAAGCAGCTTCTGAATCAGCAAGTCGTTATGTTCGTCTTCGGTCAGGATGTACTTGAAGACGTCCCCTGTGACGGCGAGTGAATAATCCTGCTGCTCAAACGTAGCTCCGGCCGTGTTCACAGGCTCAAGAGTCACTGGATCCAGAACAAACTGCGGATCGTCAACGTTCTCCCACATGAGCCTGGGCTTATCAAAATCATCTGCACCATCGCCCCCCTCGCCACTCTCCACCGCCGCGTAAGACGAAGGACTGATGAAGATCGGCACATATACAGGAGTGTTCGGGTCTATCAAGCCGCAATCTTTGCCAACGCTGACAGCAGTCAGTACATTGTCACCAGTGCACATAATCGATCTCAGCTCTGCTTCCTTCAGCTCCTGGAGAGTCCTCTTGGTCGACCCTTTCAGTTTGTTTTCAAAGATGATGAACCCGAGAAAGTCTAGGTCTGACTCGCACGCCCCACGTTCAAGACTGCACACCGGTCTCAGATCCCTCTTGCTCTTCTTGAATCCGCTCATTCTCTTCGAAGCGCACGCGATCACCCTATATCCGTTGTGGGTATAGTGGTGCAGCAGCTCCTCGTAGTCCTGTGGAAAGCTCTCCGGCTTGCAAATATCTTGCATTACCTCCGGCGCTCCCTTGGTGAAAATGAATACGTCATCAGTCACGGAAGAGTTGTAAGGCTTCGTGACAACAGTCATTCGCCTCAACGCAGAGATGAACTCAAACTCCTTCAGAACAACGAAAACATTGTCGTCCTTGGCGCTCACTGCCTCCTTGAATCCACAACCAGAAGGCTTCACCAAAGAAGGATTGAACACCTGCGGCGTCTTAAACTTGCTCTTATAAGCCTGCAGGTCCTCATCCTGTGCGTCTTCTACGAACGTCCATTCTGTGAAGTCAAACATCTTGAAGTCGAGAACATCGCCAACAAGCTCATCATCTACAACTTTCAGCGAGTGACAGGTCAACATAGAGAGGAACAGCTGGGTATACTTATGATCAGTGATTGCGTCGGTGTCATCTTCCTTCATCGGCTTGAGGGTCTCGTTTATGTTGAAAGTGCGGGTGAACAGGTCCAGCGGGCTGCGTAGGAGATCCCTGAATGCATATTGCTTCCTTCCCTTTATTGGCGCAGAGACGTGCACGCCCAGCACATCCAGGCCGTCTTCTGTCAAAGTTCCCGTCTTATCAAAACACATCACGTCCAGCTTGCCTCCTATGTTGACCCTCGTAGGTGCAATGCAGAAGATCTGCTTAGTCTTCAGTCTCGCCAAGGCAAAACTCGTACCAATTGTGAGTGTGGCAGGAAGCGCTGGCGGAACCACAATAGTGATAATGTCCAGAGATCTCAGAATGATAGTTTTGGCGCCGATTCCCAGGCGTATGAAATTGATCGTGGAAAATATGAACCCGAAGCCAGCAATCATAGTCATGAACCCGATGTACTTGAACGAGTCCTCGTAAAACTTGAATCCAGCCGGTTTCGGGAAGAGCATTGATCTCACGAGAGAGCCCTTAGTTGTTTTGAACCCAGTTTTCACAACCATAGCCATCGACGGCTCTTCTGCGTTTGTCTTCCTAGACCTCACGATTTTTGTGCCGCTGTAGAGGAACGACTTTGACATTGCAAACGAGATTTTGGGTTTCCTGAACTCTTCCACCAGCGTTTCAGCCAGCTCTGCCGCGATCGGCAGTTTGGAAACGGGAACAGACTCTCCGGTCAACATCGACTCGTTTACAATGCAGTCGCCCGAAAGCAGGATCGAATCTGCCGGGAACACATTCAGCGAGGAGTCCGATACCTCATATATGTCGCCTGGAACCAGTGTATCGGAGGTGGTCTCCTTCCAGAAATCATTTCTCCACACTCTCACGTCGCAGACAAACCGAGACACGTTGTTCAGTCTGTGCATTGTTCTCTTAGTCTCTATCAGCGTGTTCACTATCGAGAAGAGCGAAATCAAAAAGATGCAGGACGCGTAGTAGTAGTAGTTGTCTGCCAGCCACAGGAAGACGGAGAAAATCTGGAACACGTAGAACGGGTGGAGAACTTCGCCCACGAGCAGCTCGCCAACACTTTTGTCTTTGATGTCTATCAGATTTGTTCCAAAGACCGCCATCCTCTCATCGTGAACTTCCTGCGATATCCCCTCTTTAGCCTTGTCCAGGTTGCTCCAACCCTTGTCGATCCAGCTGGAGTTTGTTTTGAACATATCGTCTATGGGCGAGTAGTACATCTTCATGTAGCGAAACTCAAACCATATCAGCACCGGAATCGTGGGATCCATCTCTTCAGAGTCTATTATGTCGCTTTCATCTATTAGCTTGTCCTCGAGCGTGGATCTACGCTCTGGATCATCTGCAGCCGGAGGTCCGCTCACGCCCTCGCTCTCCGCTTCGCTCTTCTCGTCCAGGACATTCGGCAGCAGGAACGACGAAAGCGGTTTATTATACCACTGCCGCGTGATGGGTATCGTGCTGAGCTCACCGTACTCCGTCTCCATTACACACCAGTCTGACTTCGCCAGCGGCGCCGCGTTGCCCATCATCTTTATTCTGTACCGCGGCACCCACCTGAGAACTAGGTATCCCAGGCCGAGTGTCAGAACGCATAACAAATAGTATGTGTACAACTTCCATTTTGAGTTCTGGTATCCCGCTATCCCGATCACCAGATCCTCCTCGGCGATGTAGAACCGCTGGTAGTGTAGCGTGCTCGGAAACTTGGAGTAGAACAGGTCGTGGTTCTTGGCCTCCAGCTGGTGCTGCTTCATTTTCCTGCGGCGCGGCCCCAGCGAGTCAGCGTCATCATCGTCGTCGTCGCCGCCCCCGCCCAGGCGGTACTCGTCCAGGAGCATTTCCCCGTCGCTCGCCCCGGAGCCGCGCCGCGTAGTGGAGAACATCGGCGAGCCGCTCTTCTGCGTCGCGCCGTACTCTGGCGAGCCGTGTCTCGAAAGCTCGTCACGGCTGGTCACGCGGCTCAGAGAGAGCACTGACGATGCCCGTCTGTTCGACGAGTAGTCGTCCTGGTAGGAGTTCCAGTTCGTGTCGTAGTCAACAACGTCGTTATCCACACCTGAAGCGCCGTCCATGGTGGAGCTGCCCTGTGCATTTTCTATCTCATCAACAGTGAAAAACCTAAAGTTCGCGCGCTCGCTCAGCTCCATAATCGAGTCATGCGAGCTCTGTCTCCGCAGGCGGCCATCCCTCGAGTGCGATCTGTGCCTGTCTCTGTGGCTGTCGCCGGCTCTCCTGTCCCTCAGGTCCAGCTCTTCTTCAATATAGTTACCATCCTGCGAGCCGTTAGGCAGTACGACCGGTGTTTTCTGTTTACCGTGGTGTCTGCTGTAGTGGTGGAAGCTGGATATGGAGGACGGAATCACCTCCGACGCTGCGCCAGAGAACATCTCGTGGTCGTTTTCATCCATGTGTTCTACGCCCGACATTACAGTGGACGCGCTGGACGACATTGAGTCTTTGTGTCTCGAGAACGACAGCCTGGGTTCATAGTTGCGAGTAGAGGGTGTCATCCTGCCATATCAGTTAATTTATCTGCGATAGCGCTGTATCAGGCAACAGGCGAGAGAAACAGTTACTGGGGAGTCCCGGCAGACTGAGCGGTCGGACCTCTGTCTTTACCTAACTTTTGCGGTGTGCTAGCAGCAAAAATAGTGGTCTCTCCGCAGCGTTCACCTGCCCTCTTCAGCAGACAGTCAGTAATATGTTCCGCTGCAGTGAACCGCGCATAATTTTTCTGTCTTAGGCGCTCGCGAGGGCTGAAAGCCCGCTGATAGAGACAGCGGATATTCTGTGTATTACACTACTACACTATTCTGCTCCCGCCGGCGGCCACTCCACTCCATCAGTTCTCGAACGCCCGCTTGATCAGCGCGCCCATCTGTTCGAACCGCACGTTCTCGCTGGTGATGTTGAGGATCCTGCCCGACTTGTTGTATGTGATTTTCTCGCTCTTGCTCTCAGATCTGCCGCTCGCTATGCCGCTGTCGTCCTTTATGATGAATGTGCCGTTCTCCGCGTCCAACTCCCAGTTGAGCTCGTCAGCGACAAACTTCTGCAGCTCCTCGTCGCCGTCTATGCCGAGACTCACCTTCACAAACTTTGTGTTCACAGCCTTGTTGTTGAAGTTGATCAGCCTGCAGATCGACACCTGAAACTCTTTTCTCAGATCGCGCTTCACACTCGCAATGTCCTTGTTGTTCGAGTAGTACTCCTCGAATATCTCCGTCAGCTGCTCGTCCTCGCTGAACACCTCCCAGAACTTGACAAACTTGCAGCTCTTGAGGATCTTGAACACGGAAATCAGCTTCTGCACGCTCGCGTTGAACGTGTCGAGGTACGGTTTTGACTCGCTCACCACGACGTACGCGGGCAGCAGGTTTAGGTACAGCTGGAAGTCGTTGTAGTTGAAGTTGGTGAGGCCCTTGATCAGAATCATCATGCTGAAGTGCTCTCTGTTCCTATACTCCTCGTCCTGGTCATCCTCTTCCTCGCCGTCGCCGCCGCCGGAGCGCGCAGCGCCCGGCAGCGCCTGGTTCCCGCTCCTCTCGCTCTTCACAAATATCTCGTTTGTTGACAGCTCGTACAGCTTCAGCAGCGCGAGGTTGCTGTTGAGGTCGCTGAAGCTCTTCTGCGACTGTTCAATCACATAGTCCTCCAGGTCCTTCGAAACTAAAATGTCGTATCTCTTCAGCGTCGTCAGCACCTCTGTGATCTCCTGCGGACGCTGCGGGGGCACCGCTACCAGATTGTTCTCCATTGCGAATGCTCTACTCTCTCTCTCTGCTCTCTGCTCCTGACAAACTTCTCTTCGCGCTCGCTTTTTTCTGCGCTCTGAGATGGACGGTTACCCTCTCTCTGTTCTACAAGTTGGTTACTCCACTCTTCTTTTCTTTGTTTCGTCTCGGCCCTCAGCTCAGTAAACGCTCGGTGGCCACCACCACCACCACACCACGTCTGGGAGTAAAAAAAATGAAAAATAAAATAAGCTGCCCGAGTGCTGTGACAGCAGGAAATCCCCAGCTGCACACAGCACCCGCAGCACACGTCTCCTGCATAGACGCAGAGGGTGCGCAAACAGCATGTGAAAAGGAAACAACGCCGGAAAGAAACAACTGACTGTAGTTGAAAGCACGCAAATCAAACAAACCCTCATAATAACTCACAATATCTAAATAACGTGTCATCCTCGTGAAGTGCACCGGCCGGTGGAGGAGTGCGGCATCAGCTATTCCCAGCGCACATGAGAGGGATCTCCAACAGTACCACCCGCCACTCCGCGTGCTAATACCGCCTCGTGTTCAGGTCGTCTCGCAACCGCTCTCTCGAACCTGAGTCTAAGTAAAAAGTAACCCAGTAAATAACTCCGTCTCCAAGCTAGCTTGAAAACAAAAACAGATAGTAAAACCAAACAAAACAAAATTAAGCTGTAAAACGGTATTTAGTACAACTCCCAATGCTCAAAAAGAAACGACACACAAGAGAGTCGCGCTACTCCAGAACACTTGTCTCACTTGCGTAAAAAGCTGGGCTTTGGCAGGCTCACAGCAGACGGCGAGCTGTGGAAAGACCCGCCCGCATAGGAGCTCTCCTTAGCGAGGTACGCGCCATCGCCAGCGGCCCGCGACTTGCCCTTCTTGGGCTTCGGGGCTGTCTTCGCGTTACCAAAATCTGGCTTGCTGCCATCGGGCAGAGACACATCGGCCCTCTCAGGCGGTCTCCGGTACTCGCTGTTTCTGCTGTTGCCAAAATCTGGTCTTCCGCCGTCTGGCAGAGATACGTCCGATCTGTCCAGTAGCTTCTTCAGTTCGCTGGTCATCGCCGTGTTACGTCCAGCCTTGCTCTCCTGCTGCGGCTGCTGCTTTGTTCTCAGACTGCTCTTCTTCTCCTTCGGCGACTTCTTGTTTCCAAAGTCTGGCTGCGATCCATCCGGTAGATTGTTCTGGTTCGCACGGCGGGTCTCAGCCTTCGGCTGGCTCTTCTTAGGGGCGCTCTGCGATGAGTTGCCAAAATCGGGTAGCGTTCCATCGGGCAGCGCCCCTCTTGGCGGGATGCCCTTCGCAGCAGCATCGCCGCCGCTGTTCTTCTTCTTCTTCCCAGATAAGGGTCTGTTCGGGGTGGGAGCCCGCCCGCTCTGCTCGTGAGCGCTACTCACGCTTGTTGTAGATGGTGACTGTACCATCATCATCGCTCTGCAGTTGTTCTTTCTCTCCCTCTCTCTCTTTCTCTCTCTCTTCTCAAGTCTCTAAACTAATAGATCACTCTTTTATCAAGTATACGTATATCTCAGTTTCTCAGGTAGTCGCAACGGTAGGCTATATCAACATCATCCACTGCTCTGGTAAAACTAATAGGTAAGGAGGAGGGAGAGGAGTGGAGTGTGATGTAACAACTCGCTGCTCTGTTCTGCGCTATATGGTTACCCGGATACATGGGTTGCTCGCGCACTACCGGCCACGAGACCTCCCAAGTAACCTCTGAAGAGAGCCAGGTACACAGCGCGCTTTCACGTACGCGTTCCCCTGGCTTGGCGGTTGGGAGGTTCTCGCGCAGATCCAGAATTAGCACAAGTGAACCATGGAGCAGGAGGATGTGAAATTGACGTCGAGATCGGCGAGCGAGCTCTTTGAAGAGTATCCCGTGTCTCGACTAACACAACTGAAATGGCAGATGTCTACAGACATACTGCAGAAGAAGCAGGATTTGAGGAACCTCGTTGGCTCCAAGTACAGGGAGCTTCTGAAAGTTGCTGATGATGTGATAGCGATGGACACACTAACGAAAACGGAAGACACAGCTCTGACAAACCTGTGTTTCCAAAAGTCAAACTACGACCACCTCGCTAACCTGGCGAACTTCAACTCCGCAGTGAGGCGATCTCAGCTCGAGGTGAGCAGGTCCAGAGCAAAGATCATCATTTTGAGAAACTTACTGTACGATATGAACTCGCTCGTAGCCAGTCTGACGCCTGTGGAGATGATAAACTTTGACGATGACGACGACGCTGAAGTGGACGATGCCAAGAAGACAGAGCCACACTACCGCCACTCAGACAGGCGCATGAGCAACGGCTCTGCTGGACAGCCGAAGCTGGCGTATCCCGCCGAAGGCACAAGCGATCGTGCGGATGTGGTGTCCAATAACTTTGTCACGGCGGCCAAGAACTTTTATCTGATCCAGATGTTTTTCGAGGAGGACCTGCTCATGAACGTGGCTCTTCAGCGGAAGTATGACCAGATGAGGCAGACTTTTTTAGAAAAAATTGAACACCAGCTGGTATACCTGATGGTTGATAACGAAAATGATTTCGTGCTCAACATTCTCACGAGCTACTGCACACTCACCGGCAGCACTCCTCTGGAGTGCCTGGAGCTTTTCCAGACACTCAGGTACCAGCAGGTAAAGCGTTTTGAGCTGCCTGTGGAACTGCAGAGCATGCTGACATACGCCTTTAACAGTACCACTTACCTGGGTCTGTTCAAAACGAAGCTGGCGACTCAGCTGATACGGTCCATATACGTTGATAACTCTTCCCCCACAAAGAACTGGCTCAACACTTCGAGCTTCAGCAAATGGAAGCAGTGGCTTTTGGAAGGCACTGAGGACCTCAGCGTAAATTTCCCGCTCTCTATATCGGAACTGAAGGATTCGATAAGCGGTGACACTATCGACGAACACCTCCTGGAACTGAGGTCCCAGATCGGAGAGCACATTTTACAGGAGATTGAGCTCAGTTTCCTGGACTCAAAAGACCTGGATGTCCAGTCCTCCATTCTCACAGAGATACTGATTTCATTCAAGAATTTCACCTCTCTGGCTGACTTGGAAGTCAAGGGCGATGTGCTGCTGATAGACACCCTAATCGCACTGTGGTCAGTGCATTTTGAAAAGACACTGATCGATGAGCTGTCGAAGTTCAATAGCATTGGCGAGGAGATTACCGCGTGTTTTGTCGAACCATCTCTCATTCCTGATACGAAATCTGAAAAGCTATTTGTTCTCAACGACCTGAATAATATCAAGGACTATCTACTGAAGATAAACCTACTCACTACTAACAAGGCGGGCTCGTCGAGGGCGATGCTGGAAAAAGTTGATAGCTACTATGATGTCACGATCCGCGGCTCCGAGTCTGTCAAGTCAATAAAGAAGCTCTCGAGTCAGCTGCTGAAGCCAGTTCTCACCATTGACGATTCCGAAAACCCACAGCTGTGGGAAGATATAATTGAGAAAGTTAATAGCAGCTACGACAGCTTTGTGAGATCTGCGGTCGACAAGATTGATGCGTGCGAACAGGCAGTGATAGCGAAACTGAAGGGCATTGACTTTGATGCGGCTGTATACAACAGTGAGCAAAAGTACCACAACAAGCATTTCTTCTACCTTCTCAACATACTGATTGACTTCAAGAGTCGCCCGAGTATAAGATCCTTTTTTGATGCGACCTCCGAAGACTCGCTCAACGGGGGTCTGCTGAGCCCTATACTGACGAGCATATTGACCCCTCTCGTTGCCAAACTCTCCGATGAGTACGTGGCGGAGCTGACTGGTGTGATCTGCTCGAGATTCCTACAGTTGGATGAGAGGCCGGACGAGGCCATGCTATGGGACGAGGTCTCCGAATCGACACTCATGCCGAATAAACCCTCAATGGATGTTATGAGTCTGCTCTATCGCCTATCGCTGGACTTGAACAGGGCAGGGACAGAGAATGAGGACTTTCTCGATATCTATAAAACAGAGGAGTTTTTCCCTGTCAAGAGAAACCTGCTGAAAATGCTGCTGGACAGCATTGTTAAAGGTTTGAAGAGCAGCAAGGAGAAGCTGAGCGCGGGTGAAAACACTGAGGCCGTTGTGAGAGAGGATGCAGACAACGAGGTAGAGGAAGGAAGGCCTGAGGTTGCTGCAGACAAGGCAAAATATGAAAAGTCATTGCTGACCTACGTCGATGCGGTTTTCATAGTACTGTTTGGATTGACTGATATACAAGACGAACAGGAAGTGCAGAGCTCGCTGAAAAACGAGCAGCTGAAAGAGGTGGCGGTTATTCTGGACATCTCGGACTTGAGGCAGGACGGGGAGTACGTTAGGAGCATTCACCGCTATATTGTCGACCACTACAAAAGCAATGTCCTGATGTTTGTACCTCTTTCTAACTGACGTTGTTGAATTGCACCTAGCTTAAATCTCTGGTGCTTTCGACTTTATTCCGGAATTTCCAAAAATTGTAAATCACAGCTGGCTCATAGATGAGTATTCTCAGCAAGCCACTGAGCACGAATGACACCCATTGCACGTTCTTCTGTGCGAGGAAACCAGTCACAGAAGGCGCGATGCACTGTCCCATAGTCCGCATGAGGTTCATCCACCCAATCACAGCAGTCCTCTCTTCTGGCTTGGAGATGACGCTTACGAAGACGTGCTTCGAAGACATATCCATGGTCTGGAAGCACGACCTCAGAACCATCATCACAAATGTAAGCGACAAATCGCTAAACATCGGTATCAGCGACGAAAATAAAGAACACGGAAAGTGCGTTATCACCATGGTGTAGATGGGGCCCTTGCGTTTACACAGCGAAGATCCCATGAAAGACATCACGGCGGCAACCGTATTGCAGAAGAAGAAAATCGACCCCAGCTTCAGCATAGGCATCTTGAACTTTGTGGAGACGTAGAAAGACACCCACGCTTTGTTGATCAGCGATTTAGAAAATGCGTCTAGTCCAAAAAGCAGAGACACTTTTACTATAAGAATAATGGATTTGTGGTCCATTCCTGACAGGCTCGTATTGGGACCCCGCGCTGGCGATTTCTTGTCAGTTCGGCTCTCTGCGTCAACATCAGACTCGTCTATCAGCAACTCTGCGGATACCTCGGAGTCCTCCTGCTCTGCGCGCATAGCCTCCTTGCTACTGTGGTCTAGTTCCACTGCGCTGCTCAGCTGGCTGGCCGCAAAAGCCATGACCAAACAGGTCACGGTGATTATCCAAAACACCGCTTTGTAAGAGTTCAGAAGCGACATGCCTAGGTAATTTTGGCAAAACTGAATGGCTATGCCGTCGATGAACGAGCCAAACCCGAACGACATGATGCCGAGAAACGTGTACCATGTGTAGCAGTCAGACCTGTCCTCCACGTCCACTAGGTCTGCGATGGCTGACTGCTCTATAGACCTGAACGGACCGACCTCACCTCCCCCTGGTGTTATAAAGCCAAGCACGCCAACCATGAAAAGCAGGACCTTGTTCGTTGTCACAGCAAACATCAATCCAGTGAAGGCCATTGCTAGTGAGCACCAGAACATGATCCGCTTCTTTCCGACTCTGTCCGCTATCAGAGAAAGAGCAAAAGATATTATCAGGTCTCCCAGGAATATGCTGGACAGGAATATGCCTATGAGTCTCTCCTCGTAGCCCAGCTCGCGCAGATATAGCGCCAAAATCAGGGAAGAGCCGCCATACGAGAAAAGCCTAAGTACTCTCACTGCAAACAAGATATGAACATCTCTGGGAGCACTTCTCACCACATCCACGCCGAGCTCATCGGAAAACGCGTGTAACCAGCCGCTGGATAGCTGGAGGATTTTATATAGTGTCGTTTTTATTCCCTCTCTCGCTGCGGATAACGAGGGGTTATCGCCATCCCCAGATATTTGCCAAGCCGGACTTTGAGGTCTCTGCATTATCGCTGGAAAGATAACTCTCAGTTAGACCAAGACGGTATAGACCGTTTCTGAGACACCGCAGTACCTCGGCTCTACGACTTCTACTCAGATTCACCAGGAAAAAAATATATATAGGCTCCCTCAGAAAACTGTTGAGGATTCGTCATTTGTGCAACACCGAATTTGGAAGTGAACTCCGGCGATTACGCAATGCGGTTTTTCTTTGTTCGCTTCAGGTCGGTATCGGGCTTGACAGGAGATACGAGCATGTCTGTGATTGTTCTCTTGTTAGAGGACCTGATCTTGGGCTTTGGAGACCTGTGTTCAGACGTCTGGGTCCATTCAGAACTGGGAGGCCTCGTCCTCTCACCTGGTGGGGGAGATTTCGCGCTGTCAAAGTCCCCCAACCGTCGATCACTCTCTTCGCTGGAGCTGCCCTCCTGCTCAGGCTTGGGTATCTCTGTGTCGTTCTCATTTTTCAGGTGGCCGTCTTCTTTTTCGCTTGGTGGGCCCTCGTGTGGCTCCTCCTTGACATGCTTGACCGGAAGCATGTCGCTGATATCCGTGCGCATCTTCTTCTTCTCCTGGCGCTTGATGAGATGCGCACCTTCGTTTTTTATGTATCCGACATCTCTCGTCACCTGGTACCACTCCAGTCCGGCAGAGGCCTCAGTCTTCAGGCAATCTGCTAGCTCGCTGTCCCAGTGGTCACGATCCGGATCGAGCCACTTATTGAACGCTTCGGAGTTAGCCTCTAGCACCACGGGCATTCTGCTATGCAGCCACTTCAGCTTCGTGGGGGCTGGGCCTGTCACGATCGTGTAGCTGTAAAGTTTCGATTCCTCTTCTTCTGCCTCGTTCTTCAATACGACGGCGTCGTACATCCCCGCTAGGAACATCAGCTTGCCATCCTTCCGGCATATGTAGTACGGAGTTTTCGTCTCACCCTGTGTTAGCCACTCAAAGTAGCCCATTACAGGCACAACGCATCTGCGTTTACTTCGAACAACCTGCCACATTCTGGAGCCACCTGTGATGGACTCGACTTTTGCATTAAAGGTCTTGAATGGAGACGCCTTCGCGGGATCGCTCGTCCAGAAGGGAACCATTCCCCACTTCATGTACTGCACGTACCTCGATATCAAGTGCTCGTGGGATATATGGGCTGCATAAACAGGTGCATACTGCGCAGGCCCGATGTTATAGCGTGGATTGGCGTACTGCTCATCTCTCATCTCATCAAAGGTCAGGCCTTGTGCCGCAAAGTACTCTGGAAGCACTCCTGGATCCTTCAGAACTGTCAATAACGCTCCAGACTCATGGAAAAAGATACACCACTCACCACAGCCATTGCATACCGGCCACACATGCTGGAATTCCTATCCTTACCCTCTGACACAGGGCTCTCTCCCCCACTAAATGAGCATATGTATGTGGTAGTGCGTTGCCAATATCTCTTCGTCTGCGCCAGGGCAATCAATCAATCAATACAACTGCCCCCAAGACAGAACCCGTACGGACAGCAAACAGCCACTCGCAATGATCCGATTGTTGCCTGTTTCTTTTAGGGATCTCTCACGAGTGGGTGGTAAGAGAGTGCTCTTTACAGTTGGTGGTGCTGGACATGTGAGATTGTCATCTTCGCTGAATCACTTTTCAGACCCTTCGAAAAACCCGCACTATGCGCATTACTATAAGCCTCCGAAGAAGAGCAAGGGCCCGCTTATATTTGGTGCCCTGGTGGGAATTTCGGTGATAGGTTTCGCTGGGTGGTTCTTTTTCTGGCCGAAGCATACATTCACGTCATCTGTGGCCAAGCTCCTGAGGAAGGGCCTGAGAGCGGAAAGCGAAAAGCAAGGACACGATTATAAGCTAGCATTAAAATACTATCTTGAAGCACTTGACGAGGCCAAGATGCAGGGGCTGCCTAAATGGAGCGATGAATACACTGGCATCCAGTTAAAAATAGCGGAGATGTACGAGAGAACCGGAATGAGAGAGATGACCTTTGTGGAGTACTGCGAAGTGGGCTCCTGCTACGCTGCAACACTGGTGAGCGAAGGATTTCCACTTGAGCTGAAGTCCCACCTGACCCAGAAAGCCCTGAGAGTTTCGTCGAAACTGGCGCTATTATACGCCCAGAGCAATGGAACCGTGGGCAACCTGGATGCTGTCCTCAACACGGTGCTGATCCACCTGACCCTGGCATCGAAGCTGCTTTTGCTTCGATGCGAGCCAGCTATAAGGGCCCCACTGGGTACGCTGATTGAGGGCGACACACAGGACATCTCTCTGTTTGACTTGGACAACTTCAGAACGATCACCACATATGATGAGGTGACCACGAGGGGGCTGCACTATAAGCCGGCGAAGCCCATTGACACCAGCTACTGGGAGCCCTTCAGAGAAGAGTACTTTAACTTGAGAGATGTTCTGACTATCGCGTGCATGACCAGTGGCCAGGTATCGCTGGCTCTCCGTGTGAGACTGTTCACGTCTGCGCTGATGGTTCTCGCTGATATGCCGGGCGGGGACTTCCTCCTCTCGCAGTACAACGCCGGCTCGCTGTTCTATCTAATGGCTCAGGAATATGAGTCAACAGAGTACGCGATACGGAAGGAGATAAAAGGAGTTGAAGACAGTGGCCAGGAACACAGCTATCACATAGAAAAAAAATTGGAAGAACTGCAGGACTGCGAGAGGAAAAGAAAAGAATACTTAGACTTATCCAAGAGCTACTACGAGTTTGTGCGCGATTACTCGAGGAAGCTGACGCCGCAACAGAGGAAGGGGACACAGACTGCGTACCGGAGCAGCGGCATCGGTGAGTTTCCCGGCGTAGAAGACCACGAAGATGAAGCTGCCAGGGCGGAGAACAATGCTGAAACATCCATTGCTCTGAGCACTTATGGACTCGGAGTGATCAGCTTGCATGTCGGAGACCTCGACAAAGCCGAAGAGCTGCTGAAGGAGGCTCGACTCAGAGCGAAAGGTGCTGGATATACCTACTTAGTGGAGGAGGTTGAGAACGAGCTGCAGAAGCTGGGCAAGGAGAAGAGCGCAGGAGGAGCAGTGGATGAGGATGGGGGGCTGCCGGAAGACACCGTAAATATAGGTATAGATTTGGTGCTTGGATGACTGACTGATATATACATAAAAAAACATCGACATACAAAGAGAAAGATTACAACTTCGATTTTAATTATAATGAAAGCTAAACAATTGAGAAAACAACACAACCTAAGAAATAACCTCGGGGAAGCCCCACCTTCCGTTGGCTGCAAGATGTTTTAATAGAAATACCTTTTGTCAAAATTTCATCACACCTAACTCGAAGTCATCACCTGCCACACACGGATAACGTTGTCTGTGTAACCAGAGAATAAGTTCTGGCCATCAGCCGACCAAGCTAGAGAGATACACTCCGGGTCTCTCGATTTAGCAGACGTGTTGGCAAACTCTGGCTTCAACTCGTCCATCAGCTCACGCTCCTCCAGGTTGAAAACCTTGATGGAGGTAGACGTGGCAACACACAGCCAATATCTGTTTGGAGAGAAGGCCAGAGCGTGGATCTCGTCACCAGCGTTCAAGGTGTATAAGCAGGAGTCGGTTGGAATACCCCACAGAATGATGGTACCATCCTTACCACCAGAGGCACATAAGGTTCCATCTGGGGAAACTGTGATGCATGAAACGTATCCGGTGTGACCGATGTAGTCGGCCTGTAAAGAGTAGTCTGATAAGTCCCAAACCTGTTTCACGTTGTTAGTACCACAATGAAGAAAATCCAAATCCTTTCCGCTTGATCATTCCTCCACTCCACATTCACCTCATTTGAAAAGAATAAAAGTTAAATGAACTAAATCAATCTTATCACTATCAGAGATCTTGGTGATAATTTTATGTCTCATTCGAAGCTCGAGAGCGACGTCTGAAGTAGCAAATATAAGTAACATCATATAGAGAATGAATGCACGGGGGAAATAAACATAAACAGCTGGACTCTTCGTAAAAAATTCAGTAAACTCACCTTGACCAATTTGTCCCAGCCAGCTGTGATAACAGTGGAGGCGTTGTCACCTTGTGAAAATCTGACAGCAGAAACCCAGTCGTTGTGAGAAGTCAGAGTCTTCATACAGTCACCAAGAGTGTTCCAGACCTTGACCGTTCTGTCTCTCGAGGCGGAGACAATCTGTCTCGAGTTCTTAGCAATCGAGACGGACAGGACGTCGCCAGTGTGGCCGGTGAAAGTGATGCTACACTCACCGGTCTCAAGGTTCCACAGACGCAGAGTCTGATCCCATGAAGCTGAGAACGCAAATGATCCGTCTGGGGAGATAGTACAGTCCTGGACAATGTGTGAGTGGCCTTTGAAAGATCTCTTTGGGACACCGTATGACTGTTCATCACGGGTTAACTGCCAGGTGATTAAAGTTTTATCTCTTGAAGCAGATAACAGCAGGTCTGGGTTAGCTGGAGTGGTGGCCAATGAGGTGACCCATCCGTTGTGACCTAAGAAAACAGTTAGTATTCATATCAAAGAGCCGCTTGACGAAAGCTAATCAGCAAGAATCGGTGACGTGGGAGTACCACAGCCATGTGCGCTCCTCTCCGAGAGAGAGAGGCCTCACCCTGATGCCCGGCGTGAATTTTCTCTGTTTCCTCGCAGCCGTGAAACCGTAGAAAACGCAGATTGGAATCCACTCATTCTTCGAACAGAGGTCGCTCTTCTGCACGCAGATATCTCGGGGGCCTCACGCCTGTCTACGTTTTTCCTCCCACGTCAACGACATCGGCGAGACTCTCTCCCTCATCTCTCGTCGCTCAAACGCTATCATACCACATACCTTCTAAGGTTCCTCTCAAAACTAGAACTTCTCTGTCAGCCATTTTGGTGAATAATCTATATTATGTACACTATGGTCTGTATAGAGTTGTAGTATAAGCTATTCGAACCTTTTTTTCTCAAATGTAAGAATCAAAAGTCTGAAAAATCTATGGTTATGAAGTGATGGTCCACTCTCAGCGGGAAGCTTTTCGTAGCAGCAGTAAGAAGGTAGTGGCTGAACTGGGAGGGATCCTGTTTCCTCTTTGGGACGCTCCTTCTGTGACTGCTAAAAAAGCGTATTAAAGTAGTGTCTTTGTTATTTATATGTGGCTGGTTTGTTTGTGGCTGGGAAGTAAACATCTGTGGATGGTGCGGTAGTGGACTGGTCCAGGATGGTCCCGTCTTAGGTGGAGAGCAGAGCAGAGCAGGAGGAGGGCCACCAGACACGGGACGCGGGCTGGTTGCGCAGCGGGGAACAGGTATGAGTAGCCAGCGCGATATAGAGTACATCCAGCGACGGCTGGACTCGCTCTATGATATAGACACGAATATTGTGTCGATGCTAGACATTCTCTCATCGGTTATGACGAACGTGCTGGACGGGAAGAGACTGTCGTCGCTGAGTGACAAGACCGAGATAGGCAATGTCAAGAATCAGTTTAAGGAGAACTGCAGCCAGTTTTATGAAAACCTGTCAGACGCCGCGATAGGTCTGAGGAAAGAGATAAAACTGCTCGATAACGTGACCAGCGGGAAGAACCCGATACGGCTGAGAGAAAGCGACAGCAGTACAGGTACAGGAGAAAACAGCGGTGCACTGGAAGAGGAAATTAGTATTCTGCCTATTAACATAAACAAGAAGGCTGTGTGGATAGGCGACTGGAAATTGAAGCAGGTACTGAGTGATCTGGATCTACAGCTGGAGAAGTTCCCCAATGAAGCGCCGACCCCGAGGGCTGACACCTTTGCAGTCAAAGAAGAGGAGACCCCCGCGCTCTGGCCCGAGAAGGAAGCACAGGACACAAAGTTAGAGTTCTCGGTTCCTGAAGTGTCGGAGGATACGGACACTAAAACCACCTTCCCTGATGAAGAGATGGAGGATGCAGAACCTACAGCGAGGCCCGAGGAGAGCGATGTCGATGATCTGTTTGGAGACACAAGCGACGTGAAAATGGAGGGATCGGACGACGGTAATGGTGCGGTAATATAGTCAAGACTAACAGGAACACATAACAAGTAATCGGCTATCAAAGTAACAAAAACAGCGCAACAGCCCCAGCTGAAGCTACTGTGGCAAGCGCAAACGGCCATGCGTTCCGCGTGCCGACGTCTCCAGTCCTGTTAAAGCCAGGAAACTCTTTGTTTACCAATCTCAGTAGCTTGAAGTTGGCGTCCGTGTACGGTGGGTACCGTCTATTGAGCACCACGTCGGCAACGAGGGACTGGCTGCAGACGGTTCTTGCGTGCGAAAATGCCAGAAACGAGTGTATCCCGTGATAGTTCCCGTACCCAGACTGGCCGACACCGCCGAAGGGGCACGAAAACACACCTAGATGGACAATGCACTCGTTAATACAAACTCCGCCGGACCTTACCTCGTCCAGAATGTGTCTCTGTTCCTTCTTGTCTTCGCTAAACACGTATAGAGCCAGTGGCTCGTCGTGGTACTTTTTGACGTCGGAAATCGCAGACTCGAGAGACTTGTACTTCACTAAGGGCAGAACAGGGCCGAAGATCTCGCTCTGCATCAGGGGGTCATCCCACCCAACATCTCTCACTATTGTCGGGGCTATGAAGTTGGTGTTATCCTCGTGTTCCCCGCCGATGATGACTTTCCCCTTGGTTGTCTGTAGCAAGCCAAGGATCCTGTTGTAGGATCTCCTGTCGATAATATGAGTAAACGTGGAATCAGCTTTGATCTCCGCATATGACTCTTTCATAATCGCTATAGCCACTGCCACAACCTCCTCGTAGATATCCTCGTCGACAAGAACATAATCGGTGGCTACGCAAGTCTGCCCGGCGTTCACAAACGCTCCCCAGAGAATACGCCGCAAGCACACCTTGAGGTCTCCGTGATTCTTGGTCAGAAATGCCGGCGACTTGCCCCCTAGTTCAAGAATAGTCGGCGTTACGGTCTTCGCGGCAGCCTCGGCCACAATCTTGCCGACACCGTTGGAACCTGTGAACATTATCTTGTCAAACTTCTGCTTCAGAACCTGCTGGGTTTCGTCTTTAGCACCCTGCACCACTTTCACAATCCCGTCATCAAACGCATCCGTCAGCAGTCCAGCTAATAACGCAGAAAAGCGAGGAGTCAGCTCAGAGAGTTTCAAGAGAACTGTGTTCCCGGCAGCGAGGGCACCGAGAAGCGCCGAGATGGTGAGTTGGAGCGGATAATTGAACGGGGAAATGATCAATACCACGCCAATCGGAATGTGCTCAGTGTGAGTAGATGTGGTCATGGTCGTGGTCGTGTAGTAGGTCGCCTTGACTGGCCCAGCCCACTTCTTCAAGTTCCTGATAACGTATACGATCTCACTCAGTGCCGGAGCAACCTCGAGCAGGAACGTTTCAGGCGCAGCTCTGTGGAAGTCTTCCTGCAGTGCCGCTGTTATCGCTCCCTCGTTATCTTTCACTGCATAATACAGGTTGCGCAGCTGATTCAGTCTGTACTGAACAGGCTTGGTTGTTCCATCTTCGAACACATTTCTCAACCCCACAACGAGATCAGCAATCTCCCCAATAGGAGTATACTGCAAACCGTCTGAACTCATGAAATTCTTAGAGCCAGGTTATATCTCTCCGAGACCGCAGAATAACTAACTGACTACCTGCACCAGGGTATACGTATCCTCTTCCTTGCCACGCCAGAGAGATGCGCGTGTCGAGCGTGGTGTGTGCGTGCGCAGTGCAGTCTGTCACAAGGCCCGAGTGCAAGCCGAGGCCCGATGCTCGGCGGCTGAACTACACATGCTCTTTCATCAGCGACACTATCTTTGTGACGGTGCAGGGTAGAAGGCGCCCAGTTTCTTGCTGGAGTTCTCGCCCCAGACTAATATTTTAATACTGGCCTACGAAGTGGTGTCCGGATGCTGACTGAGAACAGACAAATGTATATATGGGTCACGTGGTTTGGCTTACCCGTTGAAGTGATGATCGATCCTCTGAACTCTATGTAGGCTGTACCGCTGACACACGTTCGCGTAGAGACGTAGGAACACAAATAGTTTTCGCGAGATGTTTAAGCGAAAGTCCAAGGGTACCTCGAGAGGTGTCTCAGTAGCACCGGTTATTGGCTCTGTTGAGAGCATGAAGAATGCTGTGCGTTCCGCAAGACACTCTGACCTGAGCGGGAAGCTGAGCGGAGATACTTTCGGATTCGCTGAGGTGTCGCGATATGGTATTTCTGGGTCTGTGCTTGCTATGGCGTACGACCCGGTACAGAGCCTGATGGCAATCTCGACAGACAGGGGCGATGTGCATGTATACGGAAGACAGCGCGTGGAGGTTGTTTTTGAGCTGGGGGCGGGCCTCCAAATAATAACTCTCAAGTTTGTGAAGGGAATATACCTTATGGCAATAGACACAAAGAGTACGATTCTGGTACTTTCGCTCTATGGGAAGAAGGTTCTGAGCACGTACTCCGCACCGGGTATAGTCACAGCCTGTGAGACTGACTACTCACTGGAATACCTAGTGCTCGGTCTCCAGAGCGGAATGTCGATTCTGTACGATATAGACAATGGTCTGCTCACGCCCTACAGAATTGATCATTTGCAGACACTTGTTCTGCCGAGAGGGCGAATCAGTCCTGTGCTCTCGATAAAGTGGCACCCCAGAGATATTGGAACTCTACTGATAACGTATGAACACTGCGCGGTTGTGTACTCGTTCGCCACGAACGAAATCAAGGCGAGCTTTGTCTACACGCTGGCAGAAGGCGCTCCCGGAGGAGATAATAACAGTACGGGGACGCGGACGCCGTCTTTCATCACGACTATATGGCACCCCAACGGACTCTGTGTTGTTTCTCTGCACGAGGATAACTCCTTTGTGTTCTGGGATGCAAACGACGGAACACTTCTTCTGGCTAGAACTCTGTATGACACTTACGTGAACGAGCCATACGTGGGATCTCCGTCGCTCTCCTCACAAAACCAAAGGCAGAGAATGACACCTATTGTGAAGCTGCAATGGCTATGCGAACACAACTCGGAGCACACGCAACTGCTAGTGTGTGGTGGAGACTCTAATGAGTCGGAGGGAATACACAACTTGACGATGCTGGATTTTGGAAACACGCCGAAGTACTCTATGACGTCTTACAAAAATATGGGGAAGTATTACGCTACTCCCCAGCAGCAGCGGATTTTTCCTGTGTACTCTCACTCTAGTATTATTGATTTCCTTCCCCTTGGCTCGGCATCTCCCTATTTTGCTGGAAATCACGATCCCCAGTACATCATGATCTTGATGGACGATGGAGAGCTGAAGTACTTGAACTACCCTCTGGGGACGCTCAACTACAGGGCCGGAATTCTACCTGCCTCCATCACATGGATAAACCCAAAGGTTACGTGCTCTTTGGCGTCACCGGTTCCTCGGGCACAGTGGCTTGGTATGGTTGGAGCGAAAACAAAGCACGATGAGCCGATTCTCAAGGGAGGTGTGCCCGTGAGGAAACACACGAGGACACACGATGTCCGGTCTGTGCTGATAACAGGCCACGAGGGCGGTTATATCAGAATGTGGGATGCATCTGCCGGTGAGCTCGATGACATGTCTGTTCTCGAGATCGACTTATCAAAGTTCCTACACGATGGTGCCGATGAGATGAGGGTGAATAACCTGTCGTATGCTCCGGAGACAGCCGAGTTGGCGTGCTCGTGTGCTAATGGAGACGTCCTTCTGTTTCGCTTTGGCGTCAACCACGCATACAATCCCAAGATTGGAGACCTGAACAAGAGAATGAGCAGTCTCAGCATGAAAAACAAGCCAGGGAAGAGAAGATCGATAGGGAACGGCGAGGTGCTGACTGACATAAGTGACCGAGCTCCTGGTGATATTAGGGAGGGATTTCTCCCCGTGTCTCTCATCAGAACGCCCAGCCGGAGTGTCACTGCGCTGAAGAATAGCAACGTCGGCTTCGTGGCGGTGGGCTACGAGTCCGGTGAGTTGCTAATTGTGGATAGGCGCGGCCCGGCGATGATATACAGAGAATCCCTCGCGTCGGTTATCGACAGCGTGTCTAACGCCGTGCAGGCAACCGCTATGGAGTTTTCTATAATGGAGCTAAATGATGAGGGCTATTCGTCAATCGTGTTGCTTGTTGGTACGAACATTGGTTCTCTCCTACGTTTTAAGATTGTGCCTTCTCCTGGCGGCAGGTTTGCTGTCAAGTATTACGACTTCCTGGAAACGAACTCTGCTCCGGTAACGCGGATCTCCACCGTTCATGGCGACAAGGGAACACTTGCTTTTGCGAAGGTTGCAGAACTCAAGCAGCTGTCTGAGGGCATAATCATTCCTGCATTTATTATTACCTCCTCGCAGAAGGATGTCAGAGTTGTGAAAGGAAACCGCTCGAAGCTCGCTTACAGCTCGCATGGGGCCACCCAGATAGCCACGTCGGGTCTCTCGGTGGTTTCCTCGGGGAAGAGCTCGTTCTCAACCGTCCTTTGCGTGGTGCTTAACAGTGGAAGTGTCAAAGTGCTGGGAATACCGTCGCTCAACGAAATCGGAGCTGTGTCTCTGCCCTATGCGCTGAACTCTGTGTACTCATCGCATAGCGAGGTGCTTCTTTCTGGGGAAGTGTTGGTGAGAATGAATGAGACAGAGGCGGCCCTGGTGGACATTATCCAAAGGCGCGCGGGAACATCGATAGCAGGTTCAAAGACCGATGTGCTGTACAATGAGAAGATTCCCACTCCACAGAGGCCGGTTGTTAACGCTATGCAGTGGGTTGCCAGGGGACAGAAGCTCATCACCTACAGCGACTTCCGTAACCTCGTGGCTGGCGATCTCGACGGCATCCCGATAACGCGGGAGGCGGAGTTGTCATTTCGCACATCGCCTTACAATCCTGCAAACCAAGGGATCATTAACACAGTTGCCAACTCCTCTCTGCTGGGAAGTCCTAAATCTCCCGACTCTTCGAGGTCTGGTGGGCGCGCTGACAACGATGACGAAGATTTCAAGTACAAGAAACCTGTGAGGAGGTCGAGAGACAGCCTGATTTCAAGCGCCAATCCAATCAAGCAGGCGTACAGATCGCTGCAGAACCAGATTGAGACTCTGGAGGAGACTGGAAACGAGTATGCCATCAACTTCAGGGAGGAGATGAACGCCAGCATCAGAGACGCAGGAACAGGCATTATTTCCGCTGGTCTTAAGTCAAGTTTCAAGTGATATATAGTATTTAGCAATGCCGCGTATCTGGAAATATCTCATGGTGTGTATGTCGGAAGCGACGAGCGAGTTGTTGTAGCGTAGTCTGGCCTGGGCAGAAAAAGAAAGCCTTTGTAAAAACCGAGTATTCCAGTTAGGAACACCATCATCAAATAAACTAGACACATTTCTGAAATCAGCGCATCAGGCTCTACAGTTTCGCATCTTAAAGTATGCCAATATACAATATTTTATCTTTTACGGTATACTGGGAAATGCTCGCATTTAGACTGTCGGGTAAAAAAGAGCGATCGTCAAACAACAGCCACGGGGAAACACTGAAATTGGCGCACATCATGAACAAGTGTTCGCACATCCACGGAAGTATCACGCGCGGAATCGTATGAGTGTATATATTTCACCAGTGGCATAATTTTGAGCCCGAGTGGAGCTCGTAAGGTGTAATATATTTTTCCAAGTGGTCGGCGGCGGTGGGGGGAATGTTTTTTCATGCAGTCTGACTGAGCCGACTGAGCTGCTGCGAGTGGAAGGAAGGAAGGCCCGGGGCCCCACACGCGAACGTGCGTAGTTGGACGAATCTGTCTTTGGCAGGTAGGTAAGCAGGCACATTGGAAGAGACGGAATACGGAGTGAATTATATATATATATTCCACTGACTACTTACGTAAGTAAAACTGTAGAGAGGTTGTTCCCGCCTAGTCAAGGTCCCAATCTTCATCTTCATTTGCTGGCGGTCCTTGCGGCTGTGGTGGCCCTCCACTTGCCGCTCCCGTTCCTGCTGCTGTAGCGGCATTCGTGGAAGAGGCAGTGGTTCCATCTCTATTGACAGAAAAAGAGTGCACAGCCACTTGTGGGGCCCCGTTGCCACTACCCGCAATATTGTTCCGTATGAAATTGGAAACCCCCGAGATCATTGCGTTTATGGGCAATGCGTTGACCGGAATCTGCGCACTATTGTTTCCTGTATCTGGCCGCGCCGGACCCACTGTAGGTTGCTGCTCTGGACTAGCACCGGTCCGTGTCTGAGCCTGTGGATCGCTTCTTGCCCCATTCGTGTTAACTGTCGCAGCAGCTCCATCTGCAGCACCATTTCCGCTCCGGTTTCCCCCAAACAGGCCGTACAAAGCGTTTGCTATTACCGCAGGACCTCCGCCAGGCGCTCCCTGTCCCGCCTGCGCAGTGCCGTTGAAGAGGTTCTCCACAAAGTTCTGGTTGTTGTTGTTGTTGTTGTTCGTATTAGGGGTGTCACCTGCAGCATTCGCAGCTGTGCTGTTGTTAGCAGGCCCTTCGGTGTTGCCCCAGTTGACATTCCCTGTACCACCGAGCGACTGGCGTACTATATTGCGCATAACTCCGGATATGTCTGTTGGGTCCATCATTACAGTCAGATTTGAAATAGGGCTCCCATCTGGGCCGATAGCAGTACCAGTTGGCACCTCTTGGATTCCAAAAGGGCTGAACTGCTCCAGGTGCTGTCTGATATCAGAAGGGTAGCACCTGTCAATCTCCTCTTGACTGTAGCCTTGCTGTATGGCCCTGCTCTGTGCTAGTCTCAGACACTCCCTCAAGTTCTGCATGAACGTCTTCAGAGGAGGAGCATCGCCGTCCCTCGAAATCTGAACGGCTTTGCTGTACGCCGTCAGGGACCCGATAGCATTTCCTTGGTACAGATACGCAAAGCCCAATCGACAGTGCGCTGCTATGAGGGAAGGGTTCAGCGCTATGCTCCTCTCAAGATCCTCTATGGCCTCGTCCATGGCACTCAGAGCAATAAATGCTGCAGCTCTGTTACACAGCAGCTGATCAGAGTTCGGTTCCAGCGATAGCCCGCTGGTATAGTCGGCAAGGGCTCCAGCATACGCATGTGCCTTCATTTTCTTGTTACCGCTTTTTCTCAGGGCATCCACATCTTCCCGAAGACTCCTCGACATCGCGCTTAGGTATTTGTGTGTGTTTTTGGCGCTGGTCGGTGTTCACCGAAATCCAACTCTTCCATCGCCTTCTCGTGATCCCCATCGGAGTTTTGTCTGCGCACTCCTCATCGTAGTGGCATTGCTTGCCACAGACAGTGAGTGAGTGGGGGGGAAAGGTCTATAGTTCAAGGGAAAAATAACAGCAGTACTGCCCAGAAATTGCGATGGCTTTTGAAACAGATACTGGGAAAAATGGGGCGATAAAGTTTTTGGATCTCGGAGAAGACATCATCGTCAACAATGTCATTCCCAAATTAGATAAGCTGGATATTGAGGCCCTGAGAAATACATGTCACACTTTGAACAGATTCACAAATGAGTCACTTGTTTGGAGGCAGCTCTTCAGGAAGACTTTCGGAGATGATCCCACACCTCTAAATGTTGCTTCCTATAAGTGGCCAGAGCTGTATAAGCTGAGATCAAATGCCAAGCTGTTTTCGTGGGGCACACCAGCAGGCTCGAGATTGGGCTTCAATCTGCGTGACATCCCCGAAGACCACAAATCGCGAGTCGGATTTGAGCATAGCGTGGTCCTCCCAACTCAGGTGACGGCGTTTAAGAAGTGCATACTTGCAGATGTGACGGCAGGTGGGTTTTCATTTCAGATTCTCACAGGTGACGGTAATCTGTATAGCACTGGGTTCGCGTGGAACGGCGGTCTAAGGACCGGACCAGGACCAGCTCGTGATGATGATTTTCCTAGGCTCAGGGATGGTCCAACTATAGGGGGTATAATGCCTATTCCGCTGCAGTATATGCGCGGTGGAGAAACAACGGCCCCTAACAACATGCATATCAGAAGGGGAGGCGGCACTGTTGTGAGGGTACTCGATCCTTTGAGAACTGGAAGGCACCGCTCCAATGATGCAGCACCGGCTCCGGAGCCTTTGCCCGTACCGCGTTTGCCTGAGCCCACGTCTGCTTCAGTCCCGCTCGCACCTACTCAGTCCTCCGAGGAACCATCCTACTCCAGGGAGGACATCACCACGGTGGGAAAATGCTTAAATAAGATGGTCACGCCGACAGATTCCAAATTTGTGAGTGTGAGCAGTGGGAGAGCTCACTTCATCGCGCTTGACGACTCAGGAAACATATGGACGTGGGATAACATGAATCTCGGCGATATAGGAATCCGGCTACAGTTTCTGAACCCTGACGGAACGAATCTGATAAATGAGCGCAATATCATAGTCAGGGCGGTTGCAGGCTGGAATATCAGCACGATTTACGTACTCGGAGTCGGCATAGTTGTTTGGAACAGAAGAGACCCCTTCCGTAGTTTCGAGGACCGGGCGACCCCAGTCAATGCCAATTACAAAATTATACGGGGGACCGGGGACTCGAACGGGCCCAACAGGATAGTGGACTTTGTTGCTCTTGATAACTTTATTATCTTCATAACGGCAAAGGGAAGCATTTACAGGCAGAGCTTGGACGATTTCGATGCGTTAGAGACGTACCCGTTCTACTTGCTGACAACCTTCGAGAAGTACGTTGGGGAACACTCTGATACGTCTTCTGATGTCAAATTCATCAAGCTTTCTGGTTCGTTCAGGACATTTGCTGTGTTCAGCGATGATGGACAAGTGCTAATTGGCGATAAGGATTCCACTGCTAATACGCAGTCGCAGACAATCAAGATCATCGGCGCTCTGCAACACAAAGACTGCGTATCCGTGGCTGTAGGAGATTATCACTTTCTCGCCCTGCTCAGGAATGGGACCCTGTTGTCCTGGGGATGTGAATCAAACAGCTGTGGATGCCTGGGTTTGGGAAACAAGGAAGCTGTGTTGACTCAGGGAGGGACGCTCTCAAACCGTTCACTTGTTGTGCAAACTCCCACAGAGGTCAAAGTGGACGGAAAGGTTCTCGCCATAGCTGCTGGAGGCTGGCAGTCGTGCGCGATTGTTGCTCCTTCGGAGGCCATTGCCACGATTAAATAAATCTGAAGAGTATCTCGATAAGGTAGTTCCGTACACAGTCGACTCGCCCGATGAGCTAGCTCCCTGGCATCTGGGCTCAACGGCGGGGGGCGAGCGGGCTGACAATTGTCCTGTGAACAAGGAGATATGGGCTTCTGGGCGGCGGGAGACTCGCATATCGAGGAAATGCAACAAATGGACTCGTCCATCTCACTGCCAGCCGTCTCTAGGCTTACCAGAGAGTCTTGCGTGTCTCCAAAAGGCGTCCGCTCCTTCTTGAAGCTATCCAGGTTGGCAACAGATGACATCCTGAAACAGCATATGAATAATCTGATGGGCCACCACGAATCTAAGTATGTGTCCTCCGGTAAAAGTAGTACAGTGGTATGCAATAATTTCATAGCTGAAGTGTTGTTTCCGTCGTGGAGATCCAGGTTAAGTGCAATAGAGTTCTGCGAAAGCGAATCTGTCAAGATGAGAGAGGAAGTCGATAGACAAGCTGACGAGCTGAAAGGACAAAGAGAACTAGTAGATGCCCGAATTGACCCTTATGGGGCCAGGGATATAAAAGATGAGTTGGAGTTGAAGTATCAAACTATAGACCAGATGAAAAGCTGGGCTGATAACGAGAGAAAGATTGAGGGAATCGTGCGTGGGCGCAGCATTGAAGTAATTAATGACGTATGCAAAACCAAGTCATCCCAGGGGATTGATCTCGAAGACGAGTTTAACAAGTGGAGAAGCTGAAGATGACGACGTGCTACGTTAGAGGATCAAAACTTTTTATTGAGGAGAATCTTCACATCATTTTGTATATATAAGGGAAATGTCCAACGAAACCGTAAACCACTTACAGTAACAAATTCGCTCGAGATCTCTTTTCGCCTCGTCAGCCGAACTTTCTATTTTTGTTCGCATTTGCAGAAGCAGCTGCCGCAGCCGCGGCAAACATATTCTGCTGTTTTGGTCTCAGCATGTTCATCGTTCTCTGCTGCTTCTCAAACAGAAGCTGTTGCTGCTCTTTCTGCTTTTTTGAGCTAACGCTATTCGCTGGGTTGTTCTCTTTTATAGACAGAGTGCCCATTCCCTGAACCAGTTGGGGGCTCCTCGCAGCTTTGTTAGACACTCCATTGGCTGATGACGGTCTGCTCGAGCTTGGCTCCTGCGCAGTAACAGGAGAGCCGTGGCTGCTGTGATCGGAAAGACTGCCCGAGGAAGTGTTCTTCGAGCCGGAAGATATACGTCTTCCAGAGTTTGTCTTCTCAGCACGCGATGAACTGCCATTTCCATCGTTGAGCTTGCCCTCTTCGCGCACAGATGGTCCCCTCTTTGGAGAGGGTTTGCCGAGTAGCTCTTTCGCCCTCATTAGTGACTCAATCCAGGAAATCTCTTCATTCACCAGGAACCCAACGCGGAAGTTCTCAGGCGCCGTGCTTGTCGTGTCAGTCTGGACAGATTTCAGAAAGATAAGCTTATTCAGGTTCATCAGCTCCAGAATGAGATACCCTGTCTTGTTTTCCTCATCAAATTCGTAGTCATACATCGAAACGTTCTTGTTCGTCAGCCTTATTTCAAGGATACTAGTGTAAAAAGGAAGTGCCCGCACTTTAGATGAATTCTGTGGTATCTGTGATTGAGAAGGAGCCACCAACTCGTAAATAAGCAGCCTCGCCGAACTGGTTATTATAAGAAGACAGTTTTTGGAATCTTCCGTGAGCTTCGCTAGATTGTTGTTGATGATTGTATTCAAGATCGAATCATCCAGAGTCTGCTGTTGCCCATTTGAATCAGCAGGTCCTGATTTGTACGCCAACTCGGTCTTATAGATACTGTCCAACTTCAAAATATGTTCGTTGCTTTGTAACTTGTCTGTAATGTCCCTTGGGATGACTACGTCCCGCAACACAGGGTTAACGGATACGTAGCTCTTCATCTCTGGTTTCACCGCCGGTTTGCCACTCACCTGGCCAGAGCCGTTAGAAGCGGACTTCTTCATCTGTGCACTCCTATTCTGGTTCATCAAATCCCCAACTGCACTAGCAGCACTATGGGCAAGCGACTTTGCCCGTGTGCTCTGTTGAATCGGAGCAGGCGCATTTCCCTTGGGTGCGACCGCAGCAGGCTTGCCAGGAATGCCCAGATTCGCTGGTCTAGAGTCTGCAGCATCCACAGTCTGCTTGGTGGACCAGTCTCTGCTGTCAGCATCACCCAGAGAGCCCCGTCCTGGCGCCTTCTGCGGCTGCGTAAAACCCGCTGCTCGGTTCGACCGGTACGAGGAAAAAGTAACATCCCTTGGGGACTGTAAACTGTTCCCATTTGTAGGAGTGCTGCCCTGCCGTGAGGAGTTGGAGGCAGAACTAGAGCCCCCTGCAAACTGCAGGCTGCTCCTTCTCTCCTGTAGCTGGCTCTGTCTTGGATCAAGCTCGATGGCCTGACCTCTAACTTCCCTCACACTCTGCTCAAAACTATAGCTCACGTCCGCCTGTGCACTGCTGTTAGAGTCGAAACGTTGTTCCCCATTTGTTATTTTCTTCTCAGGCACAGGCTGATTCCGCGAAGCTGCTGCTGCCGCATTAAGCGCGTTGGCGTCATCCCTCTGCTTGATTTTGATCCTCTCATTCTTCTCAGCTAACTTTTGCGATAGCACTCTGCTCATGGTCTGCTGAGTGACAACAGGCTCTGAAACTTGCTTCTGTAGTACTCTATTCGGTATAGAGTTGATGTTGCTTTTCAGAATCGGGCCGGTAGTCGGTAGTTGGTTTTGAATAGGCACCGTCTGCGGCGCAAGTGGTGGCTCGGGTTGCCGCACAGGTAATTGTGGGCCCTGTTGCTGTAGCCGCCTAGGCTTCGCAATCTGAGGACTCATCTGACGCTGCGGTGACGCCCGACGAATCTGGGGTTCCGAAGATCTTCTGGGAGGAGGAAGGCCGATAGCCGTGTTCGCTCCCAGTGTCCTAATGTAAATAGCAGGATTGTACTGCTCCAGTTTCGGTACCTTGCGTTTCCATACAAAATCCTTGTTTGCCCAGTCAACTCCCTTGAACCATTCGTGGCCCTTGACTTGTTCTATGTCCAATCTCTCGTCTGGGTCGAGAATCAACAGCTTAGCAACAAGGCTCTTGATTTCAGACGGTATGAAGTAGTTCGGGAACTCGAAATCGAGCGCTATTATCTTCTCAAACGTCAGATACTCTGTTCTGCCCTTGAAGGGCGGTCTTCCAACGATCAGCTGATATAGTATACACCCAATGGCCCACAAATCGCACTCAAACCCCCACTGGTTATACTTCAGCAGCTCTGGTGAGACATACTCCGCCGTCCCCACAAAAGAACCGTTCCTGTTGCTCGCAGACTGGACCCCGTCCGAGCTTTCGTCGTCCTCGGAGTCATTCCCGTTCTCCTCGTCGTCTTCTATTCCCACAGTTTGCTGTTTTCCCAGCACCAACTTTTTAGCAGCTGCTGATTCTACAGTCTGGCAGTCTATAACCTTTGCAGCCCCAAAGTCTGTGATCATCAGTCTCCAGTCGTGGCTAAGTAAGATGTTTTCAGGCTTGAGGTCTCTGTGGATAATGCCCTTGGAGTGGATAAACTCGACGGCATCCACTAGCTGAATCATGTAATACTTAGTAACACTCTCGCTCAGCGAGCCCAGCTTGCTGATGAGAGAAAGTAGCTCTCCATTGTTTGCATAATCTATTACAAAATAGAGGGAGTCAATGTCCTGAAAAGTGTAGTGAAGAGTCACTATACCGGCATGATGCCCCAGCTTATTCAAAGTAGTCTTTTCAATGTTGACGTACTTTATCTTTTTCTCCTGGACAATCTGCTTTTTCGACAATATCTTAATAGCGTATGTCTTATGGTTATGGATTGATATGCCTTTGAACACTTTTGAATAAGATCCAACTCCAATGCAGTCTCCAAACTGGAAATCCTTAGCTGTTCTTTTCCTAGACATCATACAAGACCTCTAGGTGACACATCCACAAAGCGGTCTAAAATATACAGAGAAACCTGAGCTCTGCCGAGTTTCTTGCTGTAGCAGTATATCTCCCCTGTCTCAAAACGTAACACAAAAAACTGACAGTGAGTTTTGAAGGACCACTCACGAACTCGCTCTACTTTTGTGAGCCTCTGCAGCAACGAATACCACTTCAAGTGTTTAGTGAGCGAGGCAGACAGCAGCGTGGTGGTTCCTTTCCTTCTCTCGTTTCTCGAGCAGACGTAGCCTATGAGCCCGTCGTTGTTGGCAATTACTAGTTTAGATGTGTGGAGGCGCGTACAGGATCACTTGACACATTTAAACGTACCGAGTAAGGAAAGAATAGCTGTTATCTGTGACTGGTCTGGCTCGCTGAAGATTGATGAACACTAACAGCTTGTGTTGCGGTGGAGACCCAGACGAACACAACGTGTAAAATACAAAGTTCCTGAGGCACCGACCAACTGGCCTGATAAACCACGGCCTTATGCTACACGAAAATAAGGTCAACGGTGGCCAGACCGCTGTTCCACTATGTATTCTACACTTACGGGCGCTAGACCCTCTTTTTCGCTCTTCGCCGCTTGCGTCCTCTGTGCGGTGTCGGGGGGTTCGCCGTAACAGCGGACGCGCCAGCACTGGCTTTTTCACTGTTCTTTCCGCTCTCCGTATCCGACTTTATCAACACCAGTCCCACAAAAGTACCTATCACACTGGCTCCCAAAATCATTATCAAAACCGGTATTCGTATTGCCCACTCTCTAGGTAGAAAAAGCTTGTGTGCGACATTTGAGCTATCGAGAAACGGTAGCAGGAATACCCAGGCGGTATAGTACATAAAAGTGAGCGTGACTATGGCCAGCATAGCATTCGCCAAACAGCAATTTCCTCACCCTCTTTTGAACACCCGAGTGTGTTTACAGCTGGTTCATTAGGATGGCTCAACGCTCCTGGCCGAGACGAGAGAGAAGACAGACAAGTGTGTCAGGCACACTACGATTACCAGCGCGACAACGGTCGATGAACACACTAAGATGTACTCCTGAATCATTAGCATGCTGCCTGACCTGAGCGGTAGCTCGCGAACACTGCAAGGGTCGGTGAAAGATTATATGGTTTCAGAAGGTGGCCTCGGCATGATACCAATGAGAGTCGACCCGCCCGCTGTCCTCTTCAACAGCAGAGTACCACTAATTGCTTCATCAAAGGTATGACGATGGCAGGGCGTCATGCTCTGTGAAGGTCGATACTCGCAAGTGCGGGCGTAGTGCTACACAGCGTGGTAGTCATTGCCGATTAGTCTGTATCTCCGTTGGGTGGGCGTCCAGAAATAGTAATAGTAGTGCGCTGCGAGCCACGGGATTCTAGTGCAAAGCAGCTCGCTTCCTGGCTTGCTCACTTTCCTCTCCCTCTCTCCCTCCCTATCAATTGTGTAACCTTGATCATCTGTTAATCATGTCAATGCTAGTCGGATCCGCTTTACGTGCTGCCAAAACCCAGAGCAGAAGCTTAAACAACCTGAGCTCGGTGAGAACTAAGGTTTCTCTCCCGGCTCTAGACTGGGACTTTGGTGCTCTGGAGCCATACATCAGTGGACAGATAAACGAGCTTCACTACACCAAGCACCATCAGACCTATGTGAATGGCTACAACGCAGCCATTGAGCAGCATATTGTCGCAACTAAGGCCGGTGACGTGAAGAAGACCATCGAGCTACAGCAGAACATCAAGTTCCACGGTGGAGGCTACTCCAACCACAATTTGTTCTGGAAGAACCTGTCTCCAACCAGTGCAGAGGGCGGTGTTTTGCCTTCTGCGTCATCCGAGTTTGACAAGCAGATCAAGAGCCAGTACGGATCGATCGACGCTCTGATCAAGCTGACAAATGAGAAGCTGGCCGGTGTCCAGGGGTCGGGCTGGGCTTTCATTGTCAAGAACAAGGAGAATGGTGCCATTGAGGTTGTTCAGAGATACAACCAGGACACTGTCACAGGCTCGCTGGTGCCTCTGATTGCCATTGACGCCTGGGAGCATGCGTACTACCTACAGTACAAGAACGTTAAGGTTGACTACTTCAACGCTATCTGGAATGTTATCAGCTGGACTGAGGCTGAGAGACGCTTCAATTCAGCGTGAGCGGATACCTCTCTTGCACAGTATATATTGAATACTCTATGGCAGAATTAAAAATTAAATCTCAATATTGCGTAAATTCACGCAAGTCGCTCCCGCGCCGGGAGGCGCGAAATCATCGGCATTGATGTGTGACGTTATGTATGTTTCCACATATTGATTTATAGTTTATCATATATAGTAAGGACAATTACAGCACAGCACCAAATCCGAAGGTAACTTTGATAGATCTAATGTAGTACTCCTCAAAATTGCCCTGTACTGCGTCCTCTTCTCCAACAGGTATCCCCTTCAGGAGTATTTCCATCTTCGTCTCATAGTCATTCTGGTGGAACTGAAACGACAAGTTACAGAAATACCCCGACTTCCAGTCTTTCAGTCTCCACAGCATGTCTATCTGCTTGTTCGGGACGAGTTTTACTATCTTCCCCTGGATGTTTCCTCCAAACAAGTCAAAGTCGGTTCCCTCTGTTGCCGAGATATGAGCCTGCGACCGTGACCACGCCTCTACGCGTGGTTTCTCCAGTAGCGTCAGGTACAGCTGCTCTGCGGATGTATTGAACACTGGCTCCAAGTGTAGAGTTGACGAGTTGTACTGCGGAACCGTGCCGCTTGTCTGTGAGTGCGTTTCCGCGTGGGGCGCAGCCGCAGACGACGACCCCGACTTCCGGGCATCTTCCTTCTTTGACTCACTCTTAGGTGGTGCCCTGCTCTCCAACTGGTTCTCCTTGGTGAGCTTGGAGTCGACTTTGTCAGAGGAGAGTTGAATGTCCGAACTCTGTGCTGCGATGAGGTCTTTGCCGAAGCTGCTAAGTATCTTCCTCAGTTTTGGAATCAGTTCGGTCCTTATGACGCCCTTCAGACTCTGCTCGGTCCCGGCATCGACCTTCCCGTGTGTGCTCACATCAAACTGATAGTCATCGTACTCGGAATCGTACGCAACCTCGGGAACCGTGATTGATCCCGTAACCTTCTCTTCAGCACCGCTCGAGCCCTCAAAAGCAAGAACCAGCTTGAGATCAAAAAGAGATATCACTTTCCCCTTTCTCTGACACACCTCCACGTCGCCCTCTACAGATGTAACCTTTGACACTTCCACACGGGTGGACGAATTTCCCGCGGAGACACCCGACAGGTGCGACCCAAAGTACTCCCGCGACCAGTCAATGCAGTTCTTATCCACCCAGTGCCAGTTATTAGGATTGTGCACCACCATGTTGCTATACTGCTTGAGCACAAACGTTCTCTTTCTTCTGTCTCCCACTCTCTCTCTCTCACCTCAGATCTATGTGGATTTTTCTAGAAAAGTCGTGTGTCGTGTGATTGTTGTGCACACGACCTCGAACCCCATCCCCGGTCTTCGGGCTCTGAATACCAATGGTAGAAATGTACGCATACCGGCGTGGATGAGAGTGAGAGAGCACTGACTCTGTGCTTGAGCGTGTGTGTGCGTTCAAGAGAAGAAAAGGTGGGTTTTTAGCGCGCAGCTGACTGAGGGGGTGTCCTGTGGGGGTGCAGAAACTCGTAGGCCGTTATTCCAGGAACACCCCCCGTCGAGTGACCGCGCGCTGGTATTCCCCCTCTGTATATTCTGTCTCAGCGCGTCCCGCCGGGCCACTGCGTTCATCGGGTTGTGTTCTGTGTCCTTCCTCTCGGCCAGACTGAGAGCACGGTGCTCCACTTCGTGACCCCTCTCTGTAACCCGGTTACCCTCCCCTTTCCGCTGTCGTGATCAGCTAATTTTAACAGAACAAAGCGAAAACACCGAACTTCTTTTTCTCGGTAGCCAGATATACAGGAGGACTGTTAACCTGTTAACAGCTGTTCGCGGTTGTGTTCTTCATATAGTGTGTTATATTACGCAAAAATAACAAAAAAATAAGCTACTGAGAGCACTGCGATATTTCATAAAATGATAGAGTTACCAGTTCTGAAAGACTACGGCATAACTTCCTCGTCTGGATTTCTTCCGAGCGAATATCCCTTAGAGAGATTGCCCGAGGAGTACTATAAGCCATGGGAGGACATTGTTGCTGTTCTACCGTCGTTGATTTTAAGCAGGCGGGTGAGAAAAATTATTGACCGCTTGCCCGTGCTTTCCGCAGCGAAGTTATCAGGCGATGACGAATACAGGAGAGCTTACTCGGTGCTCTCGTTCCTGTCGCACGCGTACATATGGAGCCTGGGTGAACCAACAAATAAGCTCCCCAAGCAATTGGCAGAACCGTATCTCGAGGTTTCAGACAAGTTGGGCCTCCCCGCGGTGGCCACATACGCTGCACTGTGCCTCTGGAACTACAGACGGATTCTCCCCGAAGACCAAGAGGGCGAAATGAACCTCGATGAGATCACTACGATAAACACTTTTACGGGATCGATCGACGAGAGCTGGTTCTACCTTGTGAGTGTCTACTTCGAGCACAAGGGCGGGCGTGCTCTGCAGTATGGGCTGGACGCTATTAAAAGCGCGAGAATGGGTCTGTCTGACAAGGTTGCTGAGTCTCTGCGGAAGCTCGCAGAGAGCATCGATGAGCTCGGGAGCGTGCTTATGAGAATGGAGGAGATGTGTGACCCCCACGTGTTCTACTACAGAATAAGGCCCTTCCTTGCTGGTTGGAAGAATATGAGCGATGTGGGCCTCGGCGCCGGTGTCTTTTACGGCGATGAGACTGTTCCAAGAGCGTACTCTGGTGGGTCGAATGCCCAGAGTTCATTGATACAGGCCATAGATCTGATTTTGAACGTGGAACACCGCTCAACGGGGCAGGCGCCGGCCGATGGAGGCTCAGAAAATCCATTCATGAATGAGATGAGGAAGTACATGCCAGAAAATCACAGGAGGTTTTTGGAACACCTGGGGAAAGTTAACTGCATAAAAGAATATGTGCACTCGCACCAGCGCGATTCGGAACTTGTGCTGGCGTACGATGCCTGTCTTGCAATGATGAAGTCGTTCCGCGACAAGCACATCCAGATTGTGACGAGGTATGTTATTTTGCAGTCGCAAAAATCGCAGAAGCTGGGATCGTCCACTACAAAGACCATGCGCTCCGGATTAGCCAAGAGCAAGAAGGGCGGAGAGAGAGGAACCGGGGGAACCGCTCTACTGCCTTTCCTTAAACAGTGCAGAGATGAGACCGGTGAGTCTGCCGCAGGAAACTGGGGTAGAAGGATTCTCACAGACGGCATGCTGAAGCTGAAGCTAGATACTGGCGATGACGACAGCGACTCCAAGACTATAGGTCTAGCCGGTTCGTGGAAGGATGATAAAAGCAACGTCAAAGGCGGTCACTGGTGAGTTACGAAGTTGCAAATGGGGATATGGTACGTAGTTTAGGAACGTAATTAAGGAATGGAGAGATAGTGCTTACAGTAAATGGTCTTTTCATTAAAATTACAATTCACACCAGTAGAACCGACACCTGTACATAACTACTATTTGCCAGCACCTTACTCGTCCCTTTTTCTCTTTTTCCTGCCGTTATTTGGGGTACCTCCAGCGCTGTCTTCGTCGTCCTCTTCGAAGTCCACGGAGCCATTACCGCCCGAAGAGCTACCCAAAACCGAGCCATTCGTGCCATTAGCGCCGTTTATCTTCTTGAGATGTCTAACGTAGGTGGAGCTGCTCAGGGAAAATATCCTATCGTCATCGCTGAATATTATCCTCTTCCGACTGTTGGTAGAAGTGTTCGAGTTCTTTGTGAAATTCTCAAAGCCTTTGATTATGTTCCCGTATGAGCTTTCAGATAAATAGGCCGTTTCCTTATTGAATATATCCTCCTCCAGCTGCGTCAGCTGTCTATCAAGATTGCGCTTGTTCAGTATCTGCTCATGCAGTTGCTTCTTGAGCTTCTCGTACTCGCTCAGCTGGGACGTTGGTTCAGGCATTCTGTCTGCCCCTTTGTAATGGTATCCCAGTAGCCCCGACTCCTGTGAATTGCACTTTCACCACCTAATGGGAAGTGTACCTCACAAAACAGTCGCTCAACGCGACTTGAACTTAGCGGTTTTCTTCATTCGAGGAAGCTGTTTCAATAACAAACAGAATACGGCTCTCGCTCTCAAGGCTGGGGTCAGTGACATGGATTTTGGAATTAGTTCTGTGATAATTGACGGGGGGTCGAATACGACGTATGCAGGTCTCTCCACCGAAGAGCAGCCGTCTGTTGCGTTCCCCTCGCAGTACTCGCAGTCTCCGAGCGGTGACATAATAATGGGTGATGAGATAAATGAGCACCCAGAGAATGAAATATTTACGCTCTACCACGATGGCCTTGTGTATAACTGGGATCATCTGGGGAAGAACTACCAGTACGTGTATGATAAGCTCCGAGTTGACCCTAAAGAGGTTCCGCTGGTCGTGACGGAGAGCTGCTGGAATACCAAGAAGAACAGAGCGAAAAACTGCGAGATAGCATTTGAGGAGTTTGAGGTTCCCGTTTTCTCGCTGTTGAAGTCACCCATCTGTACGTCATACGGTATAGGCAGAGCCACTTCGCTCGTCATTGACCTGTCGAGCTGCACCACAAGCGTCAGTCCGGTGTACAACGGAAACATACTCAGCAAGGGTGTCCAGCATACAAAGCTGGCTGGAGACTTTCTCAACTTGCATGCTCTGAGCTTCCTCAAAAAGAGACTGGGCACCGAAGACATAGAGTCGTATTTAGTACCGAGGAAGTTCGAGAACACGAAGTTGTCAGAGTCATTCAAAATATTTCAGGTCAACAAAACGCTGACGGATCTCAAGGGGTGCCTTGCTGCTATATCGCCCTACCCGGTAACAGTGGAACAGCAACATTTACAACACAGTATAGGACAAGAGTTGACGTTGAAGAGTTACGAGCTGCCGGATAGAAAAATCGTCCCAGATCTTGGAATAGAGCAGTTCCAGCTAGCTGAACCGCTGCTTCAACCGCTGTCGTACAGCAACGCAAACCTTCCCGATGTGAAACTGGTTGCCGATTCTACACTTGGGCTAACGGATCTCATTTTGAGCTCTCTGAAAAAACTAGAGGTCAGCGGGGATGTGTATCAGCAGCTGCTAAAGGGAATTATCATCACTGGTGGTACTTCATTCATACCAGGCTTAGAGCAGAGGATAATAAACGACCTCGCAAGGATCCTGCCTAACTTCACCATCCAGACATACTGCAATACGGATCTGTCTGAGAGAAATTTCAGTGCGTGGAACGGTGCGGTGATTCTCAGCTCAATTACTGCCGGTGACTTGGACAACGTTTTCATTAGTAAGCAAGACTACGAGGAGTATGGCGAGACACTGGTCTTTGAGAGATTCAAGTGATCTATATATGTATTGTAAACGGCTATCAGCTCCAGAATAAAAAGGAAGGGCCTTAATCTTAGTTTTTTGCGTGGTGCTACCATTTTTCAGCGACTCGATTGCACGAAAACTTGAAAAATAGTCCTACCTCTTGTCTCAGACTTCCAAAAAGAATATTGTTATCACCTTGTTTGTTCGTCACTATTAAGTGCATGTTCCGTAGGCTGCCTCTGAGACACTTTACGAGAAACATGTCTAGCGAAGTGGGTTCAGCGGCCACCGCTGCACTAAAGCATGAAGTCAAAAGTGCACAGGGTAAAAGCGGTTCTAAGAAGTCCTCCAAGAAGGAGCAGCAGTTCACTCTGAAGACCCCTAAAGGTACAAAGGACTGGGCAGACAAAGATATGATCATCAGGGATGCGATTTTCAACCATCTGTCCACCCTTTTCAAGAGACACGGAGCAGTTACGATTGACACCCCGGTTTTTGAGCTGAGAGAAATTCTGGCGGGTAAATATGGAGAAGACTCAAAACTCATATACAACCTGGAAGACCAAGGCGGAGAACTGACGTCTCTGAGATATGACCTGACAGTTCCATTTGCTAGATTTGTCGCTATGAACGCAATTTCTTCAATCAAGAGGTATCACATTGCGAAGGTTTACAGAAGAGACCAGCCAGCTATGACCAAAGGAAGAATGAGAGAGTTCTACCAGTGTGATATCGACATTGCCGGAAATTATGATGTCATGGTTCCCGACTCTGAGATACTGAATATCCTCGTTAACGGTCTGGCAGGGCTTGGCATCAAGGAGTTCAAGGTGAAACTGAATCACAGGAAAGTACTGGACGGTATCTTCCAGGTTTGCGGAGTGAAAGACGAAGATGTCAGAAAAGTGTCCTCAGCGGTTGACAAGCTAGACAAACTTCCTTGGGATGCTGTTAGGAAGGAGATCACGGTGGAAAAGAACCAGTCCGAAGAAGTTGCTGATGCCATTGGCGTCTATGTTAAACTCAGTGGCAGCATACGGGAAGTGCTAGAGATCCTGTTCAAAGACGAGAAGCTTACGTCCAACGAGTCGGCTGCTGCCGGTCTGAAAGAGATGCTAGTCCTCGCCGATTACGTGGAGGCGTTTGAGATTTCGGAGTATCTGTCGTTTGATTTGTCGCTAGCCAGAGGATTAGACTACTACACAGGCTTAATCTACGAGGCTGTCACTTCACAGTCCGCTCCTCCCAAAGATGCGGCAGAGAAGAAAGCGAAGGCAAAATCTGAGAAGGCTGACGATGATGAGGATGCCTCTGAGTACGTCGGTGTTGGGTCTATCGCAGCCGGTGGCAGGTACGACAACCTAGTCGGTATGTTTTTGAACTCTACCGGCAAGGGTAAGGCGCAGTCGATCCCATGCGTGGGTGTATCTTTCGGTGTTGAGAGAATCTTTTCGCTCATTAAGCAGAGACAGGGATTGGATTCTAAAGTTCGTGCCTCCCACACGCAGGTTTACGTTATGGCATTTGGCGGTGGAGAAGGTTGGAATGGGTTTCTGCAGGAGCGAATGAAAATCGCGCAGAGGCTATGGGCTGCCGGTATTGAATGCGAGTATTTGTACAAAGCCAAGGCCAATCCAAGAAAACAGTTTGAGGCTGCTGAGAAGTCGGGATGTCCTATTGGTGTCATATTAGGAAAAGAGGAGTACCCCGAAGGTAAGCTTAGGGTCAAGGTTTTAGGTACTGGTGAAAACGATGATGGCGAGTTAATCAGCATTGAGGACCTAATCGATGTTGTTGAAACAAAATTGCAATCTCTGAAGGTTGATGGTCTCGACGAAGTTACCCGTTTGGTCAAAGGCCTCTGACTATCTAATACAACAGTAAAGTGATTGTATGTATGTAGTGGGCTCGTTGCAAATGACTAGTGGGCCGAAATATTCCGCAATGCTAGCTGCGCGGTAAATAAATATAATTGGAAAAAAAAAGGTTGACAAATGCTCCAGGAGGGGTTCGAACCCACGACCGTCGCGTTCCTCACACGACCGTGACATCAGCATAGACGTCGTTTGAACGGCTATAAGCACGAAGCGCTAACCTCTGCGCCACTGGAGCACCTGCTGTTGTGATACGCTTTTCGCACTAACATCCTAAGTGGCGTGCTTTTCCCATTTAAGCGGGGTACATCACGTACCTACCTCAATTGTGAAACGCTGCGATACTGGTTTGACTGGGTCTCCCACATCAAGAGTGTTTATCGGGGGCAGAAGGCAACAGAAACTACCAGAGACAAAAAGCATCTACTGTCCACTATGATCGCCTGTTGCTTGGGAGGTGCCAAATCATAAAATCAAATAAAAGGTGATCATGTCGAGGTACATCTGCGTGGTTATTGAGATTCTCGACGATCTGTAAGATTCAGGAATTGCGAATCATAGAACAAAAAATAAAAATAGGGATTACCACCTACTGTGATTCCATTTTTTTGGATAATCCCTCCCCTGTGAGAAATACCCTACTCCTGGCGGCCAGAAGACCGAGGTACAACGATTGACTCAAGATATATTACGTAATCATGTTGATGGTAACACTACCACATTTTATGAGTCGAAAAAATTCACTGAGAGTGGAGCTCTCAGACGCGAAGAGGGCATAGATAAGAGTTGGTATCCTTGCAAGAATAGCTAGTCTAGCTCTTAAAGTGCAGTCATGCCGCCAAAGAACAAGAAGCAGAAGGAGATTGATCATGACGAGAGACTGCAGGCAATCGTTCTAACCGACTCGTACCAGACGAGGTTCATGCCTCTCACGGCAGTCAAGCCAAGGTGCTTACTTCCTCTGGCTAATGTTCCCCTGATCGAATACACGCTAGAGTTCCTTGCGAAGGCAGGTGTGGATGAGGTTTATCTGATGTGCTGCTCCCATGCTGATCAAATACAGCAGTACATTGATGACTCAAAGTGGACAGATCCTAATTCGCCGTTCCGCATTCAAACAGTGATCTCGCCGGAGTCGCGATCTGTGGGAGATGCAATGAGGGATCTGGATAACAAGGGACTCATCACGGGAGACTTTCTTCTTGTATCTGGTGATGTTGTTACAAATATACAATTCGATAAAGTGCTTGCTGCACATAAGAAGAGAAAAGCTGTGGACAAAAACCACATAGCGACGATGGTGTTGACACAGGCGTCGCCCCTTCATAGAACAAGGTCGCGCTTGGAGCCTGCCACATTTATTCTAGACAAGAAAACTGACAGATGCCTCTACTATGAGGCCATACCGCCTGTGAACAGCGCGAAAACGTCTATTAACATAGACCCCGAGCTACTTGAAGATGTTGATGATTTCGTTATTCGGAATGATTTGATAGACTGCCATGTTGACATCTGCTCGCCATTGGTTCCGCAGATCTTTCTGGAAAATTTTGACTACCAGACACTTAGAACAGACTTTCTTAAGGGAGTTCTATCGTCAGACTTACTGAAGAAGACTATATATGCCCATATCTCGCATGAGGACTACGCCGGCCGAGTTGAGAGCTGGCAGACTTACGATGCGATTTCTCAGGATCTGGTGGAGAGATGGTGCTACCCTGTCACACCTGACAGTAATCTTTTGGAGGATCAGTCATACGCGTATGAGCCTAAACACATATATAAAGAGAAACAAGTCATTTTATCTCAATCTTGCAAAATCACGTCGTGTGTTGTTATCGGATCGGACTCGTTCATAGGAGATGGCTCCAGGATCGAGAGCAGTGTCATTGGAAGGAATTGCAAAATCGGGAACAACGTGAGGATAAGCGGCTCCTATATATGGGATAACACTGTTATCGGCGACAACTGTACTATTGATCACAGTATCGTGGCGTCGAACTCAATAATAAAACGTGGCGCGGCTTTAGAAAGCGGTACCGTTATCGGCTTTGGAACCGTTATCGGCGAGGGGATCACTGTGCCGAATAACCGCAGAGTCGTCAAGCACAGAATTAAGCACATGTCAGGTTCTTTTGACCTGTCATCCATTTCTTCAGATGAGGACAAGCGTTTTCACAATGATGAGGCGCTCAGCGTTGAGAGCGATGAAGAGGAAACTGGCACACTGAACGACCCTGATGTGGTTGGGGCGGACGGAGTTGGGTTTCTGTACGAGTCTGATTCAGGTGCCGACGACGACGACGAAGAAAGCTCTGGAAGGCATTACAGTGGAATAATTTATCAGATGGAGGGTCTCAATATGTCCGACATTTCTCTGGTGTCGCTGGCCTCGCGGAGAGGGCACAGAAGGAAGCACAGAACTCTCTCCACCGCCAGTGCTGCCACTGACCAGTACTCTGACGAGGGGCGCTACGGCGAAGACGAGGAGGTTGAGGACTTCAGTCGCGAAGCAATAGCTACTGTCGCGCGGGCGATTGAAAACAACCACGATCTTGACACTGCTTTACTGGAGCTTAATACACTCCGGATGTCGATGGATGTCTCATATCACGAGGTGAGGGTCGCCACTCTCACGGCTATGCTCGCGAGAATAGAACATTTTACAAAAACCCAGACTCTCGGAGTCAGAGACGCGGTGAACAAGATATTCAGGCAGTGGGGGCCCTTGTTTAAAAGACAGGTATTTGATACCAGCGAGCAGGTTGACTTATTACTGATATTACAGCAGCAGTGTAGCGCAAATCAAGACGGTGCCGGCATCCTCATGTATGCTTTAGTCGTTCTGTACGATGAAGATATCATTGAGGAGGAGCAGATCTACAAGTGGTTTGACAGTGAGGAGGCAAACTCCACAGATATACTCGTGGAGACGAAACGCACGGCTGGGAAGTGGGTGTCCTGGCTCAAGGAAGCTGAGGAGGAGAGTGACAGCGAGTAACATCCCATATTACGTAATCTGTATAACACACACAACGCTGCACTGTGATTAGCACCACAAGAATAGTTTCGCTTCATTAGTGGGGCAGCGGAATACAAAGGGCTTGATCGTGTTTAAAGGCCTGTAAATGTTTAATGGTTTCTTTTCTGAGAGACGTACCAATAATTTTTGCAATCTGCCTGCAACAACTCAACTTTCATCGCGGTAGCGGCGCTCATCAGGTAGACGTTCTGCGGACAGAGCAACGGGTGTGAGAAGGGGATCCCTACACAATGGAGCATCCTGGCAGCAGTAGAGAGCTGGAGGGAGATGAGGTCCAGGGTGGAGATGGGACACGAGTTGTTGAAGGTGGCCTGAGCTCGAAGACCGTGGGCAACTCTACCACACAAACACACAAAGACCTGTCAGAACGACTGCGGGCTAATATACATCAGAGTGATAAATCTGTGCAAGCTACGGAAAGTAACAGTGAGGATGATGCAGCACTGAGGAAGCAGCCTGCTGCGTCGTATCTGAATGTGCTCGAAGGATCCAGCTTCATCGCAAATGCCCAGTCGGCCACACGAACGCAGCTGCATAGATTCAAAGAGGAGAACTTTCTGAACCATATCCTTTCTGGGACGCGCCAGTTAACCCTGCATGATGTTAGGTCTAGAAACGAATTTGACACTGAAAGTTTCAAGCATATTGTTCCCGGATTCACACTTTATGCTAGACTGTCGTCAAATAGTACGGACCTGCTCACGAAATATAGAGGGATAGATAATAAGACTAAGGAGCATGCAGTGCTGCAGTTTTCCTACGCGACACTGGGGTCTCTATCACGATTGCTGAATGCTTGGTATGTTCTGTCAGGGTTGAATGTGATCGCGGAGGGGGAGCCAGACGTACGCCAGGGCGTGCATTACAACTTGGGAACTGTACCTCCAACCCTGCCGAAGGGAATTCCTGGAATAGGTTATCCTGATCGGATTATCCATTCTAGAGAGGCAAATGGGGTTTGCTTAGTGTGGAAGACTTATACGGACTACATATCGTTTTTTTCGAGATTTATTTCGAAAGTGCCGTTTCCAACCCTTTCTTCCGGGTCAGATTCCTCACTATCGTCTGTCGGCAGAAGAGATTCTGATCTCAGCAAGTCTGGTTCCCCGGCTCTCGCTGGGGCTGAAAACACGTTACCCCGGACCGAGTTGGAAATCATCGGTATTCTGCAGTGCATCGTCGAGGTCTGTAAGATACTGAACACGGTTCACCGGTATGGATTCACACATAATGGCTTGACGTCGTTGAATATTCTGGTAGATGCCAAAGGGAATGTCGCTCTCACTGGATGGGATTTTTCATTCTCTTTAAATAACGAAAGCATGGTTGCAGGGTACAGGCACCAGAATAGGAAGTATCTGAAGGACTGGACTGTGTACATGTCACCGGAGTCCACGGGCCAGAATGGAGAGACGGCAGATTACAGGTCTGATTTATACAGTCTCGGGATAGTGATGTATGAGCTGCTCGTCGGAAAGGTTCCTTTCATGTCGGATGATCCTAGTAAGGTTGTTAAAATGCATGTATCACAACTGCCTGTGGCACCGCATTCAATTGCACCCTGGGTAAATGAAGAGTTGAATAAGGTCGTTTTGCGGCTGTTGTCAAAAAGTGCTGAAGACAGGTACCAGGATGCTAGTTCATTGAGCCGCAAGCTGAACGAAATAATTCTGGATATGTCCCATGGAACCGCGAAGATCGACTCGCACCTACCGCCACCAGTGGGTAAATTCATCATTCCGAAAAAGATCTTTGGACGTGATAAGGAATTCTCTGAATTGCTAGAAATGTACAACAACATAAAATCAGGTGTTCACGGGATTATAATAAATGGAGGCAGAGGAACTGGGAAAACTACAGTCATCAAACGACTGAAAATACTTCTCTCCCATAAGCCAGGCTTTCATGTCTTCGTGAGATATTACAGGTTTCAGCATAATGTGTCCGTGTACACGTCGCACATTTCAATTCTTAGATCTATTATAACAGAAATTCTCGATAGTCGGAAACACATCGAGAAATGGAGGAATCTAATCATCAACAAGTTGAAGATTGACATGACATTGCTATATGAGAGCATTCCAGAACTTAAAACTCTCCTGGGTAACAAGTACGATGTGCTTTGGAATAAAGGTGATAAGAGACAAGCCAAGAAATCGATGGCGTACATTCTCCCAAGTAAGGAAGAGCCGCAGTTCAAGCACATCATCAAAATGCTTTTTGCGGTATTCAGCACCGGTGGACTAACAGTATACTTTGACGACTCGCAGTGGTGTCCGTTTGGCGAGTTCAAACTGTTTGAAGAGATACAAATGTTCGTTGTCAATGAATTTGGAGATACTGATCACTCAAGGATGGTTCTAATAGCAACTTACGAGACCGTGATCAGTGGTAATGACCTCCTCGACCCAAGACTGGAGAAGGAGATGCTAGAGACCTCGGCCATCCCCAACAAGGAGATAGATTTGCAGCCGCTCTCATATGAAGCTGTTCGTGATTTCAGCAGAGCCACCATGCTTAGAGGACCGCAAAGGTCTTCATTCTATGATGTTGCTAATAACGTTGGTTCAATCTTCTCGAAAAGCATTGCTAGCGGATCCATCGGCTCGGACGAAGTTGAGGGAGGGCTTTCACAAAGGGAGGAAGCAAAAGTGGACGGTCTCGCTGGCCATCTGATGCAAGTATGCAAGGGAAATCCACTGTTTCTGATGTATTATGTCAAGTATCTCTTTGTTGAGGGCATGATCAGCTGGGAAAGACGATCGATTCCGGAAAAGTTCAGCGATTTGGGGAGAGTTTCTGACACTTTCCAATGGACTGTCGATTTTGACCGAGTAGATGAGAGGGCGATACCGCTTGACTTTAACTCTCTTCTTAGCTCATTTTCAACCAACCTCTTGAAGGGCCAGACGACGATGCTGCAGTTTGCGGGATGTCTTGGTGGCTCTGGTGGGTTCTCGCTGGCGGATCTATTGATTGTCAGCCAACAGCCCCTGCGGGACGCATGCCGTTTTATACAGGCGTGCATGGCACTTCAACTTCTCTCTCCGAAGACCGTGCATTATAAGGTGCCTTTCCATTTATGGGGAACTGACGATTTCCCCATTGATTTGCCAGAGGATGAGATGTGGCGTTTTGCTGAGCTGTGCACATTTCAATTTTATCACCAGTCATTGTTGGACTACGTCTTATCCACGTTGGAAAATGAACACAAGCTCAGAGAGCTATACAAAGTGTGTGGTTTAAGGCTATGGAAACATGCAAACGACCGAAATATCGAAATAGAAAACACTTTTGATGTGGCGACGTACTTCGTCAATTCGTGGGAACTGGCGAACGAGGATGAATACGAAATATACGCTAAAGTATTGATTGAGGCAGGGAAACTCGCGTATTCTTTATACGATTTCCCGCTGTCTATTAACTATTTCGAGACTGCGAAGAGGTTTATCCCCCAAGATTGCTCAGAATTGAGGAAGAAAATCAATCTAACTATTGTACAACTATGCTATGCGATGGATAAATTTGATACGTGCATAGACCTCGTGGATGCTGCTGTGAAAGAGTTTGATGATGTCTTTGTCAGAACTCAGTTTTTGATGAATAAGCTAAGATCGCTGTTTATGATATCACAAACGGAGCTAGCAATTGATGAAGGTATAAAGACCCTGAAGTTGTTAGGCACTAATATTGAGAAAGATGAGCAATGGAATGAGAACTTTGTCACAAAGTCTCTTTTGCCGAGGCTCCCACTGAACATCAGTGAGATTCGGAAACTCAGTGAAGGCCCACCGCTCACAAGTAGAAGAATTTTGCTCACTCAGGAGATCATAGGTGATTTCATTGTCACCGTTTCCATAAATGGGAGGCCATGGCTGTCGCAGACTCTCATGTTGCTCTCAGTTGTGAATATGATGGAGAAGGGCGTCTCGAGTATCTTTGCGGTTCCATTAATGGTGATTGCTTCTTACATTGCCAAGAATAACCACAATATTGGTCTGCTGAGAGCTCTGGAGTATAGCAAAGTCTCGATGGGCTTGATACAGAATGATGCTTCAGCTCCACTGAAACTGTCTGTCGCCGTGTATGAGTTGTATTGCTCGGGTATCGGCGTTTTTGTGGAACCGATGGAGAATATCCTACGATATCACGATCTCTTTGTGAGCCCTTCTAAAGTGTTCGTTCAAAATGGTTCATCTCTCGGGTACTTTATTTCTTATGGGGTTTATTGTTTCCGCTTGTTTCTGTCGGGTCAGAATCTCAACTTCATAATGCGTAAATTGCAACAGATGAAAACGTACGGGAGTGAGACCATGATGAAACTGGGAGAGAAGTGGTTTGAACTTCACAGCTTCGTGGTGCAAACTTTGACCTCTAGCTCGCTGGCTGATCTAGGGGTATTTGATCAATACGTAGAGGTTTTCAAAGATGACAACGAGGTGGTCACCGTAATAAGGGTGTTGAAGTTCTACGTCCTGTGTATTATGGGATTCCAAAATGAAGCTAATAATCTGCTGATGAAGTATGAACGAGAGTGGATCAGCGATTACCCACTGAATGTTTACACTATCGGAATGGCTTACTGGGGCGCGATGTCTCTTTTGCGAGTGGAGCGTGAGCTTTCCAGCGAGGAAGCTAGTTTACGAGACAAGCTGGTGTCTCAGTTACGTGACTGGGCGCTTACTGCACCATCGACTTTCGAGGCGAAGCACCTAGTAGTATCCGCGATGGCCCTGCAGCGAGACAAGAATGCATCACAGCTGGAGATTCTTGATTTATACGAATCTGCCGCTGAAAATGCGTTGCGGTGCGGAATGCTATACGATGAAGCCATTGCGAACGAGCAGTGTGCAATGTGGCTTCTTACTGTGAGTGCTAGACCACAGAGAGTCGCGAAGTTCCTGAAAGAGGCTATTAGAGTGTACCATTTATGGGGATGTAAGGCGAAAGTTCGCGAACTCACGAGAAAATACGCAGAGATATTTGAGAGTAATGAGTGGCCACGGATTGAAGGACTGAAGACTCCGTCTACAGAAGGCTCTGGCGACGACCGAGGCATTTTCAGATCGGACTCAATGGCGCGAAATAGCTCTTCAGAGCCACTCAAACTACTGCTTTCCAACTACTTTCCCTCTTCTCCATCAGCTACTCTGTCCCCGAAGGTATGGACACCCTCTAAGATTGGTGGCTACGACTACATCTCGGCGGGCTCGGACAATGCTGCAGTTGTCGGCGATGACCAGATGACAATCTCCGTCTCTGAGACTTCTTCTGACGACCACACAATGGACCTAGCGGCGGCGATTAAGACGTGCCTAGAGATTTCCGAGTCGATAGATTACAAGTCGATTATAACAACGCTGATCAAGAGTACGTTGACGCTCATGGAGGCGAACTTCTGTGTGTTGGCCCTGGTGGACCATACAGGGGAGATTTATTTGGAGGCTGTCGGATCATCCTCCAGCGTAGACCTGCTTGACCACGATCCTATTAACTCCAGGAACGAGCTATGTCCAGTATCGTTGATCAAGGATGTGATTTCCACTGGGGAGTGTATCAATCGTGAAGATGATCCACTACTGTTCGACGATATTTACACAGATAATGACTACTATTACGAGAATAACAGGAGCAACGCTTGCATCTGTATCCCCGTACGAAACCAGATTGAGGTGATAGGCGCAATTTTCTTGGAAAACCAATCCGCGAGCATCGATCGCGTGGACAAACTCTTTGCAGACTCCAAGGTAAATCTTCTCGGTTTTTTCACCACTCAGGCCGCCGTATCTCTTGGCAAGGCCAGGCTGTACGACCAGATGACATTTGCACGCAAGGCCGCCGAGGACGCAACTGCAGAGAAAGCGAGCTTCCTGGCGAACATGTCGCATGAGATCCGCACACCCTTCAACTCTCTTCTGTCCTGCTCTATATTTCTACTGGATACCGAGCTGTCGGACATCCAGCGCGAGTACGTGGAGACTATCAGGTCGTCAGCGATGGTTACTCTGAATATTATTGACGGTATTCTCGCGTTTTCCAAAATTGAGCATGGTTCCATAACGCTGGATGATCAGCCATTTTCTCTGAGCGGGTGTATCGAGGGTGCTGTGATGCTGGTAGCTGAGCAGGCGGCTGCAAAGGACCTGGAGCTGGTATTTTGGAACAGGTGTCGTGGGGTTGACATCCTCTTCGGCGATATTACGAGGTTCAGACAAGTCATTATCAATCTTACAGGCAACGCCGTCAAGTTCGCGTCCGAGGGGTATATCTTAATTGAGACAACGTGTCGTAAAGTTTCTGTTGACAGCCGTTACGAGTTTGTCGTCTCAGTGCAGGACACTGGTATCGGTATTCCGAACGATGCGAGGAGCAAAGTTTTTGGGGCCTTCAGCCAGGTTGACGGTTCATCTCGGAGAGAGTTCGGCGGCTCCGGACTGGGGCTTGCCATTTCGAAAAAGCTGTCTAACCTGATGGGCGGAAGCCTGACATTTGACAGTGTGGAGGAGAAGGGAACTACGTTTTGGTTCACGGTAATAGCTAAGGTGCAGGAGCCACAGAAATGCGTGGCGACAGCAAAAGCCCTGCCGGAGACAAGGAGCGTATTGATTATCGACCCTCACGAGCTGGGTCGCTCATCTCTCATGGAGGAGCTGTCTCTGCTGGGATATGTTTCCTCCGAGACAGATAATACTGACGAGGCGGAATCGCTGATAAAGGCGAAGAACACCTATAATCTTGCGTTCATCCACATCAAGGCACTTCAGGATGACAATGATACCATAAAAAAACTGAGACAGCTGAGCCCGGATACACGCATCGTGATTTTGAGCCCATTTGGAGTCACGTTACAGGACGATCTGTACGAGAAAGGCATATTCTCTATTCTGCTGATTCCTTTCCAGAGGGCTAAACTGCGCGACCTCCTGATATCCTTCAAGAAGGATAGGAGCGGTATGCCGGGTGGCGGGGCAGCGCTGGGCGCTCCCGTCAAGAGCCTGTCGTATGAGCGCCGGAAAGTATCTGAGATCATAGCCGAGCGGCACCCCCTGGAGATCCTACTGGCCGAGGACAATCTCATCAACACGAAAGTCGCTCTCCAGCATCTGCGGCGTATGGGCTACAACGACGCCCACCATGCAAAGGACGGCATAGAGGTTATTGAAATGTGCGAGAGGAAGTTGAAGGAGACTGGGCGGAACTACGACATCATCCTTATGGACATACAGATGCCGCGCAGCGACGGAATCGCAGCGACACTGGAGCTCAGGAAGCAGTACTGTGATGACAAACTGCCGACAATTGTGGCACTCACTGCCAACGTAGCAGGTGAGGATAAGGAGCGGTGTTTGCAGAGCGGGATGGTTGGGTTTTTGTCTAAGCCCCTTCTCCCTGACGACCTGGCGGCCGTGCTGATGAACGTCCCCACGCGCCAGAGACCAGGCAACTAGAGCTGTGTATAATTAGTCAGTCCCGTTGAACGTGCAATGTAATATATACTGTTCACTGTCTGTCTCCCCTACAGACGCCTCTCCGCTCAGAGACAGAAACAACTTATCCCAAATAGGGAACAGCCACAACTTCTGCTATGTTTTGTACTCGTGGAGTTTCGAGGATTCACAAGGAAACGGGAAACTGAGAGTTGGCATGGAGCAGGTGTCCCCCGGTGCACCAAAGAGACCAGCACCCGCGGCTGGCCTGCTACTCACCGGGGATGCTGTGGCTGCCGCGTAGTGCGACCAGCGGATCGTCAAGAGAATGACAGACCACGGCCCCCATCTCCCATCCACAAAAGCCGGGACCTTATGGACTTGATGCTGGCCACTTTGCGGGTTCTGCTTGGCAAGGAGAGAGAAATCTTCTTTCCGTGTGGTCCCAAGCGGGAAAGCCCTTTGGTGTTCCCAGTTTCGCGTCGTCAGACAAAAGAGCTTACGTGTCGGTACAAAAAATACAGCGGCTGTCTCTTTGCAGAGAGAGAGAGAGACACACACACACGATCACCTTCCACTATTTGGAGCAACCTGTTATCTGGTTTACTCGTGTATATTCTGATAAAATCTGGAACTATTCGGAGGTAATATCTATACTCCCAGAGAAGGCTAGAATTAGAGAAATAGTTCACACAGGTTTTGAAGAAAAACTCGACCACCCCCTTTTGTCTTTCGTTATTTTCAGAACTTCCTGGTGAAGTCCTCTTAACTTTCAAAGAGGTATGTTGTTATTCTATTTTTTTCACGCCGATTTATCTCTGCCCTATTTGCTCGCCGCTGCCGCATTAGAATGCCAGTGATTGCTGCGAGTTATTGCCGGAGGTCTGCCTTATCGCCTCTCTGTTTATGTTGTTGAAGATTTGTTGGTGGATTCACATATCAGCAGAGCGTCGAGTGAGGGAGCAGGACTACTCCTTGGCCGTTGTGCGTCCTCTTCTGAGCAGGACAAGCACTGTCACTGCAGAAATTGCGAGATGGCTGAGCGATCTTGAAAGAGCATATAACTGACCCCTTCCTTTGTTTAGATCGACAGAAACAACTACTCAGCTTTGAAGTTCCACTTCTATTGCGATTAACGCCTCATCTATTATATCTGTTACCGAGAATGCAGACTATAAAGTGTGTTGTTGTGGGCGATGGTGCCGTTGGTAAAGTATGTATTTGTCGTTTTGTTTTTTTATTATGGCTAGCCCCTTTTATCACCACAGTGGCCAGTACTGACTCTGCAGACCTGCTTGTTAATTTCATACACCACGAACAAATTTCCCTCAGACTACGTGCCAACGATTTTTGATAACTATGCGGTGACTGTGATGATTGGAGATGAGCCATACACATTAGGATTATTTGACACAGCTGGCCAGGAAGACTACGACCGCCTGAGACCCCTGAGTTATCCCTCTACAGATATCTTTCTAGTGTGCTTTTCAGTTATAGCGCCTCCTTCGTTTGAGAACGTGAAAGAAAAGTGGTTCCCTGAGGTTCGCCACCACTGCCCAGGCGTTCCGTGTTTGATAGTTGGCACACAGACAGATCTGAGAGATGATCCGCTGATCCTGGATAGACTGGACAAGCAGCACCTCAAACCAATCACCCAGGAACAGGGAGACAGGCTGGCCAAAGACCTGCATGCTGTGAAGTATGTGGAGTGCTCAGCACTCACGCAGCGTGGCTTGAAAAACGTATTTGACGAAGCGATAGTCGCAGCACTAGAGCCACCGGTCATCAAGAAGAACAAAAGGTGTACGATTTTATAGACGCGCCACCAGAGAAGAAGGTGCCTTTCCAGGAGAACAGGAGAGACGCTACAAGAAAAGGAATAAGCATTTGTTGGGAGGGATTTCAGTTTTTCTTTTTGTCATTTTGAATTTTCTTTATCTTTCTTCGCAGCGCGATCTCACCCTCACGTGGACAGGGGCGGCTATGAATGGCACATCTTGTAGCTGAAACAGCGAACAGGAGCCCATGAACATGCGTGGGATACGTCGAACGGCTAAAGTATCTCTATGAAAGCACCAGCTGTGTCTGTGTGATGCCGGTTTTGACATTTTTATTCTAGTTGGGTCGTTTGCTTTTCTCTTTTTTTTTTGTCTGATCCTCCGGCAACGGCAACTGTCGGACGTGCTGGTTTTGTTTAACCCGTCTGGCGTGCTTCTTTTGTTTCTTCGTTGCGGTCTTTCTTATTTGTGCTCTCTGAGCCCAGTGTCAATTACTGTATTCCGTAATTGGCTCAGTCCTGGTATCTGGCTATCCCGTCTTTTCAGAGAGTGCGGAAAGGTTTGCTGGTTACTGCTTACCCGTTTTATCTCAATAAATATACTTTATCAGTTCCTCGTGCTCGTGATGAAGAGACACGGCCCCTCGCGCAGTGCCCTCCTCTGTGTAAACGTCGCCACGAGGTGTGTAAACCACAGTACGCAGTGCACCGACCAAGATACTTAAATCAGAAGAATACACGACCTCCCAGTGAACGCGTTTTTCAGCGGAAGCACCAGGTTGCAGAAGGCGAACCAGCTGCGAGAGGGAATTTCCAGGAGTGCGCTAGCTGTATCTGAATTTCATCTGTTTTCTGGTGTCTTGTGTTGTTGCTAGATATTTTCACAGCAGATACCCGAATTAATTCGATAGTGTGGTGTGGCTCGTTAAGCAGCCTCCAGAAACACCTGAGTCTGAACTTATAGCTACATCTGCAGAAAACGCAAGATGTCGCAGGTATACTCTACTCCGCGCTCAGACACACTCTGTATGTATACCTGGTTTTGTTTGGTTTGGCTCGACAGTTACTAACGTGCGTACAGTCTTAGGAGGAGAGAAAGTGAGCGGCGACGATATCAGAAACCAGAATGTGCTGGCGGCACAGGCGGTGGCCAACGTTGTGAAATCTTCGCTGGGTCCTGTGGGACTGGATAAAATGCTGGTTGACGACATCGGTGACCTGGTGGTCACCAATGACGGCGCCACTATTCTGAGTCTGCTCGACGTTCAGCACCCAGCGGGCAAGATTTTGGTCGAGCTGGCACAGCAGCAGGACAGAGAAGTGGGGGACGGAACCACGTCTGTTGTTATTATTGCTGCTGAGCTGCTGAAGAGAGCCAACGAGCTCGTGAAGAACAAGATCCACCCAACGACGATCATAACCGGCTACAGACTCGCGCTGCGAGAGGCGATCAGGTACATTGACGAGGTGCTGTCGCAGCCTGTTGAGAGCTTTGGCAAGCAGACTCTGGTTAACATTGCCAAGACGTCCATGTCTTCCAAGATCATCGGATCGGACTCTGATTTTTTCAGCAAGATGGTGGTCGAGGCCATACTGGCTGTGCAGACCACGAACACCAAAGGTGAGACAAAGTACCCCGTCAAGGCGGTGAACATTCTGAAGGCACACGGGAAGTCATCGAATGAGTCTCTGCTGGTTAACGGCTATGCCCTGAACTGTACAGTTGCATCGCAGGCCATGCACAAGAAGATCACCGGAGCGAAGATTGCAGTGCTGGACATAAATCTGCAGAAGGCGAGAATGGCGATGGGCGTTCAGATTAACATCGACGACCCCGAACAGCTGGAGGAGATCAGAAAGCGGGAGTACGGCATCATAATCGAGAAGATCAAGAAGATAATTGCATCCGGGGCGAATGTTGTCCTGACGACGAAGGGAATCGACGACCTGTGCCTCAAGGAGTTCGTGGAGGCGGGGGTCATGGCTGTCAGACGCTGCAAGAAGGAGGACCTCAGGAGAATTGCCAGAGCGACGGGTGCCACTCTGATCGGAAGCATGTCCAACCTGGAGGGAGAGGAGACGTTTGAGGCCAGCTACCTGGGCCACGCCGACGAGGTTGTACAGGAGAGGATCTCTGACGACGAGTGCATTCTGGTGAAGGGAACCAAGGCACACTCGTCCTCATCCATCATTCTACGTGGCGCGAACGAGTACTCTCTGGACGAGATGGAGAGGTCCATACACGACTCGCTCTCTGTTGTCAAGAGAACGCTCGAGAGCGGCAACGTTGTGCCCGGCGGCGGCGCTGTGGAGACCGCTCTGAACATCTACCTCGAGAACTTTGCGACCACCGTTGGCTCCAGAGAGCAGCTCGCAATAGCTGAGTTTGCATCGGCGCTGCTGGTGATCCCCAAGACCCTCGCCATCAACGCCGCGAAAGACTCGTCTGACCTGGTTGCGAAATTGCGATCGTACCACGCTGCCTCGCAGCAGGCACTACCCACAGATCTCAAGAGAAAGAACTACAGGAACTACGGCCTGGACCTGATCAAGGGCAAAGTGGTGGACGAGGTGCTCCACGGCGTTCTTGAGCCCACAGTGAGCAAGATCAAGTCGCTCAAGTCGGCGCTGGAGGCGTGTATTGCGATCCTCAGGATCGACACCATGATCACGGTGGATCCAGAACAGCCCAAAGAGGACCCACACGCACATGACTAGAGCCACAGCCTCCCCCACCCCGCGGCAGAGCTGGCAGAGACACAGCCATCGCCCTTGCGCCTGCCACTGGGCAGTGTTTAGAAAATAGCAAGTTTCCCCGACTCTCTATGTAGTGCGAAGCCCAAACCACTAAGTGAAAATTTAAACGACGGGAACGAGATTACGCGCTGTCCCACTGTAATAGCTGAGATCACAAGCACAGTTGCCTGTACATCAACAGCAGCGAGAGGAGGAAAGAGAGTGTGCACACAGAGGGCGCTTCAGTTTTGGTGCTTTTGGGTGACGGTGGTTTCTGGCAGGCATTCAACATTACTGCTTTGGATCTACCCAACAAAACATCAGCTCATTATCGCTCAACGCGGTCTGTGCCCACTACACCTCTCTCGAACAAGTGGGATTAGGTGGCTTTCTTGTTCTTCATAAGATCGAGCGACCAGCATGCCGTACCAGATGCCGTCCGGTGGCCGAGGCTCGGGGTTTCCCAGTGGCATGAAAAGCGGGTCTGGCGCGAGCGACCTGTTGATGTCGTACCAGGACCGCGATGAGGGAGACGGGTATGCGGACAATAAGGACGAGGAACAGAAGCAGAGAAAATCGTCAAAAACCTCAACAGGGAAGAGGAAGTATCACACGAAGAGCAGAAAGGGTTGCGCAACGTGTAAAAGGAGACGAGTCAAGTGCGACGAGATGAAGCCAGTCTGTGGGAAGTGCGACCACATGGGCATAGAGTGTGTTTATCTAACGCCCACTGAAAAACCGAGGAAGCCAAGCTCCCCGGCAGTAGGAGAGTTTCAGAGTCACGAGGCACTCATTGCAGAGAAGCTGCGCGAATACGGGTTGCAACAACAGCAGCAGCAGCAGCAGCAGCAACGGCGGAGGCAGCAGCAGGAGCAAGAGCAGCGCCAACAACGAGAGGGCCGGCATCTGTCAACTGCAGGCGGGGAGGAAACCAGGTACGAGAGCATACCGATCAGGGAGAGAAGCCCACTGAGTGACGACGCAAACTTCAGCCACACGCGACAGCACTCGACATCGTCGACGGCAACAACACCCCCGCCGTTGCGCCCCGGAATGGAGCCGAAGATGTCGCCAGGTGAGCCACAACCAACTCTCTCGTCTGGGTCTCCACTCAGCGGGACTCTTCCAGGGCTGAACTTTGCCTACTCGGGCAACCTGAACATGCTGGACCTGAGACTGATGTACCACTATACAACCAATGTGTGGCCCACAATAACGGCCGCGGGAATCTCCGAGGAACGCATATGGAGCGAGGATATCCCAATGCTGGCCTTCAGCCACCCCTTTTTGATGCACTCCATTCTGGCGTTCAGCGCGACTCACCTGTCGCGAACAGAGAGGGGCCTGGACCAGTGTGTCACGTACCACAGGGGAGACGCTCTGAGACTGCTTCGCGAGGCTGTGCTTGAGATATCTCCAGAGAATACCGATGCGCTTGTGGCGTCTGCGCTGATACTGATCATGGACTCGCTCGCGAACGCCTCTCTACCGACTTCGACGTCGCCAAAGTCTCTACCGGCGTCAGCATGGATTTTCCACGTCAAGGGCGCGGCCACTATCCTGACGGCGGTGTGGCCGCTGAATGAGTCGTCAAGGTTCTACAAGTTCATATCTGTGGACCTCAGCGACCTGGGCGACATAGTTAGCCAACACCAGATGGCGCAGCATCAGATGGCGCAACACCGGCAGGCGGCGGGTAGCGCAGCGGCTGGGATGAGCGTTCCAGATGAACTGATGGGCGGAAAGAGGAGAGCACGCCAGAACAGGACCGGCGGGAAGTACGTCGATGACGACGATGAAGACCTCGAAGACAAGGAGGACGAGGACGAGGACGAGGAAGAGGAGGACGTGGCCGCATCTTTTAACCCGGACGCGCGATTCTCCAACCTGCAGTGCTTCGACGAGGAGATCATAGACCTGTACCCGGTAGCGTACACCTCTCCGTACCTCATGACACTGGCGTACCTCGACAAGCTGCACCACGAGCGGTACAAGTCAGACTTCATCCTGCGTGTGTTTGCGTTCCCTGCTCTGCTGGACAAAAACTTTCTCGGGCTGCTGATGAAGGGAGACATCAGTGCCATGAGAATAATGCGCGCGTACTACACGCTGCTGCGCAGCTTCACCACGGACATGAAGGACAGAGTGTGGTTTCTTGAGGGTGTATCCAAGGTGCTACCAGTGGACGTGGAGGAGTACTCTGGCGGGGGAGGGAAACACATGATGCTGGACTTCCTCGGCGGACCCTCTACGGTGAACGATAACGACACAAATGACATTGCTGACAGAGCGGAACAGGCTGGACTGCTCAATACAGATAACCTGCCTAGTGTCATCACAGATAACCTGGATCTTATGCAAGGAGATGGGGGTTTCATGAACATAAAGTGATACCAAAGCGATATTTATTAATAGTGATAGATCTACAGAGATCGTTTACACAGGAGTTTTTAGTTTTTTCTTATTTAATGCGAATAGTTTTGAGCACAGCCTCAAGTGTGTAGGTGTCACCGCTTACCTCGGGCTATGCCATCAGGACCGCGGTCTACACCCAGTTCCAGCAGCTTTCCAAAGACCGTGGCAAAGTCTTTGAAAAATAAATCTCTGTCCTCCGCGTAGATCTTCACCCACCGCGCATACTCCGGGTGCCTGATGAGCTCCATGTCTGTGTTAAGCATCATCAGCGTCTTGTCTTTATCTGCGTACTGCTCACGCCCCGTTGACGGCACTGTCACTCTCAGCCACTCGTGGCTCAGAATCTGTACGAAGAAGTCGTTGCTGAAGCGGACGGGATCCGCGGTCCACTTCCCCTCCCAGCCGCTATACTGCGGGTGGCACCTACCGAGAGAGTGGCCTCCCCCGATCAAGCACACGGTTTCCCGCCTATCGAACCCAAGATTGTCGGCAAACACCTGTTCAATATGCTCTACGCCTAAGGTTGCGAGAGGGAGTCGATCGTTGGGCGGCACCTTGGAGCTGTCCAAGCAGTCTATCCTCCCTGGCCTCCACGGCACGTTGGGCCCGCCCATTTCCTCTAGCGCCACACACCCAGCCAGCGTCCACAGATCAGCATACGTCATCCACGGAAACTGAATCTTGATTACATTCAGCGCCAGCTGGGACGTATGCAGGCCAGTGTTCCCGGGATCTGTCAGCTCCGGTGGGAATCTAAAAACAACGAGCAGTTAGTATGCTGAGGCAGTAAAAAAACACAAAAAGAACAGCACCTACCTAAACGTAGCCCCGTTCGAGCCACCCGTGCCATCGTTTCTATTGAACGTGGCAGAGATGTGCCATGCGAATCTGACAATGTTCGGTCCGAGTGAACCATCGTCATACTCCGGTCTCAGCAGAGACTTTGCAATTGCCTCTCTCACGTCATCGTAGTCCTTGCCAGATTTCGTGTTGTCGGGCTCGCAGTAGACGCTTCCGTCTCGCGCGGTCTTCTGCTTCAAGCCTGGGTACACCGTCTCCGCCTCCGGTGGGGCTGTTGCGGCGGCGGATGCCGACGCCGAACTCTTACCGCCCCTTGCCAGGCGGATCCGGAACGTCTTCTTGCTGGACTTATTCGCCCCACCCTTCGAAGGCGCATCTCCCGTGGACCCTGTGCTGAAAAAACACGACGCCGCAGAGGGAACGGCACTCGGGAGAGGAAGCCTCTGTGTGGGGCTGTCACCCGTAAAATCTCCACGCGACCCCATGGAGGCGCCCATCGGCCGTGTGGCTTCGCTGTCAGGAACAGATTCGCTTTGGAACAGGTCGCTCAGCTGCGATTTCAGTTCAACTGAGGCGCTCAGCAGACCGCCGCCATTCTTGCTCAGCGTCCTGATCGTCTTTGCATCAAGGTGGTACGGCTTGGGCTGGAAGTCCACACACGCGTCCTCGTCGTCTGCGCAGACGGGCTCTCCCAGCTGGCTCTTCTCCGCTCCCTCCTGCCCGCCTGCTATACTCAGCGCATACACATACGGCTGTCTGCCCCTGCCAAGTCTCCCCACGACGCAGAAGGGCGTATGAACAACATACCGCTCGTAGTAGTAGTCAGTGCGTGCCCACGTCTTCTCCCATACCTGTCTTGTGCCTGCCGGCGGCTCAAACACGCTCTTAGCGCTATCGCTGACCGGGCGCGGAGCGCGCACGAGAAGCGCCGCCGCCGCCGCCAGCCAACCACCCCGCCGCGCGGTGGCATCCGACCGCCCGTGGAACAGCTGTGAAAGCAGCGCCGAGTACGTCTCCACCAGCCGCCCCGCGTAGTGCGCCGTGGCGTGCCAGCTGAGCTGGAGGAGGACCCGCGTCAGCACGTACGGCACAAGCGCGGCGCGCCCCGCTGGCTTAAGCCGAGCCGCCACCGCCTCGTACCGCTCTCTCAGTGACGCCAGTAGAGACCCAGCCATAGACGCCATTTTCCTACTCGTCAGTGAACGCTGACCTGTGCGGTCATTTTCCGCCTTGTTGCATCTTCGCCAACAAGGGAAGGCTGCGTGTTCACACAAGCCGCACAGAACCACAAACACAGTTAGTTGAGTAGAACAAGAACAAACTGCTACACGCGGTCAATGTTTTGAAAATAAAGAAGAATCGTAATTGGCTTGCTCTCTAAGGATTTAACTGAACATAGTTACCGGGGAAGACTCCCTGTGCACCGTTGAGCCTGCCAGTCCACCAGCCGTTTGCGTCCGACTTTTGCACAATCTCGATAACCTGTCCTGCCGAGAAGGACAGGTCTCCAGCAGCCTGCGCAGCGTAGTCGTACAGAGCCGTGCACGTTTCCGCTCGCGGGACGGCAGCAGGGGCAGCTGGCGCAACGGGAGCCGCCGCCGCCACCGGTACGATCTGTGGCACCGGCGACGGCGAGAACGCCTGCTGCTGCGGCTGTGCCTGCACCGGCGAGTACGGCGACGCGGCGTAGCCCTGCGGCGGCGGCGAGCCATAGGACGCTGGAGAATACGGCTGCTGGGCCTTCTCGTTCGGGTATCCTGTAGGCGCGGCACCAGGCACACCCGGCTGCTGGCCGTACGCAGGCTGCTGGCCGTATGCCGGCTGCGGCTGCGTGCCGTATGCCGGCTGCTGGCCGTACGCTGCCGTCGCCGGCGGTGTGTATGCAGGCAGCTGATCCTGGCCCACAGCGCCCACTGTTGGTGACAGCGGCGCGCCGTTTGCCGCGTAGCGTCTCTTTGTCGCCTCGAGCTTCGACCGCGCGTGCCCCACCTTAAAGTGCGTGATGCCGATGGCGTCCGCCTGCTCCTCGATGTTCCCTCTCTTGTACGCAAACGCCTCCTGGATATCCGTGGTGAGGTCAAAGTATGGTATCTTGAGCTCCTCCATTCTGTTGTACAGCGTGTAAAAAATGTTCAGCTGCATGTAGTAGAAGCTGACAAAGAGCGGCTTGATGAACTCCGCCTCCAGCTGGAACAGCACGGGCAGCTCCGTTTTCAGCATATCGTTGTAGTAGTCGTACTCCTGCTGCGCAATGGTCACGTCCGCCTCGATTTTGTACGTCTTTTCCTCGTCCTTTGCTGTTTTTTCCTTCTTGTCCTGCACTTTTTTCAGCGAGTGGTTGTAGCGGTCGAGGTCCACCTTCTTGTGGTTCCGTTTGGTGGCCATTTTCCTGATGGACTGGATCACCTTCAGCAGCTCCGCAGACGGCGCGACAATTCGCTGCTCGATGAGCTCCAGGTCCGGCTTGAGCGTTGCCTGCAGCTCAGCGAGCACCTCTCTGTACTGGGTCGCGGCCTCGATACCCTCGGGACTGCCCTCCACCACGAGAGAGCCGGGGTCAGACACCTTACCGGATATCGGCTTGTAGATCTCCTCAATCGCCTTCGAGAAGCCGATCTGGTACTCGAGCATGCCGTTAACCGCCGTGAAGTAGCGCTTCGACTCATCACTGAGCCGCTTGGTCTCGTCTTCCAGCTCTTTGAAGCGTCTCTCAGCATCCTCATACACCGCGTCCACAGTCTGGTCTGCCATATTCAGCTTCTGGCGGAAGTTCTGCGGTGCCTGCGGAACATTGCTTGTTAGGGACATGCTACCCACACACACACATACCCAGCGCGCGCTTAAAAACAACATACCCTCACCAGAGTTTTTTTAAAACCCTTGAAACTCATTGTGCTAGCTCAACAAATGTCCACCGCGCCCGGATAACGCGCACTCTAGAGTAATTGATTGCGCTCTTCCAGCAGGGCCAGCCGTGGAGAGGCAATACTCGGGCGCTTCGGGTGACGACAATTTTGGTACGGCGCGCACTACCAACTGCGACTGCAGAGCAGAGCAGAATTTCCTGTGAGACACGGAGGCGCGAGGCCAGCAGAACGCCGCCGGATGCCGCAGGTGTCGGCGTCGCGTGGGCGAGACCGACCTGTGCACAGCGCCACAGCACCACTGCCGTACGCCTCTTGCCCAGAGAGAAGACGTGCGACGCGAGACCGAGAAGGACCCTGTCACCAGGGAGCTACACCACATCTACAGTGAGGGCCACAACAACCCACAGATGCCCAGGACTGCGTCCAGAGCAACCTCGCGCCACTGGTACTCGACAGACCCGAACCGCGCCAGCCAGCGGTCGGTGTCTTTGTGCCACTCAGCTGCCTGCGCCCCCGCCGCAGCGCGCAGTAGCAAACACGCAGGGTAACAGGTCGTGTTGTTTCTAATCAATGGATCGATGGTCGTGCACACAACAACAGCATCGCCATCCTTTGACCATCGCTCGTAACTGTCCCATTTAGCTAAATTTAGAAATTTTACAGCTTTGGGAGGAGAGGTGGCTGGAGCTGTTGGAGCGTACAGGACACACACACACACACTGCTAAAGGGACAGGCGAGACCCAGAGAGAGCCAGTGTCAGTCGAGTTCGTCCCAGCTGTGCCAGTCTGTTTCTCAGTTACACGAACAAACAGAATATACCCGTAGCGCTGGAATGGTGGACACAGGATACACCCGCGTACCCCACGGCGAGCCGGAGGTGCTGCCGCGCGCAGAGGCGTCCGCGCCGATTGACACAGGAGAAGACGCCCTGCGGCAGCGACAACAGGTGCAGGAGGGAGTGCCTGCACAGAGAGGGAGGAGGGCACCGCCTGGCGCGGCAGCGGCTGCTGCTGGCGAGAGCGAGCGCGCGCGGCGCGGTGGAGGTGATGAGCGCGATGCCCCCCCTGAGGCGCGGCCGCAGGGTTCCGGTGGCAGTGGCTCCGGTGGGTCCAGCGGCCCGCATGTGCTCAAGTCGTCGCTGATATCGTGGTGGAAGAACTTCAAGCTGCGCGACCCCGTTGCCGACGGCAGCGGCGGCGGCAGCGGCGGCGCACCCGCGTACGGTGCCCACGAGCGGCCGCGCCTGCGACATAAGTCGCGGTCGTCGACGTACATACGGCCGTACTACACGCTCGACGCGCAGGCGGCGCACTCTTCTGAGTACAAGAAGTCTGTGGACTCGTACTCGCGAGCGAGAAACAACTACGACAACTATGAGATATTCGGCAAGCCGCTGAAAGAGGTGATTGAGATCTCGTACGCGAAGGTGACGCTCTACTCGAGCCTCGACAAAGAGGGCGGCCCTCACGCACAGCTCCGCACGCAGTACGGGCGCATACCGACGGTGATAGTGAAGTCTGGCGTGTTTCTGAAGAAGAACGGGCTCGAGGTGAAGGGCATCTTCCGCATGCCGGGGAACTCGAAGCGCATCAAGGAGCTGCAGCTGGTGTTCTCAACCGCACCCACGTACGGCGAGAAGTTTGAGTGGGACGGATACACCGTGCACGACGCGGCGTCGCTGATGCGGCGGTTTCTGACGTCGCTGCCGGAGCCGCTGATTCCGCTCGAGCTGTACGAGAACTTCAGAGAGCCGCTGCGGCGGCGGCCGCTGGTGATCAAGTATCTGAAGAACAAGGCCGAGCGCAGGACACAGAAGACGCAGAGCGGGGCGAGGGAGAAGAGCGCGGCGGACGAGGACGACAACAACGCCGATGTGGAGGAGGAGGAGGACGGCGACGAGGAGCACGAGCCGCTCGTGGGGCACAGCCGGGATAAAAACACAGAAGACAAGCCGAGAAGGGCAAAGCACAGGTCGACAAAACAGAAGCTGATCCGGGAGATCCACGAGACGATCGCCGAGTACGAGGGCCTTTTCGCAAAACTGCCGCAGGAGAACCAGCAGCTCATATACTACATTCTCGACCTGCTGCAGCTGTTTTCCTCGCATGCAGACACCAATCTCATGTCTGTGAAGAACCTGTCGTCGATATTCCAGCCGTCGATCCTGACACACCCGGACCACGACATGGCACCCGACGAGTACGTACTCTCGCAGAGCGCGCTGGAGTTCTGGATAGAGTACAGCTACAAACTGCTACCGATGGCACACACAGAGAGCAAACACAGAGAATCCAGCGAGCACAGGCGGGAGGAGCTTCCGCGCAGCTCAGCCACGGCCACGGCGACCGCAGCAGTGGTGCCGACCACAAGCCCGACCACCAAGGTCTTCAGAGCCAGCTCGATCGACCCAGGCAGCATGAAGTCGGTAGGGACCGCGAAGGGCAGAAGAGCACACAGCAAGTCGCTGTCGAGCATGTACAGCCCGCCGGACATCATATCGCTGTCGCGGATGTTCCGCAACAGCAAACAGAAGAACGCCAACTACACGTCGTCGTGCGACGAGGACGGCGTCAGCGACCAGGCCACGTCAGACGGAGAGACAACACGCGTCCTGCACCCGGCGTCCGTGCACGCTGGCGCGCCGGCCATCGCGCTCGAGGCTCCGCAGCCGCACGCGGGGTACGTTGGGTACCAGCACACGCAGGGCTCTGCAGGGTCGTCGCCGCTGCTCGCGCCAGCGTCGCCGTCGCGCCGCGGCTTCTTCAAGAGCAGAACACGCTCAATGTCGCCGCTGAACGGCATAACACGCCCAATCTCCGCCATCTTCGGGAGCAGTAACGGGTAGTGCAACCAGTAAATCATCCAAATACAATACCGCACACTACCTTTTTATTTCCTAACGCAGGGTGCGCGAGAACGGTGGTGATCCCCCACGGGAAATAATAAGACGTTTGCGCTCGCGTTCTGTAACGACAGCAGACTACACTGTTTTTTTCTTCTTTTTTGGTGCTCTGTGAGTGTCAATCTATCAGAATTTTCAGCGTGCGCGAGAGGGACCTTCTTGATAGCCATACGTGTCCGCATACGTCTCACAGGTACTCTGGCCAGCACGGTAACACCTAGTAACGGCTGGGGTGTCTTTCGTTCTGTGCATATCCCTGCGCATTTTATATATTGCGAGACGCACCAAAAGCACACACAGATATAGCCTACCGCGCCTGCAGCGCAGCGCAGAGCCAACCAACCACAGATACGCCGCCGAGGATATACCACGCCATGGCTGTAGTGGAAACAACAACGTCCTCGTCACCGTCGGGTAAAACGTCTCTGACATCATGGTGGACATACTTCAAGAATAGATCAAACAGCCAGGAGAACTTATCGCCGTCTCTGTCTGGCGAGGCAGCACACAGCCACCACGCGTTGGGCAGACCGAAGCTGAGACACAAGTCGCGGTCTTCGTCGACGTACTCGTCGAACCCCTTCAGCGTGCAGGCGAGCTCCCCCAACTCTGCAAACACAGGCAACGACTCGCAGGAGAAGCTGAAGCAGTCGCTCAACACGTTCATGCAGAACAAGCAGCAGGAGTACTTTGGAGACTCACAGGTGTTTGCTGTGCCGCTGAAAAACTCACTCAACATTGCGAGCGCGCAGATCATATGCGGCATCAGAGACGAGACGGTGCAGTACGGGAGGATCCCGGTGACCATAGCGCAGTGCGGGATCTACCTGAAGGGGAAGGGTCTGGACGTCCAAGGGATATTCAGGATAGGCGGGTCGTCTAAGAGAGTGAAAGAGCTGCAGTACACGTTTTCGACGCCGCCCAAATACGGACGCAAAATTGACTGGGAGAGCTACGGCGCGACCGTGCACGATGCCGCATCGCTTATGCGGCGGTACCTGAATTTCTTACCGGAGCCGCTGATACCGCTGACGCAGTACGACGCGTTCAGACAGCCTCTGGTGTCGCGGCCGCGGATTATCAAGTACCTGAAGACAAGAACGGAGAGGGGAGGCGACGCAAAGGCAGACACAGAGACGCAGGAAAACCAAGAGGCGACGTCTTCTGCTGACACAGAGTCGACGGCTCTGGACGCTGCCGCTGAGGCCGAGCTGAAGAGGGCCAAGAAGGCCAAGAAAAATAAGCTTTTGAAAAAGGACATTGTGAGTGCTCTAAGAGAGTACATAAAACTGTTTGAAACACTGCCGATAGAGTCGAGACACCTGATATACTACATCCTGGACCTACTGACGCTGTTCTCGAACCACAGAGACAAGAACCTGATGACGGCGAAGAACCTGGCGGCCGTGTTCCAGCCCTCCATCCTCAGCCACCCGGACCACGCCATGTCGCCGGATGACTACGAGCTCTCGCGCTATGTGGTGGAGCTGTGGGTGATATACAGCTCTAAGCTGCTGGCAGCTGTGAAAAACGACAGCGATGCGAGCGGTAAAGCGCCGACGGTGCCTGAAATATCGGCCGAGGCCGCCGAGCAGGCGGAGACTGTGCCTGAAGTATCACAGCCGCAGATAGCCGTCGCTGCGCCAGAAAACACCGCCACACTGCCGCTGCCCGAAATCAGAAGCGGTCTGCTGGCTGTGCCGGCCATGCGGAGCACAGGCCGTAAACACTCGAAGTCGTTATCGTCCGCCACGTCAGTCAACGCGCCCAGAGATGCGCTGAACGCCAACAAGTTGAAGAGCATGTCAAGGAGCAGCCAGGGTGATTCTCTACAGAATATCTTATCGAATACCTCCCACATGAACGATGACGACGATGACGACGATGACGATGACGACGACGAAGAGGGTGTGCTCAGTGATGTTCCCAGCTGATTCTCAACACGTGTAACCTACGACTTTTATTACCTTCCTTAAATTGCTTCCTTTTTTTTTTTTTCTTGGTGGGGTGCTAGCAGAGTAGTGCCATTCTTTCCCTGTACATTTGCGTTCATGACTTTGTGTGTCTGTGTTATTTTTTATCTTCTATTTATCTTCTTTCGATTTCGTCCTAAAAAGAGACCTGTGGTGATGCCTCTTTCGTTCTGCGGAAGCATGTGTTTGTATACTTTCTGAATATTACTCAGTCAACTATCTCCACAACCGTATCTTCTTCCTCTTCATCGTCGAGATCCACCACGTCAACTTTTGCCTTCTTCGTCGCGGTGCCGCCGTTGGAGTCCTGACTGCCGCTCACCTTTCTTTTCTTCACCGGGGTGTCCAGTGTCTCGTCTCCCTCAGCAACGATGAACAGCTCACCGTCGCCGTCGCCTTCGACGAGCTCCTCCCAATCCTCGCCGGGCTCTTCCGTGTCCTGGGCCCCTTCTGGTTCTGCTGCGCGCTTCTCGGGAATAGTCATATCAGCCAGTTCCAGGCTGTCCGCGTCCTGCAGATATAGCTCAATGTTCTCCAGCGCATCGTCAGAGTCGGAGATGTACATGACAACCCCGTCGCGACAGCCTATATCGCACAGCTTGGTGCCGAGGTTGTCGTCAAAGTCAAAGTCGTACACCAGTTTGTTGCTGCCAATTATAATGGCAATGTCGTCCTCATACCCGTATTTGCTTATGAGCGCGCTGCGCAGCTCACCCAGCGTGGTGTCGCTCACGGGGACCCTTATTATCCCGCGCGTGATGGAGCACGTCTTGCAGTCGGGGTTCCCGCCTGTCTGGTAGAGCGCCCCCCGCGACACAAACTTATCGGTGAACTTTGACGCGTAGATCAGGCTTGAGTTACCCACCGGGTCGGGCGTGAATATGTTCAGCGACTGCAGAGCGCTGAACCCAGCGATGATGGCGTTGGTGGTTGCGACAGCCGGGATGATATTCCCGGCAATCTGCTTGATCTCAAACTTGGACTGCGTGGGAATGCCAAAGATCAACGATCTCAGGTTCGACGCCGCGACCACAAAATCCAGCGTGTCTGGGTCGTCCTTGTCAAAGTCGATGGTCTTCTCACGCCTATATCTCGCCGTGAGTCTCTTCACCGAGTCTATCAGGACGCTCAAGTTCTCCGCGTCGCTCCACACTATCTGGTCCTGGCTCGCGACGTCTGGTATCTCTGGTAGCTTTTTCTTTAGTTCCGCAAGAGCCAGCGGGCTCGGACTGCTTCTGTGCTTCCACAGAGGCGCGATCAGCAGGAGGCGCTCGATGTCCTCGACAAATATCTTTCTGACAATCTCAAAGATGTACGAGTCGTCTCCGGGGGCTCCACCCTCAATCAGCCTCTTGAGCTCCAGCAGCTCGTTACTCTCCTTCAGCAGCGCCTCAATCTCATCTTTGTTATCGCTCTCGAGGTCCTTCGCTTCCACCTCCTCTACCTTCTCCCCGTACAGCTGAATGAACAGAAAGTTCTTCGCCCACGTTATGCAGTGAATTGGCTTCGACGGCGTCGAGCGAATGGTGCACACCGGGAATGTCTTCGGCGTAATTTTCGCCGTACAGTCGAAGCACTCAGACTTGTAAGGGAAGATAGGCTGCACCTGTCCCTCGAACCCTGTAGTGCCGCTCTCCATCAGCGGCGTGTGCAAGAAGAGCGCCATCTTGTTGACATAGGTTCTCGCCTCGAGGTTGTCCAGCGCGTTAAATATTATGGAGAACTGCTGGAACCACGACAGCGGGAATGCGCTCGCGTCCATAATGTTGCCCTCGTACGGCACTAGCACAGACGCGTGGTTGAAGCGCTTCACAGCCTTCACAGCAGTCACAGACTTTGCTTTCTTGATATCTTTCTGCCTGAATAAGAACTGCCGGTTCAGGTTCGATAGGTCTATGGTGTCGAGATCCACAACGTGTATTTCGCCGTAGTTCATCAGTATCAGGTCTTTGAGAAGCTCGCACCCTATACCTCCAGCTCCTATCAGAAGCACCTTCGAGCTCTTAATGGCGCTCCGCTGCTCATCGCTGAATATCCTCTTGAGGAAGCTGTCGTATGCCATCTTTGCGTCCTGGAACGCTCTGCGGATGTGTCTCCTCACGCCAAAGTCCCGACCCGCGAGCCGTGCTGGACGACTCTTTCAGCGGGGCCCTCTTAGATATCGTGCGCCAAACAATTAACTATCAACTGGTAGAGACACATCCCTGGATTAGATAATCTAGCTGCTCTAGCTTATGTAACTGAACTCGGAACCGAATCGCAGTCGGAGAAGCCCAGGGCTCCAAATGATACCGTGGTTACAGCACGACAGAGGGAACCAACGATCAATCAAATCGAGAATTATCGATACAGCACACCTGTTTATCTCCCTGTCCTTCAGATATACTACCCACAGGAGTAATTATAGACTGCAGTAACTGTTTTAGGTTTTCTAATCAGCTTGACTTCACACAGCTTCAATTTTTTTCAGTTGGTCTGTTCATTTTGAGGAATTGAATCGCTCTAGCTTCACCGCAGCGGACATCACATACATACGTATATTTGGTGCAGCAGAAAAAAAAAACAAAATAACGAAACAATGCTCAGAAACTTACAGAGAAACCTGTTGCAGAGCAACGCGCGTGCCTTCAGAAACTACGCCACCTCGGTGGCCAAGTTTGAAGGTACCAAAAACGCAGAGGGTAAATACACCGTCACCCTGATTGAAGGTGACGGTATTGGTATTGAGATCTCCGATGCTGTCAAGAAGATCTACGCGGCTGCTAACGTCCCCATTGCGTGGGAAGTGGCAGACGTTACACCAATACTGGTTAACGGCAAAACCACGATCCCTGAGGCTGCGGTTTCCTCGGTCAAGAAGAACCTGGTTGCGCTGAAGGGTCCACTGGCCACTCCTGTCGGGAAGGGCCACGTCTCGCTGAACCTGACGCTGAGAAGAACCTTCAACCTCTTTGCAAATGTCAGACCGTGTAAGTCTATTGCCGGTTACAAGACCCCGTACGAAAACGTGGACACTGTTCTGGTCAGGGAAAACACCGAGGGCGAGTACTCCGGTATCGAGCACACCATTGTCCCAGGAGTCGTGCAGTCGATCAAGCTGATCACCCAGAAGGCGTCGGAGAGAGTTATCAGATACGCGTTCGAGTACGCCAAGTCGATCAACAAACCGCACGTTCTCGTTGTCCACAAGGCGTCCATTATGAAGCTGTCGGACGGTCTGTTCGTTGACGTTGCGAAGCAGGTTGCGAAGGACTACCCAGATGTCAGCATCGACTTTGAGCTGCTCGACAACACCTCGCTGAGACTGTGTACTGATCCTTCTGACTACAAGCACCTGGTTATGGTTATGCCTAACCTGTACGGAGATATCATGTCAGACTTATCGTCCGGTCTGATCGGTGGTTTGGGGCTGACTCCTTCCGGAAACATGGGAGACAGAGTCTCCATCTTTGAGGCTGTGCATGGTTCCGCTCCAGACATTGCTGGTAAAGGCTTGGCCAACCCAACTGCCCTGCTGCTGTCGTCGTGCATGATGCTGAGACACATGTCGCTGAACACGTACGCTGACAAGATCGAGACTTCTATCCTGAAGACGATTGCCTCTGGCCCAGAAAATAGAACCAAGGACCTGAAGGGATCCGCCTCAACTTCTCATTTCACACAGCAGGTTATCGCTAACCTGTAAGTACGAAATACTATAAAAGTATCTACATATATGAATAATAAAATCTTTGTCTATTTCGAGCGTAGTGTCAGTTTACTTTTGATGAAGAGAATCGTTTCGACTTGGGCGCTTTCCACAAAGGTCGGATCCATCGGATCCATCCTACCGTGTTTGGCTGCTTCAATCCTGAAACAGGCTTAAACGGGTGAAAAAAAAATAAATTCTGTAGAAAGTCTTTCAACTAACCAATCAAGCAGAACATGGGGACCGTTCTTTTTATTCCCATTAGCCACTCCTAGGATTGACACACTTTTGCTGTTAGCACAAGACACAACATCAAGACTGTTGTGCGAGTTACCGCACTGGATTAATAAAGGCACTACTAGAGCAATGCCGCGATCAATAGTCCATAGGAAACAACAGAGGCCCGGTGAAAAAATAGACCGTGGAATTATGTCTCCGTTGCCCAAGTTAGATACAGCTGTTTCCTAACGTGAAATATATCGCCCGCCCAGGAGCTCGAAGATTCTCAAAGGGAGCAAAACAACACTCGTGTACGCACTAATTCACTGACCCAAATAATTTTCACGTCCCCAGAGAGTACGACCGCTCTCACAGGTTCCTTCGTGTATTGAAGGCACCCGTGTTACCAGATTCACCATGTCAGAACCGTCAATTCTGGTCTTGATATCAGGCAATGGCTCCAACTTACAGGCGCTTATAGATTCGTCAAAGTCGGGAAGGATACCAGGAAAGATCTCCACTGTGATATCCTCATCGCGCAAAGCATACGGGCTCACGAGAGCGGCGAAAGAGAACATCCCAAGCATAACGCACGAGCTAAGGACATATTATGCGGGGATTCCTAAGGAGAACAAAGAGCAGCGTGCGGTGGCCAGGGGCAAGTTTGACAGCGATCTCGTTTCGCAAATACTGCAGATCTGCCCTGATCTGATAGTGTGTGCCGGGTGGATGCTTATCCTGTCCGAGAATTTCCTCACTCCCCTGGAAAACGCTGGGATTCCCATCATAAACTTGCATCCCTCGCTTCCTGGCGCGTTCGAGGGCATAAATGCCATTGAGAGGTCACACGAGGCTGGCCAACAGGGTAGAATCTCTAAAGGCGGAGTAATGATTCACAAAGTCATAAAAGAAGTTGACCGCGGAGAGCCTCTGATCGTCCGGGAGATTGATGTGGTTAAGGGAGAAGACTTGGAAAGCTGGGAAAAGAGAATACATGATCTGGAGCACGAGGCGATCGTTGACGGTACCGCGAAAGCACTCCAGGAGATAGGTAACAAATGAGTACAGTTTTTCGTTGCTGATTACCACTCTATGTTAATACATATATATATATCACATCTAGCTGTCCACCTCCATAGCATCAAGGCTGATCACCTCTTCTTCAACATCAACCAATTTGTATATGTCTTCCTTCAGTATAGCAGTAGTACCTCTTTCAAATTTATACGACCTGGCCTTCTTCTCCCTCACGTTCGGAGTCAAGTAGTTTCTGAACAGCTCAGCATCCTTGCCAACCTCCATAACACAGAGATCTACATTCGAGCCCGAACCCAAGTCGTTCCAGATACCTGCTTGGATGGCATCCGAACAAAGCTTCATGGCCTCCTCTCTAGACAGATCCTCTTTCCAGTTAGTCTCGAGAACCGCCATAGCCGCCAGCGAACCTGAACCAAGAGAGAGGTAAAAACCAACGTCCGCCGAACCGTGGGCGTGGATCGAGAACAAATGGGCGCCCGTCGGATCCACTCCCGCCACAATCAGATATGCTCCGATGTGTCCCTGGTATTTGAACAAGTGCTGCTTCAGCATGGTCAGCGCCGTCACAACTCTCGGTTTTCTATTCGTCGATAATGAGTGCAATTCAACATTGGACGATATCAACTGTGTGACCATTTCAGTATCCGCCGCCGTACCTGCACCAGCACACCATATCTGCGGAGCTATACGGTGCAGCTTCTCACAGTTTTTGTCTGCAACGATAGGACCGGATGTCGCTCTTGTGTCTGCGGCAATCTGAACTGGCGTTAGTGTCTCCTTCTGAATAGCCCGCCACCGCGTTCTCGTGTCTCTGTTCTCGAATCTCTGTCAATACTCACCACAACGCCACCTTTGAATTTACAACCCACAATTGTGGTACCGGTTGAGGTCGCCTGTGGCTGTCCAAACCCTCTGCTAGAGAGATACTGATTTCTCTGATAGTTGTCAAAGCTTAAACCCGGCATTGTGCTGCGCAAAATCTGTATAACCTGACCGCTTCCTCGGCTTCAGCCAGTTCTTTGAGCTCAACTTGAACTTTCCGTTCAGAATATTGGTATTGACACTACAATTTTAAAGCTCTACTTCGCTAAAACTAGGTGGTCGCCAGTATGCTCAAGGGTTCCTTTTCTGTGTACTGGCGATCACTGCACTCGAAACAGGCACCCCACTCGTACTCTCCTTTTTCTAGGAAAACAACACCGATGTCCACTTTTTTCGTCTCCCCCGGTTGAATAGGATCGTCTATGATCTGCTGAAGTGTCCCGTTATACAAGATCTTCTTGCCAATGGAAACTGACGACCTGGACACGGGAATGTATCTCAGCATCCCCGATATAGCGCTCTCAGATGAGTTCACCAGCTTCGCTCGGACAGTGTAGAAATCAAAGAGCTTAGTCTCGTAGTGGGTTGCGAAATCTGTGTCAGTTTCTTCTTCACCGTGACGCACAACACTTAGCTCTACGTGCACCTTCTCGGCAGTCAGAAAGTTCACCATCTTCGAGCTCAGTCTGATACCCCTGAAGTCAACGTCGCCGCTCCTGTTACCATGCGGTGGACTAACGACCCACGTAGCTCTGATCCTTGTCAGAATCTCCTCCCTATACCAGAACGCAGTCTTGATGAACGCCAGTTCCTCTTTCGGTGTTTTGCTATCGTATATGAACTGCCTACTCCGGAGGCTGGGTATATCCCTCTCCAACAGTTGCGGACTCAAGTCAAGTTTCTTGATCGGTAGCAGCAGTCGTTTAGTCACACCCGACGGGATCGTCTTTTCTTCGTTGTACAGATTGCCCTCATCGTGAAAATTATCAAGGGCAACGTTCACTTTCATTTCAGAACTCCATGAGTTTCTCAAATCAACAGAAAGCAAACAGTACTCGTCGATGCTGTGACCTCTGCGGCTTGTTTCTGCCCATAGATAAGACCAGAAACTCGGGCCGTTTAATCCCTGGGCGTTCTCGCCAACGTCCTTCGACAAAGGAATAATGTCGCAACCCCCCAGCTCAATGCTTGGATTCACTGTCACGGTTATGGCAATATCCAGATTCTTAACGAAATTTCTCCTCACTGCGTCATCCTCCAGTACATCATTGGCGTACTCAAGGAAAATATTCGCATACGTCATTCCCCTCTTACCATAAAGTTCCAGCTCAATGTCAAACGTCTGATTCGCTTCAACTTTATCCAGCATTTCTTTGTTGAGTATTCTGAATGGTTTTCGTTTCAATAAGTAGTATTCCACCTCGTACACTTCGTTAACTGGCATGCTTCTCCTGTTAGACAATGCCTGAACAAGTGGCTCATTTGTTGAGTCCGAAAAACTTGAAACAAGGTGGTTAATCTCTATATCTGAATTGTTCTTGAGCGCCAGTTTGAACTCGGTTCTCTCCCCTTCCAGAAGCATCACGGATCTGCTGTTGAGAGAAACACCAACAAGTGATACAACGGGTTGCGGAGAGATAATGTGAACGAGAATCTCCTCTCCGTATGTTGCACCAGATTCATCGGAAGGCGTTTCCTCGCCATCGCGTTCTGAAAAGGTGCGCATCGACAAGCCCGGACTCTTGATTTTCTCAAGTTCTCGGACTGGTTTTTTCGGAGATATTCTGAAAAATGTTGGCTCGCATTCGTTCACTTCAGCCATCATGCCAACTATATTGTAATCACCAATTTCGCCAGGCGTGAAGAGCAGGGGAACATCAAGAAGAGAGTCAGCCGTCACAATATCTCGAGGGGCCAAATGCTTCTCTGTCTCATCAGCAGTGGATGCTGAACAGGGAACAAGAGTTCTGGTTTTTGTTACCGCATCAAGACATACCAGCTTGATATTAGCGACCTTTATCGCAAATGCAAATGGATTCTGGAACGTCGCTGTGATCTCAACCTTCTCATTTTTGACGAGGACATACCTTGTTTCATTGACCTTCTTGGAGAATGGATCGTACAGTAAAGGACCGGTCTCCTTGCCCTTTGTATTTTTTTCGTCATCCCCCTGCATTCCCCTCCATTTCACTTCTCGTGACAGCGTCAAATTCCTAAGAAGATACAAATCCCAGTACTCAGTGCTCGGAAGCTGAGAGCTCAGTGAGCTAATGTACGCCTGCTCTTCACCGCTCAAAGCACCGCGGAAGACCTTGAACAATACCGAAACTAGCTTTGTCGTAATATCAGGTAGTTCTAATTTGGCGCAAAGATGAAGAGACCTCATGATAATGCGCCTCTGCAACGACACCCATGCCACAGTATCTGTATCAACATTTGCTCGACTCACACCGTAAACTGCCAGAACAGTCTCTACCAGACTGGGAATGTCTCCAAGATCATTCTCCCCCAGTGATGACCTCGCACCTTGGAGGGAAGGCTCAACAATGTCGAAAAGGCTCTTGATAAAAAATGTACTCTTCCTCATGAAGCCCAAGTCAGCAAAAGTGGAGGCCAGCGAGGAGTATATCCAACATCTGTGTATCAAGCTCAGATTTTTGAAATGTTCACCAAAGACATCCTTCGACAACTTTAGTATCTCCGACCTGTCATGAACTGGGAGCAAAAGCTCTTCCACAGCGGTATCGGCAACTTCCGAGTACGATCCCGGCCGACGGCCCGTTTTCAGCACTTCTCCTTTGATAATGTAGAAAATCGCACTCTGATCGAGGGAGCCACTGGTGTAAATCACAGTCAATAATCTGATGTACCTGAGGACCGTCTCACTGTACACCAACTGCGGTACAAAGTCATCTGGCTGGTTCGCCGACATCTTGTAGTATATTAGCACTTTTGAGAATATTTTGCTGAGCAGCTCTGGAAGCATATCCAGCGAGTACTCGTCATCCTGCAGCGGCGAGTCTCTCGCCGTGGACGGCTGTCTGGAAATCGAGTTGGCCGACTGGAACGAACCCCTTGGAGACCCCGCTGGCGAGGTAATCCAGTGTGGTGAGGAGTTGTCTTTCGTCAAAAAGAGAATGCTGTTTGTGCTATTCAGAATGCTATTAACAGCGGGAGAAAGCGTGAATGGAACGGACAATGATGTCAAGAGGAAACAGCACACCCCCAGTCCCTCTAAGGCAGACCCGAGCCACAGATAGTCATTACAGGACCTCAAGCCCACCACTGCTTCGCAGAACTCTCGCAGAGCATCATTAAGACGACCAGAGAGCATGAAGAAGTTCCCCATGATCTTCTGCTGTCTGCCCTTTATCTTCATCTGCTTGGACTTTTCGGAGTTTATCGTTGCTGGAATCTCAAAGTTCGAGGATATTCTCTTTTTTTGCTTCTCTAAGAGCGTCGTCGGTCTCGAGTGCAGGGATGCAGACCCAATTCTCGTTATTTCGCTGCTGCCTATCGATCCCGGCGACCGGAGTGTCACATGCTGGTACGACGACGCGTACGCAGAGAGCGCTGTGAGAAAGACACTCGATATATCACACATGATCGTTCGTAACGTCTTTGTAGTTGATCCCTCTGGGAGACAGAACACATCGGGCATGCTAATGCTGAATGCCTCGGGGGCATCGAAAACTATAATAGTGTGAGTGATAGGGTGTGGCAAAGACTTTGCAAGCTGCCTGCGGTTCTGAGCCAGCGTCTCTTCAGTGACACCATCGTGGTACTTGGTGATACCAATCACGTTGAACACCTTTCTGTACGGCTCGAAATCGTGTAGAAATATCGATTCGGTATCGTTATCGTACAGCTGAAAGTCATATATTATTCGACCATGCGGATATCCCTGTGGGTTGAACTGCCCCGTTGTAGGCGTCAGATCTATGAGACGCACCTCGAACGCATGGTTCACCAGCGCCGTGTAGTGCGAGAACTGCTCGCTTGTCAGGCCAACAGGAACCAGCAAAGTCCTCACCCGCGCCGGCAGGATGAAGCTGTACTTGTCCATGCGGCAATTCGGTCAGCTGAACGAGACTGGTATTAGGGCGATGTCTTCTTCTGGTGCGCGAGGGCCATCGTCTTCTCGTTTTTCGCACGCAGGCGAGACTTAACTACACGCGCACGGACTACGCTTTGTTTTTTTGTAAAAATCATTGATTATGAACTAGATATGAACAGAACAAAACCAGTTACAGAACACCACACTGCGACAGACTATTGTTTTAAAAAAGATATAACTAAAAAATCGATATCAAAAGCGATACACAACCCCTTTCATAAACATTCTTATAATTTATCATAGTACTCTTCGTATCCTGGAACATCCTCCTTCATTCCGTGACGCTTTCTGGCAGCTAGGACAATCTCACCAACCTTCGAGGTCTTGTCCAGAGGGTCACTGTTCATAGTGGCCCAGTGGTCGAACACCATCTGTGGGAAGGCCTTTCCACCAGTGGCCTGTCTCAACTCACCGTTGAAACCAAAGGACTCGTTGACTGGCATGTACGCTTTAACGGTAAACAGTGGGGTACCTGGTCTCTGCTCCTCAAAGATGACTTGACCTCTTCTTCTGTTCAAGACAGAGTAGATACCACCAACGGCAGACTCGGGACACTGAATCTCAACCAGGAAGACCGGCTCTTGCAGTCTTGGCTCAGCCAGCAGCATGGCTGCGTACGTGACTCTTCTCATGGTTGGGATAACCTGCCCACCACCTCTGTGGATGGCATCAGGGTGCAGAGTGACATCGAGGATGTTGATTCTGACAGATCTCAGGTTCTCTCCAAAGATTGGACCCTCCTTCGTAGCCCACTGGAAACCAGCAACAACAGAGTCCTTGATCTCAATCAGGTACTGAACAGCCTTGGTCTGGTCGACAACAACGTTGGCACCCTTACCATCTGGGCCGAAACACCAGATCTTACGGGCGTCAGTGACATCCCAGCCGTACTCGTCAGCCATTAATCTACCTCTGGTCTTAGGATCAGCGGTAGGCTCAATGGTACCAGCCTCAATAGCGAGAGCGGTCTCCTCGTCAAGGGGCTCAGCCTTAACGTATAGTCTGTTATGCTTGTTTGGCGACTTGGACAGCGCAGTCATGGAAGACTCAGCCTGGACTGTCTCACGGTAGGCAACGACAGGAGGAGAGATCTTCAGAGGAACACCAGCGTGCTCGTGCTCCAGATCGCTCAGGCAAATCTCCAAGTGCAGCTCACCGGTACCGGCAACAATGTGCTCACCGGACCCGGACATGTATGTCAGAACACACGGGTCGGACTTGGAGAGACGTTTCAGACCCTCAACCAGCTTTGGAAGATCGTTACCGTTCTTAACCTCAACAGCAACCTCCACAACTGGAGAAACAGAGAATTTCATAACCTTCATGTTGTGCGAAGCCTCGTTGGTGGTCAGAGTACCAGACTTCAGCAAGAACTGGTCAATACCGACTAAACCACAAATGTTACCAGCTGGGACATCGTCAATCTGCTCAACAGTTCTACCCATCATCAGAACAGTTCTCTGAACGGTCTTGATGAACAAGTCCTCTCTCTTACCAGGAACGTAGTTGGGGCCCTGGATTCTCACCTTCTGGCCAGATCTAACGGTACCGGCGAAAACACGACCAAAGGCGTAGAATCTACCCTTGTCGGAGGTTGGCACCATCTTGGAGACGTACAGCATCAGGTCAGCCTTAGGATCACAGTCTCTGATGGCAATGCACGAGGCATCGTCCGAAGGACCCTCGTATAGCTGCGCGGCTCTGTAGTACTGAGCAGTAACTGGAGATGGCAGGTGGATAACAATCATCTCTAACAGCGCATCGGCGGCCGGGAGGAACTTCCTCATAACAACCTTCAGCAGGGCCTTGCCCTCAAGGTCCTTCTCGTCACCCTTCAGGACAATCTCCAGCTTCTCCAACAGAGTTGGGATCTCGTCCTTCTTGAAGTTCATGATAGCGGCAAAGAGACGGAAAATAGGGTCCAGGATGAACATGTTGAAAGCACGCTCAAGCTCCTTTCCGTTAGCGTCCTTGGCCTTGTTGGTCCACTTCTTGGTCTTAGGGTTGAAGAAAGAGTCACCCCACAGACGGTCCATCATCTTCTCTCTGTCAACACCAAACTTCTTCGAGTAACGGTTGGCAAACTGGCGCACGGTGAAAGCCCAGCCGTGTAAACCGGAACCGAACGCCACGGTACCCTTCTCTGGGTACACCTGAACGTCACCCAGCTCCTTGTCGACGTAGGTGGCGACAACAACGTTAACGGACTCAATAGTTCTCGAGAAAGACTGGTACAGGTCCTCCTTTGTGATCTGCAGCTCAATCAAAGCACGGTCAACCTTGTTGATAACGACAACTGGCTTGATTCTCTCACCCAGAGCCTGTCTCAGAACAGTCTCAGTCTGGACACAGACACCCTCAACACAGTCAACAACGACTAGAGCACCGTCAGTAACTCTCAGCGCCGCAGTAACCTCAGAAGAGAAGTCAACGTGACCGGGCGAGTCAATCAGGTTAATCAGGAAACTGTTACCGTCGGTCTTCTGCTTGATCTCCTTCACATCCTCGTCGCTCATCTCAGAGTACAGGGAGATGGCTGTCGACTTGATGGTGATACCTCTCTCCTGCTCATCTTTTCTGGTATCTGTGAAACGTGCCTCACCAGCCTTGGCAGCAGAGATAATACCAGCTCTCTGCACAAGCGAATCGGTTAATGTAGATTTACCATGATCGACGTGGGCAATGACCGACATGTTACGGACATTGGTGACCTTGTCCATAAGGCCACGCATCTGGTCGATGGTGAAGTTAACTGCAAACTGTTAGTAATCTCCAAAAAAAATGAGATAATACACATTCCACTCTCTGAAAATAAGCAAAACTGGGGGAATCCATCAGACTCAGGGACGGCTCCAGCCAATTATCCGGTTCCAGCCAGAAAACCGAGCGTTGGAGTCAGCAGCGCCCATCTTTAGTAATCTGTCTTCGTCTCCTCCGCTTTTTTTTTTTGCCCTCGTTCTGGTGATCCCACAGGAACCACAACGGCGGCCATTTACGGCCCCTGTAGAGCCCGACAAAATCCCACCAGTGACGCCATCAGATAGTGTAATGAATAGTGAACATATACATACCCATTTTGAACTATTATTGTCGCTAAATATGAAAATAGGTGATGGTTAATATAGGACACTGGGTATTACAAACTCCAGAAGTAGAAAATTTTTAATCTCCTCCTGGCGGGTGGGTGCACTCTGAAAATTTTTTGCCTTCTGGTTGACACACATACCATTCAAAGATAGGGGAAGGAGAGATGTCCGGGTTACCCGCACCATGTGGCTAAGTCTCGGGATGGGTGCACTACCCCTGCTTAGGCTGGCCGCCGCCAGGACGCCGACGGGACGGGACGAGGCCGGACACAGGGGGGAGAGGGGGCGCTGGGCTGCGCTGTTCACTACTGCGGTCGCTCGCAACATCTAGTATGATTAAAGTAAAAGGCAAAAAAAACGCGAAACGCTCACAGGCGAGAGAGGGAGAGATCACGCAAAGGTGTCGCTCACATACGTGAACCCACGAAACATCTCCTGCATCGACAGCGACAGCACCGAGTTGACCGGAGTGAGTCGGGGCTCCTCCGCCGTAAACTCCTCGTCAAAGTTCGAGATGTCATGCGCAGACCGGATCTTGGGGATGTGCGGTGGCGGCACGCGACAGTGTAGGATGTCGTCGAAATTAATATCGCTGAAGTACGGGTGCTCCATGATCTCCAGCGCATCCCTGGGGCCGCCTCCCAGACGCTGTTTGGGGTCTCTCGTCAGAAGCTGCTGCACTAAGAGAATAACCGAGTCCTGGTCCATGTGTACAGGGTACCTCGGCTCGTCGTTCAGAATGGCGTTGAACACCTCATGCTCCTCGTCTCCCTTGAACGGCGATTTGGCAAACAGCATCTGGTACAGAAGGACGCCAAACGCCCACCAGTCGACAGCCTTGTCGTACTTCTCCTCCTTCAGAATCTCAGGTGCCATAAACTCGGGCGTCCCGCAGAATGTGCTCGTGGTCCGCCCGTGCCACATCTCCTCTTTACAGAGACCGTAGTCCGCAAGCTTGATGTGCCCTTCCGACGTCAGCAGGATGTTGTCCAGCTTCAGATCACGGTAGATGACACCATTCTCGTGGAAGTACTTCAGCGCGAGAAGAACCTCTGCTGCGTAGAACTTCGCCCGCTGCGGAGAGAAAGCCCCGTGCTGGGCATGCCACATCAAATCTCCTCCAGAAACATACTCCATAACAAAGTAGATGCGGTTTTCTGTCTGGAAACACTGGTGCAAGTTCAGGAGAAAGGGGTTCCTGCCCTGGTTGGCAATTAAAAACACCCTCTTTTCGGAGCGGGTACTCGCAACTTCATCGTTCTTGATGATGAAGTCCTTCTTCAAAACTTTTATAGCACACAGCTGTTTCGTGTGAACAGACTCAGCGAGCATGACCTTCCCAAAATTACCCTTCCCGAGAACGGCAATGAACTGGAAATCATCCAGACCGTACTTATGTCTGTGACGGCGCGGCTTCCCTTGTTCATGACGGTGCGGTGGGTGTTTTTGGTTCACCTGCGACACCGACTGCTGAGCCAGCTGCTGATGCTGATGCTGCTGCTGTTGCAGTGCTGGTGGTTGGTGGTGACTTGGTATCTGTGATGCCAGCGCTTGCTGGTCTATGTGTTGCTGGGGGCTCTGCTTCTGCACCAGTGTCTCCTCAAATGTATATGAGCGACTGGATTTCTGAGGCGAAGGTGTGGCACCTGAGCCATTCTCCAGACTCTCCTCATCAGAGTAACGAGCTGGGTATCTATACTGGTGATCCCTGCCTTCTTCCTGCTGGGAGCTGTCACTGAAGGTGCTCTTTGCGGGACTCACGATGGGCGGCGGTCTCCTGGAGGGCTTCTGTTTCGATTTTTTGTCGTTAAGAGGCAGCGGCACCAGGTCCGGCGCGGTGACAGTCTCGTGCAAGTGGTGATCGAGAACTCTTGGAGTGGGAGGCAGTTGCTTCTCAGTTAGGGTAGCCTGCGTGCTCCCAGAAGTCAGGCTCAGGGTAGTCGCAGCACCTCCGCCCGGAGAGCGCTTGCCAGCAGCGGCTTGGATGGTCTTCACCAACTCGCATGCGGCCTCCATAGAAATACCGCAAAAATCGGGAACGAGGTGCTCGCACTGGGTGTGACAAAATATACCACACTCGCTGCACTTGTAGACATTTTTGCGGCTCCACGGTAGGATGTAACCACAGTGGCAACACCACTTGGTGCCACGGTTCGTAAATGGCTCAAACTTGTGCGGAATGCGGTAGTTCAGCTTGGCTTCGTCGGGGTCCATGTCAGTACTCGATTTAGAGATGCATTTAGTGACCACCTTCTCGCAGCACTTCTTATCACACAGGAAGCGGCAGTCAGCACACTGATATCCAGAGTAGCGAATGAAATTACCACACATTGCACAGCACATGACTTTGTAGAACTGCTTTTCAACAAATTTGTGGCCATGGTACTCGACAACCTGTTCCAGGTTGCGCTGGCGTATTGCACCGTGACGCCCCAGACCGCCAACAAACTCCTTACTCTTGGCATCTGTTGACTTTGTGAAGCCAAATGTCACCAGGACCTGCCCCGCAGGAGCAAGCACAAACCAAGCGCCTGCAGTTACCGGCAAGCTCCGATCATGAGTGGGTGCAGCGTGCGCGTCCAGCTTACCATCAGCATCTGCATGGAGACCTAGTACACCATCGGTATGCGGGTGCTGAGCCCCCCTGCTGGATACGAGCTCCAATTTGGAGGCGCTGAACCAGCCGTCAGCTCCCGACTCCTGTTCAATTTTCTTCTTACGTATTTCTTCTTGGATATCCGACAGCAGGAACCAGATCATAGCGATTGGAGTGATTTTGTCGTCCACCTTATCGCAAACATAGATTGCAACTTCGTATCCACCGTTTACATCAATTGAAAATTCATCGTTCCATCTGTCTGTGCGGGATCCGCGTGTTCTCGCCTTTTCCACCTCATCTATTCTAATAGAAATGAACGTCTCCGACTTCTTAGACATGAGAGAAGTTATGTGGAATACATCTCTTATAGCGCTCACAGAAATCTTCAGTGTTCCTGTCAAGGACTGCTTACGGAACTTGTTGAGCACTTCCGTATCGCGCGTCACCTCATCTATGTCAATATGCATCCCTTGGTAGTTTTTCAGTGCCCTTTTCATCAGATTCAGCTTCAGCGCACTCTCAGCACGACCGCCCTCAGCAGCCGCCGTGCTACGCCTGTCTCCATCCTGCTGGTATAGTTTTGAAATTTTCTCGAAATTGTTTCGGTATCCGATCTCCACTTGAATCTTATATTCCAGCTGCTGGAGCATATACTGAATACGGTGTCCAAGAGAAGGGCAGTCATACTTCAGCAGATCAAGAAATGTAAACGCTGGAACACTTGTAGCAGGAGGGGCTTTCGAAGGCGCCTTCGCAATATCCGAGCGTGGCGCAGAGCCTGGGACACTTGCTGTAATAGGATTAGAGTCTGATCCAGCAGGCGACTGACTGAGCTCCTTCTGTTTCTGTAGGCAAAGTCTAGCGAGTGTCTGTTCCAGATAGTCTATATTCTGCTTTGCCTCTCTTAGCAGAGTGTTACACTTCTGAATCTGAGTTGGATTCGTCGCCTCTTTCTTCGCGTTCGCAACTCCTGCAGCAATGTTCTTCTCTCTGACTATCTTCTTCTTTATATCATCCAACACAGGGTCGTTATACTGAGACATTTTTGACTGATCCCCCCTGAAAATAAGCACAACAAAGAAAATGCCAAAAAGCTATCAAAAGAGTGGGTGAAGGGTACTCGTGAAAAAAAATGGAAGAGTGAGCGAACTTTTCTGAGATAAAGACGCCAAATAAGCGAAAGATCCTCAATAATCTGCGTGTTTGACAAGCACAGGAATATTTAACCAGATGAATTATATACCTGGCGCAAGTCGAGTAACCCCTCGACACAGATCACCCCTGAGCCACGTGAACAACCGATTCCACTCAAACGCAGTTTGTTTACGGAAAGTGGCTCGTTTGTGATCAGCAACTGCGATCGGAGATCAGGTCAGGTACACTACTTTTGTTTATTTCCTACTTACTGTTGCAGCGACAGCTGCAGTCAGGGACAGCACAGACGTAGTGTTTGGCAAACCACTCTTCGGCGTGGCCAGCGTGCATGCCGTGGTTGCAGCTGAGACAAAAACTGAACCACTCGCGGAACTGAGACTTTGCTTTTGGGGTCTCAGCACCATCCTGCGCAGATGACATTTCGAGAGGAACGGGCATCCCTTGCGACAGGAGACACACTGCGCAGCGCGGGAGTGCTGCCCCGCAGTGTGGACACCAGTTCGGCGACAGGTGCGCATTTCTGATGGTGTTCTTGGCCGAGAACCGCTTAGCCTGCTGGTTGGGAAACGCGTTCGCGAAATCTCCGCCGTTCCTTTGCTTCGATATGTTTTTATTGCATCTCAGGCACTGGAGGTACACCTGGCGGGGCAGGGCTTTCGTGGTGATCTCGCCGGTGTACGTTCTCGAGAGCTTTGCTCTCGCAACGTCTAGCTTGGCGCGGCAACTAAACAACCCCCACGAGTTCAGCATGCTTCTGTAGGAATGCATCCACTCTTCGACCCTGGCATCTGAGAAATAGCGCGGGCAGCCAAATGATGCAATCAGCGCTGCCGTCTGCACATCCGCTGTCTTATCGACATAGAGTTGCAGTAGATCCATGCCCTTCGGTGTCACTCCCGTCAGAATTATCCCCTCGATATCGCCCTTCTCAATCACTGAGCGCGCTATGCTATTGAGATACTCTGTCAGCTTATCGTCCGGAAGAAACCTCAGGGCTACACCAAGCCTTTCCCGCAGCGGGAGCGCGGTTTCATCAAGCACGTCCAGCCAGTCGTTGTCTGCTATGAAGGCAAAGATCACCCGCAAGTAGGGATTCTCCAGCTCAAGGGACATCTTTCGACACTTGTCTTTCCAAGCGCTGTTATTATCATCCTTTCCGAACGCCATATATCCTGAAACAGCCGTGGCCATCAGTTTGAGTCTCACTCTCGGCGAGCTACTCAAAATCTCAACAGCGCGAGGGATATCTCCGTGGAACACTGCCCAGCCTGCAGCACGCTCATACTGTTTCAGCAGCTGCATCTGCTTCAGCTTAGAGTCTAGTTCCTGTTTTCCAAAATCCCAGCCAACTGTGTACAGACAAAGTCTCCGCTGAATCTCTTTTTTACTTTTTGTTGTGATGTTTATAGTGGGCCCGATCGCCGGGTTCTTTCGGTTCTCCTCATCGCACCGCGTCACTATTGCCTTCGCAGCCTCAAGAAATGCTTGGTCTGTGATCGGCTTGGAAGACCTCCTCTGATCTTTCAGGCCAACCTCACCGTTCCATATACCATATATGCCTTCAAACCCGAGGTCAACATCGCGAGAACTCATATGGCCGTCAGACGCATTCAACAGAGAAATAGACAACCACTTCCACGTGTTTTTCAGATATATGTTAGACTCAACGCCTTTCAGTACCTCGACTATATCTATATTATTCACACAATCTGTAGCGTATCCGAGCATAGCTCTTCGCCTCATGGTGCACGATACATCGTTCTCGAGCAGCTTTTCCGCTTCAACAAAGACCACCTTGTTATCATACTTTGATGGTGTTTCGAGGTCCGACGCGTTGGAGTATGTGCTCTGGGAATCGCTACCCGCTTCCTCACCTGAACCATCCTCGCTCTCGCTCTCGCTACCATCCAGCGCAGATTCGCCCGACGACCCCTTATCTGTAACTGCTTTTCTGGGAACATGCAGTTTTGCATTTTTGTGTCCATTTGCCGGTGTTTGGACGACCACTGTCTGTCCTTGCTCTTCTTGCGGCTCATGCTCTGTATAGTCGTTCACCATCATTGTGAACGTTCCAGCTGGCCCGGCAATTGTGAGATCGTTGAATGAGCTGAAACATATGGAATCCTGGCTCTCAACTACAGGCATTCTGAAAACGTTCCCTGACTGTCTCATACACACGAATTTCAGTCTCCCGGCCACACGCATATCAGGCGCGTAGTCAAACGACGTCACCCTTTCGTATTTTGTCTTGGTATCAAGAACACTCGCAACGAAAAGAGAGTCAGACGGCCTCACAGGTTTTGCACCGGACTTTTGAGATATCTCGTCTGCGTTCGGCAAGTTCACACTGGCTTCGTATCTCGCGATCTCGTCTGCTGATGGAGGAACAACTCCTGTCTGCCATCTCTTTATCGAGTCACCTGTGAGTGACGCAAACTCACCAGACCGAATCGTTGAGTATCTGAAACAGGAGCTGTTGTGCATTCTGTTAAACATCAGCAAGGGTGTCTCGGCGACTATATTCGAGCCAGCTGCAGCGGCGTTTGACGCTCTGTTTCCTGAACTCAGTCTTCTTCTATCCCAGATGGCTATCATGCCCTCCTCATTGCTCGTTGAGAAATAGTGCGAGTTGAATGGGTCGACGCTTATGCCTGATATTTTGTGGAACGCCAACTGGAACGCGAACTGCTCAGACCTCAAATCTACACCTCTCAAGAATTTCAGCCCCCCGGCCAGAATGCTATTGGGCTCACCCGGGATAAAAGTCGCCGCCTGCACTGCTTCATTCTGGACGTACGAGAAGAACGGTTTTGTAATCTGGCTGTTGCCGCTGCCTCTCAGGTCGTGCTCCACATTCCATATCTGCAAGCTATAGTCAGTCCTCACTTTGTCCAGTGCGACCGCAACATAGTTATTCTCGTTGAAAGAAATCGAGTAGCAAGGTCGCAGCCCCTTGGGCTTTAGAGTCAGCATAGATGAGTGCGGAGACGTTATATCGAAGATGTAGGTGTATCCATCGTTACCATTATCGCCGACACCAACAAGGCCATAATTCTTAGCAGAGTAGTTGAAACAAAGCGCCCTAGGCAGTCGCGACCTGTGCGACAGTTTCACTATACTCTCGTCGTCATCCTGTAAGATGTTAGTTTCTTCTTGTTCGTCGCTGTCGCTGGAAGCTGGCTACTCACCGTTGCCGCGTTGTTCGTCTGGTATAGCACAATCTCCTCTCCACCGGGAGGCAGCGCAAGAAACCGCTGGTCTATGCCCGAGTCCCAGCCAACGGCTCGCACAATTGAGCCCCGGTTACTCATAGTTGAAACGGCAACTGTTCCCACACTCTGCTTCTGTCCTCGTCGTTATCGCTACAATGTGAGCTTCGGCCAGTTGAGTGACACACACACTGCCTAACATGGTTGGCCCTTCATTCAGCAGACAAAACTAGTGGGTTGAAAACCTCTATTGAAATAATGTACAGATTTTATACAGCCGGGTACTCCGCATCTTCTACATCGCTCAATACATCTGCAAACTCCGAGCCAGGCCATCTCTCAAAGTCTAGATCGAACATGTGCCCAACTTTGTAATCTCTGGAGAGAAGCTCAGATACCGAGCTTGACGCAGTGAGACCCGCAATCTCCCTCTCCAGCTGCCTGGCTCTCTCACAGTGCACATGCGACTCTCGCTCCCACTTTCGGAGAAACTTCTGTGCCCCCGGGTGCATGTGGTTGTCCAACGACTTGGCGTACGCGTGAAACTCTGTGATGAACTCGTCCACACTGCTGTATCCGTACGACTCGCTTTTCTCCACCAGATCCACAAACGACGCGCCACCGTTCCTGCCGCCTCTCTCCAGCGAGTGCCTCTGATCAACCTCCAGGATTGCCGGGATAAGCTGGGTTTTGATGATGTAGTTCGGGGGACTGGCAATTAGATCGAGGTGCTGCAGCCTGAGGGCGTTCACCCCACAAGCTGCATTCGACCGCGCATGCGACACATTTGCCAGTTCTGCGAGCCTGGCAACGTCCTCGCGCAGCACTTCCAGGAACTTCGAGCGCTCGTCAATCTCCACCTCGCTGAGCTGGCCGTACTGGGTCGCGTCCAGCCGTTTCACCAACGGCGCACCTCTCTTGTGCTCGCGCTTCAGCGTCCAGTACGCACATAGCTCATCGCTCAGCTGACGCACGTTATCTATCCTACCGCTGAATCTGCTTTCCAGAAATGCTGCAAGTCTATCAGCGAACAGCTTCGGCGCTATGGGCGTGTCAGACTTGGTCTTCCACTGGAAGAGCACGCTGCTGTCGCCGTGCTGGTTTCTGCTGCCGCTGTACTGTGCGCGCCGGCCAGTACCTTTCGCCGGGAGCCTCAGCTTTATCGTTTGGTTTTCGTCGGTCAGCATGCTGAAGTAGAGTCTCGTTTTCTTCAGTGCCGCACGCGTATCATGCAGCTCATTCCACGAGGCTGGACCGTGCTTGTCGCAGTAAGAAGAGAGCGAGTTTGCGTTGGCGATGGCGCCGGCGACACCGTTCTTCATCTCCATGTACAGCTCCGATCTCCTGGCACACGTTACGTGGTAAGCGAGGAAACAGTTCTTATTGCAGCACTGTATGCACGCGCCCCCTCGTTGTTTGCAGATGTAGCATGTGAGCTTCCAGCGGCTCTTAGGCACCTCCGACAGCCCTTCTATGGGCTCCATGTATATTGGGTTGGCGAAATAGAGCTCGCTGATCCATATGCCGCATATGACGTGACCCCAGAACCCGTTTCCGGTCTGCTTGAACGCGCCGGTGACGCTCGGACAGAAAAGGCACTTGATCTTCTGGTTCTTGGCGATCAGACACCGGCGGCACAGCCAGGACCCCTCAGGGATGAACGCAACGCCGTAGCACTCCTGGTGCACCGCTATGTCACAGCCGTCGCAGAAGACGATCGCGTTGGAGTTGTCGCACTCGCTCTCGTTGCACACAGCACAGCACTGGTCCTCCTCCGGGCGCCCACCAGTGCCGTCGTCCGAGCCGTACAGCGCCGTGAATGTCGCCCGCTCGTGCGGGTCTGCAGCTGCGGAGAGGAGCGCAGGCGCCGGCGACGCCGCAGGCGAGTGCCACCCGCCGTTCGCAGTGGCGCTGTTGTCGAGCTTCAGGCTGCTCTTCGGCGGGAGCAGCCGCTCTATGTACAGCCACTGAATCTCCAGAAACGTCATGGCGATCTCCAGAATCTCGTTCTGCAGCGGAACCGCGGCGCCGCGCTTCTCGTTCAGCAGCTTGAGGTAGAAGTTATCCTGCTCATCCATGTCGTAGAGTACCTGGAACTTGTCCCAGAAGTTCAGGTCGTTGTTCACGAGCCCGTTCCTCGCGTCGCTCTGGCGCGCGTACTGCTCCGGCAGCGCCTCCTTTCGCGGCCTCCGGTCGAGGTACCCGGCGCCCGCCAGTATTTTCGCGTTCCGCGGCGCCGCTGCGACATCCTCAGAAAGAATCCCCGCCGGCTGCGCGTGCGGCACCGCCCTGAAGGACGGCTTCTTCAGCTCGCCGTGCATGTACAGCGACTCTGCGGCCCGCGCAGACGACTGCTGCCGCACCGAGCTCCTGCCGCTCGTCACAAACGTGACAAGCGGCAGTTTCTCGTCCAGATCAGGATAGAACTCCTGGAAGTCCTTCTCCTCTCTGGGCTTACTGTCGTATATCGGCGGCAGCCCCACGGAGGCGACATTAGCGCGGCCCCTGCCGGGCCTGCCCGACCTGTACTCCTTCCGCGAGACCAGAAACGACTTACGCGTGGCCTTCCGCCGCCTATGTCTGGGTCTCTGAGCAATTACCATCTCTGCTCGCTACACCACCGGTGTTCGCCCGGTGTTTACGCCGACACACGCGCTCCTCCTCTGGCTCTGATGCCACCAGGCTCTGGTCCTAGCGGCGACACGCTTCCAGTTGGTACACGATAACATGAAAACATAAGCAATTACATAATCATCAAAAATAAAGTCACGTGGGTTTTGTTTCCCCCTTGTTTTGGCAGAGCTGCAGCACATTCCAGGAAGCGAGACACATTATGGTCTGGACTTCGCCAGAGTCCGTTTGCGGCATACACAAGTGCAGCTGCGTTCCCGCAAAGAAGAATTACGCACCTGCTGCTAACTGTGCTGTCTCCTTCCCGACGCTCTGTCTACCGTTCGGGCAGGCACTTCATGTGCACTGTGCTGAGTGAATTATATAAGCGAGCCTTTTCCTTCTCTGAGAGAACTTCCCCTTTCTGCCATCTAAGTAGGTGCAGCTCGCTACACTCGCCGTAATGTCCAGCGGAGTAGACTTCAGGCGACTGAGTAGGATAATCGACGATAGTGTATCGCCTATCACAGTCCAGCAGAAACTGGAGAAGTGGGGCGGCAGCGAAACGCCTCTGCTGCCGAGCGGCGACCTCCCAGGGGACGAAGCCACCACCACGCCACAACGAGCAGTGCTGGCTTGGCCAAAGCCACTGACCCTACAGCGGACCACCCACGCAGACAAGCCTACCCACGCAGCTGCAGAAACGGCTTTGCTGGAGAGTGCTCTGCAGGACCTGGAAACCGAGAATCGTGCGTGCAGGGCGAACAAATACAAGTCATTAGGCGAGCCGCCACACAGAGTGACAGGTACTACAACAAGAAACAGCGGCAGCAGCAGCAGCACCCACACAACGCCCAAGAGAAACTCTGTGAGGTCGAGACTGAGCATAGCAGAGTCGCTCTCGCACTATAACAAAAAGTTTTCTGTCTCGTCAACCACGTTTTCGATAAACCCCATTGAAAATTTGAACAATAGTGTCAACAAGAGCTCTCCGCACAGGCGAGAAGGAACACCTACTAGCACGGATATTTCATGGCTGTCGCAGCTAGATATGTCTGACTCTGACGCGGAGAGAAGCTCTATCGCGGTGTCGGGCGAGCTGAGACGCGCGGATGCGCTGATGAGTGTCTCACCGGCGGCCACGAGGCGGCACGGCGACACCGAGAGAACCCTGCAGGACTCGCTACTGCTGGACGAGAGCGACCCCCAACCGGCGGTGGGACTCGGGCTGGCGATGCTGGTGTGGGACTCGCGGTCGTCGCCCGTGGCGGATGCGTCGTCGTCGCTGTTCTCGGGAGAAACAGAGGCCGGCGCGGCGCTTGCCGAGCACTCGACGAACACCACGCCGGCGACCAGCACGCTGCAGAACTTCAGCGGAGACGGCGGCGAGACGATGGAGAAGCTGAAGCTGGGCGATGGGTTTGTCTCGAAACTGGACCCGCTGTCGCCATACTACTCGGAACAGCTACCCGAAGACGGTGCTGGCGAGAGGAGCGACTTACACAAGACAGATACACGGCGATCGGTGTCGTCAAGCGCGAGCAGCGGACAGACACATGCACACTCGCAGCTGAGGCGGCGGATCTCGTCGGTGTTCCAGCGGCGGACCAGCGAGTCATCGTGCAACACAACAATAACGACTGGCAGCCTCGAGCCGCCGAAGAAGCCTGCGCCAGGTGAGTCTGCGATGCCGCTGCCAGACACTGAGTCGGCACCTGCGAAGGCACCTGCGAAGGCGCCTGCGAAGGCACCGCGCAAAAGCGCGTCGATGCGGAACCTGAAGGCAATGACCAATCGGCTGAGCATGATTGGAGGCAGAGCGGCCCCGGGGGCCAACGTCGCGCTCCAGAAGAGACCACAGAGGAAGGTGCCGACAGCGCCGGTCACGGGACGCACAAACGAGGCTAGCGTGGAGAAGATGCTTGCACAGTTGCAGCTGCGGCCTGCGCCGCCTCCGCCGCCGCCACCGAAGGACGATCGGGCGCAGACCAGGCGACTGGCAAATGTAGCGGAGGCTGGGAGGAGGAAGTCTGGCGAGAATATGAGGTCGCCACAGCGGAAGAGGAGCGCGCACAGCGCGTCGGGTGTATCGCAGCGAAGCAGGAGGGAGTTCCAGAAGGTCACTGTCAGCAGGCTCGAAGACACACTGCGGGCAGACGAGGAGTACGAATCGTTTCTGAAGTCTGCCCCACCGGCAAAAACGGTACCCCGAAAGCCGTTGGCGGCTCCACCGGGGGTGGCTCAACCGGTGGAGACGGGCAGCAGAAGGCTGCGCCGAGCGGTGTCCATGCTCTTTGCGGCCGACGAGACACCGAAAAATACACACACACCGCTTGTAGGAGAAGTATATAAGGGATAGGAGAGATACACAGGATAATAATAGTATTGCTAATAATTGCCTCTTCCCCAGTCATGGAGACGGGTGTGGCACTTTCGGAAATAAATCTGCCATATCTTCCGTGCCACTAAAGGTCTTGCTGCTGTGCGCTCTATACCGAAACACAGCGAGCCGTTGGAGCAAGAGCGAACCCACTACCAGGAGAGGCATACAACTGCGCGGAACCTTGAGAGCCGCTCTATACATTTTCAGGTCCACAGCTTGCTGCCGTTAGCTTTCTCCGCTCGCGATTTGCCTGTCTGCCGCTATAGTGTGGATAGCCCATACCCGTGCTCTTCAGGACCCCAAGAGCGACTGGCGCCTTCCCACCAGGAGAGCATATACAGATGGATAACTACAATTTGAAACAGGAGGAGGAGGAGTTCGCCCCGCTCCCGATTCTCAATAACTTTGAGTACTACCCGATGGGCGCCGACGACGTACGGGGGGAGGGAGCTGGAAATGACAACACCTTTGAAGGAGAGCCGGTGTTCAACCCCCCGCTGACCGGCGCGGAGTTCACGAACTACCCCAACACAGGGGGTGCCACTAACACAGATAACCAATACAATGCGCGCAGCGGCGGCTTTAAGGACGTTACCGACTTTTTGGACTTTGAGTCTGCAGATGTGCTGACCCCGCCGCCAACCACGACACAGAACCAGCAGGGCTCCGTGTCACCGTACTCGCCGATGACGGGCGGCACTCAGGTGAATGCTGCAGTGGCAGGCACCCAGGGCCGCGGACAGACGTACAAAAACAGTGACCTGCTGATAGACGACTTTGGTATGGTGCCGGGTATTCCTTCGAACGATGATGGGACCAGAGACAAGGCGCCGTACGGGAGGAGCAACAATAACTCGACGTCCACCGGGAACACTCCCGGAAACAACGGCGCAGGGACCGACTACACGAGTCCTGTCGGGAGCGCGTCGAACGCCGGGCTGCTCAACTCGCAGTACTTCTCGCCGAGAATCAAGCCGGTGCTGTCCAACTCTCTGCATAGGAGTATAAGCAACCAGGGCACCATCAGCAAGGTCGGCTCGTACACTGGTAATACCCTGTCGGGGACGCCGCTGAGCACCATAGTGTCCCCCACAGGCTCGTTCGACTATGACTCTCCCTCGGGCTCGTTCAACAACGCGTCGAGCTATGGCGCCGGCGGGGAGTACATGAGGTCGCCGCAGATGAACTCGCCGTCATTCAAGGCGATAGGGTCTCCGTCTTCAATAACGTCCGCGAACGGCATGCACCTGAATCCGAAGGCAGCGCTGACGAAGGACGAGAAGGCGCGCAGGAGACGCGAGTTCCACAACGCGGTCGAGCGCAGAAGACGTGATCTGATTAAAGAGAAGATACGAGAGCTCGGCGGTATCATCCCAGTGCCCTTTCTGAACGACAGCCACATCTACAGGAGCTCGAAAGCGCACAAGGAGGGCAAGGCCAACAAGAGCGTCATTCTCAACAAGGCGGTCGACTACATACTGCATCTGCAGGAAATCAAGAGCGTTCAGGACAACAGACTGGAGATGCTGAAGGCGCGGATCAGCGGGTACGAAGTGGAAAAGGAGACCGACACGCCGCCACCGTACGGCTTTAGCGAGACAGACAAGAGGGGAGCTTTCCCTGCACCGGTAGAGGTGAAGGAGGAGTATCCAGTCGAGCCGGGTGTGAGCTCGAGCAGCGGTGTCCAGCGAAATATAGAGCCGCCACAGGATAATAGACCGAAATTCGAGGACCCTTTGGATTTCTTCCCTGAGGTTTCGAGCGGAGCCAACTCGACCAGCGCCACGCCCAGCGGACTCCAGCAGACTCCCGGAAACCTAGACGACGACGAGTTCTGGAGAGAGCTTACGAATTAAACGACCTAACGATGTGTATTTTTCTAATCTATTAATGTTCAGTCAGTATAGTGCGCGAACTCCCAAAAGTTTAACACCGAGGGAACGCCACTTCACAAACACTTCATAAACAGACAACAGCGCTGCACTTACCGGGAGGTCTTAAAAACACACCATGGCTGATAGCGGTAACTCGGACTCGCAGTTCTTTTCGCAGTTCAAGAGCTGGCGCACAAACACGGCTGCTTCGCCGGAGTCAGTGCAGGAGAGGGCGAAGGGATTCTTCTCGGGCATCGCGTCGACGGTGAGCGACGGTTACAGAGATGTGTACGAAAGACTGCCTATATCAAACCAGGATATAGAGAATGAGACCGTTGAGGAACCGTCGTGGTTTAATCTGTCGAGGTTTGAGCGGCTGTGCTGTTTCTTTGTGCTGATGCTCGGGTCAGTGCTCTGTTTCACATTGGGGATAGTGCTGTTCCCTATACTGACGCTGAAGCCGAGGAAGTTTGCGCTGCTGTGGAGTCTCGGGTCGGTGCTGTTTGTGTTGAGCTTTGCCTTTCTGCAAGGGCCCGTAAGCTACTTCAAGCACTTGACGTCGATGCAGAGACTGCCTTTCACCCTGGTCTTCTTCGGCAGCGTGCTGAGTACTATCTACTGCGCCACTGTTCTCAAGTCGACTATCCTGACGATACTGACTGGGTTCATTGAGATATTTGCGGTCCTCTACTACACGCTGAGCTACTTCCCGTTCGGAGCACAGGGCTTCAGTATGATTGCCAACCTGGGACTCCGCCAGTTCAGTGCTATGGTGGGACTGTGAAGAGGGAGGGTATGCTCTCCCATCCACGAAGATTATCCAACTACATGCCCCCCCTTCTTCTGAGAGAACGGGGGTGGGGGTCCCTCCGACGGACCCGTTTCTCTCTAGCTCGAGACCGCGCCGTCGATTGAACGCCGGCAGGACGTCACCATCGCTTCACACGGAACGAAACGGAAGCACCACACCACAGAAGACACACACCAACACATCGCATCCGAGCACACAACATAGTGATAGTGAAATATAATATACTTGTAACAACAGTTCAAAGAGCGTGTGCGCCACAAAAGCGCGATAGCCTCAGCACCGGCCCCACCTGATTTTCCCGTTTAACTGGAGAAAGAGGCAGGAGAAACAACTACAAGACTCGCAATGGCCACAGCTGAAGCCACCTGTATATTTTGCAAGATTGTGAGGGGTGCGTATGGTTTTCGTGGTATATATTCTGTCGCGTAATACTGACCCCAGCTCGCCCAGGTGAAATCCCCTCGTTCAAGCTGATCGAGACTCCTCTCTCTTACTCCTTCCTGGACATCCAGCCAACGGCCGAAGGACACGTACTGATCATCCCGAAGGTCCATGGCGCTAAGTTGCACAACATCCCTGATGCGAGTCTGGCAGACCTGCTGCCGGTGGTGAAGAAGCTGGTCAAGGCGCTCGACCTCGAGGTGGACTCTCCCCAGGGCGAGGGCTACAATGTCCTACAGAACAACGGGAGAATAGCGCACCAGGAGGTGGACCACGTCCACTTCCACCTGATCCCCAAGAGAGACACCACGACCGGTCTCGGTGTCGGCTGGCCGGCCCAGGATGCAGACTTTGCCGCGCTGGGCGAGGTCCACAAGAAGCTTCTGGCCAAACTTGCGTAGGCAGAGCCCAGCTCTATAGTCAGTACACAGTTCCGCACCTTGCTCAGCGCTAGCGTAGGACCTCCCCCTCCCCGGTGTAGGAGGAGCCCATGGAACCTTCTCCAGCGTTCCTAAGAAAAGATAGTGCACCTACCAGTTACCCTGTTCCCAGATCGCTGGGTGTAATTGCCACCAAGAGCCTGTCTCCCTCTGAAGGTAGACTATCACAGAGTGCAATTGTTCACGACATATTCGTATTGATAGAAGATCGATTTACATTAGAGTGAGCAATGGCAAAAGAAAAGAAACCTAGTCATTTGGTTGACGCTTCGGGAGCCGAAAAAGGTCCCGAGGATGAAACCGCCACTGCTATCTTGAGAAGAAAGAAGAAGGATAATGGTAAGTGACATTTTAGCGATCCGACGACGCGCGCTGAGTTTCTGCGAAGATCGGCATACTGTGTATGCGGCTGTCCCCAGATCCTGGCGCTCGGGCGTCTGCCTTTTTCACTTTTCATATTTCAGAGCGACTAACAACTTCCAGCCCTTATTGTCGACGACGCTGTCAACGATGATAACTCAGTGATTGCGATGTCCTCCAACACCATGGAGCTTCTGCAGCTTTTCCGTGGCGACACTGTGCTGGCCAAGGGAAAGAAACGCAAGGACACCGTTCTTATTGTGCTGGCCGACGATGACATGGAGGATGGCGTTGCCAGAATTAACCGTGTCGTGCGTAACAACCTGCGCGTCAGACTGGGCGACATCGTGTCCATCCACCCGTGCCCTGACATCAAGTATGCCTCTCGTATTTCCGTGCTGCCTATCGCTGACACTGTCGAGGGCATCACAGGCTCTTTGTTTGACGTTTACCTGAAGCCGTACTTTGTCGAGGCATACAGACCTGTCAGAAAGGGTGATCTCTTTACTGTGAGAGGCGGGATGAGACAGGTGGAGTTCAAAGTCGTCGAGGTAGAGCCCGCGGACTACGCCATCGTCGCCCAGGACACTATAATACATTGCGAGGGAGAGCCAATTAATAGAGAGGACGAGGAGAACAACATGGCCGAGGTTGGCTACGACGATATCGGAGGCTGTAGGAAGCAAATGGCGCAGATCAGAGAACTCGTTGAGCTGCCGCTGAGACACCCACAACTGTTCAAGGCCATTGGCATCAAACCCCCTAAGGGTATACTGATGTACGGTCCCCCAGGTACCGGTAAGACGCTGATGGCGAGAGCCGTGGCAAACGAGACGGGTGCGTTTTTTTTCCTGATCAACGGTCCCGAGATCATGTCCAAGATGGCGGGAGAGTCCGAGTCGAACCTGAGAATGGCGTTTGAGGAGGCGGAGAAGAACGCGCCGGCCATTATCTTCATCGACGAGATCGACTCCATCGCACCTAAGCGTGACAAGACGAACGGTGAGGTTGAGAGGAGAGTGGTTTCGCAGCTGCTGACTCTCATGGACGGTATGAAGGCAAGGTCGAACGTTGTCGTCATTGCCGCCACCAACAGACCGAACTCGATTGACCCGGCGCTGAGAAGATTCGGTAGATTTGATAGAGAGGTGGACATTGGTATACCAGATGCGACTGGCAGACTGGAGGTGCTGAGGATCCACACTAAAAACATGAAGCTTGGCGATGACGTTGATCTCGAGACGATTGCGAGCGAGACCCACGGCTACGTGGGTGCCGATATCGCGTCGCTCTGTTCTGAGGCTGCGATGCAGCAGATCCGTGAGAAGATGGATCTGATAGACCTTGAGGAGGAGACCATAGACGCGGAGATCCTGGACTCGCTGGGCGTTACAATGGACAACTTTAGGTTTGCACTCGGTAACTCTAACCCATCTGCACTCCGCGAGACAGTTGTTGAGAGCGTGAACGTCACATGGGATGACATTGGAGGCCTTGAGAAGATCAAGGCGGAGCTGAAGGAGACTGTCGAGTACCCAGTTCTGCACCCAGAGCAGTACACCAAGTTTGGGCTGTCTCCGTCAAAGGGTGTTTTATTCTTCGGTCCGCCCGGTACCGGTAAGACGCTGCTCGCGAAGGCTGTGGCAACCGAGGTGTCTGCCAACTTCATCTCTGTCAAGGGGCCCGAGCTGCTGAGCATGTACTTTGGAGAGTCTGAGTCGAACATCCGCGATATCTTTGACAAGGCGAGAGCTGCCGCGCCAACGGTGGTGTTCCTGGATGAGCTGGATTCGATTGCGAAAGCGAGAGGCAACTCCCTGGGCGACGCGGGCGGCGCGTCGGACCGTGTTGTCAACCAGCTGCTGACGGAGATGGACGGTATGAATGCGAAGAAGAACGTGTTCATCATCGGCGCGACCAACAGACCCGACCAGATTGACCCGGCGATCCTGAGACCCGGCAGACTGGACCAGCTGATCTACGTGCCGCTGCCAGACGAGACTGCGCGTCTGTCGATCTTGAGCGCGCAGCTGAGAAAGACTCCGCTGGAGCCCGGCATGGACCTCACGGAGATTGCGAAGATCACAACGGGTTTCTCCGGTGCGGATCTGCTGTACATCGTGCAGAGAGCTGCCAAGTTTGCCATTAAGGACTCCATCGAGGCGCAGAAGACCGCCGAGGCTGCGGCCGCGTCTGCGGTCAAGAAGGAGGGCGACGACGTTGAGATGGCCGAGGAGGCTGTTGAGACTGAGGACCCGGTGCCGTACCTGAACCGCGGCCACTTTGAGGAGGCGATGAAGACGGCTAAGCGCTCCGTGTCTGACGCGGAGCTCAGGCGCTACGAGGCGTACGCACAGCAGCTACTCGCGTCCAGGGGGCAGTACACCAACTTTAGATTCTCCGACGACCCTGCTGGCTCCAGCGGCGGCGATGCTCCGGCAGCCGCTGAAGGTTCTGGTGCTGCTTTTGGCGAGACTGGCGACGACGACGATGACTTATACAATTGAAACTAAAAAGCAGAGGAGGCAAACTAAAGGGAGATTCCCCCAGTCCAGCAAAGTCATTTTTTTGTTCTCAGTGTTTTAACATACTTTTTCTTTTCTCTTAGTTACTTGTTTTCCGCCGTTGTTCTGTTTGCTCTATAATATGATATTATTTCTCTTTTATTAAACAACTGAATATTATTACAAATTACGCTTTTCCTCTTTCCATACCATACAGATCCCCTTATTAAATAAAACACACACAACAGCGCAGTACCACTCACGCCTGAACGACGACACGCCCCGCGTGGCTCAGGAGCATGATCTTGTCGCGTCTCGGCGGCTTGAAGTCGATGTTCTCCTTGTTCCTGCTGAGCGCGTCGCCGCCCAGACTTGAGAGCGACGACGACGACGCCTTCAGGCGCAGCGGCCGCGGTCTGAACTCGTGTTTCGCGCTATCGACGTATATGCCCTCCTGCTGGGTGTCTTCCTCCACTATGTTGTGCAGCTGGTAGTTCCCCGACAGCGAGTGCAGGGCCGCCGACGCGCCTGACGCGATCGAATTCGACGACGTGGACGATATGAGCGACGGCAGCGATGCGATCGAGTCGATCGAGTCTGAGTTTGACATCTGCTGCAGCGATGTACTCAGCGACACGCTCGACAGCGAGCGCGGGATCTTGAGCAGCTGCTGCGACCTGAGCAGCCTGTTCTCTGCGCGCTGTCTCAGCTTCTCTCTGATCGGCTCGAGGAACGGCGCGAGACAGTTCACGAGGTCCGCCTCGTCTATGCGCAGGTCCCAGTCGAGGTACGCTATCAGCTCGCGCTCCAGCGTGTTAACCTCGTGCAGCGAGAGCAGCCCCTTCGTGTACTTGGTCCAGTGCTTGTTCATCGGCGACGAGTCGTTTGTGTTTTTCGCCGCGAGGATGAGCGACCCGAGAAATATCCTGTGGTGTGTGGTCTCTATGCCGTACGAGTTTGCCGGCAGAATGTCGCGCAGACGCGCGAGGTAGACGAGCGTCGTCATCAGCACCGGCGTGTGGACGTGGGAGTAGTGGATGAGGTTCTGGATGAACGCCGTCAGCGAGCACACCTCCGGCTTCGTGCCCGTGGGCGTCGACGGCGGCGACGGGTACTCTGACACAGCGGGACTCCTCACGGCGATAACCGAGTGTGTCGTCGCCACTAGGTACGACACCATTTCGGGCGACACAGGCCTCTCGACAAATATCTTGAGCGCTTCCCTGTCCATTCTCTTGAAACTTCACAAGCGTGTCTCTTGTCCTTTTTTTTTTTTGACGTGGAGAGAAAAGAGACGCGCGCAGCAGGGCGAACACGTTAAGTAATAATGAAAGAGGAAAAATTATATACGCTGACGATGTTCCACACTTCATCCCCCTTGGACATGAAGGGATGGAGACAGAACATTTTTGGCGTGTACGCGTTTTACTGTTTTACCGTTTTGGGAAAATTAGTGAAATTTTGCCAAAAGAGGCAAGTGTGTCTGTTTCATAATCTGTTTCAGAGATAGCCCTTCACTCAGCGAGGCTGTCCGGGTAGTAGAAGAAGGAGATGGCGATGATGAGGTATGTGCTGATCAGCATGGCGCCCTCGAGCCAGTTGCTCTCGCCGTCGAGGATGAGGTAGTTCGTGATGAACACCGCGACGAACATCACCGCCGTCTCGAACGTGGAGAAGAGAAGCGACATCGGGGTGTCGAGGATCCAGCCCACGAGCACCATGAACGGCGTCACAAACAGCGCGATCTGAATCGACGACCCGACCGCGACAGAGATGGCTAGGTCCATCTTGTTCTTGTACGCCACGACAACAGCAGTAACGTGCTCGGCCGCGTTGCCCACGATCGGGATCACGATCAGCCCGATGAACGTCTTTGACAGCCCCGACGACGCGACAATGTCGTCGATCGAGCTCACGAGGTAGTCTGCGCACACTGACACCAGCACGGTCGTCACCACGAGCACGGCGATCGCCGCTGTCGCCGACAGGGGCTCCTCCTTCAGGAGGTGGCCGCTCAGCCCTGTCGAGCGGCGCCTGTGGCTCCTCGTCTCGCTGATAGCGTCGTCCACCTCCTCGCTCGCCTCCTCAAAGAGCGTGCGGTGGGTCTTCAGCTGGAAGAGCAGGTACAGACAGTACACGCCGAGCAGAATCACCGACGAGAAGCGCGAGAGCGAGAGCACCGCAGCGTCCGACGTGCCGGGCACCGGGAACGTGCCCTTCTCGTGCTTCGGCACAGGCAGCGACGAGTGGAACGCGGCCGGCAGCAGCAGACCAATCACCGAGAGCGCGAGCAGCGACGACATTGTCTGCGCAACGGTCTGGTTGAAAGTCTGCTGCAGTCTGTTGTAGCCGCCAATCACGAAGCAGCAGCCCAGCACGAGCAGCAGGTTCGACAGAATGCTCCCCAGCATCGACGCCTGGACGACACGGATCTGGTTCTGTCTGATTGCTATAATAGACACAATCAGCTCGATGGCATTGCCAAGAGTCGCGTTCAGCAGCCCGCCAATGGTCTGGCCCACGCTCTCAGAGAGCGCCTCAGTGGCGAACGCGAGAATCGATGCGAGCGGAATGATGGCAAAGAAGTTCAGAATGAAGACCCACGTAGGCGACAGCCCAAACTGGCCAAACACAATTCCAACAGGCACCACAGCGAGAAGAATGTTAACCGGCGAGCAGTACGCAACCTGAAACAGCACATCAGTCACACCCGCCAGACGACGCTTGCTGACCGCCAGTAACGGTTCGCGCTCAGACATTAGTAAAAGAGAAACGATAGTACCCTGTGTGCGTGTGTACTGTAACTGAGAGCGTTCTGTAACTTTGTGTCCTCGCGGCCTCTTCGGGAGAGCGAAATCACTCAGCCCTCCTCTGCGGCAGCCCCTGCTTCCCGATGCGGACGGGTCAGGGTCTCGCCCCAGAGCACGGGGTCTGGGTCATACACTACCACCGGATCTCTCTCCCCGTGGTTACCCGGATCTGTCGTGGTCCAGCGACAGCCCCAGTTTCTCAGACTCGTTGTACTCTCTCAGAGCGCTGTGGGCGACTGTCGCGATCTGCTGGATGTTGCAGGTCTGCGGCGTGATGGGCAGGTAGTAGTTGTCGCGGAGAGCCTGCCACTGGTGCGCGGAGCCGTTGCTGTCGGGTACCGTGTGGTGTCTGTTCCGCCACACGCGCGGGAACTTGCGCTGGACCGCCTCGTACGGGAGCAGGCTCTCGCCGCGCGTAAAGTCTCTGTCCGTGCTCGCGGACAGCTTGTAGAGCTTCTTGGCGTTCGCAAGCAGCTGCTGCGTGAGGTTCTCCTTGTTCTGCGGCTCCTTCTCGAGCGCGTTGCCGATGCGCTTGATCCGGCTGAGCACTGCGCCGGCTATGTGTTTGTCTATGGTGCCGCGGATGAAGTAGCACAGTCCGAGCAGCTCCGGCTCTGTAGTGTCGTCACCCTCCATGGTTGCTATGATGTGCGCGATGTACGGCAGCAGGTTGTACCAGTTGTTCTCGTTGATGCGGTTCTTCAGCTGCCGCTCGTGCTCGTCCTCGTAGCTGAACGCTACGAGGAAGTACACGAGCGCCTCTATCGACACAACCACCGCCTTGGTTGCTCCGCCGGGCTGCTTCCGCAGACTGTCGCTCTCGTGCTTCCTGTTGCGCGCAGTGTCCAGCCAGTGCAGCTTCTGGTCCGCGGGACTGCCAGGCTTCGCAGCCGCTTTATCAGGAGCGCCCTCAGGCTTCTTCTTCCGCACGACTGGCGGCGGCGGCGCCAGCGGCGACGGTTTCCCCGACGCTGGCTGCCCGGTGCTGAAGATTGCGCTTGTCGGCGTCGCCGGCCGCGACAGCGAGACAGCTTTCTTGCTGATCCCGAGCCCGAGCCCGACCGCAGCATCGGGCCTCGGCCTCTTCGGCGGCTGGGCCGGCGACGCGGGGGCTGCGCGCTTCGGCGCAGGCGCAGGCACGGGCGTCGGCGCTGGCGCGGGCGCCCTGGGCCGCATGTTCAGCCGCAGCAGAAACACCCTGCTGCCGTCGGCGAGCTCTCTGTATGTGAGCGACTGGTCCTCGCCAAAGCGCCGCGTGCGCTCGCACAGCACGGCGCGCGTGTCCGCTGCTCCGGCCCCGAACACCGCCGGCAGTGTCGGGGAGAGCAGCTTGATGTGCGACAGCGCCGTGTCGTCGGCGTGCGCTGTCGCTGCGTCGTCTTGCTGGGGCGTGAGCGCCGGCGGCAGGCTCGGCGAGATCAGTCCAGGTAGCTTCGGCACTTTTTCAAACTTTTTCAGAAACTCATCAGAGTCTAGTGCCACGGGCTTCTGCCTGTACATCTTCTGCAGCTGTTTCAGCGAGTACTTGTTGAGCGCGTCGCTCTCATCTGCCGTGTTCTTGCGGAATATGTTCGACTTGAGCATCGCGAAACAGACACACTCCCGCAGCACATGAAACCAGAGATAGGCAGAGCACTTGGTTCAGCTGTGCAGTGGGTGGTGGTGGAACGAGTACCGCGCTCCTCAGTCCGCTGTTATCAGTAGATCTTATTAGCACACTACTCTATTTACAGACGCTACGCTCGCCACAAGGCCCTCCAGGCCTGCCACCAGGCCGGCCTCGCGGGTCTATCTGTCTACTCCAGGTAGCTCTCCTCAGTATAAGAAAACCCCTGGAAATGTGGAAAGTTCGTGGGCCCTTCCTTCGGAGGACTGATACCCATCTCCGTGTACTCCCTGTCAAAGTTCTCAGCGAGGACCGGGTCTGTGATGACCGGTACGATGGGCGGCGGCAGCAGGTCGTCCTGCTGCTGCACCAGCTGCTCCCAGTTAATGTACCTGAAGAACCTGTGCTTCTGCGCGCGCGCGAAGCCGGCGTCGGAGTCGAGGTCCATCCTCTTCAGCGGGTTCTTCGCGAGCAGCTTGTGGAGCAGGTCCTTCGCGTCGAGCGACAGGTAGTACGGTATCTTCAGCTTCTGCTTCAGTATCTTATCCATTATCTTCTTGTTGTTGTTCCCCGTGAACGGCGGCGACCCCGTGAGCAGGTCGTACAGCACCGCGCCGAGCGACCACCAGTCGACGGAAAAGTCGTACGGCTGGTCCGAAATCACCTCCGGCGCCATGTACTGCGCGGTGCCAATGATCGAGTGCTTGCTGCTGGAGCCCTCAGTCGACACCTTCGAAAGCCCAAAGTCCGTGAGCACCAGGTGGCCGCTGCGGTTCAGCATACAGTTCTCGGGCTTCAGGTCCCTGTATATCACACCGACTTTGCAGTGCAGGTGTCTGAGCGCGAGGATCATCTCTGCCACGTAGTAGCACGCCACCTTCTCGCTGAAGATCCGCTGCTGCGACAGGTGCGTGAAAAGCTCGCCGCCCTCGAGGTACTCCAGGATCAGGTACACCTTATCGCTGTCCTGCAGAGCGTACCGCAGTTTCACGATGTTGTTGTGCTTGACCTTCTCGAGAATCGACCGCTCGGTCAGCGTGCGCTCGTAGTTCTTCGTCGCCTCCACCACCATCGACGCCTTCTTCAGCTGCTTCTGCGCAAACAGCTTCCCCGTGCGCACATGCCGCACCAGTAAAACCTTTCCGTACGCGCCGCGCCCAAGCACTTTCAGCGGCTCAAAGTCCGACACGCGCGGCTTCGCCCGTGGCGACACCACGCCCGACGCTGCCGCCGCTGCAGACACGAGCCCGTTGCTGCTGTTCTCCCTGCTGCTGTACGCCGAGTCGAGAAACGCCGTCGACCGCTCGCCGATCCCGATCTCGTACGACGTGCCAAGCCGCGAGCCCACAGACCCGCGCCGCTCGCGCTTCCTGCTCACGCTGAGCGACGCCAGGTCCGGAAGCTCATCCTCGGCGCGTGTGTGCGAGTGGTTCTGCACCGCCGCTGCGGCAGCCCTTTCTGGAGCTCCGCTGGTCAGCGGCTCCTCCTCAAATGCGAAAATGTCTCCCATCGCTACACCCACATTTTCCAGCCTGTAGCGTCCCAGCTGTTGTTACTCCGCGCCCCCGTGGCCCATGTGCGCGTTACGCTGGAAACAAGCGCTTGGGGCCCAGCGGCTGTTGGGAAACTGGACCGGTGCACGCCCTCTTCGCTGCTCCAGCATCTCGGACCGCAGAGAACACACAGGGCAGCTGCGCAGAAAGGGACCGGAAGTGCCTCTGCGGAGTTATTGCACTGCTGCAATGAGCTATAACTACAATGCTGTGGATCCCAGGACGAGTCTGGGCCAGCCAGTGGTGCGTGTGAATATGGATGACCCGGCTAACTGGCCCAAGTCCCTACACGAGTTCATAAACAGGAGCTTCAATAAGGTGAACGAGCTGGGCTTCAGCCAGGACGAGAAGATCCAGTTCCAGAAGGACCTGAAGGCGGTGATAAATAAAAGCATAACCGAGAACAAGATGTTTCTGAACGACTGGTCGCGGCAGGAGCTGGACATTCTGCAGAGCCGAGGCAACCCGCAGCAGGCTGCGCCAGGCGGACGGCCTGCCGTGCTCTACTGCGACTCCGTGCCGCAGCCGAGCGTAGAGGCTGCCCCGCTGCAGTTTACTTTAAAGAAGCGTACGCCGTTGAAGACGGGTGTGCTGAAGAAGACGAAGCAGAAGAAGGCCAAGAGCGAGCTTACTAACACACTCAAGAGAGGTTCGGTCGCTGACAACGACAGCAGCGACGACCGCAAGAAAATGAGGGGCCAGCGGTTTGAGCGCGAGCTCAGCGCGCCCGTAGTGGCGGCCGCGGAGACGGACGAGGAGACGAAACCGATCATAGGAACGTGCCAGACGCTAGAGAAGAACTACTTGAGGCTGACGTCGCGGCCGAACCCGGCGAACGTGCGACCGCTACCTGTTCTGAAGAAGACGCTGAGTCTACTTGTAAGCAAATACTTAGAGAGCAGGGACTACAACTACCTGTGCAACCAGTTCAAGTCTCTGCGACAGGACTTGACCGTCCAGAACATTAAAAACGAGTTCACGATAAAAGTATACGAGATACACTCGAAGCTGGCCATAGAGTTCAGAGACCTGGGGGAGTTCAACCAGTGCCAGACGCAGCTGCGACTGCTGTACGATGAGCAGACGCTGAAGAAGAAGAAGAAGAAACAGGACAACAAGCTGGAGTTTCTGAACTATAGACTGCTATATTTTTTGCTCACCAGGAACTACCAGGACCTCACGGTCCTGAAGCTCAACATGCTCACTACCTACACCGAGAACACGCTGCACTCGAGCGACTTCACGAGCTACACATACTCGCTCATTGAGGCACTGCTGACAGCGAACTACCACGAGTTCTTTCGTATCGTCGGCACGCTCAACGCGCCGACGGCTGCGGCTGCGGCCGCGGCAGCCGCCGGGCAACAGCCCGCAGCAGCCAACATCCTCACTGACACGGCGCTCGCCAGCCTGAACCCGGACAGGTTTTTCTACTACAAGAGGCTGCTCGAGCTGATTGTGCAGAAAGAGAGAATACGCGCTCTCGCGGTCGTCTCGAAGGCGTACAAAATCATAGACCTGGCCTTCCTATCGGCGGAGCTGTGCCTCAGTGTCGGTGAGCTGCGGGAGTTTCTCGCGGGCCACAAGCTCGCGGAGTTTGCCAGCGAGAGCAGCCTAGACTGCTCCAAGGCGCGATTACTAATAGACGCGCTTAAGCGCAAGCACTACGACAAAGTTGACATAAAGGGGCAAGTCTAATAGGACGGCGCCAGACCAATCATAGAGAACAGATTCTTGTTCTCATCATCTGCCAGATCCATATATGTAGCTATTCTCTCTATCACGGCGGGCTCGCCGACAAGCGTGTCCTTCTCCGACTGCGACACGCCGAGGTCCACCGCGCCGGCGCGTCTCCCGTCGAGCTCGTAGATGTGTCCGTCCTTGCCCCTCGTAAAAGTGACAAAGTGCAGCAGCACGTCGTCCTCGGCTGCCGGCGCCTCGGTCTGGCCCTCGTTGGCAAAGTCGTCGTAGTATATGTCAGCGATCAGCGTCTCCAGCAGCTCAGCCTTCTCTTTGTCAAACAGGCCGTTGATGTTGCGGCCCCCGCCGATGCTCAGCAGGTTGTCCTTGAACTGCTGCAGCTTGGAGTTTTTGATAATCAGGTCGCCGGAGAGGTTCAGTAGAACGTGGAGCAGCGCGTACAGGCCACACGCATTTTTCACCGACTGCCTCAGCCAGAAGACCGAGTCGTCGCTCACAGCCGCGCCCTCGCCGCTCTTTCGGAATTCCTCAAACCTGCCTGTGATGGGGAAGAGTAGGATCAGCGAGTACACCGGCGACGGCAGGAACGCCAGCAGTTCCGGGTCGAAGATCGAGTATATGTCATGGAAGGAGAGAATCGACGACAGTCCCAGCTCGTGCGCAAACTTCGTAAAAATGTCGGGGTTCGACTCCAGCGGAATAACGGCAGACGGCATACCAGCGGAGACTCACACACTGACAGACGCTACTCGGGCTGTTCCTCGCTGTGGCAAATCGTCAGCGCCCGGCTGGTGCGAAACGACTGTGGGGGTGCTCCGCTCTCCACACTACGCTCTCAGAGATCAGTGCCGCATAACCGGTACTGTATCTGTTATTTGAAACAGAGGAGGTGCGAGAGGCCGGCTGTAGAGACTGTTGAATGACAGTCTTTGGGTGTCATAAGGAGACGCGCGCAGCAGTATGCGACAATGCACCTACTTCAAACACCATGTATTGGGTCCGAGAGAATACAATCATGAAAAAATGCATTTGGAAAGAGTCTAAATAAGCTCACTGACTTTGATAACGCACTTGCTGTTCGAGTTCACCGCCTCCTGCAGGTCTCTGTTTGTCCTTAGCGGCTTGAAGAAGCCGTCCTTGAAATCCTTGTACGTGAGGAGGTAGTCGTACAGGTCGATCTCGCGCGATATCGAAAGCTTCAGGATGGTCAGGCTCGAGTCGCGCAGCATCTTCAGCACGACAATGTCCTTCTCGCCGTTGTAGAACACCTTAACCTTCACGTAGTCAACGTGGCTGGCCTCCCGCACTGGCGACAGCATTCCCCCGGCGCCGGCGCCGGCCCGCGGCGCTGGCAGCAGAGCTACCGGTGCAACCACCGTCTGCGTATCTGCAGGGGTGCTTCGCCTTGCGTGGGTGTCGCGCTCGGCTATGTTTTTGCGCAGGTTCACCGACGGCGCCGACTTCGGCATGTTCCGCCGCTCGGTGATGATGCTGAGCTTCTCCCTGCGGTTCGTGAACAGCGGCGGTGTGGGTGAGCACTCTATCAGCGAACCGCCCACGGACACTGTATCGTCGACGGTCGCGTCACCCGCATCTTCAGCCCTGTGTTTCTCAGGCGTGCTCGCGGCAGCCACGGCAGCGCCTTTGCCCTCGTCGTCGTAGCCGTCCTCCTCGGCTGTGTCATACCCGTTGTCCGGGTCGCTTTGCTCCTCCGCGGCGCCATCGCCCGTCTCCAGGTCGCCCGCGTTGACGCTCACCGAGAGCGAGTTCGCGCGCCGATGCGACTCCACACCACTCGGCCGCCTGGCAAAGCTCTGTGGGAACGACGTCTGCGGCGTGACCGGCGAGCTGCTCGCCGAGAGCAGCCTTATGTCCTCCACCTCAAACGCCGTGCGTCCCGCCCCGCTCTGTGTAATGCTGGCGGTCGCGGCAGTCCGCTCGGGCGACGCGCCCAAATCGAGCGCACGCGGCTTAATGCCCTGCTGCGATCCAGCAGCTCTAGTCTTCGCGACCGCGCTGGGCGAAGAGTGCAGCTCCGCCACCGACGACAGCGGCTCTAGCATCTGGTTCACCTTCTCGGTGGGCACATTCGCCTCCTCTGCCGATAGCCGCACATCGCCGTCTCTGAGCGTGAGCCAGTCCCTGAGGATCGTGTTGTTCACCAAGAACGAGTGCTCCCCGACGGCGTCGCCGTCGACGCCGTCGGCCGGGCCATCCAGGGACAGCTCGCTGTAAGTGGCGCTGAAGATCGCAACCAGTTTGTGCAGGTACACGTTCAGCGAGTGGCACCGCTCGAGCAAAATCTCTGTGGCGTTTTCCGGGTCCGGTCTGGGGATCGGCCCAGGCAGCTTGGGCAGCTCGCTGAACGGCATCACGTTCGACGCGAGCAGCGACAGCTGCAGGTCGTAAAAGTCCTGGTAGTACCTGCACAGATAGCTGATGCTGTCGTCAGTCTCGTGGTGCATGTCGACCCTGTACCAGTACCGGCCGCTGTGGCTCGATACCGTGCTCACGTTGATGCTCCTGACCAGCTGAGTTATGGACGAGAACGGAACGCGCAACTCCGTATCCCTGCGGCTCCCCGCTGCGCGCGCCGTCGCCTCTCTCGCGGCCCTCTGGGTCGTCTGCTCCATGTCGAAGCTGTCCTCCGACGCCGGCGGCGTCGGCGGCAGCAGCTTCGCCTTAAGCTCTCTAAGCTTCTCCTCGTCGTCGTACACGCTCAAGCTGCTCGTTCTCCGGCTGTTTCTGTTGCTGTGAGCTGCAGCGCTGCTGCCGCGCTTGTGCATGCTGACTCTCTTACAGTAGTCGAGCGGCACCAGCCCCGGACCGCCTATTCTCCCTATCGGCTTCACCAGCAGCCACCCGTTCGCGGCGTACGAGAGCAGCTTCAGCGGCTCTCCGCTCTCCATCGACAGCTCCTGCTCTGACTCTGCCTTGAATGCGTACTTCGCGATCAGTATCACCGATTCAGGGGCGCTCTTAGCGACGGCGTCGCTCTGCGGCGACCCCACAACACCCACCGACGCGCCCCTGTTCTCCAGCAGGGTCGACGACACGCTCGAGCTGTGCACATGCTTAGACGCCAGTATGTCTTCCCTTGCCACGTACTGCACGTGCTGACCGTTGGAAAAGTCAGACGACAGCGTCTTGAATGCAAACGGGTTCGAGATCTTGACGTTCTTCATCGACTTCTTCTTCGCGAGCCTGTTAGGAAAACTGAATGGCTTAGCGCCATTATGCGCGTGGCTCCCACCCACACTGCTGGTCTGCTTGTGGTGTTGTTTGGGCGCCACTGTTCCTGCGGACATGTCCATTGCTCTCTCTCTCTCTCTCTCTATCCCTCTCTTTCTCTCTCTGTGCAGAGCCTGTTCCTGCCCCTGTTATGCAAAACGTCAAGATGTGATCTATGTACAGGGAGCCCACTCGCCTATCGCAGTCATGTGAAGGACCAGCTACTGGCTTTTATACGACGGCCCAGTGAAAAAAGCGCCGTACTGTACATTCTCTCTGTGACGCTTCGAAAAGTAAACAGATAAACTGGCGCGATAGAGATGGGCGGGTAACGTCTGTACTTGTCGGATGGAGAGCGGTCCGAGCATCCGCAGGGGCAGTCTGTGGGTAGCTACAGTAACTGTCAGGACTGCCACGAGAGGGCCCGAGCGGGTCTCGTAAGCGGCTGTGTGTGGTGGACTGCTTGGCGCGGGCGGTCGCGCGTCTACGCTGGTTGTTTGCTGTGTTGTGTTCTTATTGTGTGCGCGCGCAAACGGGACACCTGAGACACTCTGAGACACGTTCCTAATACAGAGAGCGGCAGGCGGCCCCGCGGCAGAGCAGCCGGGATGTCATCCACGCACAATGCTGACAGCACAGAGGGCGAGCGCGCTCTGCCGTCGTTGTGCTGCGCACAGCGGCCCTCCTCTCACTGTTGTCTTGAGCGGTGTTCTGCTTCTACATGTAACCAATAAGCGAACCAATAGTGTAAGCGGGTGGTTGTACACTATGGATTATATAATCGGTGGTCTGTTCTCCTTCTGGCCATTTTTGCTATAACTAGATAGAGGCACTCTCGTCTAGCTGGTAATACCAGAAGTGGGTTAATATGTGAGGAGAGGAAAGAGACTCGCGTAGAGAGCGCGCGAAAACTTTTTGGCTGGTGTAAAAAGTCGTGTGATGGAGCAAGTGGCGGGTAATCGCGGGCGCTGTGTGGTGTACGGGTGTATCGACGGCAGCGGGTGTGTGGTGTGTCTCACGGGCACCGCCGATGTCTGTCGCTCTTCCGCAGTTGTTCGGCCGGTGTTTGCTCTGCGGGGCCGCTCTGTGTGCATTCTCTGTGTGTTTTTCTGTAGTGTGGTGGTGAATCTGCCGCGGGCGAGCCACATCGGATAGTGATGCCGTGGTTGGCCTGTCAGATACCCCTCGCCTACTCGCTGCGTCTCTTCCCGTCCACCCCCCGCTTCCGTCTTTTCGCCCTGGGCTCGTCGACAGACGTCTCTGAGTCTGCCGCGTCCGAGCCCGTGGGCGTGGAGTCGCTCGCAGACGTGCCGTCGCCGCTGCGCAGCGCCGTCGGCGACGACAGCCGTCCCGCGCTCTTGAGCGCAGCTATTTTTTTCTTTCTCATCTCGAGCGTCCGGTAGAGTTCTTTGTAGCTCTTCAAATGCGCGGCAAGACCCACGCAGTCACTGTACCACTCGCTCTCGCGCTCGCTCACCTCGTCAGCAGAGATGTGCTTCTCCCTCCCGCTCACGGGAATCCTGTAGCCCCGCACCCGCTTCACTAGCGCCTCTGCGTCGACGCCGGCCCCACCACGGTGCGCGCCGCGCTCCGTCGTCGCACTGCTCGCGCTGTCGCCGCCGCCGTGCGGCCGCTCTACGTCGGGAACGCTCCTTGTCGAGCTCGCGGGAGCCGCCCTCACGCCGCTCCGCGTCTGCCGGCCTGCCGTCGTGGCGTTGTACCGGAAGCTCACGGTCGCTGTCTGCTCTGTCATGGGCGTGCCCCTCTCTGTTGTCGCCGGCGAGCCTGCGCTTTTCCCACCAGTTCGTGCTTGCGTCTGGTGCGGGCGAAAATCGAGAAAAGCGCAACCCCTTCGCCTCGTGAGGTGCGGCGTCGTTTGTTTTTTCTCCCTGGGTGCACACCACAGGCCGACTTACTCCTACGGAAACAGTATCTGCTAATTTATTACAAATCGTCAAACTTTCTAATGCCGTGTTCATGCTTCTGTGCGTTTTGCTGCTGCTTGGTGGCGGTTTTTTCCGGACGTCTGGGTCTCTCTGTGTGTTGTTTCTTCGGCGGCGGGCCCTCGGGCCGCACGAGACTTGCCGGGCGGGACGCAACCTGTGGCCGTGTATCCTCTGCATCGTCTTCCGAGCTAGTGTCCTGCTCGCTCTCTTCAGCCTCGCTGTCCTCATCAGCACTGTCTGCGTCCCCGCTGTGTTCGCTGACTTCGCCTTCGCTGTCGCTGGACTGTCCTGAGCCAGATCTCCCGCTCCACAGTCGTATCCTCTCCATTCCGGCGCTCAGCAGTCGGTACTCGTAGTCAAGATCGACAACACTGATATCGTCAGACTTGTCGTGCAGCCTTGTCTCCAGTGTTCTGTTCGCCTTGACGTCAACCTTGTAACTCCACGAGCCACAGCTGCACCACACGGCGCTGCTGCCGTCTTCCAGTGCAGACACAACCGAGTCAACCGAGTCAGCGCCGACTTTAACCCGCACGATCTGGTCGTTGAAGTTGTTCCGGCGCTGCTTCCACACCGTCAGCAGCCCGCCGCCCATCCCACAGACAGCTGTCTCAGCCACCGCCGGGTCTATAAACGCGACGCTCATCACCTCATCCTCCTGATCCTCGGAGGTGCTTACTATGCCCTTTCGCGAGTCAAAGTGCGTCAGGGTGGTGGACCCGACAGACACAAAGTGGTAGTCGCTCGCGCCGGGCAGCGGCACGATGCGGTTGACAGCATCGTCATGGCACGCGACAACTTTGTTCGTCTCTTTCAAGGTGCGTGCATCATACACGTACACGTTACCGGACTCTGTGCCGGAGACGAGCACGTTCGACTTTGGCGACGCGACCAGCGTGGTGATGTCCGAGTTCAGATCAACAGTAAGCTTCATCGTCACCTTCCCCGTCTCGACGTCGGCGCGCTTGATCACTTTGTCAGTGCCCGCAGAGTACACGGCGCTCCCTTCCGACCCGTAGCACAGCGAGCGGATGCTGCCCTTGTGCCGTTTCGTCTTCCACCCTAGCGTGACGGCACCGGCGCCGGTTCCGGTCGCTGTCCTCTCTAGGCCGCCGCTGCCCACTTTCTCGCGCTGCCACCACGGGTCAGCAGTGACAGACACCTTGTCTGTGCCCCTCGCACGCGCACTGTGCTCCTCCAGCACGCGCGCATCGTACTTCAGCAGCTGCACATGGCCTGTTGCGAGTCCCGTTATGATCACGTTCGTCGATGGGTGCGGCACAACAGCGAAAACAGGATCCGAGTAGTCGAGATCGAGAATCGGACTCGCCCCGGACTCTGTAGCCTCCGCTGACACCGCTCTCTGCTTCTTCTTCGCCATGTGTTCCTCTACACCTCAGCGTGGTACATCCCGCTAGAAAAAAAAAAATTATGGAGATGAGGTTTGCTCGCCCGCTGAACATTGACAGTGCGCATCTTGCAACCACGCCTTAGAATACAAAGAAACAGCAATGGTTAAGGAGGTTGTGTTTGTGACCGGCAATCAGAATAAGCTGAAGGAGGTTGTGGCGATTCTATCGTCGGGCGGGTCGCTCGGGGAGTACTCGATCACGAACCACAAACTGGACCTGCTGGAAGTTCAGGGATCCATCGAGGACGTGACTATCCACAAGGCGAAGGAGGCTGCGCGCATCTTGAAGAAGCCGGTGATCGTCGAGGACACCTGTCTCGGGTACACCGCGCTCAAGGATCTTCCCGGGCCGTACATCAAGTGGTTCTTGGAGAGCATCGGCCTTGACGGCCTCGTGAAGCTGCTCGCCGGGTTCGACGACAAGCGCGCACGCGCGATCTGCACATTCGGGTACATCCCCAGCGGCGACGCCGACGATGAGGTACTGCTGTTCCAAGGAGTGACAGACGGAGAGATCGTGGGGGCACCCAGGGGAGACCTCACGTTCGGATGGGACCCCATTTTCCAGCCACAGGGGTTCACACAGACCTACGGAGAGATGGATAAGGAGGTTAAGAACACCATGAGCCACAGATACAGGGCTCTGGATAAGCTTCGCGAGTATTTAGCTTCGCACTAGTCTAGCTCGTTGCTGACGCCGTCTGCGTGCTCGGAGACCCAGCGGTCGGCCCAGCTTTTGATTCTGGATACGTTATCATCTATGTTCTCCACCTCGTCGCTCTGCAGCTCAATGACTATCTCGGGCTCGTAGCTGTCGCGCGCCTCCTGCGCAATCACCTGCATGATTTCGGCGTCGATGTTCTCCTCGATCTTCGAGTCCTTGTAGCCGCGCTTCTCGAGCCTGTCGTAGAGCTTGCCGTTGTCGCACCTCAGCACAACAACGAGGTCTATCAGACGCTCGGGGAATATGTCTACAACGTGCCAGTCCACTATTGCGCCGCCCTTCCGCAGATCATCCTCGAGAGAGTCAAGTAGTTTGTCCTCGTCGACAACGTTTGTGTCCCTCTCTGCGTCGTAGCTCTCAATGCACTTGCGCTCCTTTGCCAAATCGCTGATCTGGTAGTGGGTGAATTTGGAACCCAGCTGCTCCACGAGCTGCTCGGCATGGCTGGTCTTCCCGCAGCCCTGTCCTCCTGTTAGAAACGTTACATTTCCATCTGCTCGCAAAAAAACACGCGGATCATAGCAGTACTCACTGGAGTGCCAGTAATTATGATATTCGGGTAGTACCTCACACTCATTGCGTATTCCCTGAGCTGAACGCAGTAGAGCGCTCTGTTCATCTCATCACCGTAGATAATTTTATAAACGGTTATGAGCACGAGGCTCGACATCCTCCAAAATTCACGAAGAGAGCGTCTCGCACTCCGGCAGGGGAACAAGCAAAGAGTTAGATGGAACATGAGTGAGTATCCAGCGAGGAGAAGGTGCTGGCGTGATCAGCTGTGGTGTCTATGGAGCTGGGAAATACCGCAGACGAGTTTGGAGGCGTGCTCGGCGAGGGAGCGTGGTGCCCACGGCTGGTCACGAGCGCCCAGCGATGCCACAAGGCGCATAACTGAAACGGCGGCGGACTAACAGAAAACCAGCGACGAGGTGGAGCAATCTGAGCAATAGCATAGTTGACCTGGCAAGGCAGGAGAGTAATCCCCACATAACGAGTAATGGATTGTCTAACCAGGAGCAGTTTCCTGTACTGGGGAGCGGCAGCACAGTGAAAGGACTTCAGGAAACAGGCGCACCACCGGGACTGACACCGGCCGGGTACGCTGCAGCTACAGCGGGCAAGGAGACGGTGAGCGAGATCGACAAGTACGGTCTCAAAGGCCTGCTGCCACTGCTCGAGGATAACCTGGAGAACAGCGAGCAGGTCAACTTGATACTGGGCAGCGATCTCAACATGCTGGGACTGAACATGAACAGGGCCAGAGCCGGGGAGAAGCTGTCAGTGTCCTTCTCCTCGCCGTGGATAGAAACCTCGAGAAGCGAGGTTGAGCCAAACATCGCGAAGCTCGAGAGTTTCACTATAGATAAGAAGATCAACAACTCGGCAAACATAGAAAACAAAATTAACTCATTCACAGATGAGACACTGTTCTTCATTTTCTACACGAGAGCGAGAGATATTTTACAGGAGCTGGCAGCTAGAGAGCTAATCAGCAGAAACTGGAGGTATCACAAAGAATTGCAAGTGTGGCTCACAAAGGACTCAAACACAGAACCCATCCAGAACAGCCCACAGAGCGAAAGGGGGGTGTACATTTTCTTCGACCCGCACTCGTGGGAACGCGTGAAAAAGGAGTTTATACTGTTTTACCAGGCAATAATGTCCTCTTGAGACAGTTGATTATGGAGGGTGTAGTTTTGGTTTTGTAGAACCGGGCTCGTAACACAGTTCAACAACCCGCGAGAAAAAGCTCTTTGAGGGAGCGACACCGCTGAGAGCTCTACACGTACAGCAACGGGAGCGAAGCAGGTGGACGGTCCTTGCGCAACGAGGGAGACAAAGGACGGTCCCGGGAATTCAGCATATTGTCGCGGGAGAGCTTTCAGCCAAAGAGGTACTCATAGCCATATAGAGAGATGCTGTCACTGAGAGCGCTAACGGCCTCCATAGGAGGCCCGACTCTGAGAAGGGCATACTCGCAGCTGAGCACGCAGGTAAGAGGTGCTTGTCTCACCACACAGATGCCGCTTGCTAGCAAGATATTGCCGGTCCTGAAGACGAGTCCAGTGACAGTCTACAAGGTGGACGGCTCCATGGCCGACCTGCTACTGGACTCCGTCAAGAGGAAGAGACGGACGATGATGAAGAAGCACAAACTCAGAAAGAGAAGAAAGGACCAGAGGGCCCTGAGAATCAAACTGAAAAAGTGATTCATGTACATATTACAATACAATCTCCATCTGAAAAATGACGCCTGTTTACCCGTATACACTAGAAAAATGACAGCACAGGAGCCCTCAGGAAGTGCAGCAGTAGTAGAAATGCCAGCACGATCACAACGTAGTAACCCTTCGTTGCCACCTTGTACGCTATTTTCTCCTGCAGCCTTCTCAGATTATGGTACTCAATTTCCTGTACGCACTTAGCATTCTCCTCGAAGATGTGCTTTGACTCGTCAATGATCTCCTGCTTCTGCAACTCCGATAACGAGTTTCTGGTCAACAGCTCGTAGTCTCTCTTGTAGAGTATGCGCAGAACTTCCTCATCTTCAACGTCAAATCTGAAAAAGTTCGTCGCCTGGAGACTTACCTCCTCGGTGGTCTTCCCCTCCACCTGCGGGAAGAGCCCAACGGCGCGCGCGAGCTTGGACCTGAATATGCGTCCTCCAGCAAAGAGCGCGAGGTACATGACGTGCAGGTACGCGAGCAGCAGGTACGGTTTCTCTTTGGTGACGCTCTTGATGTGGTCCACAAACGCGATCTGCTCGCTCAAAATGGGGCTGCTGAACTTCGAAGGCTCACCGTGGTAGTAGAACAGCAGGTCGCTGTACAGCTTGTCCCCCCTCTTGATGGCAGGCTTGTAGATCTCCTTCAGCGTCTGCGACCACTCCCCGCCAGCGGAGATCTCGCGCTCCAGACTCTCCTCTATAGCGGTGAATATGTGGTAGTACATCTGTATGCCCTGTCTGTATATCTTAGCGTCTCTCAGCGCGAGCGCAAACTTTAGTGTCATCATCTTGTCAATCTTATTGTGCGCTGCCCTAGTCTCAGCATTGATCCTGTTGCCCAAAGCACCCAAGTCGGTGCGCAGGGGGATCACCTCTTCCTGTGGTATCTTCACGCTCATTATCCGTTGTTTATTTTCTCAAGCTCCCAGACAAAAGGAATATTAACACCTTATAAACATTTTCTGGCGTATGCCTCGATAACTCCGTCCGTACGGTGGCGCGCATTCTGGGCGCGCACCGGAGAATTCGCACAGAAAATAAGGCGGATTTCCATAATGTGTTAACTATGCGCGCTCGGGTCTAAAAATACCGGAAACGCGTCTCCTCTCCACACACAACAACAGCGCAGCCAAGCCCTCTCTGCTACGTCCAAAGGGGAAATATGACATGCACCGCTCACACAGCGAACGGCATTTCACATCTCCCTTCAGCCCAGCTTGTGCGCAGATATCGCTATATAGCTCTCCAGATACCTGAAGCAGCGTGCCGATGGCTCTTTGAAGGCAGATTGGCCGGTGGCTGCTGCTAACTGGTCCCCAGCTAACTGGTCGCGTCTTGGCACTAACTCTGTACTGTTGCAGCAGATCACCGCTGCGCCATTCACCTCCTCGAGCCCCACATCGGTGGTCCACAAAAACCAGGAGAACCCGCTATACTTCCTCCCCCACTCTTTCTCTCTCTCTCTCTCTCTCTCTCTCTCTCTCAGTAATTGATCCTCGAATTCACCTCACCGCTCTCATGCTCTGCCTTCTGTGAGTCGTTGCGTCTTATCCGCGGTTGACAGATGATAACTGATGAGTGCGACGTGTGGAACCCAGTTATCCAGCGCTGAAAAATTGCGGTTCAACACCTCCTGGCACGAACAGGCTGGCTGCGGAGCACGAGCGCGCTGGTTTATTGTTTTCTGTGAGCTCCAGGGTGCTCTTTAAGTCGGAGAGTCTAGCCTCTAGTTTCTTCAGAAAGATAACTCAAGGGCAATGTCACAGCAGGAGCTTGCCCATCCCACTATCGTTAACGGCTGGTTCAGCGAAGTGTCTGACAGGTACTTCCCAGGACAGGCGTTCAAGCTGAGGGTCGAGCGGATCCTGCACGTTGAGAAGTCTCAATTTCAGGATGTGCTCGTTTTCAAGTCGACAGACTACGGAAACGTGCTAGTGCTGGATGGGGTTATCCAGGTCACAGAGCGCGACGAGTTTGCGTACCAGGAGATGATCACACACCTGCCCATGTTCTCGCACAAAAGACCGCAGCGCGTGCTGGTGATTGGCGGTGGGGATGGTGGCGTTATCCGCGAGGTGCTCAAGCACGACGATGTGCTGAGCGAAGTGACGCTGGTTGAGATCGACGAGACTGTGATCAGGCTGAGCGAGAAGTACCTCCCTGACATGGCGTCGTCGCTGAAGCACCCGAAGTGTAAGGTAGTTCTCCAGGACGGCTTCAAGTTTCTCAAGGACGCTGCCGGGTCGGCAGAGAAGTACGACGTTATAATCACCGACTCATCGGACCCGGACGGACCCGCCGAAGCGTTCTTCCAGGAGAATTACTTTAGGCTCTTGCACGGAGCGCTCACGCCGAACGGGATAGTCATAAGCCAGGCGTCTGAGAACATATGGCTGAAGATCGAGAACCTCAGGAAACTGAAAGACATCTGCAAGAATGTGTTCCCAGTAGTCGAGTACTCGTACGTGGCGATGCCGACCTACACGTCGGGCCAGCTGGGACTGATCATATCCAGCAAAGATGCCGGCAGCGATGTCAGGGTCCCAGTGAGGGAAGTCGGAGAGAAGGAGGAGAGCGAGCTATTCAAATACTACAACAGCCAGATCCACAGAAGCAGCTTTGTGCTGCCAACGTGGGCAGACCACATAATTAACGGATGATACATCACTGTAACGGAAATGAATGGCGTAGATATCCTTCCCCCGCGACCCGCTCAGCCCGTCCCTCCGCCCCAGATGTTGAGGTCGTGCATCCGGACTAAACATGCTTTACTCATCACCCGCTTTTCTCGCTGGAAAATCTTGTGATCGGCTTTTACAGACATAACCGTGTTGCCGCCTGTTGTGATTGTAAAAGGTTGAGATAGGTTGCATATCCTTTCCCGGACAAACGTGCTGCTACCGAAGTCCGTGAGAAAAGAGCGAGTTGTGGGTCCACACACTGAGGGATTCCAAACGGAACAGGCCGAGAGAAGAGAGTAGCCCCGGCGCTGGGTTTAGAGGACTTAAAGGAGGGCACCGGAAAGAGTTCTGACTATTGAGAAGTCACACCGCTGAAGATTAAAGCGGCAATGGTTCTCTGGTACTGCAACACGCAGACGTTTAACCACGATTTCCCAACCGCCACCTTAGCGTATTTCAACAGGTACCCTAACCCGTTTTCAGGACATGTACTGTCCACGGATACGCTGGATGTCCACATTGATGCCGAGGGAAATCTACATCAGACGAAGCTCACACTGAAGACAGGACGGCTTCCGAAATGGGTGAAGCCGTTTCTGGGCAAGATCTCGCACAGCTGGATAGTGGAGGAGACCGTGGTGAATCCTAAAACCATGCAAATGAAAGCGTATGCAAGAAATCTAGAGCACACGGGGATAATACGGGTGGAGGAATTCACGACATTCAACTATGATGCTGCGGAAATGAAGACGGAGGGTATCAGCCGGGTAAAGTTCTCGAGCCCCTTCAACACGTTCGGCGTGAAGAACAGAATAGAGGCGTGGTCGCATAGAAAGTTCAGCGAGAACCTCAACAAGTCCAGACTGGGACTCAAGTTTGTAATGGATAACGTCAGGGAGAGATTGAGCTCCCAGGGACTACAGAAACCTGTGGTATAGCTTGTATATTTATTATTATTATTAATCCACGGATCAACTGTCCGTCCCAGTAAACACTCCATCTTCAAGCAAAGCTCAGATCCCAGCCCAGACGTCTGACAACCTCGTACCAGTCGATGCATCTTGTCCCAGTCGGGTCCATGAGCCACACCTGCTCCATGACGACCTTGGCCCTCTCCACATTGCGGCACTTGTAGCGCTCTATAAAATCCTCAAACTTGAGCTTCATGATCTTCCTATCCTTTCTGGTGGTGCAGTTCATCCCTGCAATGAATAGCGGGAAGCACAACGAGCTCTCGACGGGGGAGCCCAGAACAACGTCCAGGCACTTGAGCAGGTCGCTGACAATCATCTGCACCTCCAACGTTGATGGAGACATCTTCACCACCGATTGCTTCAGATGCAGCTTCGCGGTGAGCTGAAACGATTCAAACAGCGTCAGCTGCAGTTCCATGTCTTTCTCCGACAGCTTCGACACATCCTTTAGGTTAGGCCTCGCCGACTCAATCCTGTGCTCAACTTCCCTGCTCTTGGACAAAATATAGTGCAGTACCTCGTGCCGGGTCTTTTGTGTCGTCGGTATCTCGGCGCTCTCGTTGACGCTCGTACCGATAGAGGACGGGCTCTCCTCGCCAGGGACATCAAATGAGAATGTGTCGTCTATCTTCGCCTGCGAGTCTGCGTTCGCTGTTCTTGCCGCGGGTATCTCACCCTCGCTGACATCATCATCATCATCGCAGTCAAAGTAGTCGCCGCCAGCTTCCTCATCCAGGTTCTGGAAGTACTGGTCGCTGAGCGAGTGGTTGGCGTGTCTCAACATCCGCCTGCACTCCATCGCGAGATTGCTCACCTCTGCAATTAAGTGGAACAGAGGCTTCGACAGCCCATGCAATGGGTCTAGCCCGAACTCAGAGAGGTTGATTATCTGATTATAGTCGCTGACGTTGAAGTGCATACCGCGCTCATTAACGGAACTCGTCAGTATATCGTGGTACGCAAAGTTCGTCACGAGCCAGTGCTGGTCCTTTGTAGAGTTGAACTTCGATATACCTCCGTTCTCCTTGATCAGCTTAGCCGCGTTATCCAGGTGTGTTGACCACTTACGCACGTCTCCGTGGCATATCTCCGCACCGCATACTATCAGGTGGCTCGCCAGCCTCATATTCACCATGTCTGACGCTGGCAAAATCGACCGCGCCGCTCGTGCACTGTTACTATCAACTGCACTGCCGTTGTCTGAGCGAGAGTCGGTCGGGATATCGCTTGGGGACGCCTCCTGCGACACAGGGCTTGTCGCCATATACTCCAGAGCTTTATTCATGAAGTGTGTGCCCTTCTGCTCCATAGCGTCGCCGCCCATGTGGAAAGCGCTCCATGCCACAATCCCGTACAGCACGCCTGCATCATAGTGAGCCATGGGCAAGAACGTCTTCAGGTACAGGTTCTCCTCCTGCGGCACAATGGATATGAGCGAGCCCAGCTTATCTCTGAAATACTCGTACAGCCTTATGCCGTCCGAATCCAGGGAGCGCAGCGTCGAGGAGTTCATGAACGAGAGGTTGGCCGCTATCTCGATCGGGCGGCGCATGCTATCAAAGTAGTCGCGGTTCTGTGAGTACCGCCGCCTCAGCCCCAGATTCCGGCTCGCTATTTGCCGCTCTGTTGCCTTATCATCCCAATTGATCTTTAGCGGCTCGCTCTCATCGTGCTGGTTCGGAGTAACGGTCTGGTCCTCCGCCTGCGCGTCTTCCTCCAGCGGCACTTCTTCGAGGTCCACTATTTTCGCTGTGGTTACTCCCCTCACAGTGGTCGTTTCCTCGAGCGACTTGAGGAAGTTCTGCTGCAACGACTCGAGAAAGCTCTCCATCGAGTGGTGTCCGTCGTGAGCAAACGACGGCCGGACTTCCTCTTTCGTGCGTTCATCACCATAGGCGTCAAACCTCAGCGTCACCGCTGGCGAAGCCGGCATTGTCTCCTTAGGGTAGTCGTCCATCTGCAGCACAGACGGGGAAAACACGTTTGCCAAGCTGATATCGCGCGGCGAGGCAGTGGGCAAGCCGGGAAACACGGCATCCCAGTCGCCTCTCCCAAGAGCCTCAACGGGCTCGTCAGCGTGGCCCGATATATCCTGGGCGTGGTGCCCCAAAGCAGTCAGCTTCCTTGGCGCAATGCCTGTCCTGGCCGCTTTACCCTGCATAATAGGGGGCGGCGAAGGGGTGTGCCTGTACTCGTCGTTCAGCGGAGTCAGAGGGTTGAACACCGCCCTCGGACCGCCATCTGAAAACGTAGCAGGACGAATATTCACCCGCTTGCGGTACTGCTGGGCGTCAGCAAACACTTTCCGCTTCTTTCCGGTCTTCGCCTCTGCATCTGTGAACGCTGGAGAGCCACCGGACTCTGCCGAAGCTGCCTTATCTTCCGCTCGCTTCGACACCCGTTTTCTCCTCTTGTTATCCTCTTCCAGTAGCTCCATCTCGAGTTTCACTTTCTTTATCTCTCCCGCACTCATGCTGTCGTCCAAGTAGCGGCACGGTCTTCTGAGTCTTGCGCAGTCCCCGCAAACCGGCCTCTCCTCACCGCACCGCTTCTTCCGTATCTTGCACGTCACACAGCCAGCCCTCGAGCGGCGCCGTATGGCAACGTTAGGGGCCTTCGGCCCCTGCCCTGTTCCGGATACCACTGTAGACGCATTGCTCCCACCGGCAGTCGCCATGGACACTTTTTTCGGAATGTTCTTCTGGTGGAGAGGCGGCTCGAACTTCACGTTCGCAACTGCTGGCCAATCCGACGTGTCCATATAAGCGGCAGTAGAGACATCGGGTCGGACTGTGCCCGCCGCCACACCTGCGTGACTCATTATACCCGACTTAGTGGTGCTGAGACTGCCTTCTGTTATCAGCAATGCTGGATGCTCTCCCGGTCTCGCCAGTATCGTCAGGTCTTGAGCCGCATGAGCGGCACGGGGCATTAAACCATCGCACACCTGCCAATAAGAGGAAGAGCATCTGTCTACTGCGAGCAAGCGACTATCAAAAATTCAGGATTTCTGTGTATCCAGAATATAAAGGAAATCAAAAGAACCCATAGCTCTGAGCAAATGTAGTGAAAAAAAAAGCCTGAGAGCCTCGGGGTGCGTGAAATCAAAGCCTTCACTCTCTCGCGAGACCAAAAATAACCAGTAAAACGTAATAAACGTGAACCAAAAAAAGCAAACCGCCGCATAAAGGGAAGAGAAAAAGATGCCTGATATGTTGACATCCGTGCAATGATACACCAACTTCACCGGAGGGAGCGTACAGCGGGTATCCTCCTATGTGCATATGGTGAAGTTAGTGACTAGGGGGGTGAAACATTGCGCAGGGCTATCTATCGCTCTGGAAGATATCTCCGTCGTCATCAGTCAGCACATCGTCTTCGTCCTCGAGAACAATATCCGTGACCTGGACGCCGTACTCCCCGGAGTCATTGCTGAAACTGTGCTCTTCATCGTCCGCGCAGGCGTCGTGCTCCGCGTACGAGCCGCCCGCCCACTGCGCCCTCGCCTGCTGAAACTGCGACGCAAATAGGTCCTGGTTCCATATGAACCCCTGGCTCTCCTTCAGGCTCATTGTGAAGCTGGGTATCCTGTTCCCGTTCTCCGTCGGGATGTAGCTGGTTTCATATACAGAGTGTTTCTCGTGGGACATCATCGAGCTGGACAGAAACGACCTCCTCCTCGCCCACGGAGACGATGACGTTGTAAATGACGAGCGGCGCCTGTTGGGCGACGGCGTGCTCGAGTAAGGGGCTCCCGGCGTTCCGCGCGGAGTCGCTGCTCTGCTAGAGTGCGAGTGCGGTAGTACCACCGGCGGCGAGAGCTGCATTGCCGGAGTGTCACGCTCAGATGCTCCTTTGCCCGCAGTAGAGTGGCCTCTCAGATAGCTGAGAGAAGACATATCCTCAGAGTGCCGGTCTATCGGTATAGCCCGAGACATGATTGCGTGATCCAATTGGTGTTTCCAGTCCGCTGCGTCCGAGTGTCTCCAAAAACGTAGCCTCTGGTTTCCAAAAGCGCCCACTGGGAATAATAAGACTTTCCAAGATTGCTCACGAACAGCCAGCAGCAGTTCTCGTATCTCCCGCGCCACTGAAGCACTCCTCTCTGGCACCCTGTGGCTCTGGGGGGTAGATAACGACAGGGCACAAATCAATAATTGCGCTAAGCTCTCTGGCAGTGCACACCACGGTTATCGCGAGAGACGCCGGCCGATAGAGCCTACCGGGGCTGGCTGCACACCGGGGGGCTACATACACCTCAGGAGACGCTCAGGCATACAGGTCGTAGGGACGGCAGGAGAGATATTCATACAGGAAGTGACGTTACTCTAGGTGAAACTAAATAGTGGATAAAAAACCGAGAATAATAATAGAATAGCACAAAAAAACCCCAAAAACTCAGTCTAGAACGAAATGCTAAACCCATTCTAATCTTTAGACTTGGACTTCTTCTTCTTCTTTGGCGACTCCTCGTCCTCGGATTTGCGCTTCTTTTCCTTCTTCTCCTTTTTGTCTTTCTTCTCTTTCTTCTCTTTCTTGTCCTTCTTCTCCTTCTTGTCCTTCTTCTCTTTCTTTGGCTTCTCGTCCTCGTCCTCGGCGTCTGCATCGCCGACAGTCACATCGACAATATCCGAGTGCTCACTGGCAACGAGAGCAAGCGCCTGTCTGACGGCCTCTGTGTTCTTCATGGGCGGGGCGCCCGTGTCGTAGAACGCCAGCCTGTCCTCAACCTGCTTCTTCAGCAACGTGCCAAAGGCGTTGGTGGGCTCGTCCGAGTAGTTGTCGATTCTCGACGCGATCGAGCACTTGTTCGCCAGGTACCTCGAGATCCTTCCCTTGTTCTTGGCGCTCGCCTTCCCAATGAAACTCGAGTGGTAGATCAGCCCGTACTTTGGTGTGTTTCCCTTCGTCTTCAGCGCTCTGAACAGGGCCTTCTCTGCGCCCAGAATCTGCACGGTGGACGCGGCCTGCTTCGACAGGTTCGTCAGCGAGCCGGCGTGGGAGATCAGCCTTGCACCGACAACCTCGCCGATCAGCTCCGAGAGGTTCGGCGCGACAGTGTGCATTTTGTCTGTCAGGTACTTGTACAGCTCTCTGCGGTACTCCGAGACGGAGGCGACTCTCTCTGCAAAGGTGGACACGTTGTCCATGTCCTGTTCGGATATGTCCTGCCCCATTGATATTCTCGCAGCGTCTATGATTCTCTGGGCGAGTCCTGCATCCTCGTTCACCAGAGCAGCCACATCGTGGACAGAGTCGTCGGTGAGCGACGACTTGTCCTTGATGAACAGCGACAGCTTCGCGTAGGTGTAGTTGTCGGGGACCAGCTTCGCGAGCTCGGGAAAGTGCCAGCCATACCACTCCTTGACTCTCATAGAGAAAGTGTTTATGTCCTTATCCAGCTGATCCAGCAGCGCAATCGCCTGGATTATGTGGTTGTCGTTCTTCTGCACCGAGAACTTAACCTTCGCTCTCGAGTAGGCGTGGCCCAGACCGAGCTGCGCCCTCTCAATGTCCCCAACCTGCAGCTGTTTCAGGATCTTGAAGCCAAACAGCCTGATGCCGCGCAGCATGTCCTGCACGATCTCGCTGGAGATACAGTCGATGTAAGGGAACTCCTCCTTGATGGACGGACCGAGGTTCTTGTCGGATATCCCCAGGCTAATATGCTTGTTCTTCTTGGCCTTGGGCAGGTTCAGCTCCAGGACAGACTTCAGGTACTCAGACACAAGCCCCTCAGATATGTCGTTCGCGTTCTCCAGCGCCTGTGCGGCGCCTTTGAAAGGCGCAAACGACACCAGCTCTATCATCTTGCTGAACTTGGCTAGGTCGTTCGACGCTTCCTGCACCTCCTTCAGCCTCGCTCCAATGTCATCCTGCTGCAGGGTGACCTTGAAGATCGCATACCCGGTGGCCTCTTCAAACAATAAGTAGTCAATACCGGCCATGGCGACAACACTGTTTGGAAAACTGAAAGCTGCGTCCTCACCGTCTGCGCGTGAAATATTTTCTCTACGGAGCTGAGATTTTTTTTTATTTTGTGTGTCGCACGATTTTATATACACTGGGTGATGCACTATACACCACGTGACATTTTAGCCGGGTAAGTATTTCTAGTATTTGGTGTTACCCGGTCCACTCTCCTAGCGGCTGCTGCAGCCTGCAGCAGGCTGCGGCGCAGGGCCTGTGCAGATCCCTGCGTCCGCTCGGTTTTGTCGCTACATCAGAGAACCTGGCCCAGCTCGCCGTGGAGAGGAGCCTTTCCTGCGTTGCAATCACAGGCGCGGGCACACTCACTGTGATGTGTGGTGGAGACGGCGCTTTTTGTGCTGCAGGGGGGATCGATCAAGGTGGCTCAGCCGGTGTTGGAGTCGTGTTATGCCGACGGCCCTCTCCTGCAGCCGGCCACTAGGCTGACGCTCCTCTGTACCTAGAAAGAGACGATGTCGTGGTGTTCTGAGACTACTGCACAGCCAATGGGCGTGGTGCTTGCCTGCCTGCCCTATACCGGGTGTGTGCTGCGGAGAGTGTCCCGCTCATGGATCTGGCTCAGGTTTGTGTGTGTGTGTGGGTGGTCCAGACTGAAACGGGCATTCTTCCAGTGAGGTGCTGCTCCTGGAACACTGTACGCTCATTGGGCCACTGGGCCCCTGATAAGCTTTACGATGTCCGGTCAGGAGTCGTGACTCAGGACCACTTTCACACAATAGCCACTATTCTCCTTGTGTTGGCCGACGATGTCCGCGTGCGTCTAATTATTCCGTAGTCTCTGGGGGGAGCGCATTTGTGATCTACGCTCTCGATTAGGCAGCTGCCTTTCTCCGACACGCCGTATATATCGTGCCATCTCCGCCCCTTGGAAGTCATCGACGTATCAGCAGACATGCCACAGGACGTCACGAGCGACGACAACTCCGCGACGCAGTTGCCGAGAAAGGAGGCGGCCTCAGAGATTTCGCTGAGCCGAGCAGACTCTGTCGACCTGCCGTCAGAGACAGCCACCGGTTTCAACGTCTGGCGGAAGATTATTGTCTCCTGTCTGGAGATGCTGAAATCGACGTACGACAAAATCAAGGAGGTCAACATCATTGACAAGAAGAAGTTTGACGAGGTGATGGCCAAGTACGACAAGTTCGCGGAGGAACTTGATATTACAAAGTTCTGGGACACGAAGAGACCGGTGACCAAAGAGGATGTCGGCACTTTCTTACAGGTGTACCCTGGGATGCTGCTCTACACGATTGAGCTGTTTGACGCGTTCATACACATTATCCCCAACATACACGTGAACTACGCGAACCTGCTCGTGGACCCGTCGATGACCCGGTTTGTGCAGTACTGCAACGGGGGAGGCTTCAAGTCCCAGATTCAGTCAGTGATAGATCAGATAGCGATAGTTAATGCCACACAACCAGAGAATGTCATTGACGACTGCAGGAAAACCGTCAAAAAGTTTCAGGGGTCAATCAAAGAGCACATTAGCGGGGGGGTCAGCGGCGCATACGCTATCGAAGATGCGTCTGCCTTTGACACTTCTGTCCTATTTGCCGACTGCCTGAAAACAACAAAGACGTGCGACAGTCTTTTCGATATCCTCGACTCTCTGTTGTTTGCCCAGCAGAGAGAGATTATAAAGATATTTGTGAATAAAACAGTTAGCAGCGACGGTAAGTCGCTAACAGTCAGCAGCTTTAGCGGTGACGGCCAGTCGGGGCAGCTTAACGCTCTGATATCGATGCTTACGGGTAACGAAGAGAAGCCGGACAAGGTCAGGTTGGTGGCCAACGAACTGCGCACCATGCGTGATGTACAGCAAAGCTCTTCTGCCGCCAGCGTCAAAGCCGCAATCGAGGTTAAAGCTCTCAAAAGCAAAAGTAAAAGCAAACCCTCTCCAGACTACCTGTCACTATCCCTGAATGCGATCTACCAGGCGTTCTTGTCCCTTTTCTACAGCAACGCTCCGTGGAATGAGAGAGTCAATGACTACTTCGAGGCTGTTGAGTCCGGAAAGAGGGTCAACCAGCTGGTGGAACTCCGCGTTAAGAGCGACGGGGCAAACTGGCTCGAGGCTATGAACACCAAGGTGAATGACCTAAACATTTTGACACAGGTGGTGCATGTCCTCTGGACTATTGCGATTGTGATAAACTGGATATACGGCCTTACCGACCCAAGCAAAACAGGGACACACCTCAAAGCCTGGCAGAAGGCCATGGCGATCACAACAAGTACCACGTCCGGAATAACTCTGCTGATAGCTGTGATACTGTACGGACTGAGGGGAACAACATCGGCAACCTTCTATACCTCGCTGGGAACAGTTGTCACGACGGTGATCAGCGTGACTTTTTAGCATCCCGCTGCTTCATCTAAAAGTCTCTCCCACTGAAATACACGATCGGCCGCAAACTCTGGCATAATCTAGCGGGCGCAAGGAACGGTGACAATTCTTGCGTAGATGCCATATCCCATGTGCTGGCGTATGGCCTGGGTAAACTCCGCCACTGTAACTCCAATCACAGCTAGTGGTCGCCCATGGAACACAATTAGGAGGATTTAAATTAATATCAGCTGAAATAAGCACCCTCAGTGTCCCGCAAAACAGTAGGAAGACCTATTTCCAGGCAGAGCACTCGCCACCTACGAGGAGGGTAGTTGGTCGTAAGTTCTGATCTAGGTTACAGAGCCCCGCTGCTGATAAGGCTTATCTTATCGGCGCCACCCAGCCGTGCCAAGATGAGTGACCCGAGCTCCAGTTCTTTATCCAGCAGTATGGCGAAGTGGCAACTTTGCATCTCTTTTACACACTCTGGTTGTCGCTAGCACAGGCATAGCTATCCTCTCTTGAGAAAAAAACAGAACTTGAATCATTGGCATGTGGTCGGCGGACGAGACTGATAGCTCTGGGTGGCTGTCAGGAAACGACAAGTCGGTAAACACAGAAGACACAGGAAGCAGAGTTGGTAGCATAGAGTCAGATAGTGAACTAGGTCTCAAATTATGGAAGAGCGCTGTGACGTTGTGCTTGAAGATCCTCGGAGAATGGTACGAGAAGGTGGGGAAAGGGAACACCCTTGATCGCGATACGACTCAGGATGCCATGGACGAATACAGGAGCTTTGCAAAAATCAAGGTCAAAGACTTTGTTGAGGCCGATTCAGAAATGAATGGCGCCGATGAAGAGGTCATTGGCACCTTTATCAATGTTTATCCGACGATGCTGATTTACATAATTGATCTTTTCGAGAAGTACGTCCGCATTATCCCCTACATAAACGTGAACTATGTCAATCTGCTTTCGGACCCCCAATTCGCTTTGTTTGTGAAGTACTGCAATGGTGCAGGCTTTCAGTCTGAGATTGAGCTTTGTGTGAGACAGATACAAATAGTGAATGGCATGAACCCGGAAAAAATACTCGATGACTGCCGGAGGGAGGTCGAGAGCTTCCAAGCAGAAATACAGAGGTCCATCGGCACAGGAGACACATCACGTCCGCATTTACGATCTGAAAGAGGTGTGACTGTTTATTCAGTGACTCTCTTCAACAAATGCCTGAAGGCGATGAAGGCGTGTGATAGCCTCTTTGATGTTCTTAACACAACGCTGTTTGATAAACAGAGACAGATAATAGAGATATGTGCAGAACCCGTGACAGATGGTGATAGAGCGCCAGGAGTGAATGTAACGGGTTTTGACAGGCAGGTACAGGAAAAGGGCAAGGTAGATGAGGAGAGTTTGGGTGGGAACGAGGAGAACAGTTCGTGGCTGTTGAGATTTGCACTCTATGCTAAAAGCTTACCGATGAGATTGAAGAGACCGCCAGTCCCTAATTCCCAAAGCGAAAGCAAGAACGAGTATGCGCTTGATCGTCTGATTGCACTTCTGGACGATCAAACAATTCGTACCGCGCAGCACTGGTCTGACGTACCACTCAAGGGAGCCGTAGCCCATGAGACCCAGGAGGCGGATATAAATGAAGAAAAGACTGGGAAAAGCTTGGCTCAGACCCAGAAGGCAGATATAAATGAAGAAAAGACTGGGAAAAGCTTGGCTGAGTGGCGTCGCGCTCGGAAGAAAATTAGTGCTCAGGCCGAGTTGCTGCAGTCCCTTACTGGAAAGAGCGATGACAGCGCGATTCACACAGAAGAAGAGGGGGAAGAACCGATTGAGCTGAACTATTGGAGTATTTTCTTCTCGTCACTCAGGGAAGCGGCGGTCTCTCCAATTTTTGGTCGAGCCTGTTGGGAAGGAGAAGCACCGAGGTACTTTGAATCATTTGAAAATTCGAAGAGAGCCAATAGGCTGGTGGAGCTCCGCATCAAGAGAGAGTCAATGCGGCGACTGCAGTGTTTAGATGACGCAGTCCATTGCCTGAATGTGGCAACCACAGTTCTACACATCATATGGCTGATAGCGGTGCTGATGAACTGGATATACGGCCTTGCGTTTGCGGGAAGAACGTTCACGCAGCCTGCAGTGTGGCAGAAGGTTCTGGTGACGATATCAGGCTCCATGTCCGCAATGAGTCTCCTTATAGCTGTGGTTCTTTTTGGACTCAAAGGAACGGACTGGGAATCGTTCTATGTCACGCTCGGCAACGTTGTCACGACAGTCATCACCATGGGTTTTTGAAAACTGTGGGGCAAATGGTATCAGGAGCATATTTTCATCCCCAGTGGCTGTGGCTGTCACTCGGCAAGGTCTTCGCGGACACTCTCTGAGTGGTTTCTGTTTTCATGCGGATATGGCAATGTGGCGGCGGCACTGTCGATCAGCTGAGAGCACAACACTAAACAAATACATTTACAGTTATTTAGAGATTAGAACGTCTATATGTACAGTCCAGTGTTGCTGCTGGCTTTCGACTTGGTCAGGTTTTTAGCCACGGTCTCCACGAACAGGCCTTTGCTGCCCGGTGCGCTTCCAAAAAGGATCTCGTCGAGCACAACCGCACAGTCTATAATCGCATCGCCGTCCACGCGCTCGTAGTCCAGCGGTCCCTCGCTGTTCAGGACGAGACATAGCTGCCTGTGTTTCACAACATACGCAGATGTCGCTACCAGCGACGCCGCTATGCCGCTGATAAAGTGCGGCGGCTGCAGCAGAGGCACCTGTGCCAGACTCGTGTGCCTCCCCGAGTCCCAGTCGCCGGTCCTGCCTAGTAGTTTCGATATTGAGTTCCCATTGTTCAACTCGCACGGCGACAGCGTCACTAGCACAGACGACGCAAAGTGTAGAAGCAGCTCGCGCGCAATCACATTGTAGGCAATCTTCTTCTCAAACGTCGGTACAACTATGTGGACCACATACACGCTCGCGCCGTGCGCGTTTGTCGCCTGCGTCTTGTACACATCGATGTCTCTCGGCGCGTACGACGACGTGTGCGGGCGCGCCACGTACAGCTGCTCGTCCTCGTCGAACTCCTCGCTCGGCACGTCTGCCCTAGCAACGGGACTGTCCGGGAACCTCACCTTGATCGTGCCTATCCGCACAGTGCTGCTTACGCGTAGACTATCGGGAATAACACCGAGCGACTGTGGCGAAACGAGTATGAACCCTTCATGCTTCTCGCTTGCGGTGTCCAGGTGATACTCGAGCGACACAGTGGGCACCACCGCCTCATCATTCTCAACAAGCGGGTCCTCGTCCTCGTCCGCGTCGCCTATCAGGTGGCGCGGCAGCGGTATGTCTGACCATGGTTTTATCTAAGGAAGCGTTAGTACATCAGCGGTCGCCTCTGTGTGCCCCAAACTCCGCACAAAGCACCACGGACGGGTACAACGTTTCGCATACACGCAAGCACCTCCATACATACCAGCATTGTGAGTCTCACCGTGCTACTTCACAGTGTGAGCTTGAAGATGTTCCCGGTGGCACTGGCTCGAGATGTGCGCGGTTCACTTTTCGCGGGCTTCTTCGCGGGCGGATTGAACAGGACCAGCTGGGGGGACACACTCAGAGACACATGGCGGACAGACAGAAATTCGAGGAGATAAGTCTGCGGTTTTCGAAGCTGCAGAGCGAACTGAACGAGCTAGTGTCATCGAGGCAGAAGCTCGAGACTCAGTTTCAGGAGAACAAGATCGTGAAGGAGGAGTTTGACAAGTTGGACGACAGCTCAAAGATATATAAGCTCGTGGGACCGGTGCTTCTGCCGCAGGACTACCAGGAGGCGAACATGAACGTTGAAAAGAGAATTGAGTTTATACAGAATGAGATGTACGTTTTGAGGTGTTGTCTGAGAGACGTCATCGTACTAACTGCGCAGCAAACGGGTCGAGAAGAAAGTGGAGTCAACACAGAAGGAAGTGGAGACTGCGAGGGGCGAGCTGATGGCGGTGAGGTCACAGATGCAGGAGCCCGCTGCTGCAGCTGCTGCTGGTGCGTGATCTACAGTCGGTTGTGTATTAATTCATCCATAAAAATATAAACTACAGCTACTCTCAGCCCCTGATCAGCTGAGATTTTATCAGGTTCACCGTGCTCACCAGGTTGAACATCCCCCACTCCTCTATGGAGTTGTACGCGTACCCGACAGTGTCCACCTCGTCGATTCGGTCGGAGGCAAACTGCAGCGTCCTCGCGTAGCCGTCGGAGCTGTCGTTCAGCTGGTACAGCTCGCTCTCTATGTACACCATCGACAGCGCGAATCTCTTCGAGTACCACGCAAAGTCGTGCGACCTGTCGCCGGCGTAGTAGGCAATGTCGTCGGCCAGGTTGTGCAGTTCCTGCAGCGACGCGGTAACGTTCACCGGCAGGATCAGGTTCGCCATGGCGTCTCTCAGAAACGGCGCGTACGGCGCGTTGCCCAGGAGTCTCTTGGCCACCAGAAACTTGACCCTCTCAGTCTCGGTCTTCAGGCCTCTGACGTCGTCCAGGTGCGCCGACAGCAGGTCTCGCTGGTTCTTCAGGTGGTAGAGTACCAGCTCTCTTGCCTGTGCCCTGGCAGAGCCTCCAAACAGCGTCTGCAGGCTCCCTGAGCCGTATCCGAGATCCCTTATCGCCTCGCTCACAGACCTCTCGACGAACCCGTACTGCGGCACAAACTTCGCGAGAGCGCGCCCGAGAACCACATTCTCAATCTTGCTCCTATCCAAGACTGGCGGGTTCTCGTGCTGGACCGAGTGGTACCCCCTCGCACAAACACCCGCCAGCCTCGCAGCACCAACAAAGCGCATCTGCACACGTACCGCCGTGAGCATGGTGCCTGTTTGTCGCTCCTCCAACGCACAGCTCGAAAGCTCGTTCGATTTCAGCACCTGGGCGTGTCCACCCCCAGCGGCGCACACACGCCCTTTCCCTCTCGGCGGCGATGCCGCCAGGAGGGCCGCCCGCCAGGGTGGAGACCAGCGCAGAGACGGTCTCTCTGCTCCCAGCCGCGGGTGTGTCGTTTCACAGACACTTGCTCTGCGGGGGGCACGCTTCTGACAGCGATGACCTCCCGGTCTGCCTTTTTCCTCCATGCCGCGCCCGCGGCATGTCTCATTTTTGGTCCCCTCCCCTGTTGTTCCTGACTCAGCTTTTCTCTCCCCTGCAGCTGGACCAGAAGCACGCAGGAAATGCAATGAGCGGTATCTGCCAGCATCCCAGCGGGCTCTCGTGTGTGGCTACTTCCGCCGGCGCTGCCAGGGAGAGGGTCTCCTGCAGCTGTCGCTTACATAATAATAAAAATAGGTGCATGAGCGGTCTAATTCCGAACTACTGCAAGCGGACGTAGAACAGGGGGAGCTGCAGCTTCGCCGTATATATACATATGAACTGGCACTGTGGTTGGATTTCCGCCTGTTGCTGGTGAGAATGGAGGCCACACGGCAGGACTCTGAGGGCGACGATAATGGAGACGCGATCGTAGAATCTAACGCTCTCGTGTTGGGTGAGATGTTGAGAAAAATAAAAGAGGCGGATGAGAAAGAGTCAAGTGAGAATGAGTCAAGCGAGGACACCAGCGAGGATAAAGAAACCGCGGAGGAGAAAGCTAGACTACAGGGTGCTAAGGAGGTGGGCCAAAAAATATGGAAAACGGCTATAGTGCTGTGTCTACATTTACTGGGAGAGGTATACGAGAGGGTGAAGACAGTGTCGATCGCTGAAAGCGCAGTTGAGAGCGAGGCCAGGCGCGTGTATCTCAAGCTCACGAATCTACCGGAGCTCAAGACAGTCGGGGAAAGCGAAACAGTGAGCAACGAGACTGTGGGGTCCTTTCTGAAACACTACCCGAAGGCACTCATTTGCACAATCGAGATGTTCACAATGCACATCCGCACCATCCCAAACATCGATGTGAACTATGAAGATCTCCTGGTGGATCCGCAGTTTGCGCTATTTGTGAACTACTGCAGCGGTGCAGGCTACCGTTCTGAACTTGACCTGTGTCTGAGACAGATTAAAATAGTAAACGGCATGAACCCAGAAAGCGTAACCGCTGACTGCACGAAGGGGGTGGAACGCTACACGGGGCGCGCAGATCGGTTCGTCAAATCCAAAAACATACCCGACCCTTCCAACCCACCGTCGTGTGTGCGGACGGTCTACACCATAGACGATGACTCATTTCTCGACTCTGCGGTAGACTCTCTCGACTGCCTGAAGGCGACGCAGAAGTTCTTTGGATTTTTTGACATTCTGAGCTCTCTGCTCTTCGACAGGCAGCGAACTCTAATGGAGACATTCACGCGGCCTGTTGTACCGCACCCCGCCAAACCGTCTCCAGCGCGACTGCTGCGCGTACTGAGTACTGAAAAGCTGTCGCACAGCGAACTGCCAGTCTCCCAGCGCGCAGCAGCACCGCCGCGCGAGCCTGCGAGGCTCAGGCTCAGCATGCTGACGCGGTGGAAGAGGTCAGAGTCCCACCGACAAGACGCCTCTAGGCAGCCGAGAAGCAGTGTTTGGCTGCTCGGCGGTCTCATCGACGTGCTCGGCCGCTCTAGAATTCCGATCCGGCCGCCGAGTCGGAAGAACAAGATCATGCGCATGGCTTACGAGCTCGTCGAAAAGGTCCAGCCTCCGACGCTGGAAGAGCTGAAGGAGACGTATGAGGTTGTTGAGGCCATTTCCACAGAGCTCACGCGCCGCACGCCGGTAGAACCGCTGCCAGCGGTCGACACCGGGAAGAGCGTGGCACAGCGCGTGGCGGAGGTTGTGGAGATCTGTGTCGCGGCTATCTGGGAAGCGGTCCTGTCCAGCTACTACGGCCAGATTCCGTGGCGGCTGGTGGTGACGGAGTACTTTGAGGCGTACGAGAAGGAGACCAGAGTCGGCACGGTGAAGCAGCTGCGCATCAGAAGCGAGCCCATGGAGAAGCTGCAGCGCATAGACGACGTGGTTCAGAAACTGAACGCGGCTACAGTAGCGCTGCACGTCGTGTGGCTCGCTGCTGTGCTCACATACTGGATATTCGGCCTCGTGCTGGCGGGGCACATGCCCTCGCAGCCGCAGGTGTGGCAGAAAGTGCTGGTCACGATCGCCGGCTGCACGTCCGCGCTGACTCTCGTCATTGCCGTGATCCTTCTCGGGCTGAAGGGGACAGACTCCGCGTCGTTCTACGTCGCGCTCGGCAACGTTGTCAGTACTGTGATAAGCATGGGCCTTTAGCAACACGCCCTCCTCTTCGTCCTCCTCCTCGTCCTCCTCCTCATCCTCCTCCTCCTCATCCTCCTCCTCATCCTCACCTGTGAACAGGAAAAGTGTTTGCGTGCGTGTGCTAATATCTACCTCCTCGCCAGTACACGACCCCATCCCCCTCGCTCGAAGCCCGCGCTCTCTCTGGAGCCGACGTGGGGAGGACGAGCGCGGTCGTGGTGGTGTGTGTCTGCACCCGGTGCAGTGCGCTCCTCTTATCTCCATTCGCCGCTGGCGCACGTTGCCGGGACCCACCGGCAGATGCGCACCCTGCACGGCACCTGCACGCACACCACACGCACTCTCACGCACCGGCGGCCCCTGGCAGCCAGTAAGCTCAGGCGGAACAATCATACCGAGTATCGTGCACTGACCGCCCTCTCAAGCACGGATCTATTTGCCCTTTTGGGGACAGTGTAGGCTACCGGCACAGGCAGACGGAGAGAGTGTGGTTGGAAAATATATATATATATATATATATACACTCTGTATAGATTTCGCACATTGCTTGCTCAGTTGGAATACGTATAAATAGCCAGACAAGAAAGAGTCTTTAATTTATAGATAGCTTTATTCTCAGAGAAAATAAGATTGTCTGGAGAAGAAATGTCTACCGTAGGAAAAGTATGTGTGGAGCGAGCGGGTGGTGGAGCACAAAAAGAGAAATCACCAGCGGGGTGGGGCGATTTAGCTGCTACCCAGTAGGGTTGCTAATTTTCTTTTGTGCTTTTCTGCCGATCTGGATGAGTGTTCTTTACTAACGCTGCGAAGACTATTACATGCACAGCTGCCGTCGCGTGGGAGGCCGGCAAGGACCTGTCGATTGAGACGGTTGAGGTGCTTCCACCCAGAGCGCACGAGGTGCGGGTCAAGGTGGCGTACACGGGTGTGTGCCACACCGACGCGTACACGCTGTCCGGAGCCGACGCCGAGGGCTCGTTCCCCGTCGTGTTTGGCCACGAGGGCGCCGGTGTCGTTGAGTCCATCGGCGAGGGCGTCACCAGCGTCAAGGTGGGCGACCAGGTGGTGCTGCTGTACACGCCTGAGTGCGGGGAGTGCAAGTTCTGCATCAGCGGCAAGACTAACCTGTGCGGGAAGATCAGAGCGACACAGGGCAAAGGGCTGATGCCCGACGGCACGTCGAGGTTCAAGTGCAAGGGCAAGGACCTGTTCCACTACATGGGCTGCTCGTCGTTCTCGCAGTACACTGTCGTCGCGGACATCTCCGTCGTGGCGGTGCAGAAGGAGGCGCCCATGGACAGAACGTGTCTGCTCGGGTGCGGCATCACCACCGGCTACGGCGCAGCCATCAACACGGCCAAGATCTCGCCGGGCGACAACATTGGTGTCTTTGGCGCCGGCTGCATCGGTCTGTCGGTGATCCAGGGCGCTGTCGCGAAGAAGGCGGGCAAGATTGTGGTGATTGACACGAACGACAGCAAGAAGGAGTGGGCCGAGAAGTTTGGCGCGACCGACTTTATCAACCCGCTGAAGCTGGGCGAGGGCGTCAACATCGTGGACAAGCTAGTCGAGCTGACCGACGGCGGCTTTGACTACACCTTTGACTGCACGGGTAACGTGCAGGTGATGAGGAACGCGCTCGAGTCGTGCCACAAGGGCTGGGGCGAGTCCATCATCATCGGGGTCGCCGCTGCCGGAAAGGAGATCTCCACGAGACCGTTCCAGCTCGTCACGGGCAGAGTCTGGAGAGGGTGTGCGTTTGGCGGCGTCAAGGGCAGAACCCAGATGCCGTCGCTCGTGCAGGACTACCTAGACGGCGTCATCAAGGTGGATGAGTTCATCACCCACAGACACCCGCTCAACGACATCAACGAGGCGTTCCACGACATGCACGCAGGCAACTGTATCAGAGCAGTGATCAGCATGGAAGACTAAGTCCACACGGCTTTGTGTATATAAAATAACAAAAAAAGATTACTCGATGTGCTTTTCACATGTAGAGCAGAAGAGAAGCGCCCGCTGGTAGAGTGCGTCTACCGAGATGGGCCTGTTTTGCTGACACGGAAACAACTGGCAGTGATATGCTGGAGAAAAAATTTGTGTTTTTCGCTTCTTTCAGAGATATTCCGGTAAAACAAGAGGGAACAGTCAGCTCTGGGCGGATATACGGAGGTTAATGTGCTGAGACACAGCTGAGAGCCGGAATACTTTACTGACCTGTGGAAAGTGAAGGAAAAAAACAGAGGCTGAAGAAACGCAGAGCTCTGAAAGCAGTGTTTTGGACCCGAGATTTAAACGAGAGCCTAGTTCAGCGTTTAGCGCGGGAAGAGTCTCACGAAACCTGCTTTGAGTGAAATATAGTTTCACAGTCTACACTCTTGGAATCTAGTGGGAGCCCGCAAACCTGTCGGTTCCTTTCCCTGGCCCTTTCTCGAGAAGGATCTCGCCACACACCTGCATAACAGACTAGCATGGCTGACGCTTACATTATCATACAGCTGCTCACGACTGCCGACGACCATGGTGTGTACGTCAGCAGGGACTCGTCTGAGATTATTGAGGTCGCATGGGCGCTGGTGGATGGGAAGAGCCTCGATGAGATCGCGAGCCACTCTGTGCTGGTGAAGCCCATCAACACGCCCATCACGCCGCTGTGCACGAGCGTGACGTCGCTGACGTGGGAGAGCGTGCGGAACGCGGGGACGCTGAGCGACGCTGTTGCGGAGCTGGACAGCTTTGTGAAGGAGCGCGCCATCGCGAAGAACCTGAACTTCACATTCGTCACGTTCAACTCGTGGGACCTCAGAATGAAGCTACCGAAAGAGGCGCGCGAGAGATCCGTCATGCTGCCGCCGTACCTGGAGCTGCCGAAGTACTTTGACCTGAGGAAGGAGTTTTTGAAGTACCAGGACTACATACACCCGGACTACAACGTGTCTGGCAGCGGAAGTTCTTCGTCAAGCATAAGCAGCGTCACTGTGTCGCAGATGGTGGGCGTGACTGAGACAGATCTGGGCGACCTGAACCTGGTGGCGAGCCAGTTTCACCCCTTCTCGCTGAATGCGCCCAGAAGGGCGGCAGATGACGTGCAGATCTTCCACAGGGTGCTGAAGGACCTCATCAGGAAGGCGCCCTTCCAGCTACCGCTCTTCAAAGAGCCCCACGACCTGCATCTTGATCTGAAGCAGTTCTTCGCCGAGAAGTCTAAGATCCTGTTCATGACGAACCTGCCCGTGGACACCACGCAGAGCGAGCTGGAGAGTTGGTTCACGCAGTTTGGCGGACGGCCCATAGCCTTCTGGACTCTGAAATCCGGCACTGAAGGCCACCACGGCAACAGCGGCAACGGCAACAATAACAACAACAACAACAACAACAACAGCAACAACAACAGCAGCAACAACAATAACAATAGCAGCAATAATGCAAACAGCAGCGGGGGTACTCCCAACGGGAACGGCGCTGGGAGTGGCGGGAACAGCCAAGCCAAGGCGTCGAGCTGTGGGTTTGCGATTTTCGCAACGCACGATGAGGCCATCGACTCGCTGGCAATGAACGGCAGACTGCTGAACGACCGCATTATTGAGGTTCAGCCTTCTTCCGTCAAGGTGCTCGACAGGGCCCAGGAGATCTTGACGCCTTTCCCGTCGTCGAAGAACAGACCGAGACCGGGCGACTGGACGTGTCCTTCGTGCGGGTTCTCTAACTTCCAGAGGAGAACCGCGTGCTTCCGCTGTTCGTTCCCTGCAGCATCTGCTGCGGCAATTCAGGAGTCGATGTACTCCACGTACAACGGGAACGGGAGCGGGAGCGGGAACCAGAGCATGGGCCAGTCTCTGAATGGCCACTACAGCGGTGGCAATGGCGGCAGCCAGAACAACAGCAATGGCAAGACCGGTGGTCAGCTCGGCGGGTTCGCGGGTGCCGGTGCCCCACAACATCTGTCGAACTACTCGGGTCTGCACTTGAACGGACTGGGGAACACAATGAACGGGAATAGCAACGGCAGCAACGGGAATGGGAATGGGAATGGCGGTAGTGGGATCGGTAGCGGAGGTAGCGGCGGCGGCAGAAACATGAGCTCTGTTCCTTTCAGGGCCGGAGACTGGAAGTGCATCAACGAGAACTGCGCGTACCACAACTTTGCGAAGAACATATGCTGTCTGAAGTGCGGAGCGCCGCGTGTGCAGAGCGCGATTATTGGTGGCCACGGCCAGTCGCAGCAGAACCCACCGCAGCAACAGCAACAGCAGCAGCAGCAGCAGCAGCAGTGGCAGTCACACAACCAGGTGCTCGCTCAGTCTCAGTCGCAGGATAACTTTCATCAATCTGGCACCTTCTCCAGACAGCACAGTGCCCCTCAGCAGGGCGGGCGCTCGAATAGCCTCAACCCTACAGGCGCATCCAGCGGAGGTGCCAGCAGCGGCGGCCAGCAGCCTATTTTACCGTCGTACTACGGACAGCAGGGACAGATGGCCCCACAGCAACAGCATATGAGGCAGCAGCAGCAGCAGCAGCAGCACAACGGTGGGGTTGCGCAGAATTTGAGATCGCTCACGCCGCAGCCAATGGGCTACGCGACCAGCAGCCACAGCCAGCTGCACCAAGGCGACCAAAAGTTTTCTCTCACGGGTGTGAACGTGGGTGGCTCGTCCAGTTTGCACTACCTCTCCTCAACGCTGAGCAACACGTCTAACCCGCACTCGGATGGGCAGAGCCCAGTGGTTGTGGCGTCGACCGGTAGTGCTCTGAACGGCGCCGATCTCGACAGTCTGAACAGTAGAATCAGCGGTCTCAACCTGACCCACTCAGGTATTGGCAACAACGGGACCTTGTCCAGTTTGAGTGGAAGCTCATTCGACGTCAAGGATGATAAATGAAAGAAATAGGAACGTGTGGTGTTACAAAACGATTATGGCAGCGGTGAAAATTTCGCGTAGAATGGTCTATCTTATTATTTAAGTGTTATTTCTCTAATATTCAACTTGGAATTTTTTTTCTATTATTAAAATGTATCAATATTCGGATTGTAAAGTGGATTTGGACCCAAGGCTAATGAATTTGATGTTCTGGCAAATGTCCGAGGAGCTGGAATCATGCCCATGGAGCTTGAATCATAATATGAGGTTACAATCGAGGTGCTTTTTTTAAAAAAAACATAGGCACCATACTCCTGAACCAACCGCTGTCTACTAAACTTTGGCTAGACACTCTTTTACCCGAGCCGGCCATACACTGCTCACCTGGGAGCAGGCAGCGATGGCCGTCGATGTAGTGTCTCGTGCGGCTAGGAAATCACTTGAGCTGTACACTTCATTTTCCAACTGCTAGCGTTTATCGATGCAAACGTGAAGAGCAGCGCCAAACAAAAACGACAACAGGGAAGCGACCGGACACAGGCGTGCGTTTGGCTTAAATAGAGCAGTACAGCCATACAGAAGCTCGTGAGGGAAAGGCTTCGGGTGCTTTAGCTTTGTACTTGATAGGCGCACGAGACTGATATTCTCAGCAACATTCCCTTTCAGCGCTACAGACGTAAAACCCGTGGGGCTGGAGGCACTTGCGGTATCTCACAGACGGCGAACGGGAGATAACCTAGATATAATTGTGCGGCGACTGCCGAGAAAGAAAAAGTCTTCGCTCCTTACAAGATGACCGAAATACACACATCCTACGATCCGACAGACCCATCGTCCCAGCCACAGCTGGTTTTCGAAGTGCAGCTTGTCATCTGCATGGTGCTGGGAGCGATAATCTTTTTCATTTTCTGTATAATGAGGTACAAGTTTCCTCTCGTGTACGGAGTGAGACCGTATATTAACCTGTCCATTCCAAGACTACCGGACAGTCTCCTCGGGTGGATAAAGGCTCTTTATCTCATAGACGACGAGGAAGTGCTCGATGTGGCCGGGCTGGACGCCTTTGTGTTTTTGAGCTTTTTCAGGATGTGTGTGAGAATCCTGGCTTTGCTGTCCGTGTTTGCTGTGCTGATCATCAGCCCGCTGCGAATATTCTACTTGAAGAGGGACAGGGGCGATGATGGCTTTCTAGTGAGCATACTGTCGAGTATGTTGGCTCGCAAGGCACCGGATAATGAGGACCCAGAGGCGGAGGAGTTCTTTTGGGTGTACTCGCTCTTCACGTACGTGTTCACTCTCTTAGTGCTGGTCTGTCTTCTGAGGGAAACCCAGGAGATAATACGCAGGAGACAGGTATACCTGGGACAACAGAACTCCATAACAGACAGAACTATCCGGATATCCAACATCCCAGAGTACCTGAATAACGAGGACGCGCTGAAACGGCACATTGAAATTCTCGGCGCTGGGCGAGTCGAGAAAATCACCATAGTCTGCGACTACTCTGAGTTGAAGGATCTGTTTGAGCGTCGGAGGAAAATAATACGAAAACTGGAGTCCACCTACTCAAAGTTCTACGACCTGAACTTGAAGATATACACCAAGGGAGATATTCCCTCAGCGACGTTGAAGATATCCCTTGACAATAGGGTGTTCCCGCCGATCACCGCCAACGGAGACGAGCCAAGCGCGTCTACACCTTTGTTGACTGAAGCTGACGGCAAACGCTTGAAGAATCCAGTAGAGCGGACGGGCTTCCTGGGGCTTTTCGGACCCGAAAGGGATATTCTCGAATACTACTCGAGGGAGTTAATCAGAATCGATTCGCGCATTGAAGATGTCAAGTCCCAGAACGGATTCAGACCCATCAACCAGGCGTTCGTAACGCTGGACAGCGTATCAGACGCTCAGATGGCTGCTCAGGCGGTATTCTCTCCACGTGCATTCCAGCTGATCACGGTACTTGCACCTGCCCCTAACGATGTCAACTGGGGGAACTTCTTGATGCCTGTGCGCACGAGGCTGATTAGAAAGTACGCCATTGAGATAATAATCATCATTGCATCAGCACTGCTGGTTGTCCCTATCCAGTATATCACGAACCTTATGACAGTTGCCACGATAAAGAAGAAGTGGCCAGAGTTTGGAGAGTACTTGGTCAACCACCCTTGGATGAGTACAGTTGTGACCGGCTTGCTGCCGACGTACCTGTTCACAGTTATCAACTTCTCGCTGCCGTACTTCATATCTTTCTTGTCGCAGTTGCAAGGGACAATTTCGAAGGGCGACATCGAGCTGTCTGTCATTCGCAAGAACTTCCTCTACATATTCTTCAACCTTTTCCTGATATTCACGTTGTTCGGAACTCTGTCAAATTACAAAGCTCTACTGAGCGACACCACGAAAATCGCATATAAGCTGGCGGTATCGATTCGGAAGCTATCGCTATTCTATGTTGACTTAATCGTTCTCCAGGGACTTACGATGTTTCCCTTTAAGCTCCTGCAAGTTGACAGCCTTGTTTTCATCTTTTGGCAGTACGTTATGTGCTATAGGTGGCAGACACCGAGGGACTACAGAGACCTGTTTTACAAGCCGGCAGTGTTTGACTTTGGTTTAATACTGCCGCAGCACATTTTCATATTTATCATTACGCTGATTTACTCTGTCATCTCCACAAAGATCGTCACGTCCGGGCTGGTGTATTTCATAATAGGGTACTTCACGTACAAGTACCAGCTTGTCTACTCGATGGTCCATCTGCAGCACTCCACGGGGAAAGCGTGGCCGATCATATTCAGGAGGTGCTGTCTGGGGCTGTTTATTTTTCAGCTGGCGATGTTCGGCACGCTCGCGCTGAAGCAGCACTACGTTCTCGCCGGTTTGATCGTCCCGTCGTTTGGAATCACGATAATAGGCTGCCTATTCTTCGAGAAAAACTACCTCCCGCTGACTTCCTACATTGCCCTAGAGGCGATCAAGACCCCCGAGGCTGATTTCACCCAGAATTCCATCATCGAGGAAGACGAGCGAGGCGACGAGACTGTTGAATTTGGGTCTGTGTCCGCATCGAGCTCGCCCGTGAAACGGCGCTCTGCGGGCTCTGCATTTGAGGGCGGCACGGACGTGCCGTTTCTGAACTCCTTTGTTCCGTCGGCGAGCAGCACCGCGCCAATGCTGAGGAAGCGCAGGAGCACGATTGACGAGGAGCGCGAGGAGTTCCAGGAGTACGTGTACCCGGCGCTGGTAGATCCCATGGACGGGCCGTGGATAGGCTTCACCGGTGACTACGTGGAGATCGTCCAGTACAAGGCCAGCAGGAGGGGACAGGTCTATTCCTCGGGCGACGTGTTCGGAAACGGCGACGTGGATGGCTTGTCTGATGCGACGATTCACTCAATTGTGTTTACTAGAAAAACTACGAAAGTTGAGTACTAATTTCAATCAATCACAACATTACCACACCGACCCCGCTGCGCTCTGCAGCGCTGTAGAGCCTGGTGTCCTCTGCTATGCCGCCGTTTATGTGGAACGCCTTGTAGTTGAACAGGTAAAAGTTCAGGAACCCGTCGCCAGGCGCAAACTTCAGATCCTCGAGGAACAGCGTGTTGTCCTGGGAGGTCACCGCGTTGAACACATCCACGTCGGACTGCTTCGACAGCACCAGCGCGTCAGATATGAGCGAGTTCAGGCGCGCCTTTAGCTGGGCCGTGCCCACCGGGTCGAGACGCGGCTTGTCCAGGCCCGCCTCGGACGCGTAGTAGAAGAGGTACGCCACTCCGAGGCTGTCGTGCTGGGCGTTATTGATCACCGTAAACGGGAGCAGGTAGTACGAGAAAAAGTCCGTGATTCTGCCGTCCGTCTCCACCACGTACGTCTGGACAACTTTGCTCGGGGACCCGTCGCTGCGGGACGCCGAGTCCCCCAGGAGCCAGTGCGCCAGCTCCTCTCTGTCAAAGTTCTGCACTAGATCAAACTTGCTCTGGTATTTGTCAAAGAGCGTCTTGACAGCGTCGATGTCGGCCTCCTTCATCTTGCGCAGACCGGCAGTTTTCGTCGTCTGCGGCAGCGCGTACTTCGCCACCATCTGCGACTTGGTCGCGTTAGCCGGCAGCCGCGAAAACTCCACATCGCACAGCTTCGACCAGTTGATGGCCCTGTGCGTATAGCGCGCCGTCGAAATGGGGCTCGGCAACACGACGCCGCCGGTGTGCAGAGCCTGCCAGATGTCGTGCTTGTTGACTCTGCGGGTGATCTCCTTGATCAGCACGGGCGCGAGCCGCTTGGTCCTCAGTTTTTTGTGGATGCACAGGAAGTTGATCTCGACAGCCTTTATGTCGTTCTCGCGCACCCGCAGCTGCGACGGGATAGCGCTGATGAACGCGACGAGCTTGCCGGTGCCCTTCACGCGCACGCCCACATGCCACTCGCGCTTCCAGCCGGGCGGCTTCAGCGCCCACTCAAAGAACTCGGCAGAATACGCAAACCGGAACGTGGCGTCCTGGTCCTCGACGTAGTTCTCGTGCAGCAGCTTGTGCACCTCGCCCATCTCGCTCTTGTCCTCGAGGTCCATCGTCACCCACGTGAAGTCCTTCAGCAGCGGGAACGGCTCGTCCGGTATGTCTTCCGGCCGCTTGACCCTGTCAATGGACCCCTCTTTCTCAATTTTCTCGTCGAACTTGGCCACAGGCTGTGTTTTCCAGAACTTGTAGTCCTTCATCTCCTTCTGCTCTTCGGTTATTTGCTGACTCATCGTGAGCATCTTCAGCAGATCCTCGATCGACTTTTTCGGATCTTTACCGGAGCTGCTTCCGCTCTTCCCGTCATCGCTCATTATGTGTACCTTGTTCTCAGTGGAAATACGCCTTCCCTCTCGCTCTGTCTCTGCTCTCTCCCTCGCTGCTGTCACTCGCGCGCTCAGCGATCCATAGTGTAGTGCCGCGCCCAACAGGTAGACGGTAGTGTATTCACCACTGAAAAACTAGACGAGCCGATGAGTTTCCCAATTAATATTATGGGAAAAAAAATTGGAAAGAAAAAAAAAGTCAAAGCTACGCTCCCACTGACGCAGAATGATCTCGTCGAGTACGTGGGTTCCCAGGGGGTTTGCCTCGGAGGTTCCCGAGAAGTATGAACTTGACGATGCGGAGATGGAGAGGATTTCGCACCTCGCGAAGCTCGAGCTGGAGGATGCGCGCGCTGGGCTGGCGTCTGCCGTGGAGCAGGAGCAGGAGCAGGAGCAGGAGCAGGAGCAGGAGGAGCAGGAAGGAGAGGTGAAGCCGGCTGCGCTGACAGAGGAGGGCGAGCTTGACGACGATTTGAAGGAGTACGACCTTGAGCACTACGACGACGATTCGGCCGACGGCGGCGCACAGATATCGATGTTCCCCGGGCTCTCGAACACAACCGCGACGTTCCACGACGGCGACGACGAGGGCGAGAGAGACCCGTACATATCGCTCCCGACCGAGAAGGACGTGGAGGAGGAGAAGGCCGAGCTGCAGGTGTACCCGACCGACAACATGGTGCTCACAACGCGCACGGAGGACGACGTGTCGTACCTCGACGTGTACGTGTACGACGACGGGGCCGGCGCGCCGGCCGGGTCCGCCGAGGAGGCTGAGGACAGGCTCGACAGAGACGCGGCGCGCGGGCTTGTGCGGGACAGCTCGCTGTACGTGCACCACGACCTCATGCTGCCGGCCTTCCCGCTCTGCGTCGAGTGGCTGAACTTCCGCCCGCTCGGCGCGAACGACGACACAAACGTGGCGAACTTTGCTGCGATCGGCACGTTCGACCCGCAAATCGAGATATGGAACCTCGACTGCATAGACAAAGCGTTCCCGGACGTGATACTGGGCGAGCCCGACGCAAACTCCGCGCACGGGCTCGCGAAAAAGAGCAAGAAGAAGAAGAAGCGCGCGCACGCACACACCACGACCCACCACACCGACGCGGTGCTCTCGCTCGCACACAACAGAACACATAGATCGGTGCTGGCGTCCACGTCCGCCGACGCGACCGTGAAGCTGTGGGACCTGTCGACGGCGGTTGCGGCGAGGTCGATGGCCGCGGTGCACGGCGGGAAGCCCGTGTCGTCGTCGCAGTGGTACACGAGCGGCTCAGACGGCGGGTCTGTCTTGCTCACTGGCGGGTACGACGGCACGGCGGCGATCTCCGACGTGCGGATCGCGAGCGAGAGCGACATGACGAAGCGGTGGAGCGTCGCGCCGGGCGAGGAGGTGGAGAGCGTCAGGTGGGGCGCCGAGGGCGTCTTCTACGCGGGCACAGACCAGGGCAACGTGTACTGCTTCGACATCAAGGCCGGCGCGCGCCCCGTGTGGACGCTGCACGCGCACGATGCCGGGATCTCGAGTCTCGAGGCGAACACGTTCCTCGACGGGCTGCTCGCGACGGCCGCGATGGGCGAGAAGGCGACAAAGCTGTGGAAAGTGCCCACGGCGACGAACGGCGTGTCCGGACCGTCGATGGTGCTGAGCCGCGACTTCAGCGTCGGGAACGTGCTGACGACGAGCTTCGCGCCGGACATCGAGGTCGCGGGCCACCTCGTCATCGGCGGCGCGTCCGGCGGCCTCAAGATGTGGGACAGCTTCTCGAACCGCGCGGTGAGGACGGCCTTCGCCGACTCGCTGCGCGCCACGCAGCAGAGAGCGCGGCAGGAGGCAAAGGCCGTCGGCAGGGCGTCGCGCATATCGCGCAAGTACCAGACGGACCAGGAGGTGGTTGTAGAACCAGAAACAGGCGGCGACGAAGAGGAGGACGAAGAGGGCGACGAGGAGTAGAGATAGAGACCTGATGACGTAGTGTTTTAATATTGCACGTGACAGATCTCCGTGTGACTCGGGATCTGAATTTTTCCATAGAGAAGATCTCTCTATCTACCGCTCTGGGGTGGAGAAGAGTCTTCCTGCACTATAGCAGAACACATAGAGACAGAGACACACACACACAGCAGAGCGGAGTACACCACCACAAGCAGGCACAGACCTCGGTCTTCTGCGAGCTACCCCTCTCTGCGAGCGGGTTAGCAGGCTGGACCCCCACTCCCCGTTTAATTTTCTCTGGGTAGTGCGCCAAACACGACAATTAGACGTTCGTGGGGTATCGCTCGCCCGTGGCGAGCGGGCGAGGAGACAGCCCACGCGCGTGCTCACCCGCCTGCCGTCCCCTCATGTCTGCTGGCACGCCGCCGGCGGTGGGCCGGTGCGCCCTGGCACACCGGCTAAGTGTGTGTGTGTCGACACGAGTGCGGAACGCTCCCCCTGGTCTTACTCCACTGTGCGCACACTTACATAATATTTATAATCTCGCTTCTCCCATTGGCTAGTGATAGCAGCCTCTCGTCTCCATCTCTGTCCCAGCCTGAAATCGAAACTGAAAATTTTTCCAGCTTCTCCATTTTCGCTCCAATCTCTGTGTAGTGCGCCCATTGAATAGACATATTTAAGTGGTGATCGCTGCTGCTCCTGTGTGGGTATCGCTTCCTTCTCTCTCTCTCTCTCGCGCAGACTGGTAATCTCTATAAGGGATACCTATATTTATATATTTATTATTGGAGTTATACTGCTATATCGATCTTCTTCCTTTCCTGTCTGAGCTATTCCTCCCCTTTTGTTTCTGTGTAAGTATACTTTCGGTTAAGCGCCAGCCCGAAACAAAAAACCAACCCCCTATCGGCGCTTAATTACTAACTGACTAGATCTATCTCATTTTTTACAGATACAATACCATGCCTGAGATGGAAAATACCCAGGAAGAATTCTCAGTATACCAATACGACGAAACCCCAGAAAACAAAAGTTGGGCCTCCACTCTGCCAACTAAAAAAGGGCTCTACGACCCAGCCTACGAGAAAGATGCGTGCGGTGTTGGCTTTGCCTGCCACATTAAGGGAGATGTCTCCCACAAGATTGTGTCTGACGCCAGGTACCTGCTGTGCAATATGACACACCGCGGTGCCGTCGGCTCAGACGCCAGGGACGGTGACGGCGCGGGTGTCATGACCTCTATTCCGCACAAGTTCATGCTCAGGGAGTTTGCGTACGAGTGCGACGTTAAACTACCGAACATGGGCCAGTACGCCGTTGGTAACCTTTTTTTCAAAAACGACGAGGCCATCTTTGAGAAATCGAGAGCCACCTTTGAGAGCATCGCCAAGTCGCTCGGCCTGAAAGTGCTCGGCTGGAGAAAAGTGGCACACGACTCGTCGATCCTCGGCCCTGCCGCGCTCTCGCGCGAGCCGCTCATCCTGCAGCCGGTTGTTGTGCTCGAGGAGGCGTACGGGACGGGCGAGACTCCGGACGACATTCCGGAGGAGGAGTTTGAGACAAAGTACCTGAAGCAGTTTGAGAAGCAGCTGTTCATCCTGCGCAAGCAGTCCACGCACACCATCGGTCTGCACAACTGGTTCTACATCTGCTCGCTCTCGAACAAGAACATTGTCTACAAGGGACAGCTGGTGCCCGCGCAGGTGTACAACTACTACCACGACCTGGTGAACGCCGACTACGAGGCGCACTTTGCGCTCGTGCACTCGCGTTTCTCTACAAACACGTTTCCCTCGTGGGACAGGGCGCAGCCGCTGAGGTGGGCCGCGCACAACGGTGAGATCAACACGCTGAGAGGTAACAAGAACTGGATGAGGGCAAGAGAGGGTGTCATGGCGTCGGCGCTGTTTGGCGACGAGCTCGACAAGCTGTACCCGATCATCGAGGAAGGAGGGTCGGACTCTGCTGCGCTCGACAACGTGCTCGAGCTGCTCGTGATAAACGGAACGCTGTCGCTGCCGGAGGCCATCATGCTGCTGGTGCCCGAGGCGTGGCAGAACAACACACACATGGACCCGAAGAAGCGCGCGTTCTACGAGTGGGCGGCGTGTCTGATGGAGCCGTGGGACGGGCCCGCGTTGTTCACTTTTGCAGACGGCAGATTCTGCGGTGCCAACCTCGACCGTAACGGTCTGAGGCCGTGCAGATTCTACCTGACGGACGACGACCGCATGATCTGCGCGTCGGAGGTTGGGGTGATCCCCATCGAGCCAGAGAAGATTGTGCAGAAGGGACGTCTGCAGCCTGGGCGTATGTTACTGGTTGACACCAAGGAAGGGCGCATTGTCGACGACCGCGAGCTGAAGAAACAGGTGGCGTCGAAGTTTGACTTCAAGTCGTGGATGATGGCCAACCTGATCACCATGCCGGACCTGTTCAGCAAGCTGGAGTCGAGGGGCGTCACCAGAAAGTCGCTCCTGCCAGTGCTGCCCACAGACCACAACGTGCAGACCGACCCGAGACTGAAGGCGTTCGCGTACTCGCTGGAGCAGATCACTCTGCTGCTGGGGCACATGGCCTCGGACGGGAAGGAGGCACTCGGATCTATGGGCAACGACGGGCCGCTCGCGTGTCTTGCCGAGCAGCCGCGCCTGATGTACGACTACTTTCGCCAGCTGTTTGCGCAGGTGACGAACCCGCCCATCGACCCTATCAGGGAGTCGATCGTGATGTCGCTGGAGTGCTACATTGGACCACAGGGCAACGTGCTCGAGGTGAAGGCTGACCAGTGCAACAGGCTGCTGATGCCCTCGCCAGTGCTCACCACCGAGGAGTTCCGCGCGCTTAAGCAGATCAACAAGGTGTACCCCAAGTGGTCTGTTGCGACGATCGACATCACATTTGCGAAGTCCGAGGGGCTTAACGGGTACACGGACGCGATCGACCGCATCTGCGAGGAGGCCACACAGGCCATTGCCGACGACCACCAGATCATTATCCTCACAGACAGTGCCACCGGTTTCGACCGGGTGCCTGTGTCTGCGCTGATTGCTACCGGTGCCGTCCACCACCACCTGGTGCGCCAGAAGCAGCGTTCCAAAGTGGCGCTGATTCTCGAGACCGCTGAGGCACGCGAGGTGCACCACATCTGTGTGCTGCTCGGATACGGTATTGACGCCGTGAACCCGTACCTCGCCATGGAGACGCTGTTGAGAATGAACGCTGAGGGGCTTCTACGTGACAATCTGAGCGACGAGAAGGTTATTGCGAACTACAAGTACTCCGTCGATGGTGGAATCCTGAAGGTTATGTCGAAGATGGGGATCTCTACGCTGGCGTCGTATAAGGGTGCGCAGATCTTTGAGGCGCTTGGTGTTGATAACTCGGTTGTGGACCGCTGCTTTGCTGGTACTGCATCGAGAATCAAGGGTGTCACCTTTGAGTACATTGCTCAGGACGCGTTCTCGCTGCATGACCGCGGATACCCATCGCGTGCGACCGTGAAGCCGGACACACTGGCCGAGACTGGCGAGTACCACTGGAGAGACGGTGGCGACGCGCACGTCAACGAGCCCACGGCTATTGCGAATATACAGGACGCTGTGCGCAACAAGAACGAGAAGGCGTACGAGGCGTACTCAAAGAAGGAGTACGAGGCTATCAAGAACTGTACGCTGCGTGGTTTACTTGACTTTGACTTTGAGTCGTCAACCCCGGTGCCGCTGGACCAGGTGGAGCCTTGGACCGAGATCGTGAGACGTTTTGTCACTGGTGCGATGTCGTACGGGTCCATCTCCATGGAGGCGCACTCGACACTGGCTGTTGCCATGAACAGACTTGGCGGCAAGTCTAACACAGGTGAAGGTGGCGAGGACCCGGAGCGCTCTTCTGTGAACCAGAATGGCGATACCATGCGCTCTGCGATCAAGCAGGTTGCCTCTGGTAGGTTCGGTGTTACTTCGTACTACCTCTCTGACGCGGAGGAGCTCCAAATCAAGATGGCCCAGGGTGCCAAGCCCGGTGAAGGTGGAGAGCTGCCCGGACACAAGGTGTCGCAGTCGATTGCGAAGACCCGTCACTCCACGCCGGGTGTCGGGCTGATCTCGCCCCCACCTCACCACGATATCTACTCGATCGAGGATCTGAAGCAGCTTATCTACGACCTGAAGTGCGCGAACCCAAGAGCGCGTGTTTCAGTGAAGCTGGTTTCGGAGGTTGGTGTTGGAATTATTGCGTCGGGTGTCGCGAAGGCGAAAGCTGACCACATTCTGATCTCTGGCCACGACGGTGGTACTGGTGCGTCCAGGTGGACTGGTATCAAGTACGCGGGTCTGCCCTGGGAGCTTGGTCTCGCTGAGACCCACCAGACCCTGGTGCTGAACGACCTGCGTGGACGCGTTATCGTCCAGACCGACGGCCAGATCAGAACCGGTCGCGATATCGCTATCGCGTGTCTTTTAGGTGCGGAGGAGTGGGGATTTGCCACCACGCCGCTGATTGCCATGGGGTGCATCATGATGAGGAAGTGTCATCTCAACACTTGCCCCGTCGGTGTTGCCACACAGGACCCAGAGCTGCGTAAGAAGTTTGAGGGTACTCCCGAGCACGTTATCAACTTCTTTTACTACCTGTCGAACGAGCTGAGAGCCATTATGGCCCAGCTTGGATTCAGAACCATCGATGAGATGGTGGGGCGTGCGGAGAAGCTGCGTGTGCGCGAGGACCTGCGCACCACCAAAAACGCCAACATCGACCTGTCGCCTATCCTCACGCCAGCGCACACCATCCGTCCCGGTGTGGCGACGAGATGTGTGAGCAAACAGGACCACAGACTGCACGTTCGTCTTGACAACAAGCTGATCGACGAGGCGGAGGTGACTCTGGACAAGGGTCTGCCCGTCACGATCGACGCTGAGATTATCAACACTGACCGTGCTCTTGGAACCACTCTGTCTTACCGTATTTCCAAGAAGTTTGGCGAAGAGGGTCTGCCGCACGACACCGTGCACGTGAACCTCAAGGGTAACGCTGGACAGTCGTTCGGTGCGTACCTCGCGCCTGGTATCACGCTGGAGCTGGAAGGTGATGCCAACGATTATGTTGGTAAAGGTCTGTCTGGTGGTCGCCTGATTGTGTACCCACCTAAGGACTCGCAGTTCAAAGCCGAGGAGAACATCCTCATCGGTAACACCTGTCTGTACGGGGCCACCTCTGGTACGGCGTTCTTCCGCGGTATTGCTGCTGAGCGTTTCGGTGTGCGTAACTCTGGTGCCACCGCTGTTGTGGAGGGAACCGGTGACCACGGGTGTGAGTACATGACTGGTGGTCGTGTGGTTGTGCTCGGTACAACCGGTCGCAACTTTGCAGCCGGTATGTCTGGTGGAATTGCGTACGTCCTTGACATGGGCCAGGAGTTCCAGGACAAGGTCAACACGGAGATGGTGGAGCTGTCAGCTCTTACTGACCCAGCGGAGATTGCGTTCCTGCGTGGCCTGATCGAGGACCATCGCCACTACACGTCGTCGGAGCTCGCGGACCGTATTCTTAACGATTTCAACAGAATCCTGCCGCGCTTCGTTAAGGTGCTGCCTACTGACTATAAGCGCGTCCTGGAGGAGGAGAAGCGTAAGCAGGCGGAGGCTAAGAAGACAGAGGTGCAGACGTTTCTGAGCTCCATCAAGGAGGACCCAGAGGCGGACGCAACGAACGGCGAGATTCTGCGTCACAAGAAGGCGGGCCACAAGCACAGCTCTGGCAAAGAGCCCAAGGTGATGGACCTGGAGGATACGATCCTGAACATTAAAGGTGAGGAGAAGAAGGCGGTGAAGCTGGACAAGATGAGAGGCTTCATGAAGTACAGCCGCCGCAACGAGAAGTACAGGCCCGCGAAGTCTAGAACCAACGACTGGAAGGAGCTGTCCACGCGTCTCTCGAAAGAGGAGCTGCACTACCAGACCGCGCGCTGCATGGACTGCGGTGTGCCGTTCTGCCAGTCCGACACTGGGTGTCCGATCTCGAACGTGATCCCCAAGTGGAACGAGCTGGTTTTCAGAGACAAGTGGTACGATGCGCTGCAGCGTCTGCTGATGACGAACAACTTCCCCGAGTTCACCTCCAAGATCTGTCCGGCGCCGTGCGAGGGAGCGTGTGTGGTGAACCTCACCGGGGCCGAGGCCGTTGGCATCAAGTCTGTCGAGGCTGGTATCATAGACTACGGTTTCCAGCAGGGCTGGATCAAGCCGCAGCCCCCAACTGTGCGCACGGGAAAGCGTGTGGCGATCATTGGGTCTGGCCCCGCGGGTCTCGCTGCCGCTGACCAGCTGAACAAGGCTGGGCACTGGGTGACGGTGTACGAGCGTTCTGACCGCCCAGGCGGGCTGATGATGTACGGTATCCCGAACATGAAGCTCGACAAGGGCATTGTGAAGCGCCGCACTGACCTCATGGCTGCCGAAGGCATTGAGTTTGTCTGCAGCACGACGGTTGGCGAGGACATTGCGATGGAGGAGCTGAGAGAGACCAACGACGCGGTTGTGCTCGCGGTCGGCTCGACCATCCCGAGGGACCTGCGCATCCCGGGCCGCAGCCACAACAACATCATGTTTGCCATGCAGCTGCTGAAGTCGAACACGCAGGCGCTGCTGGACGACCATCTCGAGGACATCAGAAAGACCATCGAAGGCAAGAACGTTGTTGTCATCGGCGGCGGCGACACCGGGAACGACTGTCTCGGCACCGCCACGAGGCACGGCGCAAAGTCTGTTGTGAACTTTGAGCTCCTGCCGCACCCGACGGCGGCGCGCCAGAAGGACAACCCGTGGCCGCAGTGGCCGCGCATCTTCCGCGTGGACTACGGCCACGTGGAGGTGACCGAGCACTACGGCAAGGACCCGAGAGAGTACTGCATCCTGTCGAAGGAGTTTGTCGCCGACGACGACGGCAACGTGAAGGGAATCAACACCGTGAGAGTGGAGTGGAAGCGCTCCGACAGCGGTGCGTGGCAGATGGCGGAGGCGCCTGGCTCGGAGGAGTTCTTCCCTGCGGAGGTTGTGCTGCTGTCGATGGGTTTCGTCGGTCCCGAGACCGAGAAGCTCGACGCGCCCCGGTCGAAGCGCGGCACCATCTCGACCACTGACCCGACGGGCTACAGAGTCGCTGCCGAGGGCAACCTTTTCGTCGCGGGCGACTGCCGCAGAGGCCAGTCGCTCGTTGTGTGGGGGATCCAGGAGGGGAGACAGTGTGCGCGCGAGGTGGACACCTTCCTGATGGGTTCTTCGAGACTGCCGGGCAACGGCTCCATAGAGAAGCGCGACTACAAGCTGCTCGAGGAGCTTGCTGCCGAGGCGTGAACTGTTTTTACGTACTTTATTTAAATTGACGATTTATTTTATACTTTCCCGCTCACGTGATACAACCAGTTCTCGCGTCCCACACTTCGCGGCTCTTTGCTTGGCTTGGCTGGCTGGCTGGCTGGCTGGCTGGCTGGCTGCAAGATAAAGAAGGAACTACTGCCGCTCTGATATTATCTAATATACATATTCATTAACTGTCTAGATGCCGCTTAATTCTTAAAAAAGTTCTTAACCTTCTTGACGAACCCCGTCTTGGGCTCTCCGTTGTGCTGTTTCACAACGTTCCCCGCGCCGCCTCTGCCTACGTGCACCCTGTCGAGCGACGCTTTGGACAGCACAGGCTCAATTCCGTTCTGGAATTGCTCCTGCTCCTCTTGCGTCTGCTGTCTGTTCTTCACAATGTTGCCGAAGCCGCCTCTCCCTGTAGAGAACACCGGCGCGAGCTGTGTCGGCGACGTTGTCGGCTCGAGTGTCGGCGATGGCACCTCCTTGCTGTGTCCCACGTTTCCGGCGCCGCCGCGCCCCGTCGAGTAGTAGACGTCGCCGTTCTTGTCGTGCGGGAATGCCGCCGATGCGTGGCTCTTCACAGGCTCCAGCGAGTCTGGTATCGGGTGTCCGTGCACTATGTTCCCGTGGCCGCCGCGGCCGGTTGAGAAAACTGGTTCTAATTCTGACATTTCTGAGATATATGGTTTGCTTAGATTGAGACTGAGAGACAGTTAGCACGGAAAACGTCGCTATTTATACAAATAATACCCTGCCTGCCCTCTATAATAAAAAGAAAAGAAAAGATTTTTTTTCCCGTCACTGCTATTTTGAGGAGTGACACTTCTGTGCCATGTCAATTATATTACGTAATATAGTCACACCAGCAGGTTATTTCCCGCCACACCACCAGAGCAGGTGCTGTGCGCTGCGTGTGTGCCACTACCGCCTGTCGGCACGCCGTGCGCGACGGCGGCACCGCTGAGCCTTGCCCGTGTGCGCTGCGCGATAAAATTTTTTCGTCACTCATCCGCCGGCTGCTCCCTGCTGTCTGCTGTCTGCTGCTGTCTGCTGCTGCTGGGAGGCGGAAAGACCGGGGTACAGAGCTGAGTCAGCCAGCAGGTAAGCAGCAGTTAGGTAAGCACAAAATGTCGGCTACCCGGATATCGCGTGGGGGTGGGTGGCGCACGCCCATCCAGATTTTTTCTTTTCTGAGACGAGAGCAGCGGGCGGGACGCGGGCGACGCGAGCTCAGAGACTGACACGATGTCGTGGGGTGAGTGTGGCGGCGTGTTTTGAGGGGAAGTGGGGCAGCGGTTTTCTAACAGTGCAGATGACGAGGACTTTGACATTCCGGCGGTGAAGAGCGCGAAGGTGGCGGACAGCTGGGAGCACGAGGAGGAGGACGACGAGCCGGTGCTGGAGTCGTGGGACATCGACGAGGACGAGGTGGCGGCACAGCGCGCGGCCGCCAAAGCGGCCGCAGAGCTAGAGAAGAAGAAGCGGAAGGAGCAGGCGGACGCGGCTGCCGCGAAGAAGAAGGGCGCGAAGACGCTGATGGATATTGACCTCGTCGACGAGAGGACGAGGCTCGAGCTGCTGCGGAAGGCGGAGCTCGACTCGGACCTGAACAACGCGGCAGACCTGTTTGGGTCGCTGGGCGTTGCCGACGAGCACCCGCGCGCGCGCGCGGCGGCTGCCGCTGCTGCTGCCGCGGCCGCACAGGCGCCCGCTGCCGCCGCGCTGACGCGGGACTCGCCCATCGACGCGCACCCGCTGTTCCACCCGACGAGCAAGGCCGAGTTTGAGAAACTGCGGAAGACAGTCACGCCGCTGCTCACGGAGCTGGCTGGCGAGAGCCTGCTGAACTACACGTCCGCGCTCGCGATAGACATGGTGCGCGACCTGTGCAAGCCGATGGCGCTCGAGAACGTGCGCAAGGTGATCTCGACGCTGACGGTGCTCGAGAAGGAGAAGGCGCGCGAGGAGAGGCAGGCGCGGCTCGCGAAGACAGGCGGGACCGCGAGCGGCGGCGCGGGCAAGAAGAAGAAGACGGTGCGTGCCAACGTCGGCGGCCAGTTCAAGAAGGACGACGACCTCGACATGACCAACTACGGCGACCTCGGTGACGACGACTTCATGTGACGGATCTGCATAGATAAAGCTTATAGTGTTCCCTGGTGATAATTTTAGGAATGTACTCTACTGGTATACTCTGCTGTCGTACTCTGCCGGTGCGCAGCGTGCGGAGTGCATGTAACCACGCAAGTACTCCGCGTTGTACAGTAGTCTCGGGGTTTTACTCCGCGCGCGAGATACGCTCGGAGACACACTCCGGACGGTACCCCACATTTTCGCTCAACGTTGCAAAGACGAGCCCGCGCAAGGGGGGGGCCGAAGGACGCGTGCACTTGTGGCTCTGTGCCTCCTGCCACAGCGGACACGCAACGAGCAGACTACAACTGCACTGAACCCACCGACACCGGACCGCGTGGCACCTAGCGGCGCCACACCGCACGGCACACACCACCCCCGTCGCGCCGGAGCGCGCGCTGGCGAACTCCGAAACTGCACGAGGCTCCGGGACGCGCGCGAGGGAGTGCACCGACTGGAGCGCTCTTGTTGAGTCCCGGGCTGCGTAACCCGACCCCCCCATCGGGTGGGCCCTTTAAATGGGCGGGCGATCCGCCAGCAGATGTCGGCACTCAGCGCAGAGGAGCACAGTCGCTGGAGGGAGACTAGTCTGTGTGCACTGCACTGGAGGCAATTGGCTTGCTCTGAACACGGAAAGATACCGACACTGTAGGAGATCATGCACAGATCGGTGGCAGCCACACTTGGGGGAAGCTGCCGTGGCGTGGGGTGGTCGCTGGCGGGCAGGCTTGCCGCGGGCAGGCCTGTGCGGCAGTGCGCGCGGACGGCGATGCTAGGTGCGCGGTATGTGTCGACGAAACCGGAGGCGCCGCGCGAGAAAGAGGAGTCCCAGAAAGAGGAGTCCGAGAGCGGGTGGAAGCAGCCACGCAACGACGACCTGTTCAGCCAGGTGTTCAAGTACGGTCTCGCGGTCGGCCTCACTGCCGTGGCCACGTCGTTTGCTACAACGTTCTACTTTGCCGGCGACACGCCGGAGTTTCTGTTCCCGCGCTCGTCGACGACGAAGCTCGCCGACACGCTCCCGCCCGTGTACGCGTCGGAGTACGAGTTCAACCTCGCCGTGCAGCAGATCGAGGCCGCGATCGGCCCCGGGAAGCTGTCGAAGAACGAGCAGACACGTGCGGAGCACAGCGACACGTACTGGAACTCGCACCACGCTGCGGCCGACGAGCGGCCGCGCGTGGTGGTGTACCCGGAGTCGACCGAGGATGTGTCTGCGATCATGAAGATCTGCCACGCGCACATTGTGCCGGTGGTGCCGTTCTGCGGCGGCACGTCGCTGGAGGGCCACTTCATCCCGACGAGACAGGGCGTGTGCATTGACCTGACGCGGATGAGCGCGGTCGTCGAGCTGCACAAGGAGGACCTCGACGTTGTGGTGCAGCCGGGGATCGGCTGGGAGGAGCTAGAGGACTACCTCGAGGACTACGGACTCATGTTTGGGCCAGACCCGGGCCCCGGTGCGATGATTGGGGGCATGGTGTCGACGAGCTGCTCGGGCACGAACGCCGCGCGCTACGGGACTATGAAGGAGAACGTGGTGAACCTGACGGTGGTGCTCGCTGACGGCACGATCGTGAAGACGAAGAAGCGGCCGCGGAAATCGTCAGCGGGCTACAACCTCACCGGGCTGTTCATCGGCAACGAGGGCACGCTCGGGATTGTCACCGAGGCGACGCTGAAACTGTACGTGCGGCCGAAGCTCGAGAGCGTCGTGGTTGCCAGTTTCCCGAACATTGGTGACGCCGCGCGCACCGTTGAGACGGTGGTGCAGGAGGGGATCCTCGTGAACGCGATGGAGCTGCTGGACGACAAGATGATGCACTTCATCAACGCCAGCGGCGAGGTGTCGTCGAAGTACGACGAGGCGTCCACGCTGTTCCTGAAGCTCGGCGGCCCAACGAAGGGCGCGGTGAAGGAGCTCGTCAAGACGTTGAAAGAGATCGCGAAGGCGAACCACTGCCAGTCGTTCAGGTCCGCCGAGGGCGACGACGAGAAGACGGAGCTGTGGAGCGCACGCAAGGTGGCGCTGTGGTCGACGATAAACTACGGCAAGGAGAAGATCAGCAAGGACATCCAGCTGTGGACGACAGACGTGGCGGTGCCGGTGTCGAAGCTGTGCCAGGTGCTGACGGAAACGAAGGAGGACATAGAGCAGTCCGGGCTCGAGGCAACGCTCGTCGGGCACGCCGGCGACGGGAACTTCCACGCGTTCCTGCTCTACACACCGCAGCAGCGCGACACTGCGGAGCGACTCGTGCAGAACATGGTGGACAGAGCGCTCAGACTGCAGGGAACGTGCACGGGCGAGCACGGCGTCGGCTACGGCAAGAGAGACTTCCTCGTCGAGGAGGCCGGCGAGGAGGCTGTTGACACGATGCGCAAGATCAAGTACGCGCTCGACCCGCTGCGAATCCTGAACCCGGATAAGGTGTTCAGAACCGACCCCGCGGAGCCTGTTGAGGGGGCACACTGAATAGAGCATACTATATTTTTTGTTCCCTACATTAGAAGTCTAGCATTAGTAGTCCCGCCACCGCCTCGAGGTGTCTCACGTCTAGCACATCGGTTATCAGCTCCTGCTTCTTCGCGCGCTTCCTGTAGCGCTCGGCGACACCGCCCTCCGCGCTGGTGTCGTCGGCGCCATCAGCGCCGTCCGCGTACTCCGCGTCACCAGGCTCTACCGCGACACCCTCACCCTCACCGGCACCACTCAGCTTTATCCTGTACCTGTCAGAGTTCTTCAGCGACTCGTCCAGTCGCTCTTCGTTTGCGCGCATCACAGCCTCGCGCGTGAACACGCGTATGTACTCGGCAGATGCCTGCAGCGTCTTGCCCGTTATCCGCGTGTCGTCGTGGCTGAACGCCGCAACGTGGAACAACCTGGCCAGCGCCGCGTGTGGGATCGACGGCTCTGCCTGCTCGCCTGCACTCTCCGGCACCTCCATCCCGCGGACTGGATGTCTTTCTTTGTTGTGTGATGGTCGGTCTTTGCTTGGGTTTGTATTAATGACTACACTACTATTCGACCCCACCAGCACCAGCAGAGAGAGTGACCCACGAGCCGAACGACAGCGCGCGCTCGCCCTTCCCGAGGCTCTTCACTGTGAAGAATGTGTGTATCCGCAGCTCGCCGGCGCGCACCCGTCCAAAGCGCAGGTGCAGGGGAACCGTGCACCAGTTCACGCCGGAGTCGATTGGCCCCGCGCCGCCAGCCATCTCGGCGAGCGACAGCCTCTGCACAGCTGCAGCGCGCTTGAAACGCTCCACTCTCGCCACCTTCGAGTACTCCGTGAGGAGCACCGTTGGCGTTGTTCTCACGAGCGTGTCGGGCTTTGTCGGCTTGTCGGGCCGCGCGCCAAGTGTAAACTGCGAGCACGGCAGCACCACTTTCACGCCATCGCCGTCGTCCCGATGCTCCCCCCGGTCCGTCACAGGGCTGAGGCTCACATCTAGCCTCTCAAACGTCGAGATGTGCACTTCCACCGGATCCGCCTGCGGATTCACGATGCTCACCAGCAGCACCACGCTGGAGCCGCTCGTCAGCTGCGCCGGCGGCGAGCCCAGCAGTGGCGAGAGGATAATCTGCGGCACCACATTAGCAGCGATGGACTGTATGTGCAGCTTGGTAGATGTCGGGTCAGGATCCGGTCGCGCCAGCACCGCCCTGCAGTTCTTGCACTTCAGCGAGGCCTTCGTGGAGAGCCGCTGCGGCACAGGGAGAGATACACCTTTGGGGAGCGACGGAGCCTCCAGACGCTGCTCGTAGGCAGTACCGTCTGTGGCTGCAGTGGACACCAGCGCACTGCGCCTTGCTATCTCGTCGGCAGTCGTCTCGCTCAGCGCCGCGTCGAAGCGCGGGATCTCCACCGTCCGCGACGTGCTCAGGCGCGCCAGCTCCAGCGCAGACATGTGTGCGGCAAGCGCCGGAGTCACGCTTCGCTGGGACCGCTCCCGCGAAGACGCATACTGGTACAGGTCTCTCTGCTGTAGGTAGTGGACCTTCAGGTCTCTAAACATCTTCATCTCAGCGCTTAGCTCCTCCAGCTCGCCGCGCACTATCCTATTCAGCGACTTTGGCCGGTCCACAAGCCCGGTGTCAAACTTCCACTCGCACGCCACACACGAAAACAGGAAGGACTTGCCCGTGACTTTGTGCGGGTCGCCGGCCGCGTGGTGGGCCTCGGATGTAGTGGTCACCACTGCCCCACACTCCGGGCAGCAGAAGCAGTTCCGAGAGCAGTAGCTGTACTCGCTCTTCATCACGTTCATGCACCGCGGACAGAACTTGCTCTCGACATGTGGCTCAGTGCACCGCCGGCACCTCACCGACTGGCACTCGTAGCAGAAGTGCAGCTCCTCCAGCGCGTGAAGCGTGTTCCTGTCTCTCAGCGTAACAGGTAAGCCCTGGTCCAGGACGCCCGCGTCGCCCTCCATGAAACGCTCAGAGCACGGGCAGAAAAAGAGTGCCTCCATTCCCCGCTCCCCGGATCGCTGCAGCGCGCGCTCTCTCTCTCTCTGGCTCGCCCGCTCGCCTGGCCTCTTATCCTCCTGTCGTGATAGTTCGTTTGATTTACGTGTGCGACACATCTGCCCCCATCATGGAAAGCGCTGGAAGGCTACGTAGTGGGTTCAGAGCAGTGTGAGCGGAGCGCACATATACAGGAGATGGTGGGCTTAAGTCGGATACTGATGCGGGCTGGTACCGGGCGGGTGTGTCTCGCTCTGTTTCTGTGGTGCTGTGTGTGCTGCTTAGCTGAGACTGTTGCCACTGCGCCCGACACAGCGGCGGAGGACCCCGAGCAGCTGACAAACCCACACGAGCACGCACTGAAGCTGTACAGGGATGCACACACAGCGCTGGAGGACGCGAGGCCGCTCTATCCGGTGTACTACAAGGAGATGCTAGAGCAGGAGCGACGCAATCCGGGGACAGTCAGCGAGGCCGAGCTGACGCACGCATTTCACGGCGAGCAGCTATTCTACAGGGACTTTGTCGAGAGCGCAATGGACCTGGACCTCGACCGGTACGACATCGAGGAGCACGGGAGCTTTGATGAGCTGATATACGGTGTAGGTGCTACCGGTGAGATAGAGAGACCCCTTCAGATGCTGCGGGAGAGCGCGGACCTGGGGTGTCTCGATGCCGTTCTGCTCCTTGCTGAGATAAACCTCTTTGGTAGGTACTGCGCTCCGAGGAACGCGTCTGCCGCACTGCTGTACTATGCCAGAGCGGCAGAGGGGTGGTCCAGCGCGCATGCCAACTACATGCTCGGGTTCATGTACGGCACAGGGCTGTTTGGCGAGCTGGCGGCCGACCAGGCCAGGGCCGTCCTGCACTACCAGATCGCATCGGACCAAGGTGACCTCGGCGCGTCGATGGTGCTCGGATACAGGTACATGAGGGGCATCCACGTGCCAAAGAACGAGGAGCTGGCGCGCTACTACTACAGCATTCTGGCGAGGCATTACCTCGATGTGATTCGCGGCGGTCCTGTGGGCGGCGCGAACCTCGACAGCTATGCTATCCGGGCGTCCGACTTCAGTGGCGGCGTCTACGGGCCCGAGGCCCGGGAAGCGAAGACCTCGGTCAGAAATGTATTCAAAGACAAAGAGGCTTACGACGACCTCGCTGCGACGCCAGAGGAGATGAACCTGATCGACACCTACTACACTGTCAAGGCGTACTACAAGGGAGATTTTTTCCATCACAGAAACTACGAGCATGCGTTTGAGATTGCGCTCAAGTATGCGAAGCGTGGTGGCCACGAGAGCAAAAAGGTGACGATCGAGTCTCTGCTCAGCGCCAAGACGACTAAGAAAACAAAGACAATAACCACGATGTTTCACGCAAAGCTGTACGCGCTGCTGGGACACATGTATCTGCGCGGAGAGGGCACCGAGGCCGACTATGCCGAGGCGAGGAGATGGCTGTCGATAGCGCAGTCTCTGAGCCCGACCGGCGACGCCGTGAACGACCTAGGGCTAATTTTTGAATACGGGCTTGGCGTGGACCCGATGCCGCTGACAGCAGAGGAGCTGTACGCGCTTGACTTTGACTCGGTGGGTGCGAAGGGCACGTACAACCACGGGCGGCTCCTACTGGCGTCAGACTTGAAGAAGGGGGCGCGCCTGCTGGCGGAGGCAGTCCAGTGGGGCAGCGCTGCGGCGCTGTTCACGCTGAGCGAGATCCCCCAAGGAGTGGCCATGGTTCCAGAGCACCTCGAGCGCCTCAGGAGGGCGCTCGAGGCGGTGGAAGCTGGCGCATCGACAATGAAGCCCGCGCTGGAGTCGCTGAGGAGGCGCGACTACTACGCGGCAGCGCTGTACTACGCAATGGCGGCAGAGCAAGGGTACGAGACGGCCCAGGCGTCCGCGGGGTACCTTCTCTACTCGGCGCGCTCGGCGCTTGCGCCGGCCGCGGTGGTGGCACCCGAGCGGTTTAACGCGGCGCAGAACTACTACGCACGGTCCGCTGAGCAGCGGAACATCGAGTCGATGCTCTTCCTGGGAGACATGTACTACCACGGCCTGGAGAATGTGCCGGGTGTGAGGGGCCACCGCGACACGACAGGCTCCGAGGAGGCGTACCTCATCCACCCGAACTTCCAGCGCGCAGCGCAGGTGTACGAGATGGCTGCTGCAGAGATGAGCCCGCAGGCGCGATACAACCTCGGGTACATGTACGAGCACGGCATTGGTCTTGCGAAGGACTTCCACCTCGCGAAGCGCAACTACGACATCGCGCTGACGATACAGCCGGCGTCGTACCTGGTTGTGGAGCTGTCGCTGTTCAGGCTCCACATCAAGTCATGGCTGTATAACCTCGTGGGCGCAAAGTTCAGCAGTCTCGACGACAAGAACAGCAAGCGGCGGACGTGGTCGGACTGGATCGGGCTGTACTCGCAGATGCGCAGTGAAAATAGAGAAACGCTGGCGCACGAACTCGTGCAGGAGGACGAGGCCGGGGCGGTGCCAGATCCGCAAGAATCGGTGGACGACGCTCTGACAGACGGCGACGACGACGGCGTTATGTTCACGATATTCTTCCTGTTTGCGATAGGGTTCTTCTTCTACATGAGGAACCGCAGAGTCAGAGAGAGACAGAGGGATGGACGGAGACAGAGGGGAGAGGAGGGCGGCGCGGACGAGGAAAACGAAAATGCCGAGGCGCCGCCGCGAGGACCCAATTTCCACTTTGAGTTCACGTTTCTGCCTATATGAGTGTGTGTGTGTAATAGTTTTATAAAATTACAGAGTAATTCTAGACTGAACCGGCTACTGGTCGACTTCTCCCGCAGACTCCCACTTACCCTTGAGGTTTTCCTTCCACAGAGTGACTTTGTTGTCTCCGCCAGAGATGGCCAGCACGTTCCCGCTCAGCGACCAGCTGGCTCTCCAGCACACGTCTGGGAACTTGTTTTCCGTGAGGTCTTGTTTCTTCCAGGTGTTTGAGGCCTCGTCTTTAGTCCATATGATCACCGTGCGGTCCTGCGACGCCGACGCGATGTACGACTTCGTGAGCAGCGACGGCGACCACGCCACGTCTCTGACCCAGTCTGTGTGTCCCTCCAGGGAGAACTCCTCGACGTACGAGCCGCTCGTGCTGTCGAGCTTCCAGATCTTCACGAGGTTGTCGCACCCGCCGCTCACAAACCTCCGTGCGCCCTGCTCCTTCGCGGCGGCGCCGCCGTTCTGCGCAAACCCGGTGGAAGACGCGGTTGCGGGCGCCCACGACGCCGCGTTGACGCCGATCGCGTGCGCGCGGAACACCGTCGGCTTCAGCGTGCCGTCGTCCTGGAAGTCCACCACCGACACGTACCCGTCGCTCGACGCGCACAGCAGCACCGCGCCGTACTCATGCGGCGCCCACGATATGCTGTTCACAGACGCCTGGTGCACCGAGTGCTCTGCGATGTTGGACCAGTTCCCGTTCTCCTCCTTCCAGATGAGCACCTTCCCGTCGTACGAGCACGACGCGAGAATGACACCGAACTTCGGGTGCGCCCACGCAAGCTGCCACACAGGGCCGTCGTGGCCCCGCAGCGTGTCCACAAGCTTGTAGTTCTCGCCGTCCACCTCGAAGATCTTGATCGTCTTATCCGACGAGCACGTAGCGAGACGCCTGCCGTAGTAGTCCAGCACGGCGTCGTGGATCAGATCATCGTGTGCGTTGCCAATCGTCACCTGAACGTGTTAGTCAAAAGCAGCGTCTCACCCACACCACAACACTCACCATTTTCCTGTGTATCCGGTTGCTCTCGCGGTAGTCCTGCTCTCGCTATCGCGCTGTGGTGAACACCTGTGTCTTCACGAAAGGTTACGAGCACGGCCCAGATCGGGTGGCGCACACTCAGAGAGAGCGCTACGCTTCAGAGGGGATATGTGGATAAAATGATACACAAGTGCAGAGCGGCGCACGGCGCGCTCGCGGGGTGAAGGGAAAAGAACACGGGGGCAGAAGAGAAGGCCAAGAGGGCCAAAAAGAAAAGAAAAAAAAGAGGAAAGCTTAGGAAATCAGAGCGACTTGTTCGACGTGGAGTCCTCGTCGCCGACGGAGTGGAGCATCTTGACCGCGTCAAAGTCCTCCACGTCAACGTACTCCTCGTACCACTTCTTCTCGAACATATTGTCGGTTGGCGTGCCGGCGACAGGGAAGAAGTACGACAGCAGCACGTTGATCGCGGTCGAGGACGCGAACCCGGCAAAGAAGTTCAAGTTGTACACGTACGACGCGCCGGAGGGCACTGTGGTCCCCGTGGCGCCGACGAACCCGACAATGTTCGGCGCGATCCCGCAGAAGTACGCTGTGTACGCGCGCCAGTTGAAGCCGTACGTGTATGTGTAAGCGGCGGTCTTCCTGTTTGTGTACAGGTCCAGCACGCGGATGTACCCCTTTCTGATGATGTAGTAGTCCGAGAACACGACGCCGGCGATCGACGACAGGAACACCGAGTACGCCGAGAGGTACGTTGTGAACTTGTTCGAGCTCGACATGAGCTGCCACGGGTTCATCGCGAGCGCGACAGCGGCGCAGATGTAGCCGCCGCGGCGGATGTTGATGTACTTTGCGCAGAGCGCGGTCATGTCTGTGCCCGCCGACAGCGAGTTTGCCGAGATGTTCGTGCCGAGCTGCGCGATTGCGAAGCCGAACGCGATGAAGAAAACACCGGCGCGCGTGCCCGGGGTGTACGAGTCGAGAAAGTTACCGAGCACGTCGAGCGGCGACCAGTACGTCTCGCCGTAGAGCACGGTCGACGCCGACGACACGAGAATGCCGATCAGCGACGTGATCGAGAAGCACACGGGGATCGCGATGAACTGCGACAGCAGCGGCGACTTGCGCGTCTTTGAGAAACGCGCAAAGTCCGGCGCGTTCACGATCAGCGTCGCAAAGTTCGCGAGCGAGTTCATCGTTGACTGCACAAACTCCCACGCAAACTTGCTCCCGCTGAGCGTCGACTTCTGGTGCACCACCGGCCCGATGCCGTGCGCCTTGATGATCGTCCACACGAGGAAGCCGATCCCCGCGACAGGCACGATGTACGCCTTCACGGTGAAGAGGTGGCGCACGGTCTGCGGCGGGAACCAGATAAACGGCAGCGAAAACAGCCAGAACAAGAAGAACCCGAGGAACTCGAACGTGGTTGCCGTGGGCGTGCCAAAGTGGTTCGGGATGCGCGTGTTGAGGTCGTTCCCGAAGATGGCCTCGAGCATCAGCTGCACGCACTGTCCGCCGATCCACGCCTGCACGCCGTACCAGACACACGCCATCACAACTCTGTTCAGCACGGGCCAGATGCTCCCAAACACGCCGAACGAGCTGCGGCAGGTGACGGGGAAGCTGATGTGGTAGTAGGCGCCGACGCGCGACGCCTGCGTGACGAAGCAGCCGGCAAAGAAGTAGCCGAGCCACACGGTGACCCACACCCAGTACCACGCGAGCCCCGCCTGCACGCCCGTCGCGGCGATCATCCACGTGTTGACGTTGAACGAGTCTGCGATCCAGAAAAACACAAAGTTGAACCACGACCACAGCCGGCGCTTGCTCTCGACAGGCTTCAGGTCGTAGTTGACGAGGAAGAGCTGCGCAACCGTCAGGTCGTCGCCGTCCTGCAGCTCGATCTTCTTGAGGAACCGCCTGAAGAAGTTTGGCCGTTTCTCCGACAGCGACGACACCTCAGTCGTCTCGACGTAGCCGGCGCCCTCGTCGACGAGCACGGAGCTGTCTTTCTTTTCTATTTCAGACATGGCAAATTTTTACCTCAGTCGTCTCGGGAGACTGGTGTGTGTAGCAACCTAGTGTGTACGCCGTGTGTACCTCGTCTGTGGTTCGTGGTATATCGTATATATATATATATATATATACAGACACACACACTACAGCACCCTGATAGCTGATATCCCTCGGGTAGACTACAGTGCAACATCTCTTCTGTGCAGCAAGCGCTCGAGGAGCAGGGAAGTAGTGTGTCTCGCCCATTCCCAGAGATAAGAAGCAGGGTGGCCCCACCAGCTGATAGCGACGGCCGTGTCTGGCGTCTGCAGCAGCCCAAAGGGGAGCTGCCGACTCGGGCAAAGTGACACACACACACGTGCCTCGACACTTCGGGCAGTCTGTTCCTCGAGCGAGAGCGCTATCAGCAGAAGCTTCTGTAGATCTCGCGCGCTTGACGTGAGACACAGCGCCGCCGCTGCAGGTTGAATTTTCGGCGGATTGACCCGTCACGTGGAGCTCTGCTTTAAACATCCGGCGTACATTAGAGCGCTGGCGTGACACTACCAGCGCCACGCCAGTGCTTGCCCTTTTGGGGGGCTCTCTCCCTCGCAGAGTGCCAGGGACGGCCCCCTCCCCTGGCCCTGTCGCCGCTGTTGCAGTCAGCGCAGAGTGCCGTGTACACGTGACCTGGCTCGCCCACTGCGGTGATTCGTCGAGTCTGGCGCTATCAGCCACTAGCGGCTCGGCGCGCACGCGCTGCGCGCACTCGCTGTGCGCGCTATCTGTGGTGGCCAGAGCGATCCCGCCTGCTCGCGGGCAGGCCCGCTGCGGAGTGTGCGAGCGCCTCTCCGACGACAGCCATGCGCTATCTCTGCCTCTGACAGATGACAGAGGCCCGGCCCCCGATGGTGTCTGTGTGGGCGAGTTACACGCCACACCGCAGCGGTCGGAGAAGCGGGCCAGGCTTCCAGAAGCACCGTGTGAGAGCACACACACACACACACACACACGCAGGCGGCAGGGCTGTCGAGAAGCACCGTCTGTAAACCGCCAGAGGCTCTCCGGCGGTGAGCGCAGGCGAAACAGGCGGGACCAGCGCTCGTGTGCACAGAGAGATCTCTGGTCGTGTGCGCGTGTCTCGAGACCTTCCAGAGGGAGAGAGAGAAGATGACGGATGCTGGCGCGGGTCGCTCCGGCCTCGTGGCTGCGTCGGTGGCGCAATGCGAGACGCGTGTAGCCTGCGAGCGCTTGTAGGTGTAGTCCTGGGCCGCGCGGTGTCGCTCGGTGATACCGCTCACATCGGTCCGGCCGGCAGTCTCTGCGCAGCGGCAGCGGGCGCTCCGCTTTCCTTCTTCGGAGTCGCAGTCTGGCTCGCTCAGGAGAACACAGAGCACGAACTCACGGGAATGCCAGGCGAGGATGAAGGCACTCGACACAGATGAGATCGAGATGGATGACCTGCTCGCCGAGCACGCAGAGGGCGCGCGGCGGCGGACGCCGCTGCGCGAGAAAGTGAAACAGGCGGCGCGCGCGGTGTGGGAAGGACCGGCAGAGCCGGCTGACGAGTCGCCGCGCTTCACGAACCGGCTGCTCGCACGCGCAGACGCGCTCCCGCAGGTGCTCGCGCGGTACCCGTTCGAGGCGCGGGTGACGTTCCTGTGCCTGTACCTCTCGCTGTGGGCGCTGCTCGTGCACGCGGTGCTCGTGCCGTCGCTCACAGAGGTGCCCACGTACACGGACGCGCGTGGCGAGACTGTCGAGGTTGTCAGTCTCTCGTGTGGCGATGAGCGCGCGTTCTGGAAAGGACGCAACGCGGCGTGCGGGCTCGGCGCCGCCAAGTGCGCGCCGTTCGCAGACAGAGACGTGGTGTTCCGGTGTCCGGCGCTGTGCGACCGTGGCGGCTGGACTTACTCGGCACTGCCCGTGGGAGACCAGGTGGCCAAGTACCGTGGGTTTTTCATCGGCGGCGGTGCGAACGCGAGTGCTGGTGCTGGTGGCGGCACCAGCACCGCCAGCGCGGTGCTCTCCAACCCGTACAGGGCCGACTCGTACCCGTGTGCCGCCGCCGTGCACGCGGGCGTGGTGTCGCCCATCTCCGGTGGGTGTGCGCGCGTGTCGTATGTCGGCGCGCAGCCGCGCTTCCCAGCCGCGCCCGGCCGCTACGGCGTGGACGACTCGCTCGCGTTCGACTCCTTCTTCCCGGCGTCGTTCGTGTTTGCAGAGCCGCCGCGCGGCATCCGCCACGCGCGCGACCCGCGCGTCGCGGTCGTGCTGCTCAACGCGGCGCTCGGGCTGCCCGTGGTGTACCTGTGCTCCGGCGCGGTCGCCTTCTGGACCACCGTGACCGTCGGCTTCTGGAGCATCCTGCTCGCGTTCGACCCGCCGCGCACCGTCAACGCCGGCGACCCGGAGAGCGTGCCCGCGCTCGTGAGCCTCGGCCTCGCGCGCTTCCTGCCGCTCTGCTTCATGCTCTACACGCTCTGGCACTCGACCGTTGCCCACACGCTGCGCGCGACCGCAAAGCACGCCGCGTCGCCGCTGTGCAAGGCGGCGCTGTGGTACCCGCTGTTCTGGGTCGGCCTGCTGAACAACGTCACGTTCGACCGCCTGCCCGTCGACCGCCTCACGGCGGCAGACCTCCGCGCGCAGCCGGGCGCGCTCTCCGCGCTCGCAGCGCTCGTCGCCACCATCGTGTCGTGCGCGGTCGTCCAGGCGTACGCGCTGTGGCGCTCCGGCCGCTTCCGCCGCTACCTCGCCGTCTACAGCGCGTTTGCCGCCGCGCTGTATGTGCTCGCGTCGCTGCGCGGCCTCACGCTGCGCGTGCACCACTACATTCTCGCGCTGCTGCTGCTCCCCGGCACGCGCACGCGCGGCGCGAGCGCGATGCTCTTCCAGGGCATTCTGCTCGGGCTGCTGGTCAACGGCGTCGCGCGCTGGGGGCTCGCGAGCGTCGCAGAGACCCAGCGCTCGCTGCGGCGCGCAGACCCGAGCGGCGCGGTCCCGCCGCCGCACTTTGAGGGCTACAGCAGCACGTCCGGCGTGCTCTCGTGGGCGGCCACCGCCGCGGAGGCGCAGAACGCCACGGCGCCGCAGGCGGTGGAGCTCGTCGACGGCGAGCTGGTCGCGCCGCACGACGCGCTCGCGGGCTACTCGCTGCTCGTGAACGACGTCGAGCGCTACGCGGGGCACGCGACCGCCGTGAACCTCACCGCGCTGCTCGCAGACCTGCCGCCAGAGAGCGGCGCAGCAGCGCTGCTCGCGGCAGCGGCAGCGGGCGAAGACACCCCGCTCTACCTGCGTCTCGCGCGCGCGTCAGAGGGCACGCGCCGCAGCGACTACACGCGCGCCGCAACGCTGCGGTGGCCCAGCGGGCTGTTTGAAGCCCCGCCGCCAGGACTGACGTAGCCGCCAGAGGAGCGTCGCCAGCAGAGCGTCTCCAGAGGAGTGTCTCCAGAGGCGACGGGGTGTTGGACACCCGTGGTGTACCCAACAGCGCACCCGAGGGTGTACACAATTTATAGAAATAGACTCAGATAAATGTGCTTGTGGTACCGCCCTTCACCCCGTGCGCTCTGCTGCAGGCAAGACCTCAGTGAGGCCATCGCTCCGACCGGCGCTTCTAGACCTCTACCGGCGTACCTGTTACCCTGACGACTCTGACGACTCGCCCAGCTGAAACCCGTTCCGAGCGTGTGCACACGCCGAGGCTGGAATCCGGTCCTCAGGCGTATACATGACTCTACATGGGAGCTGGGAGGCAGGCAGCCGCACCGTAGACCGCCGCCGTGCTCACAGTCACGACCAGCGACGGTGACAGGCACACAGCGCCCACCGCCCGCCGCCCGCGGTGCCCACGGAGCCCACGGTTACAGAGCCCCGGTGGCGGTAACGGCCCCCCGCTGCGCCGTGCACGTCCCCCAGCCCGCCGCAGCGCATAAGTGCGAGACCGACGGGGTGCCGCGTGCGCAGCCCGGCGCATGTGCTCGGCCTGCGCGTCGGCTCTCGCTCGGCGCTTGGCTCGCTCCTCGTTCCGCTCGAGAGTTTGCGCTTCGCGGACGGGAGTAGAGAGTCCGCGCGGGACCCGCACTACCTGCTGCGTGCTTTGGGCTCACCTGTAGCGTATCCTGAGACACGTCCCCGTTTCATTACTAATACACCGGGCCGTGACGTCACATCCCTCTCTGTGTCCTTTTCCCGTTGGCCCTCTCCACAGAGAAGGAAACCCGTGCGAGAATTTTCCGCGCGCAACGTACGAACCACGCTCTGCGCACTACGCTCGCTCCGCTCGCTTCTCTGTTAGACCAGCACTTATCGGTCCTGGGGGGCAAAGGGGCCGGCGCTTATACAACGTGAGACAACATGTCTTCTTCGGTGGCGGTTAGCTCGCCGTCGTTCAAGTTCCCGCGCGCGGTGGAGAAGAGCCACTCAGACTACTTTGGCGCGCCCGGTTTCGTGGAGAGCGGTGCTGGCGCCAGCGGTGCCGCCGCCGGCGCCGCCGTTGGCGACACCGGTAGCGCCGCTGGCGACAGCGCGCAGCTCAGGGCGCGCGTGTCGGTGTCGTCGCTGCAGACCAACCTGTCTGAGGTGACGCTAGTCGAGCAACAGCTGAAGAACCCGCGGAGGACAGACTCGGCCGACAGCGTCGACACGGCGGTGGACGGCGACAGAGCGGCACCAGCGGCGCCTTCGCTGCCTCCGCACTTCTCGTCCCGCTCACACAGGCTGTCTGTGCCGACGCTCTCTAGCGCTCAGTCGGCGGTGGCGGTCGGCAGCGCGCCGCCGCCGCTCGTCAAGTACCCGACTACGATAGCGAAAACACGGCTGCGCGACAGCAACTCCGCACAGCTTCCCGGCGAGGCGCTGCTGGTGTGGGCCGACGATGCGGCGCGCTATATATCAGAGGCGCAGGACGGACACCTGCTGGTGGTGGATGTGCGCCCGTTTGCCGATTTTTGCAAGTCGCACATTGCCGGCGCGATCAACATGTGTCTCCCGTCGACGCTCGCGAAGCGCAGCACCTTCACGCTCGCGCGGTGCATCGAGACGCTCGAGGCCGGCGAGCGCAGCGTGTTCGCAGCACACGTGGAGCGCGCAAGACAGGCGCGAGCGGCGGGGAGGCTGTTTGCACAGCGGACAAACAAGGGCACGCCGTGCGGGAAGCACGGCCTGCCGGCGGTGGTGCTGTACGACGCGGCGACAGAGACAGACGCTGGCGCGTCGCTCGCGCTCGCGACGCTGAGCCAGAAGTTTGTGCAGGACGGCGAGTGGGACTCGCCGCTGTTTGTTGTGCGCGGCGGGTTCAGACTGTTCGCCGCAGAGCACCCGGCGCTTGTCGCGGGCGGGCCGCTCGCGGCCAGGGCACGGGCGGAAGCGCCGGCGGCAGCGCTGGCGACGAGCGCGCTCACGCCAAACAGCGCGTCGCCTGTGCCGGCAGCGCAGAGCGCGCGGAGCTCGCGCACGCCGATCCTGTCGCGGTTCGTGCTCCCCGAGCCGCCAAAGATACCGCTCTTCAAGACGCGCCTCAGCGAGGCGGTGCTCTCGAGCCAGCCGGACCGCTCGCTCGCGCTGTCGACGCCGATGGAGGCGCTCTCGCAGCGCGAGCGCGCGTCGCTGCCGCGCTGGCTGCTCGACACGATCGGGACCGACGCCGGGTGCGCGTGCATCGCGCGCAAGTTCCACGAGCTCGAGGTGGGCGAGCGCGCGAGACTCGCGCAGGCGCTCTCGCTCAATAAACCGACAGACGCGCCGGCGATCGCCGCGGGCGTCGAGCTCGGCACGAAAAACAGATACCGCGACATCTTCCCGTACGAGCACACGCGCGTGAAGCTCGCGGCGCGCTCCGGCGACTCGGACTACATCAACGCGAGCTATCTGCGCGCTGCAGACTCGCGCAACAGGTACATCGCGACACAGGGCCCGCTGTGCGCGACGGCGGGCGACTTCTGGCGCGTCGTGGTGGCGGACCGCGCACCGCTGATCCTGTCGCTCACCGCGCAGAACGAGGACGGCGTCGAGAAGTGCTCGCCGTACTGGGACAGCGGCACGTACGAGTCCAACGGACAGACGGTGCGTGTGCAGCAGCTCGAGGTGTGCGACAACGTGAAACTGCACGCAGACAGCCAGTGCACGGCGACGCTGCGCCGGATAAGCGCGGCGGTCGACGGCGGCGACCCGCACGAGGTGCTCCAGCTGCAGATCACGTCGTGGAGCGACTACTCCGCGCAGATCAGCCCGGAGGACCTGCTCGCGATCGTGGCGCTGCGGACACACATCATGGCGGCGTGCGCTGAGGCGCAGGCGGGCACCGCCGACGGCGCGGAGACGCCGCCGCCGCCGCCGACAGTGGTGCACTGCTCGGCCGGGTGCGGCCGCACGGGCACGTTCTGCGCGATCGACTCGGCGATCGACATCATCTCGCGCGACACGGGCAGCGTGTTCAGCGCGCGCGTGCGCGAGAATAGCGAGTACGACCCGATCCTCGCGACGGTGGACGCGTTCCGCAAACAGCGCGTGTCGATGGTGCAGAACCTCAGGCAGTACCTGCTCGTGTACGAGGTGATCACGCTGTACCTGCGCAACAGGCTGTGTGACAAGCTCACACTGGAGCACGACAGCTGTAAGCTGCTGCCAATAGTGCAGAACTACACGAGAAGCAGGCGTGGTGCATAAAATATACAGTCAATAAACTCCCCAGCCCTCTCTCAGCCGAGCACCAGCTCGTAGAGAATGACCACCGTGTTGAGCACAATCAGCGGCACTGGCTGCGTTAGCTCGAAACAACGAGAAAAAAAACACTGTAGACAGATACTCACACCGTAGCAGCGTGCGTGTCGCGCTGATGAGATTCACCAGCCGCGACTTCAGCGACACGTCCGCAGGCGCGCCAAACGCCTGCGTCTCCGCACCCGTGCCCCATCCAACTGGCTGTTAGTCTGCACCCGACTTGCTCCTGCCGTCTCCGTACTCACTCCTGTTGAGAAACCTGTCCTCGCTCAGCACCGCCACCGAGTTCACCAAGAACAAACACACTGCGCGAGTTAGCGCCCCGCCGCTGGCCGTGCACACACAGAATACGCACCGTAGAAGAGTCGCCCCAGTCCAAACATCTCGCCGCGCGCTGCCCGTGACGCTGCTGGTGCTCTTCGCTGTTTCCTTGCGCGCCGAACGCGAACTGGGGCTGTCGTGTTTCTTACATTTTGCGTCTACTTACAGCTCGTCGTGCGAGTGGGGCGGCCCTGGCTCGGGCTCGTTCTCGGGCTCGTTCTCGGGCTCCTCTGGTTGCTCGGCCCTCGAGGCGGCCCTTGCGGCGGCCCGCAGGTGCTTCCGCAGCGCGTCCTCCAGCGCGTGGGTCCTCTGCACGTGCACACCTTCCAGTTTCTGCGTGATGTCGGTGATCCGCTCTATGCTCTGCTCCACCGCCTCCCGCAGTGCGAACAGCTCCTCGCGCGGCCGCTCCGCCACCGCTGCGGCGCCGCTGTCCGCGTCCGCAAGCAGCGCCACCTGCTCCAGCTGCTCCTGCAGCGCGGTGAACGCCGCCTGCGCGTCGGCGTCGCTGACGGGCCGCGACCGGATTCTGATCTTCCGGCTCTCCTCCTCAAAGTCCAGTCCGTGCGCGGAGAAGTTCTGGTACAGCACCGACGCGTCCTCCGACATGTTCAGCATCAGCTCCTGCATGCGGTGCATCGCGTCGAGCCCGCTGGCGTGCAGGACGCCAAACTCCGTGTCGTCGAGCGGCACGTCCGCCATCTCCACATACGTCTTGATCCGGATCTTGTGCGCCCGCACGTCACCGAGTCGCTCGCGGAGCATCTTCAGTGGCGCGTCGTCGCTGTCGTACTCGAGCCACTCGAGGTACTCCGCGGCGACAGCCGCCGCCTCGTCGATCTGCTTCTGCGGGCCCTTCGCGCGCACCTCGTCCTCGTCCAGGAACGCGCGCAGGTCGTACAGCGACGCCTCCAGCTCGTTGCGCAGCTCCTGGTGCTGCTTGCGCGCGCGGTCTTTGGAGGAAAGGTCGCGCAGCCGGCTGATCGCGCCCTGCTTTGACGCAGTGCCCATGGGCCGCGCGCCCGCGTACTTCGTCTTCGGCGTCAGAGTGACTTTGCTTGTCGTCGCGCGCACAGGCGCGGCGGCAGCCTCGCCTGTAGCCGCGGGCTCGCGCTCGGGTTCCGCCTCCCCCTCGGCAGCACCGGCCTCCCTGCCTGTGATCTTCTCAAAAAACGAGCTCTTCTTCGCCTCTCCCGCGACACACTTCGCCTGGACGCTCGCGAGATTGAAGAACTTGCTCTCGGTGAGCTCGAACGTCCCGTAGAACTTGTACCCACCAGCGCACTCTGTCTCGTTCAGACTCAGGTTCGAGACAACCTTGTCGACGCTCGAGAACTGGTGGTGCAGATACATCTTCCCGTTCTCGAACAGGTCGACCGCAAAGTCGGTGGTTAAGTTCGACAGCCCGGGGATCTCCACCACGCGCGACTCACCGAGCAGCGCGCCGCGCGGGAACACCTCAAACGTCTCCCGCTCTCCGGCAGCGTTTTCAACGACCGCGCAGTAGTCAAAAAGCGCGCGCTCCGCGACAGCAATCTCCTTCGCGCGGAACATCTTGGAGAGTAGCACGCCCCTCAGCGTCGCCCCGAGCACAGACGCCTCATCGGCGTTGACGTTCTTCGCAATGAGGTCGGCACCCAGCAGCGCGCTCAGATGCTTTTGCACAAACGGTACGCGCGTGGACCCACCTGTGAGAATCACAGACGCGATGCTGCTCAGGGGAAAGGGCTGCGCAATGTCGCCGTTCAGCGGCGCACCCAGGGCGTCCAGGATCGGTTTCGTGGTGCGCGCCATGAGGTCCTCGTTGTATTCCTCAAACTCGCTTCTGGACACCACCGCTCTGAAATCTATGTCGTCGTAGAGCGACTCCACAGACACCCTCGTCTCGGAGTTTGCGCTCAGCACGGACTTGGCCTTCTCCGCCGCCTGCCACAGCCGTGCCATCGCCCTGCTGTCTGAGTAGAACTTGCCGCTGTTCAGTTTCGAGTGCTGTGCCAAAAACTTCTCCTTGAGAATGTCCACCACAGACTGCGTGAGCAGGTGCCCGCCCAGCGACTCGTCGTAGCCCACTCCGTCGACGGAGATGTCGATGCCCGTGCCGTTCTGCACAAACGACACGAGCGTCGCCTTGGTGGACCCGGCGCCCATGTCGTAAATGACGTGGTACTGCTTCTCCTTGCCAAACTGCCTCGTGGACGCGTAGTTCAGCGCGACGGCGGTACCGTCATCCACCAGCCCTACAACCCGCATACCCGCAATCTCCGCCGCGTCCTTGACCGCAGCGCGCTCGGCCTGGCCGAAAAACGGCGGTACCGTGAGCACGATGTCTGCAACGTTCGAGTACCCTCCGGGTACGGCAACCTTCAGGTGGGCCTGCGCTCTCTCGCGCACCTCCTCCAGCGACATCCCTAGCGTCTCTTCAAGAGAGAACACCCCGGCGGAGAGGTCAAACGCAAGCGTGTTACGGCCGTTCTTCGACGGCACCAGCCTCACGCCGTTGTGGTGCGCGGCATATGTCTCGGCGCTCGGGTCGTCCACAGGTTTTCCCAAAAGCGACTTCGTGTGCGCGATACAGCTCTCAGGATGCCGCACGCACACTGACGACGAAGCCGAGCCGTAGAGCCTCTCCAGCTCGTTCTTCTTGCCGGGTATCGGTCTCAGCACGAGCGCTGATGTGTCCTTTCTCTTCGACTCCGCCGTGAGCAGAATCTCAAACGAGACTCCAGGCGCCACCAATGCCGTTTTGGTAAACTCCTGGCCGTAGTCCACGCCGAGCAGCGCGGTGAGAACCGGCAGCACCAGAAGCAATATCGGCAGTATGTGGAAACGCATCTGTTCTTCTATATCTATCAGTGAGAACCGCCTCCCCGCTTTGTCGAGTGATCTGAAAAAGAAACAGAAACCTAAGTGTGCTCCTCCACCAAGCTCCTCGGAATTATTCAGCCAGCTGGTCGCGCGCACTCCGTCTTGTGGCAGACTTGTCAACCTTCCAGCTTGTGATCTACGGTGATGAGCTGTTCGATGTCATGAGGTTACCCGTCCACCTGGGCAAGAGGTTTTGGTGAAATTTGACATCGGAGAAAGGAGAGAGAGAGAAGACACAAAGCACACCGACATAGGGCGTGCTGGAGTTGTAATCAGTGCGGGGGACACAGGTATAATGTACCGCGGAGACTACGGGAGAGGTGAGTGTTTGTGCTGAGGGGACGATGTGTTTCCACTAGCGAGTTTGGCGTACTAACACGTAACACAGCGAGAGACGGTGGTTCTTCGAGGGGCAGACCAGACAGGCCAGAGAGCGACAGGTATGATGAGTTTGGTGATGACAGGGACAGCAGAGACAGACGGGGGGCGCCTGCGGATGATCGGGATCGGCAGCCGTGGCGTGGAGGTGGTGGCGGTCCGCGCGGAGGCGGCGCCAGTCCTTACCGCGGGCGCCAGCCGCTAGCGCCAAGGGCGTACGAGGCGGGGAACGACTACTCCCGCTCGAGTGAACGGAGGAAGCCAGACTATAACCGCGGGTATCCGGATGACAGACCGGGCGAGCGTGCGAGGAATGAGAGAGAACACACAGACACCACTGCCAGGCCCTCGGGGCCGAGAGATAGGGGAGACGCAGAGGGCAGAAAAGCATACACTGATAGCAGGAGCTATCACAGACGCGCGCCATTGGGCCGAGACGGTTCCTCTGAGAACGGCGCTCCGAGAGGCCCGTACAGGAGGGAGAGGGCAGGCCCGCGCATGACCCACGACGACGATCTCTCTGACGTCGTGTCTCTGAATAAGCTTGACCGCTCTGGGTCGCTGTGGGATAAGGCCCCGAAGGGTTACGAAAGTGTGCCGGCTGCGCGGGCTAAGCTTGCGGGGCTGTTCCCGCTACCAGGGTCGGCGAAGCCCAGTGAAATAGCCAGACTCGACAGTCTCGCCGTCGCTGGCAAGGGTGCGCTGGACAGCATATTGTCCGACACGTCGCGGCTGAGTCCAGAGGACTCTAGGACAGCGAGACGCGTCGTGGTACATGGGTTCGAGGGCGGAAATGAGCAGCGGCTGGTGCTGGAGTTCATCGAGAACTTTTTAGCTGACATAGACGACAGCGCAATCCAGACCCATGAGAGGTTGATTACAGGCACACCACCCTGTGGAGATAGCTCTGCGCTCCTCATCGAGTTTGCCTCCGCTGCTGTAGCAACGTTTGCTATTGCAATGGATGGAGTGAGGGTGGGCGATCTGGATAAAGTCCTGCGCGCGTCGAGACCCGGTGAGTATGTCTCTCCTGATTGTGCCATTGCGAGTGACTCAGGTGAGAGCTTCGTTGCCACCGTAACACGTGAGAGCCCTTACAAAGTTGCGGTGACAGACATACCTCAGAGCGCGACGAGAGAAGAGCTGATAGCTGCGCTGACATCGTTGGCGCCGCTGGCGTCGCTGCAGATGTTAAAGTCCAAACTGGGCCTTTTCAACGGAATAGCGTTTTGCGAGTTTAGGAATTCACGGGAGTCAGCTGAGGTTCTCGAGGGCCTGGATAAGATCACATTTGATGGTCTGCCGCTGCGGTGTTTCAAAGTATCGGATGGCTATCTGCAGAAGACACAGATAACGTTCAACACGCTACCATCTGCAGCATCGGGAGAGGATGTTGACGCGCACCGGCCATCGAGAGTAATCCAGTTTCTCAACTGCATCACGATGAACAATCTCGCTGATCGCAGAGTGCTGCAGGAGATTGAGGAGGACTTTCGCAGAGAGTGTGAGAGGTTTGGCGAGGTAGAGATACACATATCTCCGCCACCCGCAAACTACAAACCATGGTATGATGAGCTAGGTCCCGGGATAGGCAAAGTGTACGCGACGTTTGCAACAGCCGAAGTAGCCTCCGAAGCTATCAGGGAGCTAGCTGGGAGGAAGTACCAGGAACGCATTGTTCTGGGTGCTTTCATCGATGAGGGCGACTACAGGAAGGCTCTTTTGTAGATTATCTATTATTATGCACAGTTGTTCTGGCTATCGTAGAGCCTCCTCGGGTATTCTGTAGTTATCGACAACTTTGGCCAAGCTCTCGTCGTGTGTGTGTCTGCAGAGCATGTCGTATAGGTCTTCTGGGAGCTTGGCCACAAAGCTTATAGCCAGCTTGATTATCTCCTTTGCCCTCAGCGGAGGGAAATCTCGAAGCAGTGTCATCGGGTTCTTGGACTTTAGGATGTCACTGCGCATTATTATCAACTGCGCTATTATGAAAAGGATGTTCAGATGGCATCCGTACGCGAACAAAAAATCCCACAGCTCAAGCACCTCAGACAAGGGCGGCGTACACGCTGATAGCGTGAGGACTGAGGGAAGAGCATATATCTCTGTCCGCAGCATCTTAGATCGCAGGAACGTACACAGCTTTGGGTCGATCACGTTCAGGCATATCTCCACGAGCTTCACGGCGGTGTGGGCGCCCTCCAGCGTCGGCGAGAGATACAGCGGGATCTCCTTAGACACGAGCCTCGAGAAGATAGCGAACGCCTGTGGCTCGCTCTTGCACGTGTACAGTATGGGCGCTACCAAGATATTCATTCCCTGCACGTACGGCGAGAAGGGCACCTGCTCGTGGCGCAGACCACTGGATATCTCATTCTGAATCTCCCGTGTCCACGCATATGCGTTCAGCACTCTCGACAGCATGGCAGTAGATACCTTCTTCTCGAACAGCCTGTCTCCTTTCAGGGTGCGTCCTGTGTCGTTCATTATCTTGGAGTATGACTTTGCCTTCCCCTTAGACAGCAGCTCCACGTACATATCCGTCGTAAGAGGCTGCACCCGCAGAAGCACCGACCACACGTAGCACCTGTACGGGCACATCTGCATATCTGGCGGAGTGGTGAGACCCTCGACCAGTATCATATACCGCAGTTGTGACAGCCCGGAGCTCACCATTATCTGGTTCCCCCCAAGGAGCTTCTCAATAGTGTCTTTCTTCCGGCTGCGCCTGTCCGCAGACAGCGACGACGCCTTGTGGTGCAGACTCCGACTCATGGCAGATAGGTACCCAGCAGCCTCCCGCTCCCAAGCTCTTCCTTCCCTCTCTGTGGAGCCGTTGTTTACATTTAGATCTGATATTTGCACTACCGTGTTGATCTACTTTTCTCCAAGCTAAAAACATACACCTGTCCCTAGACCTCCTCAACCGGCTCGCTCAGTAGGTTGATAAAAGAGAACGGCTCATATGCGTAGCCTTCTCCCTCAAAGAACTTAGACATCGCCTCGACCCAGTGCAATCTCAGCGAGTGAAGCATTGCAGAGGTCCCTTCCATCACCACCAGAATGCACACCGTGAGGACAAACCACATTCCGAACAGCATGAAGGTCATGAATATCCCAAACGCCCCTGTAACGCCAAAGGCATTCCCAATGGTCATGCTCCACAGAACAGACGAGAGCTGGTTGTGTGCCAGGGAGAGTGCCCACAGTCTCAAGTACGACGCCGTGTGCGAGACACAGTTCAGGCAGAACTCGATCGTGTGGATCACCTGATGGATCATAACGTCGCCAAAGTTGAACCCTTCCTCCGCCTCCTCAAAGTCCTGGATCACAAAGAACTCGTCGTCGTTGCTCGCCTCTTCCTCAGAGAGCATGAGCGTGTTGACGTGGTCGTGCTCGTGGAGGTCGGAGTACCCGAGCGCGACAGCGCTGTTGTTCCTTCTGCGCAGCGTCAGCGGCTTGTACAGCAGCAGCCAGGGAACACACACAACCGCTATGAGCACGAGCACTATTTGGACAAACTTCTGGCCCGGGTACAGCTTCTCGTCAATGGTTCCTGGAGACAAGAACATGTTGATGAGCATGTTCAGGAGTCCGGGTGCGGGCTTTTCCAGTTTAATCCAGTTCACACACCACTTGTACACAATCGTGAGCGATAAGTAGCCAAAGATGCTCTGCATGAAAAGAAGGCCTGGAATGAAATTTCCAATGACATCGACACGCGAGTGGAAAAACCTGTAGTTAACCAGTGAGAACATAAAAGAGTACGTCATGTGAGAGAACCCCATCAAGATTGACAGTTTCATCTTGTACGAGTTCGTGAAAAGTAAGTTATTATCGGTCCCGTGCCAGCTGAAGTCTATACCAAAGGGGTAGGTACCCACCTGTGTGGCCTGAACACTGGTGCCCGGCTGAAAACCGGTGGGCCACTCCCAGCCAGACTTGAAGAGAGTCATGGAGATGGAGAATATATCGTTGTACAAGAGGCCTGTGTATATGGAAAACGCACCCATGAGCACTAAAATGTACCTACCCGTGAACGCCATATCAAAGATCTCATCTCTCTTCATTTTGGCAATTTTGGTCTCGTTCAGTATCATCACCAAGGCTGCGAGGAACAGAATAAACCCGTGCCCGACGTCACCAAACATAATCGCAAACATAAAGGGGAATGTCACAACCGAGGCCAGACCCGGATTAACCTCCTGGTACGTGGCGATTCCGTATGCATCAATGATCGACTGGAAGGATGCTGTCAGCTTATTCGTTCTGTGAAACGTGGGAGGTGTACGGTTCGTCTGCAGCTCATTGACGACAGAGTTTATGTCCGTTTCAGACCTTTCTGTGACATCTCTCAGTGCGTTTTTAATTATCTGTATATCTGATTTGGGTATCCATCCTTCTGCTATGAGACAGCGTCTTGTCTGATCGTAGTTGAACAGGTTCAGAATGGAGTATATTGCCTTTTCCTTCTTAACGTTGACCTGCCATTCCTGCAAGTTATGGGCCACCTCGCTCAGTTCTATATCTAGCCGACGACTCGTGTGGTCTAGCACCTGAGAAATGTCGCTGATCTTGCTATTGATAGCTCCCACGTCAGCTTTGAAAGCTTCATAGTTGCTGTCGACCTCGTATAGTGATCCGCCCAGAGACTCTATGATCTTATTCGTCCTCCTGATCAAGCTCTCTCCGTGCGTGAAGACCAGAAAGATGTACTTGTACGTCACCTCGCCAGTCTTGTGGTTTTTGATAGGTTCATCAATGGGTACAAAGTTGATGTACAAGTTGCCCCTGAGAACTCTCCACAAGATCTGCTGCAAGGTGTAATACTTATCTCGGTCAATGGTCCCGCTTATGAAGTTCATAGTGGCCGACAGCACATTAACATCGGGAGCAGCCTGGTCGTCGGGGAGATGAATCGGAGCATGACCGTTGCCAATCGATTCTTCCTCTAGCAGCAGTCTGTTATCGTCGTCCACGGAGTTGCGGAACTCGTTCACAGCATTACCTTCATCGAAGCTCAGCGTCGAGTCAAAGAACTTTCTCGATCCGTTCAGCACATATCTGTTTTCCACGAGACTCCAGTTCTTCTCCTCGAGCTCAATAAGAGACTCGTCTAGGTGCCTAATACTCTCCTCAAATTGGTTTATGGCTCTGACAGTATCATCTATGTGTGCAGTGGTTGGAGTGGATGGGCCATTCAGGGAAGCGGAATTTATCGCCTGTATGCCGTCGTATTCCTGAATGGCAAACTTCTTCTCCTGCTTTGCCAGAACAGACTCGAGGTATCTCAGCTTCCTTTCGGACTCGTCGAATTTCCTAACCTCCTGCACGAATGACCTCTGGAATGTGTTCACCTGCGCATTCAAGTCCCTGAACTGAACATTACCCAAGTCCCCCAACACGGAGACAACGTCCCTGGATATTTCACTCGCTATATATAGTTGCACAAGGGACATTTCCGCCGAGCCTATAAAAAGAGAAAATGTTAGTCAATGAGTCCATAACGGCAAGGCCCCCGTTGAAGCCCGCAAATAGCGGGGGACTTCCCAGCGATGTTCGCAGGGGTACCTTAGCTGGGGGAACCCAATCTCTGTTCCGCCTGGGACTGGCTAATTCACAGATACTTACGGAAAATCGCCTCGTTGCTCTGCGCCATTTTGAAAAGAACACACAGATCTGCAGTCACAATCTAGGCAGCCCCTCCCTCGCCTGATGTGGCACCCTGTGATACGTCCTGGGCGCTCTGCGTGTCAGTGTCTGGCTCGCCTGGGCGTCCCATTCGAACACGAACTCAACTTCGAATAGGTACGGAGGTAGTGTGTGAGCCATGGAGGTGTGCTTCCCGATTTCTCCGTTGGGACGGGCACGTCTCTCAGCAGATAGCAGATGAGGACCAGATTAGCAGAACGGAAAGGCGCTGGCACGCGGATATAGATGGCTGGGCTGTACTGCGGTCGACAATAGAAGGGATAAGTACTAGGATCTGGCGCTATCTGGGAGAATGATTGCGCAGATGTCGCCGTCTGTCCCGACAATTACCGCGGACGGCGGAAGCTTCCCGCAGCAGGCTGTGCCACCGTCGATGCGAGAGTCGCTCGCCTCCGAGTCAACGTACTCGTCTTACCCTGAGCAGCCGACTGGCGCCTTTGATGAGGTGAAAACGTCGCGCACCTACGTTATACCGGACCTGAGGGCAATTGACTTTCTCCGGAATGAGTTTCCGAAGGATCTAGTGGTGCTGCAGGAGATCAAGATCACCGGATTTGAAATATACATAGTGGAACAGTGGGCATGCGAAAGAAAGATCGGCTCAACCATTACCATATACACAGGCAACCACAAGGATGAGGCATCGGCATACCAGGTGACACTACTGACGAAAAGGGAGGAGCTCTGGCCGAGCAGTTTCAAAATATATCTCAACGAGCTCCTGGGGTCATCGTATGCTAAGACACTGAAGGAGACGGAAATGGGGTTGATGTTTCTCACCAATCTCTCTCAGTTCCCAAGCAACCTGAATCTGATTCCTGTTCCCAACGGGGACTTCCATGAGATCTGGGAGTCGTTTATCACCAACCTGAATTTGAAGAGGCTCAGCTGCGGGGGAAGGTCAGTGCTCACGCTGTCGCCACCCACGAAAGCAGTGGAAGACAAGTTCAGGAAGATATACAGAACCTCTCCGGAGGTTCCGATACAATATGCCACGAGGGAGATGATACTGATCATACAGACTTTTCTGTACTACTTCCGCCTGCTCAACCCTGTCTTTGCAGACGGACTGCTCTGCAACAAGACTGAAGAGGGTTTACAGCTCTGGTGGGAGAAGTTCGGGGTTGGATATTATGGCATAAAACCCAGTACGACTGGTTTTCTGAGTCCTGTTGGGGTGTCTGCGCTGATTGGATTTGTGCTCGTTATCAAAGCTAAGCTTAACTCTGTCGGCGGTAGCATATATGTTCCAAAAGACCCCCTTTTAGTTGACGATTTTCGACTGGCAATAGGACAGTTCCAGAAATACGCCAAGAAAATCAATCCTAGCGGAAATGGGGCTTTGGCGTTGAATAATTCTCTCAATGGGCCCGCCCTGAACACGAGCCAGCTTCCAATCGAGAGAAGCTGGAGCTTGGACGAGCCAACCGTGAATACTCTTCTCTCACTGACGCAGACGAAAGCTGGAGGCCAGGCGTTACGATATGACTTGATAAAAGTGAAGAAGATGCTCAAGAGCACCGTCTCGGATCTCAGTGCGGGGAGAACACTGCAGAACTTCAAGAACACAGTCTCCGACCTCACCCCTGGGCGAACTTTAGAGAGCCTCAGCTCTTCTAATCACATGAAGGGCTCCAACGGGAATAACGGTGGGTATGAGTTGGAGGACCTAGACGCGCTTCTGGACCTTGAGAAGCTGGTCTATCTCATGCAGGGAAAGCGAATGCTGTATCTATGGCGAGGTAAAGGTAAACCGATCGAGTTTGATGGGCAGTCCCTCTCGGCAATTATTCTCCATAGGATAAAGTTGAAGGTGAACTCCATGCCAAATGGACAATTTCATCCGGAGATGGTGAACAGAGTGCAGAGAGAGTCTCGCGGCGAAGACAGCAATGACTTCAACAAGAGTTTGGATCCCACGCTTTTGTCGCGTGTCTCATCGGCCGCAAATAATACTAGTTCCGGGCAGAGGAGCAGTACCGGATCCTCGCAGAATCTGCCGCACGCCACAGGAACAAAAGTCTATCTTGACAGTCTGAAGGATGGGGAGAGCTATTACAGCGCTGAGTTTTTTGATAAGTCAGAGCACTCAGCCAGTGACACAAAGTCAAAGTTCTTGAGCAAAAGTGATTTCACCGAGTACGCTCCTGGTCAGCAAGAGGTGAGCCGCTCACGCAGGCTTTCGCGCTTGGGCAAGTCATCTGCAAGCTCTTACTCGCATCTCAGTCAGAAGGCGCTTTCGCAGGAGGAGAAGGAGCTGGAGCTGTTAGTGGATGACAAGAAGAACTTCACAACTAAATTGAACAGACGTAATTCCATCCCGTCTGCAGGAAATGAGCTGAACCCTTCAAAGATCCGGTACTGGGACGAGTACGAGACGAGGAAGCAGAGGATCGACGAGAATGTATACAAGGGTGATGCCTCAGGGAAGCTGAAGAGATGTAATAGTTTTTCCGTTGTTGAAGAGTCACTTTTCGTATGGAGCTACCCGTTTACGCCCTCTATCGATGCCATAGCGTCGATGTACCTCGACACGAAAGAGGAGTATGAACAGAAGTTTGCTCTGCAGAGCTATCAGTTTCATGAGGACTGTCTTGACTTCCACAAGTTGATCAATATGGATAAACCTGAAAACCCTTTGAACGAGGTAAAACTGAATAATCGGGTTTCGATGAGGAATCTTATGGATACGAACTTGGGAATACGAGAGAAACAGAAGTCTCTTGAGTTGCAGTTGCACGATATCGAGCTGATCAACTCGAGACTTACCTATGAGTTGCGACTGTTATCGCAGAAGATCATGGATGTTCAGCAAAACCTGGTCCAGTTGAAGGACTTCAAGCTGAAGACGCTTCTGGAGAAGGTCAACTACTATGAGGAGAACAATCTGAATAAGAGGTTCAGAAAGCGGATGGGAGCCTGTGACGGGGATGATCTGGATTATGACGGGTCAGGGGAAGAGAGCATAACCGCGAGACTGAGCTCTGACTCTTGCGCTAGGTTCCTCGTCGACATGTGGCTGACTGTATTTCCGGGGATAAACTATAATCGCCTGAGAAGATACTGGGAGCGGTTTGACCCCGATGGCAAGACGCTGGCGCTTCTTACCCGCAGGAGCACACACAGTAGCGGGCAGAAGGATATGGGAAATAAGGAAGAGTGTTCTCAGACATGCATACTGCAGGACGAGCGGCAGCTGAGAACTGTCATAAATGATATGACTGATGATCTGACGGATGAACGCTAGCCACTATGGACTCGCAGCATATAACAACTACTCTACTACTACGGGGACAAACAGGCGGCCATCACTTCATTAAAAGACAACTCTAAACGAGCTCCCTAAGCTCTCTTCGTAGCTTCTCCGTCCCACTTGTGATTTCTTCGGAAACAGCGCTGTACTGCTCCTGTGACTGCTCCAGTAGGGAGCTTGTCTGCTTTAGTCGCTGGTCAAAGAACTCGAGACGGCTCTGAAACAGCGCCTCCTGATTCTGTTCAGAATCTCTGTCTATAGATAACCGATTCCTCAGTAAGGTCTTCACTAGGTTCAAGATATCCTCACTTTCACTGAGCAGCCGCTCGTAGAGCTTTCCTATGTACTCGTGTCTCTGTAGATCACCCAGCAATTGCGCGTTCTTCCTCTCCAGTTCAGTCATCGTAAGGACCTCTCTCGATATCACCCCATCACTAGTAAGCTTTCTCTCGCGCCTCGTCAGCTCGTCCGTGTCGCTTGGTATCTCCTTCATGAGCTCATCGTACTCGTATCCGAAACTAGATGAGAGATCTTTCAGCTGCGACTCTATACCTTCGGTCTTCTCTTGCTCCCCATCCAGCAGAGACGTCAGCTGTCCCAGCAGAACTCGCACGGTGAGCAGGTCGTTCTCAGGGGACACCTCCATCTTGCCTTACCTTGTTGGGCGCGCGTGTCTCCCCGCTGCCTCTGCGCGATATGGCGGTATCATGACCAGTGTTGATGCCGGACACTACACAAACCGAGACTATCTGCAGCTCAACGTACATCGCGCGCGCCACTACACCAAGAAAGACACACCAGAACCAAATTACAAATGATACACGGGACGGGGTGGGGATAAACCGAAGAGAAAAGTTGAACAAATTCTAATTTATATGCCGAATTAAATAAAGAAATGGAAACACAGGATAAAACGCCGGAGAGAGTTGAGCAGCAAGTACATCTAATCCTTGCTCTTCTTCTCCTTCTTGCTCTTCTTCTCTTTCTTTTCCTTCTTATCCTTTTTGTGCTTTTTCTCCTTCTTCGCCTCAGACTCGTCCTCGTCTCTCTTCCTCTTCTTGTCCTTCTTATCCTTCTTGCTCTTCTTCTCCTTCTTCTCTGCTTTGGGTTTTTCCTCCTCCTCCGCCTCAGACTCGTCATCAGAGTCGGAGTCATCCTTCATCGTAGCGTCGCCAGCGGTGTCGGCGTCCGCGTTGTAAGCCTGTGCCTCGGTGATCTCTATCTTCTGCTGGTCGCGAGAGACCCTGGTCGTCCTGAGGTCACGGCCCTCCAAGGTGCTCAGTCTCGCCTCAACTTTGGCTCTCGCAGCCAAGCCGAAGTCTCCAGAATCGTCACGCTCCTCTGCAAAGGCATCGTAACGCAGAGACACAGATGCTTTCGCAGCTAGCACGCGGGCGATCTTACCCTTGTTCTTTCCAGAAGCCTGGCCCACCAGAGAGGCATGGTATAGTAAACCGTACTTTGGTGTATCATGCTTAGTCTTGAGAGCTCTGAAGAGAGCTTTCTCAGCGCCGAGTATCTGGACGGTAGAAGCAGGCACTTTTGCGAGCGAGATCAGAGAGCCGGCGTGGGCGATCAGTCTAGCACCAACTAATTCGCCAACTAAGGACGTTAAGTTAGGCGCGATGGCCTTCATTCTCGAAGAGAGGTAGTTAGACAGCTGTTCACGGTATGCTGCAAACTCGACAATCTGATCAGCCAGAGCGCGTATGTTGTCCAAGTCGACCGGTGTTATCTCTGTACCCATAGAGACCTCCGCAGCCGACTTGACCTGCTGCTCTATCTCCTCTGGAAGAATCTCACTGAGATCCACGTCGCTGGCGTTAGATCTAACGCCCATGCTGAGGATTATGCGGGCGTACGCAACGGAGTCAGTGACTATCTTCGCAAGCTCTGGGAAATGCCATCCGTACCACTCTTTACAACGCATGGCGTAAGTGTTCAGCTCCTTGTCCAAGTCGTCCAACAGGGCAATAGCCTGCACAATCATAGTGTCAACTTTATCCGCCGAAAACTTCAGCTTGTGGCGGCCGATCGAGTGAGCAAGACCCAGCGACATCTTCGAGAGGTCACTGTCTGACAAACCTGGCAGCAGCTCAGGCAGGTATTCTCTTACGGCTCTGTAGAGATCGAGAGTAACGGCATCGGACACAACCGAGTAGTTCAGTCCGAGCTTGTTAATAGCATTAGCCAGCTTCGTGTCTGAAACCACGAGCGTAGACTTCTTGTCAGACTTAGCATCCTCCAGAAGCTTGGCCAGCTGCGTCGACACCTTACCGTCGATGATAGAGGTGGCTTCTTCCAGAGCATTGGCAGCAGAGCTGAACTTTGAAAATGCAGCGATCTTGAACTGGCCCGCTACTTTCTCAGCCGAGTTTAGGTCAGTGAGCAGACTCGTCGACTTGTAGATTTTCTTGTCCGAAGCTTTCAGCAGAGCATATCCAGCTGCTGTCTCTGTTAGCACGTAAGCCATCTTCGTGTATGTGTATGAATTAGTGGAAACTTCGTCCTAAAACAAGGTCCCTGTAGTATCAAAGTAAACGTTATCAGCCTTAGATATCACAGATCCTCGCCCTTTGTAGGTATATCTTTATACACGCTCGTTCCACAACTAGTGAGCCTGAAAAGTTCAATCTTAATTTTTTTTTTTTCACAGTCAAATTTTTACAGAGAAGTGCGCTAACGTGAGTGCTCATAACCACTATATAGAGGAATGGAAAGCACAGGCGGTTTACCCGCGCGCAGCAGTGTTTTCGCGACAAGCGTGTTTCCCACTGGCGATATGGAACTCCCCCAAGCGCAGAAATGTCTCTGGCTGTGCTGAATCATGCTTGTCCCGCTGTCTTCGGAGTGTTTCTCACTATTACAATTATCCGGTATATTGACATTTACAAGTGAACTAATTATCCAGTGTTACAGTGGCCGAGTGGTTAAGGCGGTGCCCTGCTATCTCCGAGAAGTTAGGCATTGCGCTCTGCGTGCGCAGGTTCGAATCCTGTCTGTGACGAGGATTTTTTTTGCGTCTTCGCGGCTTCCCTCCATGAGACCAGTTAGGTACTACGTGTAACCTCCTGCAAACGCGATCTTCATTACTCTAGTTACAAGACTTTATTATATACACACTAGGCCGCTGGTTTCCCCGATGGAAAGCGGTGCTTCTGGATCGCAAGGACGTCCTCTATCTTGTTGAGAGCCAGTTCCAACAGTTCTTTGCGTTGCTGCAGCTCAATGTGCCTCTTCACCTTGGGGTCTTCTTTGGCAAACTGCTCAATCTGTTCCGCAGTAAGCCCAGAACCAAGCCTGGCATCCAGCTCACGCGGAAAATTATAGTAGAAGTCAGACAGCAACTCAACGTTCAGGAAAAGAACAGCCGTCTGGGTGAGTTTTGCTGAGACCGCGTCGAGGAATATCTCAGGACACTTGTACTTGTTTTCCTTGAACTTGCATTGTGACGACTTAAGAGCGTTCGTTCTGAACTTCACTATCGTGGCCCTGTCCCTCAAAAATATGGCCTCGCGTCCCCGAGCGAGAAGAGCCTGACTGAACCCCAGATTCTCTCTCTCGATCGACTCGCCGATGGCGTTGTTCTCGTTTTCGAGATACGTCATAATCTGTGTCAGCTTTCTCCCTCCGATGGCTTTCTTCAGATCGTTGTAGGCATCGGTACACTGTCTCAACTCTTCTCTCAGCAGCTGTGTGGCGTGCAACCTCGATGAGTTCCACTCGCTATCTTCCAGTTCGATCTCGTACTTGTACGGCTTGATACAGTTCTCAACTTGGTCCGCGGTCGAATAGAACCTCGATGCCAAAACGCTCGCTGCAGCGTCATGTACGGCATTCTTGGCCATGGGATGTGTTTTCAACTGTGTGTTATCTGTCAGGATGTCCATCTCAGAGAGAATGCAGTTGGTGATCAATGACGTCGCCATTCTCCCGACACCAAGCTTCGTGAGGCTGGAAGTTGTCAGATCCAGCTTCCTATGCCAGTAGACATCCTGTGCATCTGCGAGCGCAATGTCGGTGAGGTCAGGCTCGACGTCCAGAGAGCCAGATTTCTTCTGCGAGGGCGGCTTGTTCCAGTACCGCGTGGCCAGCAGATCCAAAACCTTCTGGTCCAGCTCGCTTCTCAGAAGTGACTTCAGCTCCTGCCTGCCAAATCTCTGCGAAAACTCTTTGACTGCTCCCTTCAATGTGTCAATGCTTCCGGCAAGGTAGGTCTCGGGAGTCAGACTCCTATCGTTGAACTCAACTTTGAACTTGTAAGAAGCTTCCTCCAGCTCCTGTTGTACAAGCATATGCGTGGGCCTCAGCGACGCAGACATGGATCTCTCCAGCACCCTCATTAGTTTTTTCTTCAGTGATCTAGTTCCCACAGTTGTGCCCAGAAAAGCCTCCCTATTCTCCTTAATGTACTGTCTCTCAAAGTTCTGCTGCTCTACATACGCCTGGTACCCCGTCTTCTTCCTGAATATCGAGGCCTGGGGAGCCTTCGTGATGACCCCCACGTACCCCATTTTAAGCGGGTATCTCTTGTTTTTCATACAGTCTCTGGCTGCCTCCGGCTCCACGAGATCCAGTTTGGTGATGACGCCGATTGTGCGTTCACCCCTGGGGTCCGCACTGCGAGAAGCACGCAACGCAGCAGAGTTGGCAAGGTCCACGTCCGCAGCACTAATGGCCAGGATAATGTTGGGGGCCTCCAGGTACTTGTCGCATAGAGCCTTTATCTTTCTCTTTAATTCGGTGGGTTGGTCGGCCGCCTCAACTTGGATATACCCAGGCAGGTCCACCAGTGACAGATCAGGCACTCTGGGAGATCTGATTGTCAGCTGGATTGGGTCTTCCGAAACCGCCTCATGCTGCGGGACTGCCATGTTGAGGTCAAATAGGATCTTCTGAACTTGGCCAAAATCTGTCATGTTGTTCATTCGCAGGGCCGGGAACTCGGCCACCTCCGCAGCCAACTCCGGTGAGTTAACAAGAGTGAGTTCGATAGGGCGACGCGTCACCATATTTGAGCCCTTCGGCAAAAACTCTCTCCCCACTATGCACTCAAGCACTGACGACTTACCTGAGCTCTGCGAGCCTATCACTACGATAGATGGAAGCTTCAGTCCCTCTGAGCTGTCGATCGTCTGAAGTATACTCCGAATCTCTATCATCTGCCTGGTCAAGTTAAGCATCTCATCATTTGTGGAGTCCTCTTCGACCTCATCGTCTTCGTCCTCGTCATCCTCGAGGAGATCATCGTCATCATCCTCGTCTCCTGCTAAACCTATCGCTGCAGCAGCCGTACCCAGAGCCGCGCCATGTGAGTTGCCCCCGTCTGGAGGGGGGGTCCCTCCGTTACCCCCAGGTCCGCTCAGAGACCCCAAAAATCCGTTCACGTTATCCAGCAAGTTACCAGCCAGATCCTTCGCTTTGTCAATCTGGTCCTGTGTGTACGATGAGGCCTGCTCCACCTTATATGCCACGTACGACCCGGCGGCAGCTAGCCCTCCTCCAACTGCTGCAGGAACCTTCACCATCTTCCCCGCGACTTTTCCGATAGAAAAAATAGAGAAAGCTCTCCTGTGAGATATTGGTAGAGTACTGACCTTTCTCTTAGTGGTGTATAAGTTTCTCAGTGCTGCCCCTCTTAATAGTGGCTGTCCGCCCATGCCCATTTGCTGTGAGAACCGCATCAGCGCGTTCTGGTGAAATGATCTCTGCGCCGTACGGTTAGGCAGCATCATCCTCCGAGAGGACACAGACTCAGCAGGCCTGCGCAAGCCAAGTCCCACCCACAGAAATCCTGAGCGCACTTTCGGAGGCATCGTGGTACCTGTAAATACCGCGTAAAAGCCTCGACAACTACGAGTGCTCGCTCTGTTTATCGCTTTTCTCCATCGTAGCAGTTCGTAGTGGCGTCACTCGGGAGTAGTGTCCGCAATAATACTCGCGTCTAATCGCTTAGTCAGCGTTCCGCGACACGACATTTATTTACTTTGTGATCTTGCTGATGAGATGAGGGCGTAGCAGGGAGACTGACAGGGCCGCACGGAGCAGCCTCGGACTCAGCAGGTGGAGGGGATGTCGTCCGGAAAGAGGCTTGCGCAGAACGTGCAGCCTTCGCCGTCGAAACCGGATAAGAGGCCGAAGGCTGACTCTGTTCAGAAGGAAAACAGTAGTGAAAGAAGGCGACGGACAACGAAGAAGTATAACCTCAACCCCACAGACAACCTGACGGCTGTGTTCGATGTACCCAAACCTGACTCTGGTGTGAAGGCACTCTCTATAACTAGCCCGAACGTGCTAGCTAACCAAGACCGGGTGGTAGTCCCGGCAAGAACTTTGAGAACGCCACAGAAGAAAACTGTAACTAGGCGAGGTAATCCTAGCTCGGACGACCACGTCTTCTGGGAGGCCACCCCACATGCTGACAAGATGATCTCTGCTCGATCTGGGCGGGAAGGGACGATCCCTTCATCCCCTGTGCGTGATGAACCTCTCGCAGAGCTTCTTGTCAATGTTGACCCGGTGAATACACTTATCAGCAAGTTTCACACCACGTTTGACAACCTAGAATCACAGACACCTCTAGTGAATAACAGAATAAAGACACTGGACTCCGGGGCCCAGGGGAATTTGAAGCCGGGAAGCAATTCGGAGGGCGATATCTCTCCAAGTCTCCAGAGAGCTAGATCTACGCTCAGCGCAGGCGCTGCAAGGAAAGGCGCCGCCGCAAATGTCCCCAGGGGTGAGCACTTCAAGCGCTCTTTGGGCGAAGATGCCAAGTCGGATGGACTTCTGTCCCGATATAGAATGAGTTCCACGCCGGCGGTGGTGGATAAAACGAAACAGGATGCTCTGTCTGTTGGTGGTCGCGTCAGCAGGCTGTTGAGTGCACTTGGGAGCGGTTTTGATGAAGAGCAGGCGTTGACTGTGGAACTTGAGCCTCTCGCTGAGAATACCACTCTGGGGGCAGCGGGGAACGACAATAACGATGGATCTATGACCGCTGATGATAAGAGTGCGGGAGGTTCCGAGCAGGAAGATGACGACTCTCGTGTGCCTGCAGTAGAGCAGGGGAGAGGCGAGATCACCGATGAGTTCAGCGATGATCTAGATATGAGTGAACTGGACGTTGTGCTCAGCAAGAAGAGCATGGCAGTGGCCTCTGATCTACTAGCTGATGGTGACACTGATCAGAGGCCGCTTCTTGACAACATTCTAACGTCTCAGAAGAAAAGCAGCGAGCGTGTGAAGAACGGAGAGGATGACATGAGTGCTGGGGATGACATGAGCGATGAGGACAGCGGAGCTTTCGATGAGCTTTTTGAGAGACTGGAGGTTTCTCCTAAAAAGGACTCTCAGAAGATGACGACTACTACACAGGAAAGAAAAATGACAGACTCTGACAACCACAGCATAGCTGTTTTTCAAAAACACATACTGGAAGGCGCTGCTATAGACTCGCACGGCTCATTCAATGATGAGAGAAATCTTGCAAAAGCAGCCATACTCAAACGCAATGTTCACAGATATCAAATTAAAAGCTGCTTAAAGACGAGGTACATGCTGAAAGGGGTTGAACAGGACCAGACTATATTGCACGTAATGGACGATGCAGATAAACTGAGGAACATTGTGGTTCGAGGGCAGTGGTGTGAACTTGACTTTGAAGAGAATGACGTTGTGCATATTATTGGCGACAATCCAGGTCTCGTCGATAATAACAGTGGGCTGCTCATATGGCACCCGGATACTTTGTTATCAGCTACATCGATCAGCCAGGCTTTGGACTGCGAGAGAAGAGCAGTTCTTGGCAACAAGATAAGCTATCCGTCGGAGAGCGCACTGCCTCTAATAGTAGGGGTCGCTCTTCATGCAGTATTCCAAGCATGCTTGGAAGCAGAAAATTACTCTGATGAGTTTATTAATGAGGCTACAGATAGGCAACTGGAGTTTTCTCTGACATCGATTCTGTCGATAAATGAGACTGTAGACCATGTCAAACTCTTGCTTATGGAACAGACTCCATATATTAGGGAGTGGATGGAAACCTTCGTGGGTGAGGTTCCGAGAAGGGCGATTCCTACTGTTGGAACGAAGCTTAACACATTGTTTTCTGCTAGTAATGTCCTGGACATTGAGGAGAACATCTGGTCTCCGATGTTTGGGTTGAGGGGTCTGATAGACGTGACCATTGAGGCTCACTTCAAAGACCCTACCGTCGATGGAAAATTTGTGACACCGGTAGAGATTAAAACTGGGGCCAGGGAGTACTTAGGCCACAGAGCACAGGCGTCTCTCTATACACTTCTGATACAGGATAGGTATGATCTGGTTGTGCCTTACATCATGCTCGTGTACACCAAGCTGCGTGAGACACAAAAACACAATGTCAACTCTACAGACATGAAACTGCTGATTAACATTCGGAATCGGCTATCATCGCACATAAAGAAAGGAACCAGAAAGCTGCCTCCGCTGAAGAAGCAGTCAATGTGCGATAGATGCAACGTGCTAACATCTTGTATGGTCATCAACAAGCTGGCCGAAGATGGGAGCGATAAGGATAGTGGTCTTCCGGAAGGCCATTATGACCGTTTGACTGGCCACTTGAATTCTGACGCGGATAAGGACTTTTTCAACTTATGGGATGACTTAATCAGCAAAGAGGAAGCAGTATACACAGCTTTGAAGAAGGATTTGTGGACCATGACAGCACAGGAGAGGGAGAAAAATGGAGGAAAGTCTGTTGGTGGCTTGCGAGTGAAAGAAACATCAGAAACTACTACAGGCCACATTTATGTCTTTGAGAGAGAGCCCAGTGGGGAAACCATGCCAATTACACATTCTCAGTTTTCAAAGTTTGATAGGGTGATCATAAGCGATGAATCTGGGCACTACGCTCTTGCCTCCGGCCATATTGACCTGGTTAGGCCGGGTTCTATTTCTGTCGTAACCAACAGACGCATAATTAACTCTAGTTTAAGGTGTCAGGACTTCAATGAAAAAAATTCGCAGAAGTTCAAGAGCGTCCTGAGTCGGTTAGACAGCTCAGAGATCATGGAAGCAGCTAAGAGCAAGACATACAGGATAGACAAAGATGAGATGTATCACGGCCTGGCGCTGGCGAGGTTTAACTTGCTGAACTTGTTCCTGCCAGATCATGGCGACGAGAAGAGAAGGCGTCTGGTTGTCGACTCCGAGAAACCAGTGTTTAGCCGCACGCCGCTTCCTTACACTCTACCGGCCGATGGGATATTCAATAAAGATCAGCTAAAGGCGTTCAAGTCTGTTCTCTCAGCAAAGGACTATAGTCTGATACTAGGGATGCCAGGAACGGGGAAGACCACGGCTATTGCCCAGATCATTAAGTTTCTCGTTGAGGGTGGGAAGACTGTGCTTCTTGCGTCATACACACATTCTGCTGTTGATAACATACTCATAAAGTTGCTGGACTCAGGCATAGATATCTGCCGCGTGGGTCATCCGTCGAGAGTACACCCTCTTGTTAGGAAATTTGTTGCCGGCTCAGAGGAATCTGATATTCAGCTCAAGACAGCGGAAGACTTTGATAATGCGTTTGTCAGACCACCAGTTGTCGCTACTACCTGTTTGGGCATCAATAGTATGATATTCAATCACCGTCAAAGCTTTGATTACTGTATCGTGGACGAGGCCTCTCAGGTGGCCATGCCGATATGCCTGGGACCACTGAGGTTCTGTGACAGGTTTGTTCTGGTTGGAGACCACTATCAGCTCCCGCCTCTTATTGTCAGCCCTGATGCAAGAGCTGGAGGGCTGGATAAATCTTTATTCAAGATACTTAGCGAGCGCCACCCCGAGAGCGTTGTTGAGCTACGATTCCAGTACCGTATGTGTGCTGATATTATGCTGCTCTCTAACAGACTTATCTATGGCGATCAGTTGAGATGTGGCACAGAGGCGGTAGCGAACAAATCGCTGGATATCCCGCACCATGAGAGGTTGAAAGATATGCTATTGAACGGAGAGTTGGAGCCCGAGAAACGTTGGTTACATCACGTTTTTCAAAAGGACAGAAAGGTTGTGTTTCTCAATCATGATGCTGTTCCTGCAGTGGAGGTGATGAAGGGTCAGAAAGTTGAGAATCCCGTAGAGGCTGATCTGATAGCCCAAACCGTGGAGAATCTCATTTACTGTGGAGTGCCGGAAGAGTCGATTGGAGTTATGTCGTTTTATAGGGCCCAGCTCAGAACACTGCAGAGGAGGCTCCGCAGTCACACAAGTGTCGAGATACTCACTGCTGACCAGTTTCAGGGAAGAGACAAAGACTGTATCATCATATCGCTGGTTAGGTCAAACGACAACAGTAACGTTGGAGACTTATTGAAAGAGTGGAGGCGCATCAACGTTGCGATTACGAGGGCCCGGTCTAAGCTGCTAATCCTGGGGAGTAAGAAAACTCTACTCAACCACGAGCCTTTGAAGGCGTTTATGTCGATCTTGGAGACGAGAGGATGGTACTACGATCTTCCATCTGGCGCAGACAAGATGTACAAAGTGCTTTTGCAGAATGGTGATGAGACCGGGAGTCAGCGCAAGCGGGTAGAAGTGCAGGTTTTGCCTTCGTCGAGAGTAATTCAGAAAGGTCCTATTCTCAAGAACATTGTTGATGAATTGCTAGACCGAAGCAGTTGACCATTGCCAAACAAATAGGTTTATAAAAATTGCTAGGATTGGTTGTAGGCTCGCTCGCCCTTTAATGGAGAACGTGGGGTGTGCCATGTACGACTTCTCTCGCGATGTCTCCCAACTCTTGCTCGCCGCTTCACACGTAACCACGTCGAGCCCCCGGACTCAGATGACCGGCGTGATGAGTGGTAGCTGCTCTTGCTCACATTCACATGAGAAGATGGCTCCAGACGGGGCCGCCAAGCTGGTGACGGAAGCGGACCGTCTCATCACATCCTCCGACCCACACCACCCAGCGAACCTGATCTGCGAGCTGTGCCGATTATTCTACGAGAACGGGTGGGTCACCGGGACAGGCGGTGGCATATCCATTCGAGAAGGTGATAGGATATATATTGCTCCCAGCGGCGTTCAGAAAGAGCGTCTGGTACCTGATAACATGTTTGTGATGGACCTGAAGAGTCAGGAGTATCTCAGAACTCCAAAGCAGTATAAGCCGTCCGCGTGCACGCCGCTGTTCCTCAATGCGTATAGTATGAGGAACGCTGGTGCCTGTATCCACACACACTCGCAGGCGGCGGTGATAGTGTCGCTACTGTATGATAAAGAGTTTGAGATTTCCTGTATTGAGCAGATCAAAGCCATTCCGCGAGTGACCGAGGCCGGGTATTTAATGTATTCCGACAGACTGGTGATTCCAATAATAGAGAATACTGAGAGGGAGGAGGATCTCACTGATGCTCTGCAGCAGGCCATTCGTGAGTATCCTACAACGACAGCTGTTCTTGTGAGACGCCACGGTATCTACGTGTGGGGGGAGACGGTTTGGAAGGCTAAGGTGTACAACGAGGCGATCGACTACCTCCTTGAGCTGGCTGTCAAAATGAAAGGGTTTGGTATTCCAACTGTGAAGGAGAAGTGAACGCACGAGACAATGTACAGCAGTGTACGCTAACCCCGTATGTAGTAATATTCACAATCTCATATCTATATTCATGAGCACCCCCTGCATCACTGGCCTCAGTTACCTGTTGCGATAGTACATGGAGAGCCGCGGTCCCAGCCATCGGTTACAATGGGTTTTTTGTTCCTTTCAACTGCACGCCATGGACGTCCTCCCAGCTTATGCTGCTTTCAACCTCCTCGTCGACAGAACCAACGCAAACAACAGAATCACCTCGTATTATGTAAAGACCTATTTCTATCGTGTCTGTGCTCTCCTCTGTATCGAATATCCTCTCCGTGGTTGATGTAAGAATCAGATTCGTAGACTGGTCAAACCCCTCCAATTTGCCCTGTTGGTCGTCAGTACGCAGTTCTAATGACATCTGCAGCAGCAATATAAGGCAAGCCACTCGTACTCACTATGAAAAGTCTTCCATCCGTTGTTATCACTTTCACCTTCTCTTAAAACGCAAATGTTAGTATATCTGGGGTCTCCCGCAGGACGCTGAGAACAGATTGACACGTACGCTCCAAAAAGGACTTCAAAGCTGACATCACCTACAGCTTCCCACAGCAGACGGGCAATGGAAAACCTGACTACCGTGTAACTCCCGTTCGGATCAGTTATGTTAGTTAGTTAGAAAATGAGAAAGCGCGCATAAATCGTAGCTCAGATGTCATCGGTCTTCGGGCTCGAAACCTAGCAAGACCTCTTCGAGATCACCAGCGAGAGAGGACGCACCATGCCGCCGACGGGACGACATCCAAAGCCTATATGGGATGTCCGTGTCTAGCCCCTTCTCTGTCTGTTGTTGTGTGGCACGAGACCTCCGTTTAGCGCCTAGGCGGCGCGACACTAGCGATGTAGTGCCTGGTGCGCGGGAGGTCGAAGAGGTAAACAAGCAGAGAAACACCGCGTCAACGGCAAATATGAGCCAAAGCCTCGGCGTGGACTATACGCTGGACGTAACAGATGTTAGTGACGGCGATAGAAGTAAACCGCCTTCGCCAGTGCCCGCTGAACAGCGAAGCCAGCGAGCACCTGTTGACGACGAGGACAGTGATGAGGCGGACAATAACAGCGGAGCGCGCTCTCGGGGGCACCTTTTACTATGGGCAGGAAGGCTGGAACTAGAAGCCATTGAAGCAAGAAAGAGCATGCGCTCGCTCGAAGAAACGTTCACGAGGACATGCGCCGAAGTGTCTAAAACCGCAGAGGGTCTGCGGGATGAGCTGAACAAGTGGAGCAATGTCAATGAAGAACTTAGGAAGCCTCTACGGCAGCGTTCTTGTACGTTTTACCAGCACTAGCTGAGATACATGCTAACTAGTTACAAGCGCAGGCAGACGCGTCTGCGCTGCAGAGGATGGTGAAGAAGGAGATCAACAGCCTCGGCAGAGACTTGAAAACGCAGATGTCTCAGCTCTCTCGAATGGGAGACAGCGCGTCTTATCTTTTGGGGAACATCCAGCCGATTCTTGCAGGCCTGGCTTCACGGGAAGCAGAAGGTGTGTCTAGCGTGAGTGCTGTTGAACGGCGACTGAACGTCATAGAAGCGAAGCTGGACTCGCTACTTGTGAAACTTCACGACACGAGAGACAAACCTGCAGGCAGAGGCGCTTTGCCGTTAACTCCTCTCTCGACTCGCGCTGGCGGGCAAAAGGAGGCGATGGTGGGCTCGCCCCAGTTCTTCACACGGTCGCATGTCGAAACAAGGCTACAAGCGCGGAAAAGAGAGCGGGCAGTGTCCAGCTCCTGCGATGACAGGCGAAAGACACGACGTATTTTACTCTCTACTGACCTCAGCCCTGATTGCGAGGACTGCTCAGTTGACTAATCTAGAATATCTCTGATCCTGTGATTTCTCTTGCGGAGTTGATCTCTATCTTCAAGGTCCTCCCCGGCTTATCCACCAGGGACCCTCTCCTCGCTAGATCCTCAAAATAAATGTAGTAAGCTGGCATGTATCTGTTCACGAACTTAACCACTCCCTCGTCGGACATCCCTTTGCCCGTCTTCATTAGCAGATCGTGTTCCTGGTCGATTCTCCACGAGTACACGTTCTGGATATTGTCTGTGGTTATGTATATGAAGTAGTCGAAAAAGTCCCATATCGCACTATACCCCTTCAGTTTCTCATTGACGAAACCCACACTGGAGAGCGAAATTACCTCCAACGCAGGCTTTTCTCTCTGTACCTGGCTCCATCTTGTCTTCAGCACCTGCTCCGTGACCGCTCTGTATCCGTTAAACCACCCTTCGACGATCACGATATCCGCCGGGCGATTGCCTATCACCAGCCAGTTATCCTCAGAGTACCTATCGCCTTTCCCGCCGTAGGCACTCTTGTCGTATCTCGGTATCTCCCACCGGGTAGTCTTCTCGGATAGCTTCTTGAGCGTATCCAATGCGAGCGGGAGATCGTGCGTCCCCGGTAGGCCGCGCCCCGAGACGAGCTGGTTACCGGGGTTCTTCTGTGCCAGCTGCTCTTGTTCACTTCTAAAGAGATAAAAGTCGTCCATCGACACGCACACCGTCAACAGATCGGGAAACAGGCCGTTTAATTGGCTCACCAGGTTGTCCGCGAGGTACGACTTGCCAGAGCCCTGCGGCCCACTCACCCCCACAAACAGCGGCGCCGACGCCCTGGTGAGGGTCTTGGCCACCGGCACGATCAGTTCGAGGGACCTGGAGATCGTCGTCATTTTCTGGCGAGCTTACGGAGAGAAAGAGGGACTCGTTTCCCCGTATTCTTTCGTTTTGAAAGGTCGTTTTGAAAAACGCGCACACTACCATCTACAGCGTCGGGACGGTAGGTCGGCGCGCGGCACATCTCTTATCTATATAGTCCTAGATGGCCTTCAGCTCCTTCAACTTCGACACAAGCGCGTCGACTGTGTCAACCATTACACCTGCACTGCGCGATTCAGGCTCCTCGAACTTGACAATCTCGAGTCTGTTCTCAATAGAAGCAGAGAGCGCATCTGGTTTTATGGTTTCCAGCGGCTTCTTCTTCGCCTTCATCATATTCGGCAGCGTCACGAATTTGGGCACGTTCAGACTCAGCTCAGTAGTGATTATCAGCGGCAGCTGAGCCTTGACAGTCTCAGACCCGCCGTCGATCTCCCTCGACACGGTCACCGTGTCGCCCTCGATGACAACCTTCGACGCGTTCGTAGCCTGTGGCCAGCCCAGCAGACCAGCGAGCATCTGCCCCGTCTGGTTCGAGTCGTCGTCGATGGCCTGTTTCCCCAGGATGATCAGGTTAGACTCCTGCCGTGTGGCCACCGCTTTCAAGATCTTTGCAACTTGCAGAGGCTCAACTTCAGCATCGCCCACGGCGACCAGCGTTGAACCATCTGCTCCCTTTGCGAGAGCGGTTCTCAGCACCTCTTGCGCCTTCGTGTCACCTATCGTAACGGCGTGGATGGACTTAACGGCGTCTTTATGTGCGGCCCTTATCTTCACAGCCTCCTCGATCTATAAAACGACTGTTAGACTGCATTCATACTCAAGCTTGAGTGTGCATAATACTCACGGCTATATCACAGAACGGGTTAATGCTAAACTTCAGTCCTTTCTTGTCGAGAGCTTGCAGGGTCTTACCAACTCTCGGCTTCAGGAGCGGGTCTATGACCCTCTTCACTGGGACCAGTATTCTAATTGACATCGTGCCCCTTTGTTTGCCACGCGGTGCGTCTTGCTGTGTCCGTCTGCTTGAGTCCCGCTACTCGTGGTCCTGCCTCGCACACTCGCTCTCGTCGGTGAGTCCGACGGTGATCTTCGCTACGGGGGAAACGGGTTGGGTGTTACACGTATATCTCACAGTCCTCCAGGAACAACCACCCGCGTCTGCGGGTCTACTTCGAAACCTATGTTTAATAAATAACAGCCCCCCCTCAATTAGCATCTCCCTTCAGCTCAGCGGCGCCGCGGTGACATTCAGTCCTTCTATTTCCTCCAGAGGGGGCAAGGTCAGTCCCCACGCTTCCTCTCCGTCTCTCACCTCGTAGTATTTTCTCAGATCAATGCCGTGCGACTGGTGGCTGACAACGTTAAACCAAGGAAACAGGCCCAGCAGCACAGACGAGTTTTTGGAGTTTCTAGCAGCCATGTCCTGCTGGTATGCAGTGAGAGTAGATTTCCCGTAAGGATTTTTCCTCTCGGACAGCAGTTTCTTTATCTCATACCTGTCCTTCTTAACCTCCTTTGTGTTTTCCGACCACCCGCGAAATCTGTTGGCAGAGTTGGTGTAAGCAAATAGAAACCCGCCAATCAGCCCCAGTCCAGTGGACACTCTAATCAGCGAGCCAGACGGGTACCTAAATGTCTTCCCAGAAGCGGGCTCCAGGAGCTCAAACGCCATCAGGGCTCCGGGGCCTGAAGCCGCAAACAACCCCCACGTCAGCAGGTCAGACGCCCTCATGTACCTGACAACACGCGAGAAGGACGGGTCGTCGTCAATAAGCTGGACATATGTTAGCACCGCGCAGCGTACTCCGAAAATGAGGCGGCCACTGCGAGCCAACGCCTCACAAAACATACCTCATACTCCACCATTTTGTCTATATTATCAAGGGATCGATCGGTTCTGTGTCACGCACCGGAGAAAATGCAATGCCCTCTGTCTCCGCTCCATAACCAATCAGTTGAGCCTGATTTTCACCAGCTTGAGGCGTTACGAGCGATGGGTGCAGTGAAATGTGAATTATCGGTTGGTGCACCTCTTTTTGACCAAGTGAGGCAGAGCGGTCGAGCTCCTCTGTCTGGTAGAAAGCTGTGTCGGGCTTTCGGAGTATTTTTGTAGTTAAAGAGGTCAAGATGGGAGAGGATGGCCATGCTGGGCTAATTTGTAGCGGTGTCGGTTGTAGGAGTTTTGCGTATTTATTTCGGGCGAGGGTGGTACGAGTGAATAGCATTTATTATTTTAAGGAACAAAACCAATAAAGGTTCCTTATCATATTGCGAGCACCTCTCAAGACTCTCCATATCGTAGAGTGCTGTCCGCTAAAACAGCCAAGGCTGTGGAATCACAAAACGAAAACTGCCGCGACTGAGCCGTACCACATCTGGGGTGTAGTAACTTTCCTATTCAGGCAATTACTCAGCGGGCTCACGCTCCGCTGCGCACCGATGGCATTTATCAGACAGGGCCGTACCCCCTGCAGAGAGCAAAGTCACGATTCGCGGCAGTGCGGCAGCTATGCCTTCCAGAACAGTCTCTCCTGCTGCGTGACTGGCTGCGCGCCGGTGACTAAGACCCTTTCTTAGTCACCAGTCGGAAAGAGGTGGCACGTGACCTCTCGAACCTCGACTGCGGGCGCTTACAAATTCGCCATCGCCGGCGAAACGTATTTAAGGGGACGCTGAGAATATAATTCCCAGAGTATCATATTAAATACAAACTACAATACAATGGTTACTGTTATCAAGTCTAGCGAAGAGTTCAAGACGGTCACGAGTGCCGACAACCTTGTTGTCGTTGACTTTTTCGCCACATGGTGCGGTCCTTGTAAGATGATTGCGCCTCTGCTAGAGAAGTTCTCGCAGGAGTACTCTACCGCGTCTTTCTACAAAGTTGATGTGGATGAGCTGTCTGATGTCGCTGCTTCTAACAGCATCTCGTCTATGCCCACGATTCTGTTTTTCAAGAAGGGTGAGGTTGTCGGGAAGGTTATCGGAGCCAACCCCTCTGCTATCAAGCAAACTATCGCAAAGCTGGTTTGAGCTAAGGAGAGAGATTGATCAGACAGATAGATGGTTGTATCTTAGTACTATTACATAAAATGAAAGGAGAATTATAGCAAATTGCATATGGTTATACACCTGTAGTGAAGCGTGGCTCACGGTTCTTGTATTTGGGTAACGCGTTCGTGCTGGGATCTGCCGAAGGCAGGGGGCCGCAAAGTTGCGCTACATAGCAGTGAGGTACGAGAGTCCTGATCTGAGAAAGTATGACTGCTGTTCGTGGCGGCCATCTGTGGGGAAACCTGGTTGTGTCGTTTCTAGGTGACGCACCATACAATATGTCCGTTGATCTCATCGACCAGGCAAACTTTCACACCCGCTCCTTCCGGCTCAGCTATAATGAGAACCTGTATCCGTCCGAAGACACAGACCAGGGGGCCCTCCCGTTCTTGATCGCGCGAGCCAAGGGAGAATAGTAGACTGCCGAGGAGAAGGCAGAATATGCCAACCCTGACAGCTCACACAACACATTTCGTGCATAAGCGACAAAAAGTCCACCACCCCGGGAAGAGCCTTCTCGCCGCACCTGTTGTCTCCCTCTTATTCTCCAACGTAGACAGTAAATACAACAGCGTTGATGTTGTGGATCCTCAAACAGGGTAACACTGACTTCGAATTAGCTTTCAATTTACGCTGAGGTGTGGAGAGAGGGAGCCCTTAGACAGATGTATGCGCCAAAGACCAGGAAGAGGAAGCCGCCGGCGGTGATAGCGCCGGAGTTTCACGAGATTGCCGCCACGGTCAACGAGAAATACATCCGTCCGACGTTCGAGAGCGACAACCAGTTTGAGATCTTAACGAGCATACGCTACGACCCGCGACTCACGGGGACACACACGCGCGACCGCTTCTTCCTGCTCAAGCAGCACCTGACGAGGCTGCAGAACTCGCTGGTGTACTTTGGATGGGGGTTCGAAATATCCGAGGAGACGCTGCTGGCAAAGCTGTGCGAGGCAGTTTCCCCGCTGGACCCGTCAAAGCCCTACAAGTGCAGGGTCACCGTCAGCAGACTGGGCGATGTTGCGATTGGCGTGCTCGAGACAGTGCAGAAGGAGGATCTACTTGCCGGGCTGAAGGACGGGAGCGAGCCCGTGTGGGAGGTGTACCTCGACGATGAGCCGGTTATGGTGTCGCCGTTCACGCACTTCAAGACTACGAAGCGGGAGCACTACATGGCCGCGCGCAACAGAAAGCTGGACTTTTCTGATGGGAACACGTGCAAAGAGGTTATGCTGTACAACGGCGGGGGGCACGTCACGGAGGGTTCGATAACAAACATCGCGTTCAGGCGCGAGCTGACGAACCCAGACACAAACGCCTCTGCGACAGTATGGGTGACGCCGCCGCTGTCGAGCGGGGCGATGTGTGGCGTCTTGAGGAGTACGCTGCTCGAGAAGGAGCTGATATTTGAAAATCACATTCCGGTCAAAGACGTGCGTAACGGAGAAGAGGTGTTACTGTTCAACGCCATACAGGGCGTAGTGAGAGGTAGAGTGATAAGGTGAAAATGTACGCGGTTTCTATACACCTAGTTCTTCTAGTTCCACATCGTTGTAGCCGAGTATGTAGAACACGTCCCTCAGAGACGACGAGTTCAGGCTCGAGGAAGCCGCATCCTGTACTTTTGCCTTTGCGTTCCATGCGATGCCCCAGCCGGCGATGCCCATCATCTTCAGGTCGTTTGCGCCGTCGCCGACCGCCACCACGTCTATCAGATCGATGTTATTCTCGCTCGCTATCTTCTCGAGCAGCTCAGCCTTGCGGTCGCCACCCACTACGTCGCCAACGGTCTTCCCACTCAGCACCTCTGTGCCATTGACCACCTCTGTCTCCAACGTATTGGCGTAGGCATAGTCTAGTCCGAGCTCGGTCTTGACGTACTCAGCGAGGGGTAGGAACCCGCCGCTCAGCACCGCCAACTTGCATCCACGCTTCTTCAGCCCCTTGGTCAGTTCTCTCGCACCGTCCGTGAAGGTGATTTTCTGCTTCAGCTCGTCCCACAGCCGCGCGCTCTCTATCCCCTTGAGCAGCGCCACTCGCTGCGCCAGCGACTCTTTGAAGTCAATCTCGCCATTCATCGCAGCAGTCGTGATGGCCGCCACTTTTTTCTCCACGTCTGCGTAGGCGGCTATCATTTCGATCACTTCCTGCTGGATCAGCGTAGAGTCCATGTCGAAGACGAAGAGCTTCCTCTGCTTGCGTCCGTTGGTTTTTTGGAAGATCACATCCACACCACTGATCTTGTTCTCGGGCAGCTTCAGTTTCTGCACAATGGTCTCGAATGAGTGCGCCTCCTCGCGGGCCAGTTCCGCCGGCGTGCCTGAGGTTTTATGGAGCGTGAGGTCCACATTCAAGTCCACGACGCGGCCAGGACTGAGCACGTCGACGGCGTAGATCTCACAGTGGCCTATGGTCTCCGTGAGCTTCACCGCCTCCTGCAGGGCGCTCCCAACTGCCGGTCCATGCGGTATTATAGTGAATGAGTGCGACATTGCTGGTAAGTGACAAAAAAATGAGATACCCCGACGTCCGCTGCTTTATGTAGTTTTTCGAGATTCGCGCTAAGGGAGCTAAGAAGCACACACTGAACAAAAGCGGAGAAGCGTCATAACTGACATGATATGACTACATGGACGAAAGGACCTCTATGTGGAATAGAGAACTGCCGCTCAAGGCTCTACAGAGTTGTTGATGGCAGGACAATATGCCAGTACGGACATGTGAGGGAAGGTGAGTGGGAGATCAACGACGATGACGACGAGCAGTTTGTGCCCACGCGGAGACTCGCGATCCCCACGGCGAGGGACAGCGCGAGCCAGCCGGCGTCTAACCAGCAGCAGCGGCTCCACGGAGACAGCGGGCGCCTAGTGTTTTTCCAGTGCTACCAGTACATCCTGCACGAGCAGGTGGTGTGGCTCTCTGAGAAGAATGGTCTCGACGTTACGTACGAGGCAGCGGTAAAGCTGCTGTGGGTGCGGTACCTCGCTGTGCACCATAACGGTGAGAAACAGGCCATGCCGCTATTGCACTCTCTCGTGCTGTGCTACATGGCGTTGGTCCAGACCAAGGCGAGCGTGTATGTGGCCGACATGCTGAGCTGGTGCACTGTGAACGCCATACCATACCTGCTGGCGTCGAAGACAATCCCCCCGAAGCTCGCGGAGCTGCTTCCTGCCCACTACTTCCACATTTTTGAACCGCTTCGCCCGCCGCTGGCGGGCCGCTTCTACATGGAGACGACGCTGCTGTGCGAGTCTTTGGGGGTTACAGACCTCACGATCAACCACGTTCCACTGCTATTCCGCACGGTGAGAGAGTGGAATCTGCCACTCGAGATATTTCACATGGTGGAGAGAATCATAGATAAGAGTGAGACATCGCTAACGGTACCGCACAAAAGAGCAGCCACAGGCAGACTTCTTGCGACTTTCCCAGAACTGGAAATCTATGCGCTTATCGCTATCAGCACGCAGTTACACTTCCACGTGAACGCAGACTCCCTACCTGCGTGGCTGAGCAAGGGTGGCGCGGCGCTCGACAGCGACGAGTCGCTTGCGACTTTCATATCCGAGCAGACAGGGCACGAGAGTCTGCTGACGTGGGACGACAGAGACACCGCGCAGTATCTCCAGTGGAGCAGGGAGAGTTTTGTGAAATCGGAAGAAACGCACGATATTGCCAAGAAGCGGCTCTTTAGGATCTTCGCAGCTGATCCAGCCAAGAGTAGCGGAGAGAATGCTCAGCGAGATAAGGAAGAGGCTGTGGGTGGAACGACTCAAGGAGTGGGGACCGAGTCGCTCGCAGACATTCTGGAAGAGCGCGTCTGTCGGCGTGCAGGTGTCACCGAGGAGCAGTACAAATGGATGTTCCGGTGGGCGGAGAAGACAGTCACAGCGATCCATCGGAACGACGAACAGTAACTCCTTCCCCACACACCGGAGCGGGAAAAAAACCCAACACAGAGCGAGAAAGACCCAGAGAGAGACAGAGACACGGCAATCTCAGACTTGCCAAGAAACGCAAACGAAAGGCACCACCGACGGTGGAGGAAGGGCATCTCCTATAAATAATGAGTTTCACACGGCCTTTTGTTTAGCCTCAGCCGCAGCAACACAGGAATGCCGCGCGTGCTCGTTGTCACACACTGGGAAAAGCAGAGCACCGTTTTCTATGTGTCTGGTGTTCTCCGCACGGGTGGACTGTTATAAAAGCATGTTTATTCCCAGGTCACAGATTCCATTGTTGCCGCTTGGATAGCAGAAATGTTTCGTTCTCACGACTCGGGCGACGCAGATGTCAGCAAAGAGCAGTATGAGTACGTGCAAAAGACCGACTCTGACCTCGCCAGTCACAGGCTAGAGTACGATAGGGAGGTGCAGGAGGACACTCCGGTGGCGCTGAGCGAGGGACACAGACTGAAGCGGGACCTCAAGAGCAGACACATCACCATGATAGCGATTGGCGGTGCGCTCGGCACCGGTCTGCTCATTGGCACGGCATCCTCTCTCGGCACCGGTGGGCCCGCGTCGATGTTCATGGCGTACACGATCGTCGGACTTGTCGTGTACACTGTGATGTGTGGGCTTGGAGAGATGGCCACCTGGATACCGCTGCCAGATGGGTTCCCCGGCTACGCGTCGCGCTTCTGCGACCCAGCTCTCGGGTTTGCCGTTGGCTACTCGTACCTGTTCAAGTACCTTATTGTCACGCCGAACCAGCTTGTTGCTGGCAGTCTGGTCATGCAGTACTGGGTTTCAGCAGAACGCGTGAACCCAGGGGTGTGGATCACGATATTCCTCGTGGTGATAACCTGCATCAACGTATTTGGCGTCAAGTTTTTCGGCGAGTTCGAGTTCTGGCTCTCATCTTTCAAAGTGGTGACAGTCGTTGGACTGATTATTCTGCTCTTAGTCATAATGCTGGGCGGCGGCCCAAACCACGACAGACTGGGTTTCAGGTACTGGAATGACCCTGGCTCATTCAAAAGCTACCCGGGGATTGATAACGACAACACCGCGCGCTTTGTGTCGTTCTGGGCGGTGTTTGTGTACGCTGTCTTTGCATACCTCGGAACAGAACTTGTGGGAGTGGTTGTGGGAGAGTCGCAGAACCCGCGGAGAAACATCCCCAAGGCTATCAAGCTCACTTTCTACCGTATTGTGATCTTCTACTGTGTGTCTGTGCTGCTACTTGGGTGCTGTGTTGCATACAACGACCCGTTACTGCTGCAGGCGCGCAAGAGTTCCACGTCGTCGGCGGCGTCGCCGTTCGTTGTGGCGATCAAGAACGCAGGCATTCCCATTCTCCCCAGCATTCTGAACGCGTGCATCCTGTTGTTCATCTTCTCCGCGTCAAACTCGGACCTCTACATCGCGACAAGGACTCTCTACGGGCTGTCAGTCAATGGGAAGGCGCCGAAGATCTTTTCCAGAACGTCAAAGAGCGGAATCCCCATTTATGCGCTGGCGTTTTCTTTCTGTTTCTGCTGTCTGGCGTACATGGCGTGCTCGTCAGGCTCGAAGGACGTGTTCAACTACTTTGTCAACGTGGTGTCCATTTTCGGCCTGCTAACGTGGATATCGATACTCGTATCGCACATATTCTTCATGCGTGCTCTGAAGGCGCAGGGAATTAGCAGAGATAGCCTGGTGTACCGTGCTCCCTTCCAGCCATATGCATCGTACGCAGCGCTGGCGATGTGTTGTCTGATCTCGCTGATCAAGAACTTTACAGTGTTTATCAACGGATTCGACTACAAGAATTTTATAACGGGATACATTGGTATCCCTGTCTTCCTGATAATGCTTTTTGGTTACAAGATCATCATGAAGTCGAAAACCGTAGCTCCCGAGGATGCTGACCTGTACACGTTCAAAGATGTTATTGACGCCGAAGAGGAGGAGTTTGTGAGGCTCCAGGCGGAAAAGAGAAAGGAGAGAGAGGGTGTTAGGGACGCGACTTGGTTTTATGAGAAGTTCGTAGGGTGGCTATTCTAAGCTGATTTTTTGTGCTATAAGATAATGGTGATATTTGTTTTAAATATCTATTATATCCAGTAGATTGTTCATCCGTGCCACAACTTCGGACAGACTTTTCAACGGCTCCACGTTATTGTCTATTGAGTTGACGTGTTTCTCAATGGTGTCGACCACGCGTTCCAGCCGCTCGTCGCCGTTGACATTATACTCCGTCGCGCTAGGTGCCTGAAATATGTGCTCTCCAGACGCAACTTCCATAGACAAGCCTGGCACGTCTTTCTCCATATCCGCAATACTAGCATTTATGTTGCGGCTCAGCGTGGCAAGGTAGCGCTCCTCTGACTTGAGCAACCGCTGCTTGCGGACCAGTTCTTGCTCCAGGCCACCAACCTGCTCCATGCTGATGTTCAGATTCGACTCCAGCTGGTTCTTCACCTGCATCAAATGTCCAATCTCAAACCTGCTGTCCTTGACGGCGCCATGGAGTGGCAGCTTCACTGTGCGTAGCTTCCTGATCAGCTCGTCCACACGGTCGTTCAGTAAGGCCCTCCCCTGCCGCCTCGACCGCTCCGACCCCAGGAACGCTGTGGCCGGCTCTACGTACACCTTGAGCACTTCTAGCAGCGTTGATATGTCTTCTGGCGGCAGCGACTCCCACTGGCGCTGCGCCAGCCTCCGAGGAACGCGTTTTGTTATTGTTTCGAGCTCCACGGTAGAGGGATCGATATCGTCCTCGCCACCAGGAACAGCAGCACCGGGCTCCTCAATAACCTCCGCCGGGAACACGGACCGCACAACGGCAGCTCCACGCTGCCGACCGCCAGCCCGTTTCCCAGAACGTCTCTTCGGCGACTTTCTGGCCATTGTTGTGTTTGCGTTCCTCGTAAGCGCGAACGTGTAAAGAGCAAATGCCCTCAGGCACAGAGCGTTGTAACTTCTCCGGAGCGCGAGCAGGGACCGATTACAGGCGGGAACCACCAGCACAGCGGCACGATGAAGGAGTCGCTGGCCAAGGTAGGCGAGCTGCTCAAGTCGGGGGATGACCTCGGCAAGATAGCCAATATCAAGAAAGACCTGCTGAAGGAGAAGAACAGCATTGACTCGCAGTTGAAGCTGGAGTCTCAGCAGCAGCTGGATCGAACGATGAACGGGCTGAAAACTCTACAGATAAACAATAAATCGTACAGGGAGCTGAGAGATAACATGATAAAAATACAGAAGCTCAAGGACGACTCGTTCCACTCAATTGACAGGTACGCCCTGATAACGAAAACGGCAGATGTGTACGAGACGTTCAACCAGGTTGACAGTATATACAACGGGTTCATACAGTTCAACGACACACTGAACGACGTAAACCAGCTGTTGGACCGAGAGCTCTCGCACGCTGTGGAGGTTGACTCTCCCGTGAGCGGCCTGCTCGAGATTCACTACAGTCTGAACAAGCTGAGAGACTTCCAGGACAAGCTGACTCTCCTCGCAGCAAGCTCCCGCGACGACACGCGGAGCACGGTGAAGCGTGTCTTCAGTCCTCTGGGGTCCGCCGTAGACAAGTTTAACACGCTCCTGAGAGAGATATCGACAGGCGTGATCGAAAGTCTGCGGGAGGAGAACTTCTCGCTTGTTATACGGCTTACACGGATCCTGGACTGGGAGGAGCGTGAGGACCTGAAGATCCAGACAGTGAACGAGCTGGTGGCTGAGGTGGAAGCGCAGAAAAAAGAAGAGTCGACGCAGTACTACAGCAGCTTCAGCGCACCGCCTACACACAAGCCGGAATCAACTCAGAGCGAGAACGTCGGACTGCTCAAAAAACACATAGAGAGAACGCAGCCGAGACACTACAAGGAGTTTGCGTTTGATGCAATAAAGGAGTCTATCGTAGACACGTTCAGCAACTGCAAGAGGGCATTTTCTGAGGATAACCGGTTTGAGATCCTGAATAACCTCGACTGGGTGTTCAGCGACCTCGCGGTTGTGCGAGACGCGCACGCGAGATGCTTCCCGGGCAGATGGGATATGTTTCAGCGGTTCTACGGGTGGTATTATGAAAGCCTGAACGAGATAGTCGTATCGCTGGTTGAGTTAGAGCCGGAGACGGAGGTTATCCTACAGATCATAGCGTTCGACAAGCGGTACCAGCAGATCATGAAGGAGGAGTTTGGATTCAGCAAATCCCAGATCAAATCGGCGATAGGCGATGACAATAAGGAGAAACTGCTGGGCGACTACCTCAATCTGATAATCTCCAAGATGGACGAGTGGTTCAAGAACTTGCAGAGCACAGAGCAGGACATATTCCTGAAGAGGGAGATCCCACCGGACGTTGATCCCGATAATCTGCTAGGGCTGCAAGGGTCTGTGATAGTGTTCCAGATGTTTCAGCAGCAGTCGAACGTGGCGGCAGACTCGGGGCAGGCAAAGATCCTGGAGGGGGTAGTTGTGCATTTCTGCCAGCTGCTGCTGAAGAGACAGGGTGACTGGATGAAGCTGATGCGGTCCGAACTTGGGAAGCTGATAGATTTCACTAACTATGAGGAAAACAAGAAGAAGAACAAGGGTCTAGAAGCCATAGCTATACCGGGCGGGCTGCTGGAGTACACAATTGCGCTCGGAAACGACCAGATCAAAGGCGCCGAATATACAGAGTCCATTTCGGATCGCGTGCTACCTCTTGTGGCGAGCAAATACAGGGCGGCGATGTCCGAGGCTCTTGACGGGGTGATTGACGGGTTTGTCGTTGTGGCGCGGCAGTGTGTGAGCTCCCTGCAGGATATAATGTTCAACGACGTGTCGACCATCTTTGAGATCATCTTCTCAAAGAACTGGTACTCGAACGGGTCCAACTACATCCAGCAGATAGCGGACACGTTTGACGAGTACCTGCACGACATCAGGCCGCAGCTGAACGAGTTTCTCGTAGAGATATTCCTAGACACTCTGCTGACAAGAGTGGTCCTCAGCTATCTGGCATGCCTGGGCTATGGCCGTGAGTTCAACCAGAAGAAGATATTTGACTGCATAAAGCGCGACATTGAGATTTTCTACAAGTTCTTTGTGAAGTACATCACCGAGGAGGAAAAAGTCCAGGAGAAATTTGAGATCTTTGAGATCCTGCTGGAGCTCATAGAAACAGAGAGCGATCACGACATAGTGTCAAACTGGAAAGAGGAGTACCTGCTCAAGTTCAACGACCTACCGGTGGACTTTCTGAGAGGCGTCATGATGTGTCGCAAGGACTCGAGCAGCTCTCGCCTGAAACTGCTCACTGGAGAGATCACCAACATCACCGAGAACTTCAAAAGAGAAAACGTGAACAATATCCAGGACAGTTTCATGAAGGATTTTACCCTAGCGAGCCAGTGACGATGATGATGATATATATATATATATATATATATATATACTTAGCCCGACTTTGGCACCGGCCAGAAGGGTCTATTTTTTGTAATCCAGGGGTGCGCCTGAACGTCCGACAAAGGGAATCTCTTTTCTGGAGAGTACTGCAGGAGCTTTCGTATCAGGTCTGCGGCCTCTGGTGAGACAGACGCCGGGATCTTCAGATCCACCTTGGCTATCCGCCTGTATGTCGCGTTCTTGTAGTCCTCCTCAAAGGGCGGCCTGCCCACTAGGAACTCATACATCAGCACTCCCAGCGCCCACACGTCCACCTTCTCTGTGTGCTCCTTCGCCTCCACCATTTCCGGCGGCAGGTAGTCGAGCGTGCCGCACATCGTTGTGCGTCTGTTTGAGGGCGCGTGCACGCTCCACCCAAAGTCGGAGATCTTGATGATGTTGTCAAAGCTCAGCAGGATATTTTCCGGCTTGATGTCTCTGTGAATTATGTGTTTCTTGTGCAGGTACTCGAGCGCCTGCGCCATCTGGCTTATGTAGTGCGACCCCGTCACGTCGCTGAACCTCCCTTTCTCCTTCAGCAGCTTGTACAGCTCTCCGTACACCGCAAACTCCAGTATCAGGTACACCCTCGTCGCGTCGTGGAAGTGGCCGTACAGCCGGAGACAGTTGTTGTGCCTCAGGTTCGACTGGATCTCCACCTCGCGCCTGAACTGCTTCTCCACCTTTAGCTCGCTGAGCTCGCGCTTCTCCATAACCTTCAGCGCGCACACAAACCCTGTAACCTTGTCCCTGACACAGTACACCTTCCCGAACTTTCCCTTGCCCAACTTACGCCCGATCTCAAAGTCCGCCAGCGAGTACTGCCGACCGCCAGCCGCACCACCACCACCGACCCCAACTCCCGCGCTTTCTGTGGCTCGCCTCGCAGGAATCCCCGTCCTATTCATGGACGACCGCCGCTTCTCACCACCGGGAAGCGCCGCAGCTCCCTGCCCGTTCAAGTGCAGCTTCGCCAGCGGGTACCGCTGTGCCCCGACCGACGGTCTCGAGATCACCATCTGTCCGTTAGTACTCGCTCGCTCGAGACCGCTAACCAGCGGGAGCCCACTCACTTTTTTCACCTGGACGTGGTCGTTCTCGCCGACGCGCACCCTGGAAGTCCTCCCGCCTGACATCGCTCGCACGGCTCTCAGACTCTGAGACTCTCAGACTCTCAGACTCTCCTGCTCTGTCCCGCGCGCGCCTGTTCGCGCTGTTGTAGGCACTGCCGCAAAGGGGAAAGAGTAAATAGGTAGTGGTTGAACCGAATTAAATGATTATTGATATGTACACGAACTAAATAGTGCGTCGCTCATCCGAACCGGCGCCCGCTGCGGATAACGCGCGAGAGGCCTCTCGTCTTGGAGCTGTCGCCGCGGTCGATGATCATGAAGACGCGTCCGGCCTGGTTCATCCTGCCTGTTCTGCCGGCGCGGTGCACGAGGTCGACGGACGACGTCGGCACGTCGTAGAGTATAACGTTTCTCACGCCCGAGAAGTTGAGCCCTCGCGCGAGGATGTCCGTGCAGACAATCACCTTCAAGGTTGGCCGCTCGCCGGGCTCGAGCCGCCGCGGCGGCGACACAAACGCCTTTATTTTCTCTGCCCTGTCCTGGATCTGCTCCTCTTTGTCCATGCACGTGACGTCGTGGTTGTACTTGTTCGCCAGCACATCGGCGAGGTAGGCGCACGTTGACCGCTTGTTGGTGAACACGATCACTCTCTTCTCGTACCCTGTCTCTGTGCCGTCGCAGTGGATTGCGTAAAGTGCCTGAGCGAGCGCTTTTATCTTTGACCCCTTGAACGGCGGCAGGCTCGCGTCGATCATGGTGAAAGCCACCGCTTTCGGGAGCCTGTGGAGGGACGGCGTGGTGACCGCGAGCGCCGACGGGAAGTACCTCTGCACAGACTTGTTGAACGCGTTCGACAGCGTCGCCGACACAAACACCAGGTCTCGGAGCGCGCGCATAGCCTGGATGTCTCTGTACGTGTCGTCTATGAAGGAGTCGTCCATCAGCGTGTCAGCCTCGTCCACGACACAGAGCTTGCACCCGCCCAGCAGCCTCGCGAGGTCGATGCCGTCGGCGCCGTGTCTGAAGCGCGACAGAGACGATGGGATCGTCACCAGAACATCGATGCGCTCTCTCATTTTCTCAAGCAGCTCGTCGTTCTTCACGAGCTTGTTGTACTTGAACGGTCGGATGTTCAGGTCCGCTTTGACGTGCTCCAGCACTTCATACACCTGGTTAACCAGCTCGTGCGTCGGCACAAAGATTACCGAGCGGACAACTCCGCTGTCGCTGCGGGCCCCGTACTCAGGCGTCAGCTCCTCCTCCTTCAGCTTGTGCAGTAGCGGTCCAAGGTACGCCCACGTCTTGCCCGAACCCGTCTCCGCCGCTATAGTGAAGACATTCAGCCCGCTCGGCGACGACCTGTAGGTCTGTAAGGCCTTGGTGGCCGCGATCTGTATGGGCGTCGGCCGTATTATCAGCCCGTTCATCTCCTGCTCCGTCTTCACCTTCTTGGTCGAACTGACATTGTTCTGGTTCAGCAGCACAGTGGCGCTCTTCAGCTCTTTAATAAGAGCCTCCCGCACTTCCGGCAGCAGCTTCAGGGCCCTGAAGTCGTCGATCTTCGAGATCAGCGAGTGCAGCGACCCTATTCTCTTGTCGCTGGGAAAAAGCAGCCTGCTCTGACCGCCATACACAAACGGAGCCACCACAGGCTTCTCCAGGGTCTTTCCAGTCTCTGTCTCTGAGTGTTTTCTATGTCTCGGCCTCAGAGCCGGCGCAGCTGCAGGCGCCGCTGGCCGCGCTGGCCGTGCTGGCCTTGCCGGCCTCGGAGGCCACGCAGGGCTCGCACCACTGCCGTGCCCTCTCGCGGGCCTTGCGCCACTTGGTGCACTCCGCTTAGCACCGCTAGGCCCTTCACCTCTTCGCTGACCCCCGCGAGATCCTCCTCCAGTCTTGGAGAAACCCTTCGGAGACCTTGAATCCCGCGGCGGTCCCCTCGTAGATTTTCCTGCCGGCTTGAAATAGCACCGCCTCGCGCACCCCACGATAGACGGAAGACCCATCAGGCCCCACACGGGAGCCCGCAGCCCGCTAGTATTCACGACGGCTAGCATCGTTTGCGTGTCGCGTCGCTCTGCAGCGGGGCCCGCAGTGAAAAGTTAGATGGATCGTGTGTTATGAGCGCTGGCGGCCATCGACCTTTTTCCACCGGCGACATCATCGCTGGGGCCCCTCTCTGTCTCTCTGGTGCAAGCGCTCTAATCTAGGTGCAGATAAAAAGCGAAATGGCGTCTGTGGCTAAGCTTTTCTCGCAGCTGAAGGTTTTCTCTGAGTCGGACGCGCACAAAGAGGTGTATGAGACCGGTCTGAAGATTCTGAAAGCGAACCCAGGCGAGCTGGCCGCGCTGAAGCAGTGCCTGCTGGCACTGATAAACCTCGACCAGTACGCAAAGGCGTCGGACCTGCTGACGACGTACGATTCAGCGGTTTCGCAGGACGGAAAAAGCGCTCTGGTGGTTGAAAGGGCATACATATACTACAAGTTGAACGACAGCGAGAAGCTCGCAGAGCTCACAGAGAGAGCGGGAGCCGGAGCTGAGGTGAGGGGGCTCCAGCACGTGAAAGCACAGCACTTGTACAAGAACGATAACTACTCTGGCGCGCTCGAGATATACAAGCGGCTGCTTGCCAGCGCAGAGGACGCGGAGAGAAGCGACCTGAACGTTAACGAGCGGGCCGCGATAGCGCAGGCGCACCTAGACCACAGCTCTGTGCCGCCTCCCACGTTTCCCAACGGCGAGGACTCGTACGATGAGATATTCAACAACGCTGTGATTGAGCTCAACAGGAAAAACACCGGTGGTGCGATTGACCTTCTCTTGCGCGCAAAGTCGCAGTGTGAAATTGCGGTTGAAGGGCTGTCTAAGGAGGAGCAAACCGCAGAGCTGGCTCCCATTATTGTACAGCTCGCGCTGGCTATGCAGCTCTCTGGAAATGCGAGTGCCGCGGAGGAGATAGTCACGGAAGTCGGACTGCACAGTATAACCGACGGTGTCACCGGGCTCGTAGCTACTAACAACCTGCTCTCTATTAAGTCGCAGCGCGGAGAGCTGAGGAGCGCCAATCCGAACTTGATTTTTAGAGAGCTCGGGCTGCCGAACTCGCTTGACATCGTGAAGGAGAAGCTGACGACACCGCAGTGGCGGTCACTGTCGCGGAACTCGCTGCTGCTCTCCTACTTGTCGGGAAAGGTGCCGACGAAGTCTACGAGAGAGTTTTCCAGGAGGTTCCCGAACTCATTGCTCGCTAGCGCGCTTCTGTCGGCGCAGGCCGCCGAGCTGTCGCTGGATGACGAGGGGGATGTCCCAAACTCGAGAAAGCTCTTCAGATACAGCCTGAAACACCCCGGTGACCTTGGGCTGGCCCTGCTGGCGTCGCACTTGAATGCCAAAGAAAAGAACTACGACAACGTGGCTTTGATATTGGAGAACGTGATAAACGACAGCGCAGAGAACCTGTTGGTCCCGTCGGTGGTGCTGCTTCTGCTCGCCACATACGATGTGCTCGACAGGAAGGGCACAAAAGCGCTCCTACTCTCGCAGGTGTCCGACAAAGTTTTTGCTGCCGATATAGCTGGCGACGAGACGTACAAGTTTTTCAAGTTCGTGGCGTTCCAGCTACTTCCCTTCGACCCCGAGAAGGCGAAGCTGCTATTCAACAAGCTGTTCAGCCACCAGCAGGAAGATGAGCTCGTTGCCATTGTCTGCGGGAAGAAGAGCGCGAGCTCTCTCGCGCCCGTCTCAACGCTCATCGAGAGCGCGGATGTTGACGCGCTAATTGCGGCTGGCGTACAGCCGCTGATCTCGAGCAAGCGCACCGTTGGCGCTCTGGCAACATCAGGTCGCATTTCCAAGAAGCGCCGCGTCAGAAAGACACCGAAGCACGTTGCTCAGGACCCAAAGAAATCGCAGGATGCTGAGAGATGGCTGCCACTGAAGGACCGCAGCTACTACAGACCGAAGAAGGGCAAGAAAAACTTGAAGGATACACAGGGCGGCTCCGCGGACCACACCACCGAGGAGGCTCTGCTCGTGAGCTCTGCTCCTACGGCGAGACCGACCGCTCCCAAGCCCGGAAAGAAGAGCAAGAAGAAGGCTGGCCGCCGGTAGATACATATTCGTTCCGTAAAAATGCCGATATATCTTTAATATACAGAGTAGAATTCCAGTCTGATTGCTCACGTGAACAGAGTGTCCTCGTCTCTCAGATACTCCCCGATGTCTGCCTGTCTGAAAGCCACGATCGCCGTGGGCTGTAGGCCTCTCGCCTCGCTCGTCGACTTAGCACTCACACCAAAGCCCAAGGGCACGTCCTGCATCGAGAACACTATCACTCCAGCGTGCTCGGGAATCTCCTCGCTCATCTTCCCGACGTGCGCCTTGAGTACGTGGTTCCCGTAGAGGAACGGCATCTCGCCGTTGGGCTTGATCCATATCTTGAACTTTGCGTACTGCGCCAGATACTCCAGCGACGTTATGTGCAGCCTGAACTTGCCCGTCTTTGTAAACTTCCCAAAACATATCCCGAGCGACATCAAGTTCTGTCTCGCCACAGACGTGGCATACTTGGCGATCTTCTCGCTCACGTAGTAGACCCGGTCCTTCTGCAGCCTGAAGACGTGCGGCTCCTCCTTGTTGTCCACCAAGAGAGTGATATTCCGCCCAATGTAGTTCGCCAACTTCTCGAAGACTACCTTCGTCTCCTCCTCTGTTAGCGGCCTCATCCTGAAGTGTCCCCCCAGCGCGCTTGCCTCTGCGCGCTCCAGCTGCTGAAGAAGCGAGAAAAAAAATTTCAGCTCATCGCTCCGGGTAACCCTATGTTTATTTTTTCTAGGAAGCGGTGTTTCTGGCTGAGGGAACGGCTCCAGCAGCAGAGTTTTCACTGCCGAGCACAGCAGAGACCAGTGCTGCAGGATATGTCCGAGGGTAAAAGCGAGGTAGATGGCGTGGTTAAAGTTGGTGCCTTTGTTGCAGAGAGTGAAGCTGCGGGTGCTGCCGTGGACAAATCTGCAGAAGTGGCTTCCGCTCCAGCAGGCGCAAAGCCCAAGGGGAAAAACGAGAGAAAGGCTGAGCGCGCAGACCGGAACAACAAGAGGCAGAAGAGAGACACTGATGCACCATGGGAGAAGAGAACGGAACAGTGGGTATGTTTTATTTGCCTGGCCTTGGAGATGGTGTGTCCAGGAGAGGGAGAGGACACACTCGGGGGAACAGGGCCAGAACATTGTGGGGGCGCTCGTTACTAACACATATTTTGCAGGATCGCGCTGGATGCCAACGGACAGCCTTTACAGTCCGGGCCTAGGCTGCCTAAGCGCAAAGTGGCATGTCTGATTGGGTACTGTGGCACAGGGTACCACGGCATGCAGATAAACCCTCCCAGCAAGACGATTGAGGGCGACCTCTTTGACGCGTTCGTGAAGACGGGTGCAATCTCGCTCGCGAACTCGAACGACCTGAAGAAGTCCGGGTTCATGCGTGCGGCCAGGACAGACAAGGGTGTGCACGCAGCGGGGAACGTGATTTCGCTGAAGCTGGTGATCGAGGATGAGAAGATATTAGAGAAGATCAACGCCGAGCTGCCCGGCCAGATCAGGGTATGGGGGATAGAGAGGACAAACAAGTCGTTTGACTGCCGGAAGATGTGCTCGTCGCGCGTGTACGAGTATTTGATTCCGACGTTCTCGCTGCTTCCGCCGAGACCGGCCTCCACGCTCGGCAAGGAGATCCGCAGCGCGAACGCAGAGAAGCCGGGCCTCACGCGCCCCGATGAGGAGGGCGACCGGTGGTGGGCGGCGCTGCCGGAGAAACTGAACGCCAGGGGAATAACGAACGACGACATCAGGCAGGCGAGCGAGGCGGTGATCGAGAGCCCCGAGGGCGAGCTGTACGAGCTCCTGCGCAAAGTCAAGAGAGCGGAGAACGAAATCAGGCGCGAATATAGGATCACGCCAGAGAGACTGGAGCCGTTCAGAGAGGCAATGAAAATGTACGTCGGACACCACAACTTCCACAACTTCACGCTGGGCAAGGCGTTCAAGGACGCCAGCGCGAACAGGTACATGAAGGACATCACGGTGTCGGAGCCGTTTGTGATAGAGGGCACCGAATGGTGCTCTGTTAAGATCCACGGGCAGTCCTTTATGCTGCACCAGATCCGTAAGATGATAGCGATGGCGGCGCTTGTGGTGCGCACCGGGTGTCCGTTGGAGCGCATCACTGAGGCGTTCGGCGCCGCGAAGGTCAACATCCCGAAGGCGCCCGCGCTGGGACTGCTCCTGGAACAGCCGGTGTACGAGGGCTACAACAACAAGCTGGAGGAGTTTGGGTACAAGCCGATTGATTTCAAGGTGCACACCGAGGAGATGGAGGCGTTCAAGAAGAAGTACATATACGAGGAAATATACGCCGAGGAGGCGAGAGAGAACGTGTTCCACGGGTTCTTCGGATTCATAGATAACTTTAACGGCGACCCCATCTTCAAGTTCCTGACCGCGCACGGCATCGCTGAGGGTCAGAGCAAGACGCAGCCGGAGATTGTCGTTCCCAACGAGAAGAACGAGTCGGTGGTGGAGTAGCTCGCTATCTTCTACGTTATATAATAAAAGCATTGTCCTTTTCCAGTCTACTCTTTTCCCGATCTCTCTTTTCGTTTCTTTCATTTCGTAGCGTATACAACGACATAATAGCTGAGCCCCTCGCTCCTGACGCTCATGGCCTCGGGCACGGGTGCGGTCTCTGCCGCGCGAGAGGAAACATCTTCATAGTCGAGGTAGTTTACCGCGTTCGCCTTATAGTCGATGATTCTCTTGGCGTCGCGCAACTTCTCGTGGAAGGTCTCGCTGTCGCGCGGGTACTTCTGCGACACGCTCTTCATGTCGATGTCTCCAAACTGGTGCATGAACAGAAACTCTGTGAATGAGGTGAAAACCTCCACGAGCGAGTTCATGCGGTCGTCTGAGTAGCCCCCAGTCGACATCAGCGATGATTCGGACAGGTACGAGACCTTGCTCGTTTTGCGCGACGAGGTCGGCGCGCTCAACTGCGAGCTGGGGAATGACTTCACCGTGGACGCGTCCGTCTCCGAGCTCGCAGTGCGCGACGACGAGTTGAACAGGTCCGCGCTGCTCTTCGAGGACGAGACACTTTGGTAGCGCTCCGCCGCGGCAGGCGACGGCGCAGACGGCGACTGCACCTTCGGGATAGAGCCTCTGCGCACGCCGCCAAAGGACTTATTCGAGCCCGGCGACTCCATCATGCCTGATACGGAGAAGTCGGACCGAAGTGTGGACTGGCTGCCTCTATCAGAGTAGCTGGCATAGCTGCTCTGCCGCGTTGAGACGGGCACAGGTGCAGTTGCGCCCATGGTTGACACTTTCGGCAGCGCCACGATCGACGTGCTCACGTTCTTGAACCCGGTCTGGGAGAGGATGCGCCCGATCCTCGCAGATATGCGCGTTTCGTATCCCTGCAGCCGCGCATTGTCCGCGATGGTCGTCCACATCTTCGCGTTTATAAGTTCGTCGTTAGTCATGTTCTCCTCGCTCCCCTTCGTGAGCATATCAAAGTCGCTGAGCTGCAGCTGCAGCGAGCCGTCTTTCTTCAGCACTCTGTAAAACTCCTTCACAACCTGGGCAATCTCGTTTTTTTTCGCCGACACCGCGAGGTCATTGCATATGAGGACATCCTGCGAGTTATTTCTCAGCGGGATCTTCGCGTACGACGTGGTGCTGAAACACGAGAACCGCTCAAAGTACTTGTCCGACAGCGTCGCCTGCTTGCAGTCCGACTCGTGGATGAGCGCATCTATCGGCACGCCGGAGCCGTCCTCGAAGCTGAGGTAGCCGGTCCTGTCGTGGTCTATGACCACTGCCGACTCGCTCGCGAGGTTCACGCTGTTCACATAGCAGTCCGGCTCATCGTACAGCAATTGCCAGCTCCAGATGAGGTTGAGGTCGTCCTGGTTCTTCTGCTCGATGAAACTCTTGTTGAACACCTGCTGATTGTACAGCAGGCACAGCTGCGGCTTTTCGGTCTGTTTCTTCGTCCACGACGGTATCCCCGCGGTGGAGAAGGCCGAGCTCCCGCCTAGCGGGTCGCCCCTTGTGAAGAGTCTCTGTCTCACTCGCGGCAGGATAACGGATGTCGCGTTCGACAGCTTCTTCGTGATCTGGATCAGCCACATGTGGAAAATAATCGCGCGTTGCAGCTCCGACGGAATCAGTGACTCGTCCTTTGTGGGCGACACAGGCTCGCTGTACAGAGATCCCGTCGAAGACGCTCGCATCTCGCTTGCTATCGTACCGGGCGAGTGCGACAACTCTGACAGCTCGCTCGCGAGGGTCTGACGCGCCTTCAACTTGCGCGTCTCCGCAAAGCTCCCGGCGCCCATCTTCCGCGTGCCCCCGTAGCTGAGCCTGCTCTGTCGAGCCGCAGGCTCGCCCGCACTAGACTCTGTGAGCGTATAATCGGTGAGCGTCCTCTGCAGGTTCTGCTGGCTCAGTGTTGTCAGGCTCTCCTGCGTGCTGCCGGACGCTGTGCTCGACGACTCCGAGCAGCTGGAGTCTTCTGCCTCCTTCAGGCTCCTCTCGAGTGCCGAAAAACACCCGCGGTACCACAGCTGCCACTGCTCTTTCCTGATATTCGCATAATTGAGCGAGTCCTCCACGCGCGAGTCGTTCTGAAACTTCAAAAAATACCGCCACTGCCCGTAGAAGAACTTGAGCTTCTCGCGCTTGTCGCGCAGAATGTCCTTAGAGAACTTTGTGTCCTGCGCTTCTGTCCTGTGTGCGGGCGCGCGCCGCTCTGGGATGCCGCGCTGGCTGTTGAGCTGCGCCTTGTGCGGGTCCGAGATGCGCGGACCCGCAATCCCACTCGACGGCGCGTCCAGCGAACCTCTGCCCGTTGCGGCCCTCATATCGTGCGACGGCGGCGCCGACGCAGACGCCGTCTCGTGCGAGAATGTGCTGCGCAGCGCGTGGCTGAATAGGTCCAGGTGCGATTGCGACGGCGTCAGCTGTGGCAGCGGCGTCGGCGGCGTCGGCGACGCCGCTGCCGTCTCCGAGTATTTCTTTCTGTGTAAAGGGTTTTTGAACTGCGGCAAGTGCGGCCTGTGGATCGAGATGCTCTTCGCCGCGGTTCTCGTTGTGTTCGTCGTCTCGTCGGAGTTGGCCGACCCTGTGGAGTACACCGACGCGCCCGAGCTGCCTTGCAAGAAGTTCCCCCCGCGCGAGCCGGTATCCTTCAGAAACGACCCGCTCTGCTGCAGCCGCCGCGACAGCCGTGACCCAGCGTTCCGGATTGGGCCTGTCTTGTGCGCTTCCGAGCTGAGCGAGTCGGATGAATGGGTCGACGTCACAGACGCGGCAGAGCTCACTGGGTACACCTCATCCGCGCCGCCGTGCGGCACAGAGCCCGGGTGTCTACTCGCCATCTCTCGCTCCCGCAAGAGAGTCCCACCTTGCCCGGATGAAAGAGCTGGCTGAGCTGTTCACGTCAACTTCACGCTCCTCTAGAAAGGAGCAAGAAACTCAGCGAACAGCGTCTCTGAAATAGCTCCCTTTCGTCGCCTTCTGAGCTGCTCCCCGACTAGGCAGTACGGGTATATAGTGTACTATAACAACACGGAAAACGTATCCGCTGTCCTGCCCCGTCACCTCCCGCAGCTGAGAAGAGCGCACTCTCACAAAAAAATGATGTGCGGAAGCAGGCCCCCAGCGGCAGTGCACCGCGGAAAATTTTTGTGTGGGATCCACAGGAAGTCGCGGGCCGACAGCAGCATCGGGGCTGGGTCTACGCAGCGTGGCTGCGAGAGTCCCGGTGCCGGCAGCCACTGGGAGCAGCCGCGAGGCACGGGGGGTGCATTTGGTAGGTGGTATGTGCTATAAAGAAGTGCGGCAGCGGTGGCCAGCACACGGCGCGCGAGCGAAACGCGAAGTGTGGGGACGTCGGAAAAAGCAGCCCTGCAGCCAGCAGAGCGCTACTCGTACCAGGACGGCTGTATACCAGCGCAGATCTCTCTGTAGTCCTTGAGGTCTGCGAGCGACACGGTCCTGCTGCCGGAGAAGAAGCACTTCCACCGCGTGTCTGGCACGCTGAAGTTGCCCGTGCTGCGGTCAAAGTACCACTTGTTGACCGGGTTGTCTGCGCGCGACCGCCACAGCAGTTCTTTCGGGAAGTGCTGCAGCATGCTTTTGAACACGATGTCGGCGACGCCCGTGGACCCCTGCGAGCGCGGCAGCACCGCAAACTTGTCGAGGTATGCGCGCGGGCGCGCGCCGCCGTGCGGGTTCTTCTCCCACGTGATGATGGCGCCGCCCTCGTAGTCGCCGGCGATGATTATGCCTGCGATGTGCCCGTTGATGCGCTCGAGGTAGTGCTCCATGTCTATTTTCCGGCGGAAGGAGTCCTCAATGAGCGCGCGCAGCCGCGCGATGTCGACCCGCCCTTGCTCCGCAAACTTGTGCAGGTTGATGCCCTTTCTGCTCGTGTAGACCCGCACCGGGTACCCCTTCTTCACGACCGTCGTGTTCAGCATCGGCGTCTTCTTCAGGTCCACCGGCAGCGACGACGAGATCACGCTGCGGTCCGTGAGCACGTTGTATACGATCGGGTTCGTGAGCCGCCGCAGCCGCTCGAGCGTCGCGATGCGCGGCGTTGTGATCAGCCCGGACGCGCTCGGCAGCAGCGAGAGCACGTCGTTCATGCACGCGAGGTTGCGGAGGTGCTGGTCGCGCACGTCCGGCGCGAGGAACCCGATGTTCAGCTCGCACACTATGTCGTCGTACTCCTGCAGCAGGTTGATGAACACGTGCGAGCTCTTGAACCGCTCCAGCGACGGGATGCCGCCGAGCGGCTCGATGAAGATGATCTTCTCGACTGTGAGCAGGTCGCCAGTGCCGCTGCCGGCGACGGCGCCGGCGCCGCTGTCGGCTCCGCTGCCTGCCCTGTAGGCGTCGTTCATCCGCGACAGGTCCGCCGCCACGGCGCGCAGCATGTCGTCGGAATCCAGAAACACCTGAAGCGCGCCCGCGCTGCGGAAGCCGATCGGCTGGATAACAGGCACGATCCCCTGCGACAGCGGGATCAGCAGCATCTCCGGCAGCGACAGGCTCAGCTCGCCGCGCGGACCAACGTCAAAGAGCCCGCGGATCAGCCGCATCGAGAAGTCCACGTTCGAGTTCTCCTCGAGGCACTTTTCGAACTCGCTCACGAGGATGTCGGCCTGCTCGGCCACGCGCGCGGCGCGGTGCTGCCGCAGCGACGCACCCGTCGGCGACGGCGACCCCGCGCCCGCGCCTGCGCTGCCGCCGTTGTCGTCCTCGAGCACGATCACAGGGCTCACGCCGAGCTTGATCAGGTTGTGCACCGTGAGCCCGATCCCCTTCAGCGTGTCCCTCGGTATGCGTTTCAGGTCGCGGATGCGGATCAGCGCGAGTCTCAGCGTGTCCGACAGCTCGAGCTCGTTCCCCGACGACGGCCACTTCTCTATCACGCCGCCGTCGCTGAGGATGAGGTTGTCCACGAGCCTGTCGTACTTTTCATTACCGGCGGTGTCCGTCTGCTCTGACAGCAGCCGCGACAGGTTCGAGTCGTCGTAGATGTTCTTCTCTTTCAGCAGCGGGTACTTCTTGAGGTAGCTCTTCACCTCGCGCTTCGTCGCGGTCGAGTTCAGAATCGTCAGTATCAGGTCGCGCTTCTCCTTCGTCTGGCGCTCGTGCTCCTTGAAGTTCGACGTGAAGCCCTGTAGGTCAACAAGGCTCTGCCAGCTAGTTAGTCACCCCGCCCACTGCAACGACAACTGTCGGCACACTCACCGATACCGCCCGCACGCGCACGCGCACGCGCCACGCCGCTCCACACTGAGGCCGAACCGCAGCCAGCATGTCACTCGCGCAGAGCATTACCGTCTCCGGAGCGGTTGAGCGCCCGCTTGTCTCCCCGTGGAGACAGACGCCTCCAGGGCTCCTACGCGATAGAACACCAGGAACAACTCACATATATATATATATACTAACACACACCCACCCACCCGCAGACTGAGTGGGCTATTCCTCGTTGTCGCTCGCCTCATCCGCGCCGTCCGCGCCCGTCTGTCTGTTCACCGACCCGCTGAGCCTGCGCATCTCGTCCATCACGCTCGTGATGAACGGCCGCATCTCGTTGATCTCCATCAGCCCGAGGTTGTCGAGCTGCATGTGCGACTCGTTCAGCTCCTCAATACCCTTGCGCGCCTTTATAAGACGCACCTCCCGCAGGTCCTGTAGCAGCGACCGTATCTGGTGCGGGGGCTCCACCATGTCGTCTGACGCCCTGTGCCGTTAGCATAACGGAGCCTCCTCCACGGGAGAAAATAAAACAGTCCACTCACTTGTCCAAAATCACCTTCGACACCTCCATCCAGAACCACGGCAGCTCGGAGAACTTGGTCGGGTCGGCGATCTCCTCGTCGTACGCGTGTTTCAGAAACCCGATCGAGAGCCAGTCTGGCGTGACGATGTTGCACTTGTCCTGCTGCTTCAAAATCACCGCGAGCCACAGCGGCGTCGTCTCGCGCCGCAGCGCGCGCAGCGGCGGCAGCGCTGTCTGGAGGCACAGGTTAGTATCCGCATTCTGGGGAAAGCGCGCGCTGTCTCACCCACGCCTATCAGCTGCTTCCCGGCCATCGTGTACCGCGGCAGAATCGTGATCTCCTCGCTCTGCGCCAGGAACGCTATCTCTTTCGGCGTGAAGCCAGAGCTGTACTTGCTCGGCAGCGCCATCTCGCTCGCCCTCCCGCGAGTGCCTTCCCTCTAGACTCTACAGCGAGAAAAGCGACGAGACGCGCTGCAGATTATTACTAAGCGCTGACTGAGCACTGCTCCCGCCACGACCTTATCTTACTGGCACGTGTTCTATCTGACAGACGATCACGTGCGCTCCCCCGAGACTTTTTCGCTCTAATTTTCAGCGATGAGTCTGTGAGTCTTTGGGCCCGTGCGCTGCAGACTCGGGGAGATTGCTTCTGGACACTTGGACACCAGGACAGGTTTCAGTTTTCGCTCAGATATACTAGTATCTGCTGTGCGTTATATAAGATGGCTGTGAGTGGCATTTATTTTTTGTGCTCTGCTTGAGTGCTCTGCTCGGGAGAGAGCCTCAGACTAACACACCCAGTTACGCACTAATACACCGCACCCGGAGGAGTACGACGATGTGCGCATCGTCGGGTACGACCCGCTGGTGTCTCCCGCGCTGCTGCAGAACGAGATTGCTGCCACAAAGGCGAGTCTGAAGACGCTCGTGAAGGGCCGCCGCGAGGCGGTGGACGTGATATCGCTGAAGGACGACCGGCTGCTGTGCATAGTGGGCCCGTGCTCGATCCACGACTCGGCCGCCGCGATGGACTACGTTGCGCGCCTGAAGGCGCTCTCTGACCGTCTGCAGGGCGAGCTCGTCGTGATCATGCGCGCGTATCTCGAGAAGCCGCGCACGACTGTGGGGTGGAAGGGACTCATCAACGACCCGGACCTCGACACCTCGTTCAACATCAATAAGGGTCTGAAGGTGTCGAGACAGCTGTTCGTGGACCTGACGAACGCGGGGATGCCGATCGCGTCGGAAATGCTCGACACTATCTCGCCGCAGTACCTCGCGGACCTGCTCTCGTTCGGCGCGATCGGCGCGCGGACGACAGAGTCGCAGCTGCACCGCGAGCTCGCGTCCGGGCTGTCGTTCCCGATCGGTTTCAAGAACGGGACCGACGGCACGCTCGACGTGGCGCTCGACGCGGTCGAGGCCGCGCGGCACCCGCACCACTTCATGGGCGTGACGAAGCACGGGATCGCCGCGATCACGACGACTAAGGGGAACGAGCACTGCTTTGTGATCTTGCGCGGCGGGAAACAGGGGACGAACTACGACGCGGAGTCTGTCGCGCGCGCGAAGGCGAAACTGCCCGAGGGCGGCGTGCTGATGGTGGACTGCTCGCACGGGAACTCGAACAAGGACTACAGAAACCAGCCGATCGTGTCGCGCGAGGTGGCGCGCCAGGTGGCCGCCGGCGAGGACAGGCTGATCGGCGTGATGATCGAGAGCAACATCAACGCCGGGAAGCAGTCGATCCCCGCCGAGGGGAAAAAAGCGCTCAAGTACGGCGTGTCGATCACCGACGGGTGCGTCTCCTGGGAGGACACCGTCGAGATGCTCGAGGGCCTCGCCGCCGCCGTGAGGGAGAGGAGAGCGCTCGCACAGAAATAAGTAGCCGTAATGCAAAGTCGTGAGTAGAGCCAATATCAAAAAAAAAATATATATATCAGTGAGTCAGATCATCAATCAGACCTGGAGTAGACAGACCATCAACAGACGAGAGATGGCAAACGGAGTGGTCCATGTTGTGGACCTGGAGAGCGGGAACCTGCGCTCGCTGCAGAACGCTGTCGAGTACCTCGGCTACACCGTGGAGTACATCAGGGAGGCGAGCGACCCAGCGTTCGCGACCGCCGAGCTGCTCATCCTGCCGGGCGTCGGCAACTTTGGCCACTTCCTGCACCAGCTTGCCGTGCGCGGGTTTGCACAGCCGCTCAGGGACTACGTTGCCTCGGGGCGGCCGCTGATGGGCATCTGTGTCGGTCTGCAGGCGCTCTTTGCCGCGAGCGACGAGAGCCCCGCGGTGCCTGGGCTCGGCTACATCCCGCTCACGCTCGCCAAGTTCGACACCGCGGACCTGGGGCGCAAGTCGGTGCCGCAGATAGGCTGGAACGGCGTGGCTGTGCCCGCGCCCGCGGGACACACCCTGTACGGGCTCAGCCCGGCCGCCAAGTACTACTTTGTGCACTCGTACGCGGCGGTGCTCGCCGCGGACACGCAGGCCGCGCTCGAGCGCGACGGCTGGCGCGTCGCGGTCGCGCGCTACGGGACGGAGCGGTTTATCGCGGCGGTTGCGCGCGACAACGTGTTTGCGACGCAGTTCCACCCGGAGAAGTCTGGGCGCGCGGGGCTCAAGGTGATCCGCGCGTTCCTGCGCCAGGAGAGGACCACGCCGCTCGCGGCCGTGGCGCGCGCGAGTGGCGTCGAGGAGACGCCGACGGGGCTCACGCGGCGCATCATTGCGTGTCTGGACGTGCGGACGAACGACGCGGGCGACCTCGTGGTGACCAAGGGCGACCAGTACGACGTCAGAGACAAGGCCGCCGGGCCTGCCGGCGACGTGAGGAACCTCGGGAAGCCCGTGGAGATGGCGGAGCGCTACTACCAGCAGGGCGCGGACGAGGTGACGTTCCTGAACATCACGAGCTTCAGAAACTCGCCGGTGCGCGACGCGCCCATGCTGGAGGTGCTGAAGCGCGCGGTGAAGACGGTGTTCGTGCCCCTGACGGTCGGCGGCGGCATCAAAGACGTAGTGGACCCGGACGGCACAAAGGTGCCCGCGCTGCAGGTGGCGACGCTGTACTTCCGGTCGGGCGCAGACAAGGTGAGCATAGGCACGGACGCGGTGGTGGCCGCCGAGGAGTACTACGCGCGCGGGTCGGTGCCGTCGGGGCTGACGCCGATCGAGACGATATCGGCCGCGTACGGCGTGCAGGCGGTGGTTGTTTCTGTGGACCCGAAGAGGTTCTATGTGGCGGGGCCCGACGCTGTGCCGTATACGACGCTCAAGACGGCGTTCCCCGGCCCCGCCGGCGAGGAGTACTGCTACTACAAGGTGACATCCCAGGGAGGCCGGAAAGTACATGAGCTCGGTGCGTGGGAGCTGTGCAAGGCGTGCGAGGCGCTCGGCGCAGGCGAGGTGCTGTTGAACTGCATCGACAAGGACGGCTCCAACTCGGGCTACGACCTCGAACTGATCAACCACATAAAGTCCGCGACGACGCTGCCTGTGATTGCCTCCAGCGGCGCCGGTACGCCCGCGCACTTTGAGGAGGTGTTTGAGAAGACTGCGACCGACGCGGCGCTCGGCGCTGGGATGTTCCACAGAGGCGAGTACACTGTCCAGCAGGTTAAGGACTACCTACAGGACCACGGCCTGCTGGTGAGGATGGACGATACACAACTGTAGACTTTTATTACTAATACTTAAAACTTTTACACCATCTTATAGGCTGTCCTCGAACTCCTCGATCTTATCCAGCCTCTCCTCGACCGCATCAGCGCTCAGCTTGACGCCCCCAGAGACGCTGAACTGGCCGCCGGCACCTACGATTTTGATGTCGTGCTCTCTCGTGGCGGTGTTGTCGATTCTGGTGGGTACCTCGGCGTCGTCGTCAAGCGGACCCAGACCCAGCGCGTACGTGTCTGCAAACCCCCACGAAAAGACTAGCCCCGTCTCGGTGACGGCGAGCGTGTGGTGCGAGCCAGCGCTCACCGCTTTCACTTTCGGCAGCGTGGTCAGCCTTGTCGGAACAGGCACGGACCGCGGGTTGCCGTGAGCGTCTCTGTACGTGCCCTCCGGCAGCTTGTCCTTCGCGATCCCGACCTCCTTCATGTCGTACCTGCCAAAAGTGTACACCTCCCCCTTGCTGCCCAGCGCCACCGAGTGGTGCTCTCCGCCAGTGATGTACACGATGTCTTTGCCTGCGAGCTCCTCCACCTCTGTGGGCTTCGACAGCACTGCGCCGTCCTCTATGTCTATAGGCACACCGCACTGCCCGTACTGGTTCAACCCCCACGCCAGCACCTTCCCGTCAATCGTGATAGCAAAACTGTGGAACTCGCCGCTACCCACGAACTTGATGTTTCTCAGTCCAAACTCTCTGGGCTCGAGCGACTGGAGCCTGGTTCTCTCTAAGATCCTCCGCCCCAGCTGGAACTGCTGCCCGTTCCCCCAAGCAAAGACAATGCCCTTTGCGTCGAGACCCAGTAAATGATCTTTCCCAGATGCCAGCTGTACTATATTTTCAAACGCCGGAATGTGCTGTGGCGTCCTCTGTATCATGATGTCGTTCATGAACCCGAGGAGACCCTCGTTACACCGGAACGTCCCCCACGCGTATACCTGCCCGTCGTCAAACAAAGCAGCTGACAGGTTGTCGGTTGCGGCAAGCTGCACAACCTTCTTCCCCTTGGGCAGGCCCTCGACGAGGCCAGGCGTGGACTCCTGCGGGTTGAGGTCGCCGTCGTCGTCGTCGTCGTCGCCCCCGTCCTTCAGGTCCCTCAGCTGCTCTGAGCCCGGCTTGCTGGTGTCTCTTCCGAGCACACCGCTGTCGTTCCCGCCCCACGACCAAATCCGGTTCTTGTGGTCGAGCGCGAGCGTGTGCATGCCGCCAACGGCGAAGTCAACAATACCCACCTCGCCTCCCGGAAGAAACGGGTTCAGCCGCGGTCTCTTGACCTCTTTCGTCTTGGCCTCCGGGCCGAGCCCCAGCTCGCACATGGACCCAGTGCCAAACACGAAAACATCCAGCTTCTCGGCTTTCGCCCGAGGGCGGCTGTTTATATCGGGGAGCTTCGAGAACCGCAGCGAGTTGAAACTTGCATGAGATCTCGATCTCTTAGCGGCGCGAGGCGCATCCGAAGTGTGGTTTACAGGACTCGCACGGCGCTTCCTGCTGAGTGCCACCATGTCTACAGGCTGACCGAATAAACCGCACGACTAGTCTCTGAACAAAAGACCGTACTGTGCCAGCTCCTCTTCCTCTGTTGACGCTTTGCTCCAAACGGGCGAAAAAGACATCGCTGTCGATTTCAATGCGTGTCAATAAGAAGAGATGATTATGTAATCTTTCTCCACGTGACTAACTCATCGCTGAGAGAAAAAAATTTTAGAGCGCATCAGACAGGAGAGAGCCACTACGCTTGGCTGAGGGACAAGGAGAGGGAAGAATGGGCAAGATTTCTACGAGCGACTCGAAGGACAGACCACACCACAAGCCGCTTTATGCGGACATCCTCACCCAGGGTGGGAAGCTGAAGGAGACGCCGAAGGGGGCGAGAGTGGTGAAGAAGAACAAACACAGAGATGATGCAGACGACGGGGACGACATAGTGATCGACGCAGCGCAGTCGAGGAAGATCCTGCTGATGGCCAGAGAGCAACAGGAGGAGGTGGAGGAGGAAGAGCAAAAGTTCGGAGTGGGTCAGAGTAGTCTCCCCAGGTTCAGTGTACACCAGGCGGAGGAGGACGACGACGACGAGGAGCAGTACGAGGATGTGTCTGACTTCGAGGGGTCGGGCGACGAGGAGTTTGAGGTAGAGGAGGAGTTCATAGATGAGGGCGATGCGCATTTATTTGAGGCATACTTCAACAACGGCGCGCCAGATGCGTCTGGAAGCTTCAACCTGGCTGATAAGATCATGGCCAAGGTGCACGAGCAGCAGCAGGGCAAGCTGCAGGAAACAGAGCAGATACAGAGACCTGCAGACAAGGTTCTGCTACCTCCCAAGGTGATAGAGGCGTACCAGACGGTCGGGATAATTCTCTCCACGTGGAAGCACGGTAAGCTCCCCAAGCTGTTCAAAGTGATCCCCTCTCTCAACAATTGGGAGGACGTCCTGTACGTGACGAATCCGTGGAGCTGGACGCCAAATGCCTGCTACGAGGCGACGAAGCTGTTTGTCTCTAACCTGAGCGCCAAGCAGGCTGGACGTTTTGTGGAGAGCGTGCTGCTGGAGAGATTCAGAGAGAACATCCAGGAGGACGAGGACCACAAGCTGAACTATCACTTATACAGGGCGCTGAAGAAGTCTCTATATAAGCCAGCAGCATTCTTCAAAGGATTTCTGTTTCCTCTGGTTGAAGACGGATGCAGCGTGAGGGAGGCTGTCATTGCGTCTTCGATCTTGAGCAAAGTGTCCATACCGTCGCTGCACTCGTCTGCCGCTCTAGGGTGGTTGACAGAGAGAGAGTTCAGCCCGGCTACAACTGTCTTCATACGGGCGCTGCTGGAGAAAAGGTACGCCCTTCCTTACCAGACGATAGACTCGCTGGTGTTCTACTTTATGCGATTCAGGATATTGAACGATGGCAGCAGCGGCATGTTGGACGAAGGCGAGGAGCAGGAAGACTCGAAGAAGAAGAAAGCGCCGCCGATGCCTCTGGTGTGGCACAAGGCCTTTTTGGCGTTTGCTCAGCGCTACAAGAACGACATAACCGAAGACCAGCGGGATTTCCTCCTGGAGACGGTGAGGCAGAGAGAGCACAGAGACATTGGACCAGAGATCAGAAGAGAGCTGCTTGCTGGAAAACCGCGAGCAGGTCCAGGTGAGCGTGAGGTGGAGATGGCAGAAAATTAGAGAAGGAATATATTCAGGTTTGTAATTTAAATCAACATTAAACTAATTACATCATGCTAAAGGAGAAAACACAGATGCCTATGTACAACATGGGAAGTCGAAGCCTGGTGCTGCCTATGTATAATTGCAGGACAAGCCGACTTTCACAAATAGCGATGAGAAGATGTATTCCTCGCCCTGTAAGTCAGTCAGTGGCAGGTGCCTGTAGCCCTTTTTCAAATAACTCATCCTACAGCAGTAGATTCCTATCGTTATGTCGCCTCCAACGGGGTTCCTGCACTTAACAACAAATCTGATAAACGTCAAATCGTGATCATTTGTAACGATCTTTCCTTGGCATGTTTCATTCCACATCGGATTGAAGCCATTACGCCGAACGGTGTCTGTTTTGAAAGAAAGAGCAAGCGAATCACCGACATCGCTGTTGCGGCTCTCCGCTGACCTGGCAGTGGAGTCGCTCGATAGCGATGACGTACTCGACTGGTTCCTGATCATACCCTGTGAGACCATATCGTTGTTTCCATAAACCTCTAGCTCTACGTAGGGGTCAAAGTCAAGATCGCTCTTAAGCTCTTTGGGCCTGGGTAGCTGCTGGGCAGAAATGATTACGATCTCAAATCTCAGAACCTTGCGGACAACGTTTCTTATTTTCTGTTTCGTATTCCAGCTGCTATCCCTGAGCGCCTGCGGCTTCAGAATATACCCGGAGCATGAGCCGATGTTGAACATCGCCTCATTCAACTGCTGGCCAACATCAAACGTCTGCCAGTTACTCGCCACCATCTGAACGCCCAGCTCCCAATACCGTAGCGGGTTGAAATTCGTTGATGTATATCTGTATTTGGACGGGTAGATCCTCATCATAAACCTCCTGTTGTGTTTGAGAATAGAGGAGGCCTTCACTTCATCCTTGATCATCTTATTAATTGTCAGTTCGCTGAATGAGAAGATGTGGTTGTAAATCTTGGACTGGGGTAGAGAAAAGTTCTTGACATTCAGCCCTTTCAGGTAGACAGCGAGCTCGCTTAGACGGGGTGATATCTTAGAAGGTTTCCGTCTCTTCAAAAGCCGTTTGCTCGTCTTCGAGGAGTTACTCGAGTTTGAGTTGACCTCGTCCCCGCTGAACGAGGACGACCCAGTTGTCGTGGTCGTCGTGGAGTCCTCGGTCTCATCGCTCGCGCTAGCACTGACATCGCTCTTCTTGACCTTGAGAAGTATCCTGTGCTTCAGCTCAAGAGGGCTTGGCAAGAACGTGGCGTTTGTCAAAATTGGGTACGTTAGCAAGACATCACCCAGAACCTCCATCAGGACCGAGTGAATCTTGCCCTGATTCTCGTAGCCGCAATGCACCTCCAAAGACAATACAACTGGATAGGGCGTGGCAATGAAGGCATACTTCCTTATAGTTTCCAGTACTTCTCTCAGCGGGACAGACGAGGTGAAGCTTCTCCCATGTTTCACAACAGGGACTTTCTCATTATACTCGTTAACCCCATCCCATAAATCAATCTCAACGCATCTGCAACCTCTCTGCAGGGCTTTTATATAGCCTTCAATTGATGAAGATCCGCCGAATTGCTTCCCTAATAGGTAGGTATTGTGAGACGAAGATATGAAATACTCGTTCAGCGGCCTATCGTAGTCCTCCTCGATCGCCGTCCGCGGAGTGGTGTACGATGATATGAGAAAGTCGGCAAATCCTTCCACAGGGAGGTAAGATCCGTTTCGTGAGCCAAACTTCTTGAACAGCTTGTTGATCAACTCATCGTCGAATGTCTCGCCCTGCGTCTCCCTGACGAACTCCGTAAACGACTTCATTGACATCATGTTGCTGTTGTGAGTCAAGTCGCTGAATATCTGCACAATCTCAGACCTAGTTCTCAGCACCTTCACAAACTCTTTAAACTCTGCGAAAGTCAGGTATCCTTTCGTGTGTGCGCCTGATCTATTAAATAGGTCCAGCAGATCAGAGCTCTCAATATTCACGTGAAGTCTCTTTGTCAGCTTCAACACTCCCTCGTATGTAAGCTTATCAATCTCACCACCGTCCGTCGTGTAGTTGGCGCTATTGGTAACATGGTTGTTCCAGTGGAACTGGGTGAATGCTTCATCATTTGACACCATCGCTAAGCTCTTTCTCATTTCCCTACCGAAGTGAACCAGATTCTTCAAAACTCTCACAAATATCTCGTAGTCTTCCTTACTCGTGGCGATGACATGTAGGGCCTTGATGTTGTTGGAGACAGACCCATTCGTGTAAATCACGCTGACCCACGAGTCCTTGTAATCAGAGGAAATCTTGTATTCCTCTCTGTAGTTCTTCGCCTCATCCCCGCACCTCACAAATTTTATATTGTCGATGGGTATGAATGATGACGCTTTGTTGTTCCAACTCAGGACACTTGATTCGAAGTCGATCTTGAACAACCTCTTAATGCGCTTTCTATGAGTGATTCTCAATAGTTCCAAGCCATTTACGAGCTTTCCCGGGGCAGATTTCTTGTCTATCGGTGCGATGCTTGAGAAATCGTCTATTGCCACATTCTGCGAAACACCCTTCCTTTCGTCAGCGTGCTCTGCTGTCCCTGAGTACGGCGAGGTGGGATACCCGCTGATGCCCGGCAGGCGTTTCTGAGGGTTCTTCACTTTGAACACACCGAGTCCGGCTCCCTCTGAGAGCGACTCGGAAGAGGACGCCTCCGACCCACTCTCTGCCCCCGACATCTTCGCCCACTTCTTCAGAAAGCTGCGACCGTTCTCCAGCGACGACGCAGACGACACTGACGACGTTACCATTGGGATGGAAGGCAGGGGAAGAGAGAAGTTGGATAAGAAGTTCTGCTTTCCTGGTGACTCTGACGTGCTGTTGGCACTGACACTAGGCGACACCTTCATCTCCGGTGAGGACATCTTATTCGATCTCAATCCGGAAAGCCTGCGCGACAAGGACGACGCTCCCCCCGTCTTCGCCGTCAGACCAGGTGAAGCAGCTCGCGACGCTGCAGCCGGCGAACCCACCGGAGAGCTATCCAAGTGCGCTGATGACATCTGGGCTGATAAAGGGGTATATTCTTGCTGTACACTGCGCTTGCGATACCATCAATCATGTAGCCTGCTAGAGGCAAGCCGACAATCGATTTTATGCGTCCTCTCAAGTTCTCCTAGCGAGTCTAAGCATACAATCACAACTCAAGTGCAGTCCTCCGCTCGTCTTGCGCCACAGAGCGCTCTAGTTAGCAGAGCGATATGAATTTGCAAGCGTGCGCTTCTTCTTGCCATCGTGCGATGCCTTCCTCGCAGCTGGAGCACGCACTACACCAAGAACACCAAGAAGAGACCGCGCGTGCGGTAGGATCAGTGATAATCTGAAACAGAATAGAAAGTACATTATAGTGCTGAGCGTGTTTCAGCCGTCTCGTGGGACAGTCTCCTAAAGCAAGACACCACGCCTGGAGCTGTGAAGGAAAGTTACAAACCAAAAGAAAAAAAAATCATCATACCAGCGAACGGCCTCTTAACTAAGGGCCTTGTTATCGTTATATATCTCGAAGCCTAGCTTCTTGATCCCATGCAAGTCTTCAAGCTCTGTCGCGTTTCCCTCGCTTATTGAAAGAGACCTTCTCTTTCTGTATAGCAGGCTGTCCTGCGAGTCGTTGAGGGACCCCACGTATTTTATCACTCTATTCTTCGGCGGTGTGACAAACGAGGGTATCCTGCGCAGCTTCTGGAGGTTCACAGTGTCAAAGTTAACCATCCACGATGTTTCCAGTCTGTACTTCTCTTGCAGGACCGAGTCCTCGAGGGCGCCCTTGCTGATGAATCCTGGGTACTTTCTTATATCTAGATCATTCAAAGGTCTTCTCTCTTTCGCCTTTCTGCCTGCACTACTGCGCCTCGCTCTGTTTTTGCCTAACACCCTGACCGAGTGGTTCTCTTTATCCGAATCGTCCAGCTCGTTCACGTTGAGGTTTGTAGACCCAGGGGATTTAACCAACGCGGTTCTGTAGGAGGTGTCATCCTGGTAGATCGCAAATCCAGGCGTCGCCGGTGTCTTCACGGGAGAGGGCACGCGTATCTTCTGGAGAGAGGAGGACCGGCTTACTGTTGGAGTCCAGAAGGGGGAGGTCACCTTTGACAGTCTTGTGGGAGACGGAGACTTCCGCATAGAGCCCAGCGAGCTCAGAGACAGAGAGTGAGGCAGCGCCACTATGTCCTTTATGGGCGACTTTGAAGGCGACCTCGATCTCTTGATATTGTGGTCCTGTCTTGCCAGGGGGCTCCTCACAACCGGGGCTGTTCCCAGCGAGCTCCTCCTGGATGACATGGCTGTATCTTCTGTGATCCTTGTGTGTGTGTGTGTGTGTGTCTGCCCACGCCTTGCAGCAGTAACAGTATCCTGGCCTAGGGGAGTGTGTGTGTCTATGTATATATACTGAACGCCAGCGTGTATTCGGAAATGCAAGGATCGTCACGTCAGGGTTTGTTTTGTATCACGCTCAATCTACACCCGCGTTTTACACGCGACCGCCAAAATTACAACGCGCACGAGAAAAAATGCACGGTGGCAGGCACGCACAGATTCGGAATGGAATAACCCTGGCTATTATGGCTGAACGCGGAAAGGGCCTAGCTACGTAACGCTCTACCTGTGGAACAAAGCGTCGCTGTTCCTGGTCCGGGAAGGCTGCGCTGCTCTTTCTTTTAGTCAGTTTGACTTGCCCTCGCCGCTATGGACCATTGCATCCAGCGGATATCTTTTTTTTTTCTGGATATATATTTAACAATCTGAATCCTCGCATTTGCTACTGCAAATCAAGCTCGCCTCTCCATGGTACTCCTTTCAAGGGTATTCCATTTTCACGCTCTGATCGACATTCCTACACCGCAGCGTTCATATGGCTCTCTTGCTCTCACCCGACTCCTTCTGAGCAAAATGAAAGTCAGTCCTCCCCCATAGTCCTCTTCTAGTGGCAGACAACATTGTCCTCTCTTTAAAAAAAATATTCCTCCGTCGGCGATGTCGTTATCCAGGGCCTGTCGCCTCGTAAGAGGATGTCTACAATCTATGAGCCGCACCATCTCCGTTTTCTGTTTGTGGCTCTTCCCCAGCGCCAGCAGGAGGAGTACAGCGCTTGGAAAATGAAAAATTGTGTTCGCTAAAAATACGGTGTATACAGCTATATGTGATGGTGTCTGCTGGGTTCTGTATGTGTGCGTTTCCCTTCTTCAAGAGAGCCAGCCGCTCATTTGACGTGTGTGTGAACCTTGCAGACTCGACCGTTTTCCTCAAAGGCATATCAGAGAGCGAGAGAACTAGCGCAGCGCCAACAGTCCTGAGAGGAACAGCAACGCTCAATGTCACGCAGAAGACCTTCATCCAATCTTTCAAAGTGAGATTCAAAGGCACATACACACACACGATCTTTGAGCAGCCTCCGAGTCTGAAAGAAAGAACAAACAAGAGAGAGGTTCTCACGGACCAGAGCCACCAGTGGGCGCTTGGCGAGAATCCCTATCACGTTTCGGACGAAGCAGGAGGTGGTGTTGCAACTAGTCTCAAAGTGCCGCTCAATGTGTCAACTCCCTTCACAGACTTTGAGGAAGGGTTTCTTCTTCCGGGCTCTTATGACTTCCACTTCCAGTTCATCATCGAAAACTCCCTACCCGAAAGTGTCTCAACGAGGTACGGGTCCGTTGCTTACCACGTTCAGACAACTGTGCTGTACCTGAAGCAGTCCAAAAGGAGACCCAATCTATATGAACCAGAATCAGCGACGCACAAAGAGTGCATCACTCTCGTGAGGTGCCTGGCGGATAACTCAAGTCTGACAACAGAATCTATAACAGCGCTCGGGCGCTGGAGAGATCTGATGAAGTATGAACTATGCCTCTGGAACAAAGCCGTCATACTCGGACAGGACTTGACGGTATCCGTGAAAGTAGATCCAATAGACCCAACGAGGTACCGTCTCATTTCATTCAGAGTGTGGCTTGTCCAGACCGTTGTCCACAGCATATGCAGCGACACCCAGGGTGAAAACACAAAGGCCACCGAAACTCACAAGATCCTCCTCAAGCAAGAGCCGCTGAGCAACTTAGAAATAAAAAGAACGGGAAACTGTAACCTGAAGCACTCCATCCAAATCAAGGCCCTCATGGACCGCAACGGGACCACGCGAATCATCATTCCCTATACATGCCACCAGAACGAGAAGGTCGGGCTCAAAGTAACACACAGCGTAAAAGTTGGAATTATCTTGGAGGAGCTTCCGAAGGAGGGCGAGCAGAAGCAAAGCATGAGAGGGAAATGCAATGCACTCCTCCTGCAGCGAGGAAGGAGTGCTGGCAGCACAGCAGAAGAACCACAGAACCAGGACATCAACTTGAAAGCTGCTCGTATTCCAGAGGAGACGCTAACCCGGAGCCCGGCTAACGATGCGTTTAAATCCTCCGCAAAAGTCGAGCTGACACTGAACACGCCCGTCTTCATACTGAGCAGCAACAGTACGGGCGGGCACATGCCGCCTCCAAACTACAACGACCACAGCTCATCATGCTCGCTACGCAAGGCGACCCAAAGAAGCTCAAGCTGCTCTGAGTTCGAGCTACCGCCTCATTACCAGACAGTTGCGTGAGCCGTCAGCTTTCCTCCTCTATGTCTCTATCCACGAATCCAGGTAGTAGGTATACCTCTCATCATCATCGCCGTCCTCATTTATAACTCTGTAGTTGTCAAGCATGGTGAATTGCACGTCCTCCTGTAGGGCATAAAGGTCTTTCCCAGGGATATGCGCCCCGCCAGCCTCCAGGACGCTCTGCCACGTTGCCTTGTACGCGTCTGTCTCCTTGATTTTCACAAGTTTCTCATCGTAGATCAGCACCTCACATAGAGCTCGCACATCCGTCACGGACAGCTCGACATTGGTGATGCCGCTATTCAGGATGAAGTCCATGATCTGGTCAATGGTGGGATACACACCTTTCAAACCAGCAGCGTATGACTCCTGTAGAGGGCTTGCGCTGGTTCTCTCTTTGCTCAGTGCCGTGGGGTACGACTTCATCGCCACGAACCTCCACGCAACCATTAGCAGAGAGTCTATGAACTCGGTGTCAAGCTCGCTGTCCGTGAACCAGGGACCACCCGTCACGTCGATGGAAGGCTGTAGGTTATACAGCATGTATATCTTTCGCGTAGGGTGTTTCACAGACTTTACAGACTTGATGTAGCTCTGGTTCTCAAGCGACTTCAAGCAGCGGAGTACCACGTGCTGGTGGAGGTTGGTCTTCGCCTTTATCGTCTTGGACCATATCCCTTCTCTCCCGCTCGCCTCGATATAGGAGTATATCATGGCCTCGTCACTGGACATTTTCTGTATCTTTTCCGCATCAGACGCCTGCACAGCCTGGAACTTCAGCACCGACCCTTGCTGGATGAGCCTGGCCAGCTGCTGGTTCAGCAATTCCTGCACATACGTCGTCAACTCAGCAGCTGATTTGATCCCGCTCAGCTCCTGCAGCTCTCGCTGAGTGAAGGAGTCGCTGTGCGGGTCGTTGGACATGGATTCGTGAAGAGCCTTCGCCTCTTTAGACAAGCTCATTCTCTATACTCTCGAACAAACACACCTATTCCCTCGTGTAGCCATTGCCAGAGAGAGAGAGCACTGACACACGCGAGCTTCATGTCAGAAAAAAAAAGTATGGAAACGGTGAGTACAGCATGCATCTGCTAGAGCCTGATTGTAGGACAACAAGAAGCGATGACACTAGGGGGTATAGAGAGCGCTGAGATACACAACGCTACAGATGTCACTGAGAAGGCAGAGGGCCAGGCTTGTAGGCGTGCAGGACTCCGGGAGCGAGTCGGGTGATGAGGAAGACACCGGCGCGAGCGGCGTACGCCATGTCAACGGCAACACAGGCATTCACAAGAAACGCTCACCGCAGCCGTTTCAGAAGAGGAAGAAGAAGCTGGTTATAGATCAGCACTTTGGGGATGACCAAGATGAACAGGAGGAGATAGGTGACGAAATGATAGGAAGACTTCCTGGAAAGCCAAAGCGGAAAGAGGCGCAGAGATCCGGCGCACGCTCTGTACCCCTGGTGGAGGATTCGGTTATAGAAAAAGACGAAGCTGGACCTGTACAGCGACCTGCGTACTATGATGCGGCCACCCTGCTAGCAATGAGAAATGAACAAAAGAGAGTCTCGGATGAGAATCTAGCTGGTATTGCCGGTCTCAAGATAAGCCGCGACATCCAGGCTGCGGCGATTCCAGATGAGCTGACAATAAAAGAGATGAAGGAAAGGCGGCGCAGGAAACAGATGGAGCTGAGCGGTACTGAAGAGGGCTTCATATCTGTGGACTCTGAAGAGCCTGCAGAGGACAGCTGCGCTATAAGCGAAGAGAACCAAGATTTTGAGATCGATATGCATAATGATTTCGCCGATGAGAGGCTGCCACTCAGTAACAGCGAAGTCAGGCTACAGCAGCAGCTACAGAAGGAGGACATGGAGGAAGCAATACACCAAGCTCAGCTGTCGGACGATTCTGATTATGGAGATCGTCAATGGGAGGCGAAACAAATGAAACGGGGAGGATACACTGGACAGCTGTCGGCCCCTGAGCTAAAATTCAATGAGATACCAAACATGAAAACCCAGGTGGAGGGCTTGAAGGAGCTTCTTCTAGGCTTGAAAAGCGTGCGAGAGAATCACATCTCGAGAATAGAGGAGCTGGGAACCCAAGAAAAGGAACTACTAATGGAAAAAGAGGAGGTCCTGAACCGTCTAGAGAAGTTGTATTCTCAATACTTGAATTAATCATCCAGCTAATTGTCTAACTACCCAGGCTCTCGATGATTCTGTCGAACTCTCTCTTGTCGTATTTGATGTATTTGCTCACGTGTTTGGTGAACTCTCCACTTGAGTATTTATCGTAGAACCTGTAGTAAAGAGGACTGATAAACCTAATTTCATCGTATAGGTATTTCTTCATCGCCGGATCAGTAATTTTATACGACTTGTAGTTTCTTGCCAACTCATCAAATTCGTCATTAAAGCTCCTGAACCTCTCCTTTATGGCATCTCTCTCCTTTGAAGACAAACCTCCCCCAGATGACGTGTGGACCACAGTGACATCCATCAGATGTGTTGCACAGCTCTTCCAGCCCTCGAGAAAGTAGTTGAGACCGCGCTTCTTCAACTTGGTAAGTCTCTCTGTCCCGATCTGTCCTAGAATTCCAGACAACGACGACTTTTGAACAATCTGCTCGATAAGACTCATGTTCGTCAAGAGGAAAATGCCAAGCGTCGATCTTTTAAGGAGCTGCTTACCCTTAATCTCCAAGCTCACCATAATGGCATCTATGGAGTCACATACAAAGCTTGACAGTAGCATCCTAGCGTCATTCATGTCAACCGGCTGCGTGGGTGATACCGAAGTGAATACACCTATCCACTGCGGCCTCGGTGTCGGCAGCCAGGAGCCTGGTGCCGCACCAGTTATAGCCAAGAGGCAGTATTCCTTGTAATCCCCAAATCTCCTCACTCTCGATATGAGATCGACCGTCGTCTCCGACACCCCGCCATCACTGGGTAGCGTTGTCAGAGCTCCAACTCTCGTGTCTATGGTGCGAAGAAGCTCCGTGAAAACAGTGATGTTCAGAGACTTGACATCAGCAAGAGTGTTCTGCAGTGTTTCTGGGACAGACCTGCCGCTGCTCTTCGTGAACGTCAAGATCTTCATCGTGGCCTCCGTAACCTCAAATGTTAAGAAGCCATCAGTGCCCAAATGACGCTCTATGTGCTCCAAAATGACCTGCACAATCATGCTGTAATTCTCTATAGTGGTGTCAAAAACCTTATTTAGCAGCGTCCTCTGTCTTTCGGGATCAGCGGGGAAGATCTCCTCAAGGAGGGAGTTCTCATTTGACATAAACCCTACAACCGCCTCGGAATACCCCAAAATTCCATTACTACCGCGCTCATAAGGGATACGAGCTCCTCGGGAAACAGGCTTCGTGAAGGGCTCCAGTATCCCTAGACTCCCCGTTATGAGTTTTTTCCTTTGGTCGATCAGTATCGTGTCTGCCGATATTCCAGCATTTCTGAAATGAGCAAAGATCATTCCGACTTCCTTGATCTTCGAGCTGTTCATATACGGGAACGGTATTTTGGCGCTTATGAACTTCTGGGGATCAAACGGAACCGACTCTGAGGATAAGATCCTCTCCAAATGCGACCTGAGGTTACGCTCGCCATTCCTGATCGATGTGTTCAAGTTCGTCAACACGCCCTTGAATTCTCCAACATTTGCATTATTCATCTGTGATACCAGCTTTGTGGCGTTCTCCAACGCCGCAATGTACATCTTCGTGCCAACGTTGCTTATCGACTCACTTCTGTTCAGCACGCTCTCATACTGTGACGCAGTCTTCGCATATCCCCTGATCGAAGAAATGACTTCTAAGCTCGCCGATATATTGCCCTGATAGTGCGTGAGACGCTTTGTATTCTCAACCAGGGGAGATATCTTCTTAGCGGAGAGACCAGCTTTCTGTGAGATCCCGTTCAAGGACTCTGCTATGGTGGATGTCAGCTTTCTTGTCTGGTCCAAACAATCCTCGAGAACCGAGACATCAGCCTCATCCACATCGACCACTCGTAATACCTCAAAAGACATGGCCTCTCTGTGCTTTCCCCGAGCAGTAGTTCTGTCCGTGTGTCTGTTGTTCTGGAGCGTCTGTTCCAGACGCCAAAATACGCATCTGCATCCCATCAAACGCACGACTGAGGTTTCAAGAATACTCATCACCAGGAAGGCTCAACCAAAGGCACGAACAGCGACGCCAGTAATGGAGGGCCTACCGTTTGAGAGACTGGCGTTGTCCGAAGTGGAAAGCGAGGAGAGCGTTGACGAACTTGTCGACGCTATGGAGGCGGCGCTGAGACTGGCACCAAAGCGAGGCAAACCACTGAAAAGCACATTCACTTTGCTGAACAGTAATAGGAAGGTTGACAGCTGGAAATTCAATGAATGGGACTATGGCAAAGAAAACGTCAGCCTTCCCAGTCAAGCAAGGGGTCTATTTATTAAGAAGAAGGATGGGGAGGGCTGTCACTTTGAAATTATGGCGAGAGGCTACGACAAATTCTTCAATGTCCAGGAAGTTCCGGCTACGAAATGGCAAACACTGAGAAACGAGACACGGGGCCCTTACGAAGTTTCACTCAAAGAGAACGGATGCATAATATTTATCTCAGGGCTTGAAGATGGTACTGTTGTCGTGTGCTCGAAGCATTCTACGGGCGAGAGAGATGATGTCTTGAGAAATCACGCTCTAGCTGGACAGAGAATGCTTGATGAACAGCTGTCCTCGAGGGGAATTAGGCAGAGAGATCTGGGTAATATCTTGTTCTCACTGAATTGTACAGCAGTCGCCGAACTATGCGATGACGGCTTTGAAGAGCATGTGTTAGAATATTCTAAGGAGAAGTCTGGCCTGTACTTGCACGGCCTCAACTTCAACAAGCCCACTTTCAAGACATACCCAATGTCATATGTGGACAAGTTTGCGGATAGCTTTGGCTTTCTGAAAGTGGGCTACGAAGTCCATGAGAACTTTGACACGCTAGAAAAGATGCTGGAGGAGTGCAGTAAGACGGGCTCTTATAGAGGCCGTGAACTAGAAGGCTTTGTCATAAGATGCAAACTCAGGAGAGACGGTTCTGACTTTTTCTTCAAGTATAAGTTTGAAGAGCCGTATTTACTATACCGCCAGTTTAGAGAGGTTGCTAAAATGTACATTTCTGGAAAGCTACCTCAGGATATCCACTTCAAGAAACACAGAGCGATCACTTTGGAGTATCTTGCCTATATTATTCCAATCTTGGGAAGCAATGATGAGCTCAGAGCACAACTTATAAACGGCCACGGTGTCATTGCTCTGAGAAATAGGTTTCTTGCACATATCGGCAAAACTGGTTTCGAAGTGGCTAAAAGGGAGGAGGACGTCACGAATATTGAACATAGAGTGGCAGCATTGGCCTTTGATAATGAAAAGTTTCCCATGAAGTATGTTTTAGTCACTGTCGCTACTATTGGTTGCGGCAAAACCACCTGTGCTCTGACGCTGACGAAATTGTTTCCCACCTGGGGCCATATACAGAGCGACGATATCCCGAATCCAGTGAAAGATAAGCTGGTGAGGGGTGCAATGGAGAAATTAGAGGATTCCCCATTGGTAATAATAGATAGGAATAACCATATGTTCAGGGAGAGGAAACAGATATTTGACGATTTCCTGAAGCTGAACAGCAAGTATAGGTTAAGGTTTGTATGTCTCAACTTTGTGAAGAAAAGCAAAGATAGAGCCCTGTGGAATATCACAGAGAAGCGTGTGCTCGAGAGAGGGGACCGACACCAGTCTATAAAAGTTGAATCTGAGGGTCTCGACAAGGCCAAGATGATCATGGCGGGATTTGTGAGCAGATTCCAGCCCGTCGATACACAAAAGGAGCCTGATTCTCGTTTTAGTACAGTCATAGATTTAGAAGTACAAAGCGATAACTCAAGCCTGTCAAATACCAAGCATATAATCTCCTCATTACGGGAGAATTTTCCTGAGCTGGTTCCTGAACTTCCCTCGGACACAGAGGTGGCGGAGGCGTTTGAATGGGCGCTGAACTATAAACCCACGATAAATAAGGTGATAAAGTCCCGACTGCCGAAAAAAAGAAACATTGTCCAGCCAAGCTTCTTTGCACTACAGATCCCTGTTCCGGAAGAGCTCATGTCCGCGATTGAGAAACTGTATTTGAGGAACTTGAATGAGTACCCGCAGATGGTGACTTTTCAAGCTTTGAAACAGCTGAATAGAGTACAGAAGGAGTTCCATGTAACTCTTGTCCACAGCGGCGCGAGAAAAAATACGGAAGCCTCGAAATTGTGGAATAAGTACGTCGAACAGAGTTTTAAGAATGAGATCACCGAGTACAGTGAAGAACCGCTGAAAGATCAGCCGCATGCTATTGCTAATACATTTGGATCAGTTAGGCTAAAACGTCTTTGCTGGAACGACAAGCTGATGTGCATTGAGGTTGAGGTGAAGGAGATACGCAGAAATGGTGAAGTCATTAACCTAGAATTGGGTAACCAGTTTCCGCATATAACTATTGGTACCCTCCATAGCTCTATTGAAGCAGTTCAGTCAAATGCCCTTCTTGAAGGTATCCACCAGTTTGGCGATGATCGAGACCCTGAAAAGCGTGTGTGCACCTTGGCATGGGAGGAGGATGTCGTTTTTGATAAGTTGCCAGTTGTCGTCTACTATTAGATAGAAATCAATTAGGGAATGAGTAATACTACACCAGTTTACCTTTATTTATAACAAAACCTTCTATAGCTGCGATGGCAGCATAAAGACGATTCTCAGCTTCTGGGAAAACAATGGACTTCTCGGAGTAGAATACCTCGTCGTTAACCTCCTCCTTGTGGCGCGGCAGACAGTGCATAAAGATCCAATTTTTATCAGCTCCACCTTGCGCAGCGAGCTCGTTGGTAACCTGGAATCCTTCAAACTCTTTGATTTTCTTTATGGCCTCCGCCTCTTGGCCCATTGAAACGAACGTGTCGGTAACGATGATATTCGCACCTTTGACGGCTTCTAATGGGTCGTGGGTAAGCGTCAGGCTGGATCCCGTCTGCTTGCCGATCTTCACACCCGCCTCTGCAATTCTTGAGTCGAACTCAATAGACTTTGGCGTGGCAATCGAGACACTTATTCCGCTTCTGAGCGAAGCTATAGCCAGATCGTTGATCACATTGTTAGCGTCCCCAATCCAAGCGAGCTTCAGTCCCTTGGTGCTTCCAAATGCCTCTCTGATGGTCAGCAAATCTGCAATCGCTTGCAGAGGATGATACGTGTCACACAACGAGTTAATAATAGGCACAGAAGAGTGCTTCGACAGCTCCTCTATATCCGAGTGTGCACCGACACGAGCAAAAATGCACGATGTCATGGAAGATATTACCTTAGCAGTGTCGTACATCGACTCGTTGACACCGAGTTGGATGTCGTCCTTCCCGAGGAACATAGGATGCCCTCCAAAGTAGACTGCGGCGCCCTCGGTGGAGATCCTGGTTCTAGTGGATCTCTTATTAAAAACCAGAGCCACCACCTTACCCTCCAAAGCCTTGCTTATCTCCTCGCTAGGGCGTTTCCCTTGCTTGATGATGGCTTTGTGGTAGGCTGCTCTATCAACGAGCGACGCCAATTCCTCATTCTCCAGTTCTAACATGGAGATCAATCCGCGGGGAGAAGAAGAGTACATCCTGAAGTGGGCCGACCTAGCGATTACTTTAGAACAACGCAATGTGAAGAGACTGCTACTCTTCAGTAAAACTCTGACACCGGTGACCATTTCAGTTAACCTCTCAGTAAAAAATGCGGCTCGCACCGTTTTGCCCAAGTAAACGGAATGACTTAAAGCGAAGAAAAAAATGTAATGTCTTCGTGTGCAGAACAATGAGTAATTATCGGCCTAACTACAGAGCGCAGGCCTACAGAGTGTATACTGTATACTGAGTAATTATGACTACGGACGTGCAAGAGAGAGGCCAGAGGTACCAACCACAAGGCCTTCGCGGTTTTTGGGGTCAGCGGCAGCTGCGCCAGACGTGCGGGAGTCTTCAACCTTCAAAGTTGTAGCGCTGTTACCACTGTTATCGCTGACCCTCGAGTTCAGTGACTGTGTGTCGCCCGGCAAGGGTGACTCAACCTTCACCTCCTCCTCCTCCTCGTGCAGCTCGGAACGCCCCTCGCCGTTAACGCTCCTGGAGCCCTCAGCAATGAATTCAGTGCGCATCTTCTTCAGCGCATTCGTCACAGACTCGAGGTCCTCCTGGCCTGAGATTGTGGATAAGATTGGCTCCACTCCGAAACTCATCGTCCGAAATGGGGTACCCGAGCCCGACAGCTCTCCTGGGGTAGAAGCTTTTCTATAGAATGAGGTTCTATCACCGGCACCACCGGCCATTACACCACTTCTGCTGGGCTTCCTCTGAACGTGCAACACTGGCGCACGACTGATGTTGGAGAAGTCTGCTTCCGATGGGTGCCATATGGCCTCAGAACCGCTCCCGTCTACGGCCAGCAGGCTCTCATTCTGTAGACCATTCCCATACATCGATGTGATATCGAAAGACTGCACCCTGTCCCTGTATGAATCTGAGTTTATATTCGATGCCCGCCGGCTATAATCACTGAAGCCTGACCTATCCAGCAGAGGTTCTCCCACGGCAGAGTCGATGCCAGAAAATTGAGACACCAGAGATCTCATAGAGTGAGCGGAGGACTTGGTCGACGTTCTCATGAGCTCATCATGAGTAGGTGAGTTGGGTGCAGTCTCGACCGTCTCGGCTATGACCTCTGTGTTATCGAAATCGATGTCGTTATTGTGATCAGAGGACGCCTCCGAGACCGCAACAGTAGACCCTATTCTCTCGCGGCTATAGGAAGTCTCACGTGGGCTTTCGCCAGACGTCTGAAGTCCAGGCGGCGTGTATTTCTGCGCCCTGTTATCGTATTCCGCGATGCCAGACCTGTCATCGCTCTCACCGCTGCTCTTGGAGGTCGGAATTGTGTTGGCATTTACTCCCTCCAGAGGATCAATCTCGTCAGAGAGAGTATGGGCAGTCGCGTCCACACCAGTGACTGAAGTGGACTCCGTGTCATTTGTAGACTTGTTCGCCAACGTTGTTCCTCTCGTTCTTCCGATTCTCGACTCTTTGGAGCTGTTCGAGTTATCAAAAAGCGAGGAGTCCTCAGTAGACGATCTTGCTCTGTGGAACAAAGCGGACGCAGTGGTACGACCAGGCCTGGGGGACACCGCCCGGAACCCGGGGGAATTGGAATGGTCCCTCGCAGGGCTTGTAGCTCTTGCGATAGCATCCGGCATGTGCGGAGATAGTCCGCCAAACGAGAAGTCCCTGGCGATGTCGTCATCGTCGTTAAACCTGGCTGCTATCCTCCCGTCTTCTTTAATTATGGCCTCGTACGACGGTGGCTGGTCTCCGCTAGGAAGCGACGGCTCGGATGGCTCCCTCACGAACGGCGGTGGGTTCATAGAGGGTACTCTCTTCATGGCCTGCAACTGTGGTGATATCACCCCCGAGCTGAGCACATCATTAATACCAGACATGGGTGTCTGGGAGACTCCCAAGTAGGGCGACAGCGCCGGCGAGAAAGGTTGTGCTTGTGGCGAGCGCAGCTCAGGTTGAGGGTTCACAGGTTTGTAAAGATTGGATTCCAGGTGAACGTCCAACTGTGAGTGTGTCTCTCTCGAAACTCCATCGTTCAAAGAGAGCAGAGTAGAGTCAAGCGAATTATCTATGGGAATCACATCTGGAGAGAGAGGTGGAATATCAGCGTAGTCTCTCTGCATGTATGATGAGGAGTCCTCAATAGGATGAGGAGGCGCACCATTCACCTGGGAGTACGCAGGAAGCAGCGTGTTTGCGTGAACTGACAGAGAGGACAAAACGTGGATTGGAGAATCAATGGAGATCTCATAGTGTTTCCTTTTATCTGGGTCGTCTGCCGTGGCTTCCAACTTGGAAAGCCTGAGGCATATCTTGATCCAGTGGTGCGCCTGAATATTTTCAAACGTGGTGTCAGGATGTAATCTGTGCTTTTCTCCCAGCCTCTCCGGAACATATATCTGGAAATCATACTCCATTGTAGTGATCATTCCGCTCTGGTCCTCCAGTAAAGATTTCCCCTGCTCAGCCTTGTGCTCCATCAGCAGATACTTCTTCGTCGGTTCCACTCTGTGTACTTTTTTACCGTGACAGTAGTATTCCATGTTCTCCGTGAGATATACTCTGATCCTGTGCAGCTGAATTTTCTCTAATGGATTCAGCTTGAAGGAGATTGGTAGATAGTTGTCTAGTATAATTACTTTCGAGGCCACTGTGATGTTATAAACAAGAAGATTATCCCAGTCTCTTATAATCACAATAGGCTCGTTCTCCTCGACCGATTCCTCGGCTGGCGTCCTCACAATGACGAGCGGGTATTTGGCAAATAGGTTTGTCTTGAAGGCACCCAACCTCTCGACATGTGCTTCCAGGTTGTAGTTCACGCAGCCAAACGTGGCAGAGATGGTCTCTGGTGTAGATGCAGGCAAAGGCTGTTCAAAGTTGTAGACGTAGTCCCCAGGGGAAAACGTCTTGGAAGACGCATCCTCATTTGACTTCATTGATGAGAGATCCAGCGACGACCCATCGCCGAAGCCCTTCAAGAACGTCCCCGACACTGATCTGTTAGGAGAGGGCGACGTCGCTCTTTTGAAAGCCGACATCACGCCTACTTCTCGCCCAACCGCGGAACTCCTGTTCGGGCTCAGGCCTTCCTCCAGATTCGATGTCGTAGCATCCAGGCTCAGATTCGTGATGTCATCGCTCTCTATGTTCTGGGCGTACAAGTTTGCGCCATTTCTAGACGTCTCAGACGTTGGATACGTCTGTGTGTGATTAAAAAATGGCCATGCGTGCTGGATCAGAATAGCTGACTCCATGTGCTCCTGTTTCTTAGGAGGAATGCCCTCGGGCCAGTCCGTTCGAGATTTCCCAATAAGCTTCACCGTTATCGATTTTATCTTCACCGTTTTCGATACTCTGATTAAAAGAGAGCCTCTGACTATAATGGGCGGCCGCGACTGGTACTCTTCTTGCTCAAACCCTTGAACGAAGAGTGTCTTCTCAGCAAGGATAATATACATCTGGACCGAGCCCGATCTAGCTAACGGCTTTGGAGGCAGCTTGAAGACACTATCTGTGGCGAAAGCCTGTTCAGGAAATATGGGAGAGTTCAGTGAGTTCATTTTTATTGGCACTTTGACGTGATAACCTCGGCTGATGTGATGGGATGGCCGGTCAGAGAATGTCGCACCCTTCCGTCGTTACAATACAATGATACGTTTGTACTAGTGCCCGTCGATTCTGGCACTGGAATGGCGATCCCTATGATGTTGAGCGTACGTGAGTAGCGGGAAGTTTTCCACCACTTGTGCTCGGAAAGAACTTCCTCAGACAGTATGAGGTCTTTCCTCTCGGATACCGCCGGTCTCACCGCTGTTGAAGAGCGAGATCTAGCCAGACCCAGTATATTTGGCCGACTGCTTTAGGCTTGAACCCCGGCTGTGGTACAGTTGTTTCCGCTCAACACCCTGTTCTGCGTGGGTGGTAGTATCTACCCAGGGGCTCCCACTGACCGAAATCCCAGCTCGTCCAGTATCAGCAGTAACCAGAGCAGAGTTAAAAAGAAGCTGTTCCCCGGTGCACAACGTAACGTCTACCGCTTCACTGATCTTCTCTAAACGCTAAGTATAGTCACCGGCAGAATCTGGACCTATCTGTCTTCATTGGTGTCCGTGATATCAGTGGTTACCACTTTTCCCGATAGGGCTACAAATCTGGCTAGGTATTTTGGTCGGCACACCACAGACGTTTTTCGGAAGTGGGCTACAGCGAGAATTAACATTAGCGTGATAAAGGAGCCGTGTGCTCTCTATCGGTCGCAATTATTAATATTATCTCCAACCGGTCTATCCGTGCTTATGTGGTTCTACATAACAAACAAATGGCTTAGGGGAGAACATGGGTGCTTATCTGACCTGCTTCTGCTTCAGCTCGTTCATCTCCAGGATAATCGACTCCTTGTGCAGCTTGGGCAGGATTCCCTCTATCTCCGTAATTGTAGTCTTTGACAGGTGTTTGCTCAGTATGAGTGACGTGACAATGTCTCCCAGAGTCTCGTGCGTTCGTGTCTTCCCGGAGTGTTCCGCGCCAAAACTGAGTCCGAGGTCCATACGGTTTAATTCCACCACATGATTCCTTATCTTTTTCAGGTTCGTTATGGCATCTCTCTCCTCGCTCCCGGTGCCCGCTGAGCCTTCTGTTCCCTCCTGGTGCTCCTCTCCACTGGAACTCGCACTACTATGGTGCTTTCGCAGGTTCGACAGAACGTCGTTTATCTTGATGAGCTCGTAGTAGTTGTTATATATAATAGACTTGATCTCTGACTGGTTGGAATTCAGCTCGTCGCTCAGCTCGTTCTCCTTGGTTAACAGATCGATAAAGTCGGCGCCCTTGATGAACCCGTCAACGCTGTCTGCAGTCAGTGGCATCTGCAGAGTCTCCCTGCGCTCGACAGCCTCGCCATCAGAGGGCGGTGCAGGCGACCCAGGAGCAGAAGAGCCGGTAGACTGGACATTGTCAGTGCTGCCTAACTGCGAGGAGGACTCGCCGCCGCCGTCCGATTGCAGTGTTTCCAGCTCCTTGCGGTGGCCCTCCTTAAGTTTATAGAACTCCTTCAGCGCCAGCCGTCGGTTATTCGCCAGATTGCTCGTTATCTTAATCGGCCTCTTGTGCGTGATTGTCTCTGCCATGGTGGCGTCTACGCTCTTGACGCTGCTGCGCGCTGTTGTGGTGCAGGTTTGAGTCTGCCGCGGTTCGTTCGAGGACGTGTTCTACTCGAGAAACCGGATAAGCGCCGTCTCTCTACCGACTACAAGTACTTGTTGTTTTTTAACTCCCATTAGCTCTCTAGATCTATGCCAAGATTTGTGTAGCTGGTGCTGTAGTCCACATTCCACGAAACCCAATTGGCGAGCTCTGGGTCCGAAATATATGCTGATATGCTCTCACCGGCATATTTTACCTGGACACCACTGTCCAAGGCTTGTCTCAGGCTCGACAGGTCTGCGCTCCCCGCCACAGTGAAGTCAGTGATGAGGCACTTGTCCACGCTGAGCACGATCTCGACGCCCCCGCGGCTGAGTGTTTTGGTGAATTTAGGCGTCCTGCCGAACGTCCACGACCACCTCTTGAACGTTTCAGCGTGCTCTCTAATTTCGGGTGTGAGGTCGTTGAAGTTCTCCACAAAAATGGCTCTTGCGCCGTACTCGCGTCCGTTAGCTTCTGCCCTTACGATAGCTGACGGGCCGAAATCTGGTGCTATGCCTCCCGCTGTGACCTCTGCAAACGCCTTTGCCGCCTCCCATATCACCAGATCCTCGTCCATGCCCAGGTTCTGCACCGTGCTCCGCACAGACTTGGTGCCGCTCGCATTTATGGAGTCTGCAGCCGCGCCAACACGTAAGAGATTGCTGATGCCGCGTAGATCAGCGTTCAACAGCATTGTGCCGTGGTGGAGCGACTTGCCCTTAGAAATCTTGAAGGCAGAACCGCTCACCTTCTTCCTGTTAGCGCGGTTGACGATGTCGCCCTTGTCGTTGGTCTCCATCGCAAACAGTGGAGGCACGAGGTGCCTCGTGAGCCCCCACTCAGGGATGTCAATTTTCGCTTGGACAGTCCCGTTCACGAGACCGTTCACGCGCTCTACCAGCGCGTTGGAAAAGCCGACGCGCGTGAACTTCGCCTTCGCCGTCATATACCCGAAGTTCAGGTTCCCCAGATCGTGCACAACAGTACCGCCACCGCTGTGTCTGCGGAGAATCGGGGTCTGCGATACGCTAGCGTTGAACAGGTTCACCTCTTTGAACGGGTTCTGGTTCTTGCCAATAACTATGCACGGTCTGTTCTTGTACAACACCAGCCGCCGTGCGGAGGGCGCCATGTTGTCAAAAATGTACATCTCTATGGCGAGGTTGATGTACGGGTCTGTGAATTTGGATATCAAAATGACAGGCTCCGCGCACTTCGCAACCGCAGCTAAGTCCACGTGTGTCTCTCTCGGTGTGTACTCAGTGCTGTGTAGAGCTCTGACAAAGTCGCTCAGCCTCTCCGTGTCACGCGGGTCTGGTGCAGGCTCGTGGTGGCTCGCTGGAACCACAGCTGGCTCGGCGGCACTGAACAGTTCTGCAGCGGGGAAAACGTCACCCAACGAGGGGCCCTCTCCGAGCACGTCTTTCTCGAGCGACTGCAGCTCCTCTACGGTGAACTCCCTCCCTTGCAGCTGCACTGGCACACTCCCCTGCGCGTCGGCGGCCTTCTCCCAACCGCCAAGGTGGGTGCTGTGCAACTGCGAGATCTCCGAAAAGTCGTAACCGTGCCGCCCTTCTGTCTCCTCTGTGGCGTCTGGTGCGCTCTTCTGCGCCACGTCGTAGAAGCCCTCCAGACTCGGGTAGTCACGGAGTATCTCCTCTGTGGTGAGCTCTGTCGTATCGAACGGCGTCTGCGAGTGCGCCCTCTTAGGAAAAAACAAAGCCGTGCATGGCCGGACACCCACCCGCAATATCCTTCCGTAGCAGAGGCTGCAGCTCCTAGCAGTCCTTGAGAGCATTATCTGGCATGCTATGCACGGTGGTTGGGTCCGGTGTCTATGCCGCGAGTCTACGGCAGCGATGCCCGATTTGTCGTGAACCGACAAATTATTATGAACGGCGCAGGTGATAAATTTTGATTTGAAAACTCCAGGAGGAAGCCTAGACAACTGTGAGTGCCTGTGTTCGAGGATGGCGAAGACAGGGGCGAGCTTTCACAAGAGTAGTTAGAGACTAGCTGAAGGCAGATGGATAAAAAATTGAGCTCGCTGGAGTACTCGCTCCTCTCGAGGTGCAACAACAGAACAGAGACACAGATACTGGAGATTCTGGAGAGCAGGTACTCGCTCACAGGGGACCAGAAGAATTATCTGACCCTGAAGGCCACAGAGGGAGTGGCCGTGCCCAGAGAGAAGAAAAAAAGTCTGCTGCACCACATCAGCCACCGTCCATCTGAGGGAGGAGGCAGCGGTGTCACTGTCAAGGAGAACAAGTACTCCAAGAACAAAATACGAAACGAGTTCAAGCAGTTTATAAAAGACAACACCGCACTGCAGGCGAAGCTCGTGCGCCGTGTGGGAGCGAAGGCGAGGTCGTCAAAGACACCAGTAGAGCAGATCGACATCACGCAGTTCAGAGAGTACGAAGCGCTGCTGAAAATCGAAGATTTTTTAGCGCTGAATGAGCTGTGGAGCCAGTACATACAGAGCCTGCTGCAAGGGAGCACGCGCTCTGTCGCGGGCACACTCAGCAAGCTGTCGTCGTCGGACCTGATCGGCTCGTTCACGACCGTGGTGAAGAGCAACAACTACAACACCGTGGGCGCGTGCGGGATAGTGATGTGGGAGTCGCAGCACAATTTCATGATTGTCGCGCCCAGGCTGGACGGGTGGAAGGGCGGTGTCTCCGGGGCCACTGTGCAGTGGAGTGCCAGGGATGCCGTTGGCGGACTGAAAATAGTGCCCAAAACAGGAACGCTCTTCCGCATGGAGGTGCCGCTGCTTGGGTCCGCCGCGGGAGAGGAGAGCGCGCTCGAGTTCACAGTGGTGGGCGACCGCTTCCAGGTGAAGAGCCAGGACCGGGCGAGCCGAAAGTTCAAAAACCACAACGTTAAGGATATCGTGTGAGACTCACATATGGCTCTGTTTACCCCCCGTGGGTTTTTGTCGAGCGCACGTTTCTCCGGGGCGGGAAGTTAGTGCGTTACGAGCGCTGCTTGTGGAGTCAGACGCGCATGCACCGTGCTGTTTCCGAACCGCTTAAGATAGAGGTTGTCCACAACAAACCAGGTCTCCACCAGCACTCCACTGCTAGTTACGGCGGACCACCCAGTTCTTCAGCTCACTACTCCTCCGACACCCATCATGTTTCTCTTCAAGTTCCTCTCTCCAGCACCACACCCGCAGGCTCCCGTTGCCACACCCGATAACAGAGTTAGGTCACAAATCCCATCCGCCGGCCCCTTGGCACAGAAGACAGGCTCGGCTCTCGAACAGCACCATGTCATCGATATCAATAGCATGCCATCCAAGCAGAAACAGGGAGAGCTGACCGCTGCTCCGCAGTCGCAGAGGTTCAGACTGTGGCCGTTTGGCGCGGCGCCCTCCCCGGCTGCTGGGGCTGCAGACGCCACCAGGGCAGATGCTGCGAGAGCCGTGATCAAGAACGCAAACAACAAGGTGATTGCAATGAAGCTGGTCAACGATGAGGACAATGAGTTTATTGACATTCAGGTTAGGAAATTATCCTACGCGGAAGTTGCGTCGCTGAACGTGAAACCCGCTAAGATAAACACTAGGGCGTCTACACAAAAGACACCCGCAGCAGCAACCAAGGAGCAGGTTGTGGACCAGGACAAGGAGATGGAAAACTCAATCACAGATCTGGATCTGGTTGAGAATTTTGGAAAGGCAATTAAATTCAACAATGATTTAATCTCCTACGAGCAGGTTATCGAGGACCAAAACATCGAGGTGGGCGTTGACGACCTCGAGAACGATATCGACTACAAGCTGAAGAAGTCAAACAAAAAAAACAAAAAGGCGCGCCGTGGGTCTAATAAAAAATGATGGACAGGGCCGCCCCTGGCCCGTCTCCTTGTTGGCTGCTAGCGAGCGAGGTGCCACGTCTATTGTTTACGTCCGCCTTTTCTGTTTTGCTTTGTTTCGTGACTGCTTTAGAGTTTATATTCTGTATAATTGTTTCTAGTATACCCTTATGTTATGCTGTATACCTGGGTACTTGTAGGATTTTCGCAGAAGAGGCGCTGGGTGCCACTGCCGTCATCACCGCTGATAACCCCTAATCTGGCTGTACTCTGTAAGTCGCTTGTTGATAAGAGATGGTCACGTGCTCGGATCTTTCGATCGCCTCCATCTCATCGGTCGGCGAAAATTACCCTCTCAGCTCTGACGGCATACCAGCGACACACTTTGGCTATGTCTCTGGATAATCTCACCGCGTGGGGGGTGAGTCACGGCGCCGTTATCTCTCCCTGTATAGAGTTCAAGCGCACTGCGAGCGGGGTGTCTGCGGTGAAGAAATCAGGCCAGCGCGAGTGCCTGGTGAGCATACCGCTGTCGATGGCGATCACGCCGAGAAAGGCATCAGACGCGTTTGGAATTGACCTGGCCGACGTCTGCAGCGAGGGACACGACTGTCACGCTCTCACTAAGCTGTTTCTCGCCCGCGAGAGGTGCCGGGGAGCCCAGAGCCACTGGGGCGCTTACATAGCGAGTCTTCCCTCGGGGCCTGCCACAGGCATTCCCTTGTACTGGACCGCAGAGGAGAAACTGCTCCTGAAGGGGACTAACCTCGGATCTTTTCTCCAAGAGAAGCTGAAGGCCATCGCGCTCGGATGGCGTGCTGTCGTCAGTCGGCTGAGCGAGGCTGACAGGCCGGCGTCGTACTTCATGGACCTGAACTTCTCCAACCTGATAGAGAACGGTCTCCTCTCAGAGGAAATGATACACGAGCACATAACAGCTCAGAGCGAGTCCTTCACGAGCTTTGCGAACTTCCTGTGGGCACATGTGATATTCACGTCGCGGTCGTTCCCGTTTCGTCTCGTCGACACCCTCGACATCCCAGGTCTGGCAATGCTGCTGCCTGTGGTGGACTTGCTCAACCACAGTCCCTCCGCAGATGTCACCTGGGATATCACGGAGAGCGGAGGCGCCAAGCGCTTCAGCCTCATTTCTGATATCTCTGCCTGTGGGACGGGGGACGAGGTTTTTAACAACTACGGGCCCAAGGGCAACGAGGAGCTGCTGCTGGGGTATGGCTTCTGCATTGATGAAAACAAGAACGACACGGTGGCTCTACGGATCAAGCTACCACAGGAGCTCATTCAGGCTGCAGAGGAGTTCGGGGTCCAGCTGCCCAGCCCAGAAGACAATGTCAGCAGTGTTGTTGATGGCACGGGTTCGAACACGGGGTACGAGGATGGCGTAATTTTCTACTGTAGCGCAGCCGAGCCGGTCCCCAGAAGCGCTTTGAGCTTATTTGAATATTTGGTGAAGAACAAAATCGAGACTCGGCCAACACTGAGAATGAAACTAGAGGGGCTAACAATGCTCAAAAACGCCATAGAGCAGAAGCGGAAAGTCCTCCGAGATTACACACCCGTTTTGAAACAGGAATTTGCGAGCGATGATGAGCAGGAAAGCTACAGCAGGAACTTTAAGGCGGCCACGGTGTACAGAGCGGGACAGGAGAAGCTATTTCTGAAAATGGTGAGCCACCTCAAACACACTGAAAGAGATCTGCTGAAGGAGTATAAACCGCGTCTCGTCTCCCTGAAAAAGATATTGAAGATCGACCCTCTTTTTGCAAACTCTTTACTGCTCACCATGGGATATACCGATGCCGAGGCTATCGAGAATGCAGAGTTCGAGGACACCGCATTTCTCTTATGGATAATGAGGTGCGGCAATGCGAAGGAGTACAGTGGCGAAAATGGCCTGCCCAGCTGGATCACAGAAACGTACCAGGGTCTGCGGACCTCGGCGGGTGCGAGTACGCAGGAGTACGAACCGCTACATGCACACCTGTTTCCCAAACTGTCTCAATCCCTTCCGGAGGTGTACGGTGTGGGAGACTGGTCGCTGCAGGCCATGGCAGCTGCCGGAGAGTGCGTGGGTCTCCTGAGCTACTCGAGAGGAGCGAGAAAAGAGTGCATCTTGGTTGAGCCGCACGTTCTGGATAAATAAGTAGTGTTTCACTCAATCGGCTCATCGCAGTAAAAAATTTATTCCACTATGTGAAGAGCTTTGCAATACCAGTAACGCTGTATAGACGAGAAAACTCGAGTGTTTTGTGTGCTGTTGTTATAGAAGTGCTACTTTCACTTGGTTGCAGAGTAGATATAATAGCATAACAGTACAGACGCAGGGTGAAATGGATAATAGCATTGTCCTCGACTTGAAAGAGTCGTACAGCACTTACATCGCATGGAAGACTAAATATAAGAGCAGAGGTATTCCGTCTTTGCCCCAGTATGATACCAAGATATCTGTATCGTCCAACATTGACAGACTGGCACTGCAGGTGCTGAACGATGTGTGTACAGTTCCGATATTCCACTCGTTTGAGGTGATCGCACTGGACTTGATCTCGAGAGTAATGAACAGCAGTGGCTTCGAAGAGAGCTACAAGCAGGCGGCGGGCATTTCCACAGTGATTCCTGGGTCTCTGGTGCTGAATGCAGGTGCGAAGCTGGTTTTCTTCTCGAAAAGTGTGCTCCTCATGGTTGAAGATTTCCTCGAGAGACATGACATCTTCAGAGCGCTACAGTCAGCGCGGGCGGTGGGCCAGGATGAGCTACAGTTTGTGCTCATCTCTTTTTACAGATTGCTAAGCCAGGACAACGAGAGGTTTTCCAAGTTTGTTATACCGAGTGTCCTGTACTCCGTGCTGAATAACAGTGATTCTCTGCTTGTAAATAGACACTTGTCGGCGCAACTTTTATACCTGCATTTACAACTTGCCGAGAGCGTGAGGGATAGTCTGCTGGAACAAGACGATATAAAAAATGCGAGGGGATACTACGAAGGAGACACGATGGTGGACTATAAATTTTTGGCGGTTGCGGAGGCTAAGAGAATGTCTAATTTCTACGGCATGTCGAAGCCGCAAAGTGCTAAGATCAGCAGTAGCTCAGTTTCCATCTCGCAGAGCGATCTGTCGGAGAGGGTTGTGTGTGTGAGTGGTGTCCTGGTTCCGATTCTGAAAATGGGGCTCCGACTGAGATCAGAGCTCATCCCCATAAAGAAATCGCTCGGTGTGCTTAGAGAACTGGCACTGAATGTGTCCCAGGCGAATCCGGTGATGCTTGTAGGTAAAGCGGGTACCGGGAAATCTTTTTTGATCACAGAACTAGCGAAGATTTTGCATCTTGATCCCACCAAGAATATAATAAGAATCCATTTGAATGAGCAGACCGACTCAAAACTGCTGCTGGGAACATACGCAGCTGACTCGGAGCCTGGAAGCTTCAAATGGAAGAATGGTATCTTAACCACAGCAGTGAAACAGGGCAAATGGGTACTGATTGAGGATATTGATAAGGCGCCAACAGAAGTGCTCTCAATTCTACTCACGCTGCTTGAGAAGAGAGAACTCACAATTCCCTCAAGAGGAGAGGTTATCCGTGCTTCAAATGGCTTTCAATTGTTGTCCACAATAAGGCAACCACCAGAAGCAGACGGCAGGTTTCTGCCTGAAATGATTGGTCTGGCCAGATGGAAGGTGCTGAGAACAGAAGAACTAGATACCACAGATCTGAAGAGAGTACTATCAGAGAGGTTTCCTATTCTGGCGAGCTTCATACCTCTTTTTATTTCGTGCTTTACAAAAGTGAAGGACATGTACGAGTCTAGAAGGTTTATGTCGTTGAATAAGGGACACCAGTTAAGATCCATATCTATCACTGATCTCGTGAAGTTTTGCAAGAGATGCACCACCATTCTCAAAAACAACGGCGTGGTGTCCACCTCTGAGCTTGTCAAGGATGGTGTCTACGATTACATATTCCAGGAGGCTGTGGACTGCTTTTCCAGCTCGATTGCTAGTAGGGAGGCAGCATCATTGATTGCCACAGAGATTGGGTACACTCTGGAGATCCCTGCATCGAGGATAAATCTATACCTCAACAAGAATGTCCCTCACTTCGAGGAGACGGACAGCTCTGTGATTGTGGGGAGGGTGAACTTACAGAAAACAAAGAAAACAGCACTCTATAAAAACAGGAAGGCCTCCGCGTCTTCCCAGTTTGCAAGAACCAATCACTCTCTCAGGCTTCTGGAGCAGATCAGCGTTTCTGTTTCTTCATCAGAGCCCATCTTGCTAGTGGGTGAAACTGGAACAGGTAAAACCACTGTTGTGCAGCAGCTTGCTAAGATGCTCGAGAAGAAACTTATTGTCATCAATGTGTCTCAACAGACCGAGGTTGGAGATCTGCTTGGTGGCTACAAACCTGTCTCTACTAAGATACTAGCTCTGCCTATGCAAGAGCATTTTGAGGAACTATTTAACAAGAGTTTTTCGATTAAGAGAAATGCACACTTCTTAACGCTGTTGTCTAAGTGTTTCAATAAGGGGCAGTGGAAAAACGTGTTTAAGCTGTGGAAAGAGGCTTTTAAAATGGCGGAGAACTTACTTCATGACAAACAGGAGCCTGTGACCGAGAGTGAAGATGGGCCAAAAAAAAAGAGAAAGCTGAACCGAGATGAGAAAAAGGAGCTTATGAGCGAGTGGTCCAAGTTTCACTCGGAGGTTATCGAGTTCGAAAAGCACACTGCCAAACACGAAAACGCCTTTGTCTTCAGGTTCGTTGAAGGGACCCTCATAAGAGCTGTGAGGGAGGGCTATTGGCTTTTGTTAGATGAAATCAACTTGGCTTCCTCAGAAACCCTTGAGAGTATATCGGATCTACTGTCAGAAAGAGTCGAAGACAGAAGCATTCTACTCAGCGAGAAGGGTGACGTCGATTCTATCAGAGCACATCCAGACTTCAGAATTTTTGGAAATATGAATCCCGGTAATGATGTCGGAAAAAAGAATTTGCCAACGAATATGAGGTCCAAATGGACAGAAATATGGGTTTCTTCTCCAGATGGAGATATTGAGGACTTGCTGAAAATTATTGATACCTATATTGGTAGATATACTCTGTCTGATGAGTGGGTTGGCAATGACATAGCCCAGTTGTATCTGGAGGCCAAAAGACTGGCTGAGCGTAACGAGATTGTGGATGGTGCGAATCAGAAACCGCATTTTAGTATCCGTACATTGACAAGAACGCTGGTGTATGTGTGTGACATTATCTCGATCTATGGTTTGAGAAGGTCACTATACGAAGGTTTCTGCATGTCTTTTCTCACTCTGCTAGATGAGCATTCGGAGAAACTGCTGAAGCCCTTGATAGAGAAGTACACTATTGGAAGGCTCAAAAATCCCAGATCTGTAATAGCACAGATACCTCCCAATCCGTCGTCGACCTCGGATCCAGATGAATACGTGCAGTTCAGGCACTATTGGATGAAGCATGGTCCGAATGAAGTTCAGCCTCAGCCGAACTATATCATTACTCCCTTCGTGGAGAAAAATTTGATGAACCTGGTTCGAGCAACCGGTGGAAGGAGGTTCCCTGTACTGATTCAGGGTCCCACTTCTAGCGGAAAGACATCGATGGTAAGATACCTTGCCAGCATCACTGGTCATAAGTTTGTTCGTATCAATAATCACGAACACACGGACTTGCAGGAATACCTGGGGAGCTACATGTCTGACGATAAGGGTGTTCTTGCTTTCAAGGAGGGTATTCTCGTAGAAGCTCTACGAAAGGGACACTGGATTGTATTGGATGAGTTGAACTTGGCTCCTACGGATGTTCTTGAGGCGCTCAATCGTTTGCTTGACGATAACAGAGAATTGTTCATTCCTGAAACACAAGAGTTTGTGAAACCCCATCCAGATTTTATGCTTTTTGCTACGCAGAATCCTCCTGGTATTTACGGCGGAAGAAAATTTTTATCGAGGGCTTTCCGGAACAGGTTTTTGGAGCTTCATTTCGACGACATACCTCAGGATGAATTGGAAATCATACTGAAAGAGAGATGCCAGATTGCACCTTCCTATGGAAAGAAGATCGTAGAGGTATACAAAGAGCTCTCGCTCCAGCGTCAATCCACGAGGCTGTTTGAAAAGAACAATTCTTTTGCAACCCTTCGTGACTTGTTCAGATGGGCCCAGAGAGAAGCAATCGGATACGAACAACTAGCCGCTAATGGTTACATGCTCTTAGCTGAGCGCGTGAGGAGAGCAGATGAAAAGTTGGTTGTGAAAGAGACGATCGAGAAAGTGATGAGAGTAAAACTTGACATGGACGAGTATTACAAGAGTCTCGAAAACCAAGAATTAATGACCTTAGACTCCCCTATCGTCTGGACGAAGGCGATGCGGCGCTTAGCGGTGCTCGTTTCGGCTGCCCTAAACTATAACGAACCTGTGCTCCTTGTTGGTGAAACGGGATGTGGGAAAACTACAATCTGCGGGCTGATTGCAGAGTACCAGAGACGAAAGCTGATATCAGTGAATGCCCACCAAAATACAGAGACTGGTGACCTGCTTGGTGCTCAGAGACCTGTGAGAAAACGTTCTGAGCTGCGAGCAAGCTTGTCGCAGAAAGTGTCAGATTTTCTCTCTTCAAGGAATATTCAGTACGACCCAGAGTCTTCTCTTGAGGGGCTTTTAGCTCGTTTTGACCAGATAAAGAAGTCTGAGAAGAACTCTCAAGAATTGGAGGAAATTAGCGACCTACGATCGTCTTCCAATATTCTATTCGAATGGAACGACGGTCCCCTCGTTTTGGCTCTAAAGGAAGGTGATTTCTTTCTACTAGATGAAATTTCTCTTGCCGATGACTCTGTTTTAGAGAGATTGAACTCAGTACTGGAGCCTGAGCGCAGTCTACTGCTCGCTGAAAAGGGGACGTCTGACTCGTTTGTCACTGCTAAAGAAGGGTTTGAGTTTTTAGCCACTATGAACCCAGGAGGCGACTACGGTAAAAAGGAGCTTTCGCCAGCGCTGCGGAACAGATTCACGGAAATTTATGTGCCCTCAATGGACGATATGGATGATGTTCGTCTGATCACCAGTAGCAAACTGATTGAGGGTGCCAGGGATTTGTGTGAACCTATTGTTGAATTCTCGGAGTGGTACGCAAGAAGATTTGGTGGGGCTATCGCCTCTAGTGGTGTGATATCCCTTCGTGATATCATCGCTTGGGTTAACTTCATCAACTGCACGGTTAGCGGTTCTCAGCTATCCAAAGCGGGGGCCCTTCTTCATGGGGGTTGTCTGGTTTTCATTGATGCTGTTGGAACTAATAACACTGCGTATATTGCCGAAGACTCCCAGAAGCTGAGAGCTCTCAAGCTTGAGTTGGTGAAACGACTCTCCGATATGTATGGGGAGGGACTACTGGACATGTATTTGATGCCGCTGTCTGTCTCTGTTGAGTCGGATGGTGCTGTCAGAAGTGGACCCTTTGAAATTGCTGGGAAGTGCTCCAATAGCGTAGCCCCTTCTTTCAACTTGCATGCCCCAACAACAGCTGCAAATTTCATGCGTGTTTTAAGGGCCATGCAGATTAGGAAGCCTATTTTGTTAGAGGGAAGTCCCGGTGTGGGTAAAACTAGTTTGGTGACAGCATTAGCCAAAGCCAGTGGCAATGATCTCACTAGAATCAACTTATCGGAGCAGACAGATTTGATTGATCTTTTCGGTTCCGATGTTCCGTCTGAAGGAGGAAGAGCAGGAGAGTTTGTGTGGCGCGATGCCCCATTTCTGAGGGCAATGCAAAATGGAGACTGGGTTCTCCTTGATGAAATGAACTTAGCTTCTCAGTCGGTTCTGGAGGGCTTGAATTCTTGCTTAGACCATAGAGGAGAAGCTTATATCCCAGAGCTCGACAAGACATTCACTTGCCATCCTGATTTTGTCGTTTTTGCGGCGCAGAATCCACAATACCAAGGGGGTGGGAGGAAAGGGCTCCCAAAGTCATTCATTAATAGATTCACGGTGGTGTATATGGACGTCCTGACATCTTCAGATTTGAACATGATTGCTCAGCATGTTTATCCTAATATTGACGCGGCCACTTGTTCCAAAATGATCAGCTTTGTGTCTCAACTGGAAGAGGACGTTGTCATCAAGAAGAAATGGGGCGCGGCAGGTGGTCCCTGGGAGTTCAATCTTCGTGACACATTACGTTGGTTGGAGCTATATAACACAAGGCAGCTGAAAAACAAGCTCGATCCTGAGGATGTTTTGGAAATTGCTGTAACTCAGAGATTCAGAAGCTTGACTGATAGGCAGAATGTGACAGATCTTTTCGCAGAGATTTTTGGAAGAGCTCCACCAACCACGGCTTATTTCCAACTGGGTCCAAAATTTGTTCAGTCAGGTGGGCAGCTGATTAAGAGAAGAGAGCACATTCAGATTTCATGTCGGAACCGGCTGATTCCTTTGCAGTGCAACTATAAAGCACTTGAAACTTTGTTTATTTGCGTTGATCACGCCTGGCCAATGCTGATATCAGGTCCGTCGAATTCAGGCAAAACAGAGCTGGTGCGACTGGCGGCCGGTCTTGTTGGAGTTCAGATACATGAATTTTATATGAACAGCGATGTCGATAGCATGGACATTCTTGGAGGGTATGAGCAAGTGGACATTACTCGCTTGATTTTGTCTCTACTGAATGATATTCGCGCTTTTATTCTTCATATGCTGGCGAAGGAGATGGAATCTAAGAACCGTAGCTCTGATATTTTCAGATTGTCATTTCAGTTATTAGAGCTACTGAAGTTACTGAAGTCCGACGAGCTTGTGGAGCAGAGATTTGAAAGTTTGTCCGGCAGTGTCATGGAATATCTTTCCCTCTTCTCTCAGTCTGATAGGGCAGTGTCTGGAATAATCTCCAAACTTGAAAATATTGCCTCAAAGGTGCGCTGTGGACGCGAAGTTCGGTTTGAATGGTTTGATGGGATGCTGGTCAAGGCTGTTCAAGAAGGGCACTGGCTTATTTTGGATAATGCTAACTTGTGCAGCCCATCAGTACTTGATAGGCTTAACTCTCTACTAGAGCCCGAAGGAACTCTCATAATTAATGAGTGCAGTTCTGAAAGCGGCGAAGCTCGAGTTCTCAAGGCACATAAAGATTTCAGGCTATTTATTACTTCTAACCCGAAGTACGGAGAACTCTCGAGGCCAATGAGAAATAGATGTGTTGAAGTGTTCATTGACTCTTTTGAAGAACGGGCAACTGAGTTTGATGATCTATGCATTGGTCATACTAGGGCGGCACGCCATAAAGAATCAACATCGCCGTTAGATTCGGAGCTGGTGAGGTTAACCATATCTGAAGAATGGAAAGTACCTTCAACTTCACTTGTTAATTCCTGCGACTCAAGCTTAAGAGGCTTCACCTTCAATCTCGACTGTTTTGAGAATTCTGATCTGAAGGATACTGAGGCTGATCTACTGTTATCTATGTTCTCTTTCAATGACTTCTTAGAGCTCGACTCTTGGAATCGTCATATACTCTTGTGCTCTGAGTATGAAGAGAAATTCAGAAAGTTTACGGAAGAGATGTTTTTGAGGGTTCAATACAGAGGTTACTCCGGCTTATTGCAGAAATTAAAAGCTGCTTATGGTATTGCAGGTTCCCTTTCTAAGGAGCTCCTCGACGAGCCTGTCTTGTTTGAAGATTATCAAGTTGCGCATCCGAACATGAACAGCTACCTCAAGTTCTCTCTGGAGGAGAACTTGCCATTTGTTGACACAGTGGAGTCTACTTACCTGTTCAAGGCAGTTGGCTCTATCCGGGATATTTCCATGCGGCTGGAAGTCACTGCTGAGAGAAGCATTTCCGGTCGAGTGAGCGATCTCAATTATCTTGAACGTTCAGCTGCTGTGAGCAAAGGGCGTGACATCAAGCGAGCTCCTAATTTGGGCATCTTCAGACTGCTCACGTCTGTTGTGGCTTTCATAGAGAATATTTGTGAAAAATCTTTGTTAGGAAGTAATGATCTGTTTTTTGCGGTCTGCGAGCTCGAGGTTATCGTGGCACAGATACTTGAAGTCTCTAAAGGCCAGCATGAGGCGAAGCTTCGTGTTTACCAGCAAGTCATTGAGTCTTGGGGTGAAGGGCATCGGAAAAATGTGGAGATTGGGTCAGTACTGCCAATGCTCTCAGCGGCGTTATCCACCTTCGGAGAAGCTATGGTCCTCACTACCGGTTTCTCGATGAGATCACTCTGGGAGCTATACAGAGGTGATTACCCCGCAACTGCAGAGAGTTGGGACAATAAAGAAACAGTCGATTCCCTTGCGAAGGAGTTCGATGAAATTGCCTGGGAGCAGTTTTATGAGAATGATAAACTGATAAATGAACTGAGGAGACTGTCGCTGGAGTTGTTCTCGGACCCTCAGATACTTGTCAGTGAGGTTGATGATATTGATAATCCCGCAAAGCTGTTGCAATCACAGATGATAAAGTTGAAAGAACTCAGTTCCACATTTTTGAGGAAGAGAGCTCATAATCTCCAAAGTGTTTTTACATTGCTTCTCAACTTCATAGTGTCATCTCACGAGGGCGAAGTGATTCAGCTTACTCCAGAGATACTCAGTGTCGTTCAGAATTCCGGTTTGCCCACTTCAACTCTAGTCAAGTTTCCCAAAGGAGAGAGCTTTTCCCCGTTCCCTAGAGTTTTGGAATGCATTTGGTCCGCCTCTGAGCGTCTTGGAAGCTCGACCGCAGTTATTAGAGGCCTGACATCAGATAGCATCTTAAAAGAGACTGCAGCCTTATGTGACAGGCTGAAAAGTATCCCGGGATTTGAGATAAATCAAACTCTAGATGATCTGTCTTTTTTTTCTGGATGCTTGATAAGAAACTCACGAAGTGTTCAAGATGACAGTCTCATGAAGCTTTCTCACACTCTTATTCAGTGGATTTCCGAAATGGTATGTGCCCATTGTGATATGGAAAGCGGTGAATTTGCGCGCAACTTACTACTGAAATCTGAAGGAGGTCTTTCTAGGGAAAAGCTCTCACGCTTGCTTTCCATGCTTGAAGTGAATACGAGCGAGACCTTCTTGAAGGTCTTCCTAGAATTTTTTGGACCTAGTCTCTACTGCCTCTGTGAAGCTTTCAGCCGGGAAACAGTTGGTAAGGCATATATACTGTTTGCTACCGGAGCAATCCAAATGTTTGTTCCTAGTTCTCCTTATGATCCGGCAATTGCGGATCATATCTTATACGACATATTCATCGGAAATCAGATGCTTGTCATGAATTTAGCAGACTCTTTAAGGACGTTGCAGACAGTCAGTGGCAACCAGACTGCTATTTTTCAGGAATCAAATACTCCAAGTATTTCCGAAGAGGAAGCTCCTAAAAAGCCTCGAACATTCAGACCTTCTGATTCCATAGACTTTTTGTTCCAAGAGTGGCAGTCATTCATGGAATCATCAATTGATATTGCTCCCATTATGAGGCTTCTGGAGAAGGCCGATTCAGACTCAGAGACTTTTATAAAAGAGTGTGAGGTATTCCAACTGAACTCACATCATTTTGTTAATCGTTTAGACAGCAACTACTCGAGATACAGTGATATCAATGATATACTAAAAGGCTTCATTTACTGTTTGAAGCTTGGTTTTGACTTAATAACTGTTGAGAAGGTGGCCTCATCGGGTATCGGGTCAATGTCGATTGTTGATCCAGCTGTATTCTCTTCTCATTCTGGACTCAGTGTTCTGTTCCATAGTATCAAGCAGCACTGCAGAACTCAGAGCGTAAACGATTTTTCGGTTGAACAGACGTTGTCATTTTTCTTGAAGATCTTTTTCAGTCATGGGAAGGATATTTCTAAAGGGGCATCGAATGAAATATACCAAATCCTGTACTATAGGTGGTCGTTGATAGAGATCAAGAGGAAGGAAGAGGAGTCTATGACTGATGGGGTGTATAGGCATTCGGCAGAAGATCTTGATGCCGAAGGAGAGTTTGCAAAGATGTTTCCAGACTATTCGGAAGTTGTTCAGTATCAAGAAGATGTCAAGCTTCCAGTGGTAGACGACGAAGTGTACTTTGATCTAGCAGAAACTTACATCAAAGGATTTTTGTCCGAAACAGATCCAGAGATAGCTGAACTTGTGAGATCATCGTTTGAGATTTATTACTCTCTTACTGATAGAACATCGAGTGGAGGAAATGCCATACCGGGATCAGCTTTGACGTCTGTTGTTGGTCAGGTTTCTGCTTCGTTGAAGTCTTTTAGCAGAAGTACCGAAGATCACCCCATTGATTTTTATTTTGGATTTGAGCTTGCTGAGACTAGAAAAGCAGACGTGACTGTTGAGGGGATTGAAGGAGCGGTGTACGGTCTACTGCAGCAATGGCCCGAGCATTCCACCTTGCAACTGATATTCCGAGCTTGTGGTGAGTTTCTCTCCTACCCCTCATCTACTCCGATCGCAAAGCTGTTATCTAAAGTGGAGCAGATATATACTCTCATCAATGAGTGGGAAAAGTACGCGCACTCAAAGGTTTCGCTTAAATCGCACTTTGATGTCCTAACTCAGCTGATTGTGTCCTGGAGAAGAATGGAGCTTTCATCTTGGAAAACAATATTCGACAACGAGGACAAAACAGTTGAGAAAAGATTGGGACGGTGGTGGTTTTATCTTTTTGAGACTGTTATTCTGCCGATTTCATCCGGAGAAGAATTTTCAGTGGAGGGGCAAGCCAGAGTCCTCTCAGCCATCAATGTTTTCCTCAGCAAAAGCACCTACGGGGAATTCAAGTTCAGGCTTTCTCTGGTCAGAGCATTTAGCAAGCACGCAGAGTCACTCAATGTAGACTCTGTTGTTTTGAATTCCCTGAGTAATGTCATTTCATTCTACCAGCAATTTGAACCGATCTTCACTGAAGCGATCAGGGCTGGGAGAGAAAAGCTGGAAAAAGACTTGAATGAGCTTATCATTCTAGTTAGCTTTAAGGATGTGAACATAGATTCACTGAAGCAGTCTACCAGACGTTCACATTCCAAGCTTTTCAAGCTCGTGAGAAAATACCGTCACCTGTTAAGTTCCAGCACCCTGCCCACAATAGAGGCAGGCTTAGATGCTTCTTTGGATTCTGTGGTGCGAGCTCCACATACTGCACGTCTGTCCTCGCGGGAACAAGATTGGGAGCAGATGGACACTGTCTGCAGGAAGATTCCAGGATGGAGCTCGTGGCCAGCGATAATTAAAACGGGTGTTGTTCAGAAAAAGATGACACAAGTATGCGATGCCTTGTCCCAACAAGACCAGCAGAGTCTGATGGAGTTTGCAAAATCCCTGAAGGAGCAGATTTCAGAGCTACGTAAGGAGACTCCAAAAGTGTTGAAAAAAGACAACAAGAAGGTGCTAGCCGCACTCAGGACACAGAAAAGGAAACTGTTAAGCGATACCTTACGAGAGTTGAAGAGAATCGGACTGAAACTCAATTTGACGAAAGATATTAAGGAGCTTCAGTCTTCTGTGACGTTGATACTCGCGGAGTCGAAGTCCTTCGCTGGAACAACCATCGAGGGTACAGACAAATATTTTTTCCGTCTTCTTGATTTGTTACCTTCGCTAAGGGCATCTGTGTCTAGTGTTCACCCCGATATCCCACCTGCAGATGCGCAGAAAGGTCTCAATGGTGCAGAGCATTTGCTTTACATGCTCATCTGTAGTAGAGTACCACTGAGGTCTCTATCTCAGATTCATAAGGATTTACTGTATCTGAATGGACAACTTGAAGGTCTGGCTTGTGGATGTATGGATAGTATGGATACATCCCCTATATCCAAGGCAAGCACAATAGATTCCCTGGTGAGAAATTCTGAGCAGCTTGATAGCCTGTTGAAATGGCTTCCGAAACTGCTTGATTATTGTATTCTCATGGTTGAAGAAGCTAAGAGTCTATCTGGAGCTGAGATTGATGGTTCCATTTTCCATAACGCTAAGTCGGGTTTAGACAAGTTTAAAGTTACGCATTTTTGTGACGCCGAACTTTTTGATGCTGAGGACGAGGAGAGATTTAATGGCCTGCAACGATACGTTGCGCAATTCATTGCTGAAATAGTTCAGTGGAAAAGGAATAACCCGAGTGGAGCTTTCATAGCTGATGTTCTGAAGCACGCCCTGGAAGTTGATTTCTCTATAGAGTCTTCAACAAGCCTGACTGAAGTGGCGAGTGTTGATGATGTTGAGAAAAATTTTCACAAACTGGTTAACTCGATTGTCGTCGTTTTTCAGGAGTTCATCGAACTGGACAAGGTATCATTGGTCGATCCGGAGGATGATGATAACTGGTTACTCAGTTCCTACCAGACTTTCTTGAGAAAGGTCAAGATGCTGCATCTGTCATCAGTCCATCGGAGAATTGCAACGGTTATAAAATCCATAAGACAAGTCGAGTTTGATTGCGATACCTCGGTGTTGGTGAGAGCTTTGGTCACGTTCTGTGGAAATATTGTTACTCAGTACCTTAACCTCTGTGCGGTTTTATTGAATAGTTTCAGCTCGTTCTATGTCGAAACCTCGAAGGCTACTTTTTTCATGTCCTCTTCTCTGCATGTCCTTGCAAAGGAAGGATTTTGCTCTCCCGAACCCCCTCAGGAGTCCAAGGAGTCAGATAATTTACAAGATGGTACTGGACTGGGAGACGGCGAAGGAGCGACCAACAATTCCAATGATGTGGAAGAGGATGAAGACCTGTCAGAGTATGCTCAACAACCTAACGCAGAAAAAGAGGATAGGAATGACGAAGAGGAGAACGATGACGCGGTCGATATTGAAGGAGATATGGCTGGAGATCTTGAGGAAGCTCCTGCTGAAGAGCAAGAGGACAATGAAGGTGATGAACAAGATGAGGAACTTGACGAAGAGCTGGATGATATTGATGATCTAGATCCTAACGCCGTTGACGAGAAGATGTGGGAAGGTGAACAAAAAGATGATACGAAAGAAAAAGAATCAGATAAGATGCCTGAGAACACTGCCGCCGATGAGGACCTTCAAGCTATGGAAGATGAAGAGAACGAGGTAGATCCAAACAACCAAAGCAAGGCGGATGAGCAAAACAATTCAGAAGCGGAGCATGATGACAAGGAGGAAACGAAAGAGGATGACAATGCAGAGGAAGAGGAAGATGTCGGACAGCAAGATGACCAAGTCAAAAATGAAGAGGATCAACAAATGGATCCACATGTCCCTGAGGTGGACACATTGGACTTACCAGATGACATGAATCTGGATTCAGGGGAAGAATCTGATGGTAAAGAAGATGATGAGCAATTCAAAGACCTCATGGACGATGAAATGGACAAAGAAGTTGACGCAGATGATGAGAAAAATGGAGAACCCGAAGAAGAGGAACAGATTGAAGAAGAAGCGAATGGGGACGGCGAAGAAGACCAAGACCAGCGTGAAGAAGAAGAAGAAGGGTTGGAAGCAGATGGTAAAAATGAGGAACAGGATGAGGTATCTCAGGATGCTGATGATGCGGAGGAAGAGGAAGTTGCCGAAAAGGCCAATGAAGAACTGGATAGCGAGAAGCCTGAGAAGCATGAAGATGAAGCTATGGAAGGAATCGAGGGAATCGAGGAGTACGGCAATAACGACGATATCGACAATGAAGCAGCGGTGAAGCAAGAATCTGGGCTTGAAGGAGAAGGTGCCGAAAACCAGGTTTCCTCTGAGAACAAGGCTGTGGGCGCAAGTGGGGGATCATCAGAACAGCAGCAAGAGGAACAAGAGCAAGACAAGACCCAGTCCAATGACCCTTCCAGGGACAAAGCGAGAGAGTCGCTGAAAGAACTTGGGGACTCACTTAAAGAGTTTTATCGTAGAAGGCAGGAAATCAAAGAGGCTGCCGAAGTTGACGATGAAATGGTTGAGCAGAAGGCCGGTGAGCGTCCTGATGAGTTTCAGCATCTTGAAGGTGAAAGTGCTGAACAAGAGACGCAGGCTTTGGGTGCTGCAGACAATGATCAGATTCAGTCCATTAATGACGAAATGGCTGTTGATGATGATGAAGATGCACCAGTCGAGCCATTGGACAAGCACTTAGAAGAGGGAGACCAAGATGCGATGGACGTCGATGAACCTAAGCAAGAAGAGCAGCAGGACGAGAACGGAGACTTCAACGGCGAGTCACGCTCAGCGTTTATAGGAGAGCGTCGCACTGAGGATGAATACAGAGACGGGCTGCTCTCAAGCGAGTTTGTTAAAGACGAAGAAGAGGATACCAAGACAAACTACGAGCAGGTTCTTAGTGTCGGTGACTCGGACGTGGGCGTTCCACCTAGGTCTATTGATGAAGCCAGAGATCTGTGGAGAAAGAGCGACTTGGCCACACAGGAGCTTTCTGCGAGTCTCTGTGAGCAACTGCGGTTGATTCTCGAACCCACACTAGCAACGAAGCTCAAGGGCGATTACAAGACTGGGAAACGGCTCAACATGAAGCGCATCATCCCCTACATTGCCTCTCAGTTCAGAAAGGATAAGATCTGGATGAGGAGAACCAAACCAAGCAAGCGCCAATACCAGATTATGATTGCTGTCGATGACTCCAAGTCTATGGCTGAAAGTAAGTCCGTTGAGCTGGCATTCCAGAGTATAGCTCTCGTTGCCAAGGCGCTCACACAACTCGAAACTGGTGCCCTGTCCATTGTCAAGTTCGGCGAGAACACCCAGATTGTCCATCCGTTCGAAAAGCCCTTCAACTCGGAAACAGGCGCGCAGGTGTTCCAATGGTTTGATTTCCAACAGACACGCACAGATATAAAGATGCTCACTAGCCAGTCGCTCGAGATGTTCTCCAACGTGAGATCGGAAAGCGGCAACGCGGACCTCTGGCAGTTGCAGATCATAGTCTCGGATGGAGTGTGTGAGGATCATGAGACCATCCAGAGGCTCGTTCGCCGTGCTCGCGAGGAGAAAGTCATGCTTGTGTTTGTGATCATCGATGGAATCAACTCAAGCGAGTCGATCATGGACATGAGCCAGGTGAGCTATGTTCCTGACCAAAGCGGGAACATGGTGCTACAGGTTGACAAATATCTGGACACCTTCCCCTTCGAGTTTTACCTGGTTGTTCACAACATCAATGAGTTACCTGAAATGCTGTCTTTGATTCTACGCCAGTTTTTCACAGAACTTGCTGGAGTTTAGTTTATCTTCGCTTATTTAGTATCATTCATTACATTACATTAGTTATTTACCTGTTCGCTGGAAGCAGCTTTATGATGAAAGAGGTGAAGAGGAATGCCGCGATTAAAAACAGCACCAGCCTGATATAGAACCAGTAGCTCAGCCTCCCACTTCTGTGATACTCTGCCAGGAAAGATCCCACGCGGGTCAGTCTGCCCTGCGACTTCTCTAGCTCTTCCCCCGCTTCTTTCAGGATGCTGGCATCCTCTTTCAGAGCCTGCTGGAATTGCAGCGCAGACTCCTTGGCTTGCTGAACAAACTTGCCTATATCGGTGAGATAGTCTTCATGTAGGGACTCGTGATACTGGCTTTTCTCGTCAACCGTCGATAAAGAGTCGAGCTGAGATGGCCTCTTTGACGAGAGGAGTCGCTTCTTCAGCTGTTCCAAAGACTCCTCTTTCTTAGCTGCGCTTCCCGTGGAAACTGGCCCCTCCAGTTCCTCACTGGCTCTCCGCTTCTGTCTTCTCTCTATTTCCTCCTCCACAGATTGCTTTTCCTTCATTGCTCTCTCGTATTCATCCTTTGTCTGCTGCAACACAAAGTCGTTCTCAAACTGCAGGTCCGCGATTTTCTGCGATGTCTGATGCAGAGCATCTCTGAGCTTATCATGGTCCTCTGTCTGTGTTCCGTATTCCCTTTCCAACGTGATGAGCTCCCTCCTTATGTAGTCTGAGTTGTATTCCCACTTGTTCAGCTTAAGCCTATTCAAGAACGCCAGAGAGTCCTCCGTGTCTGTTTCCGCAACCGGGTATGTGTAGTTCACCACTATCTCATTATCAATTCTGCTTAGTACCTCCATCATCTCACTGGGTTTAGCGGACATTATGGCACTTCTGCACGTTCTCTCGTGCGGTTCGCAAGCTGATCTGGCGGATTTCTGTCACTTGGCGATGTCCTCGCGCAGTTTCCTACACTACGGCTCAGGAACTCGATACAACGGCAATAGAGCTAGCTGCCTACACAAGAGCGATCTGTACAAGAGTCTACTATAGATGGCTCGCAGAAGCTCTGCTTTGGGATCTACTAAAGAAAAAAAAAAACACTAGTTACAAGGCTAAGATGTCTGCCAACCTACTATCAAACAACGACCTACTGAAAAGGATTCGTGGTTAGCGAAAGAGGCAGAAACTCGATCTAGAAGCGCAGTAAACAAATTACCCAACTCCGGTATCATATAGACAATACCTGAGTCTTGTTAGCTCCATGATCGGGAGGAGTTCTGAGGGCACAGCGGAGAAGATTTTTATACGCGAAAACACATTAATTAATACACGATATTCCACACGCCCGCTGAGCAGCGGGCAGGAGCAGCAGTACCTCACAGCAGCTGTGCCGCTATGGCGCCCGAGGCAGCCTTTTTCGCAGCCTTCTTGTTCATCTTATTGTGCTTCTTACCGTCTGTGTTGTGCAGAACTTTGTGGAACGGCGTAGAGTACGACCCCTTCACGCCGTTCATTTTGAAAAACTCTCTGTCCAGTTCGTCTCCGGCGCTCACAAGAGCCGCCTGCCTCCCTCCGTAGTTTGTGCCTGTGTATGCTGAGGCAGATCCCTCTGCAGAGCTCCCGACATGCCCGGAAAACGTCAGGCGTCCCAGGTCTCTGTCCAGGTCGATGCTGTCTATCCCCTTCCCCTTCGCAGCGGCGAGCAGCTGCTCCCTCCTGCTCTCGGACAGATGATCAACGTTGTACAGCTCTCTGTTAAACTCCCCCGCCTCTTCGTACGACATCCGCGTCCCATCCGCGTTAGGCGGCGGCGTCACGTAAAGCAGTTTGCCGTTCACGTAGTCCTTCAGCACATACCGCGCCGCCCGCGACTCGTCGGCCGAGCCGAACCCCTGTGTCATGTATCCCCTCGCCCTGGCGTACGCCGTGAGGAGCTCCTGCGAAGTGGGTATCCCTGAGCCGCCCTCGTTTACGGCCTTGACGGGAATGGCAATACCGTATACAGCCTCGAGGAAGAACTTCGGGATCCTGTGTGCCACCAGCTGGCACGGCCCTGTATACTCTCTCAGCTGGTCTATGGGCAGGATACCGTTGCACACGAGCTCGGCGTTGGTGTACGCAAAGTTCGGGAACACGAGACCGGGGCAGTCGCAGAGGATCACACTGTCGGAGAGCAGGATCGTCTGGAAGTGCTTCGTCTTACCTGGTGTAGACGACACAGACACTTTCTTCGCCCCCACGAGCGCGTTGATGGTGGATGACTTTCCGACGTTGGGGTACCCGACCAGGCCTATCTGCAGTCTCTGCGGCTGGCCCTGTGGCGGCTCAGTGAGCGGTTCTGGAGACTCTCTCAGGAACAGTTCCTCCAGTTCGTCGATCTTCAGTATCCTGGTATCCTCGTCTCCCGCCTCGTACTGCTCTGGCGTATCCTCTGCGCCCTCCTCCTCTAGCTTCAGCATCTCGTTCGCCAGCGTCGCACTGAAAAATGTGTACTTGATGCCATTGCTCTTGAAGTACTCCGCCCAGCTCTTCCTCTGTTTTTCCGACAGCAGGTCTGCTTTGTTCACCAGCAGCAGATTCTGTTTCCGCTCGTCCAGCTCCTTTACGTACTTCTCCAAATCCACCGACCTGAACAGGAGGGGGTTTCGCGCATCCACAATCTGCACCACCAGGTCTGACCGCTCAACAACTCTCCATAGCTGCTTCCACACTTCTATGTTTCGCTCAAACGGCGTCAGCAGCAGGTCCGAGTTCTCTTGTAACGCGGCCAGCTGTCTCCTCCACTCCAAAAACGCCTCCTTCTCCTGTCTGTCCAGCTGCACCTTCGACGTTGTCTCGTCCCACTGCGGGCGTCTCGGCACCCTCAGCTCCACCTCGTGCGACTTCTGCAAATCAAACTTCTTCTGCTCTTCCTCTCTCGACAGCAGATACGGGTTTGCTCCGCTCGACGAGTTGTCCACCTTAATTATTCGCACCGTGGACGTCCTGTCGGCGGTGAAGTCTGTGTCAGCCAGCTCCGCCGTGTTCAGAAACTCATCCAGCGCGTTCTCCTGTGTAACAGACCGCAGCTTCACCCACCCGGCCTCGTGCTTCTCGGTGGTGAACCTCATCTCTCCGTCTGGGAGGTACTCCACCCTGTTCTCCTGTGCCCTCGCATTCTGGATCTGCTTTCCCAGTCCCACGGCGTTTTTGTTCTTGTGGTGCACCGGCTTGGGGCCCTTTGGCGGCTTCCATTTCTTAGGGGGATTCTTCTGCGGCGGCATGGTCTCTCGTCTACCGCTTCCCGATTACTAAAAGAGAAAAAACCTGCTCCAAAAAAAAGATGTTGATGGTCGTGTGCCCCTTAGATGCGGTGAGTGCACGTCTCTTTGAACAGCCTGCTCCACGCCACAGACGGCAGTCCGCTCCGCAGCAGCACCTCGCAGGTGTATCGCTGTGTGCCCTGTGGAGCGCAAACAGAAGGGCGCATCCGTTTTGGGCCAGTCGCTGATGGTATGTTCGATAAACTGGCTGTAAATCAAAAGAAAAAAATGAAACTTCCCCACCAGGACTCGAACCTGGAATCTTCTGGTTGTAACCTAGAATTTGTTCATCGTAGCCAGACGCCGTAACCATTGGGCCATGAGGAACGAAGCTTCGTAGGGGTTTAACTCACCGTGGGTGTTATTCAGAACACGCAGCTAGGAGAATGCTACGAACACCGCAGTGGCCGCAATAGTGGTTAAATGGCTAGGTGAGCTTTGGGGTATGTCCATTTTGGATGAATCAGCGCCTAGCTGGGCGGCGCAATCCAAGGAGACGCGACAACTTCCGTAATTTATGCTCGCCGGAAGCCAGTTACGGGCCCTACTGAGAAGCTGTATTCCGTTGTTTGACAACATCGAGACTGAAGTTGTAACACGCAGGTGCTTGAGAACTCGTAGCTATCCTAAATGAGAGCAGACTGCAGCTCTGGCTGTTTCAAGGGACTCGAGGACTACATTTAAGAAATAGATCAATGAGCAAGGTGGGGCTTGTGCGGCATCTGGCCGCCCGTTCAGTGGCTTGGAGGCTGTCAGCCAGTTTGACAGTACATTCTATAGGAAAGCAGGACTCCTATGTGCTCTTTATTATGCAATTTGTACATCAGTAGTTCAGTAGGTGCAGTGAGAGGGGCAGACAGAGAAACTGAGTCTGAAAGACTTGTGCACTGCATATTATCTACTTCATTTCGCCGATCCGCTCTGCGCATGCTCTTTCAGCTGCGATCTCGTTCGCCTTGTTCACGTTCCACGGTATGTCGTCCTGCGAGTACCTGGTGAGAGGCACGCCATACGGCATCCGTATGCCCACTCCGCGCCGCGTAGGTGTGTCCCGCTTCAGCACAGGTACGAGCGGTCTGTCGTAGTGGTGCGGCAGGATCAGCACGCCCGTCTCATACGACTCCACGCGGTACCCGTCCGCGCTCGGCGCGCCCCACGCCTGTTTTGAGAGATTTGCGCTCGTTAGGATGAACCAGTTCAGCGTCTCAAAGCTGTCGGACGTTGAGCAGTACGTCTTGCAGTGCGGCGGCAGCATCTCGCGGCCCGACTCTCTCTGCGAGCGCCACCGGTACAGGTGCGGCCTGAGAAAGCTGTACTGTTTCGCCTGGTGGCGTGTCTTTGAGTAGTGCGGGTCGCTGTTGTTGTAGAAGATCGAGCTGCCGCTCACTTCTTCGTAGGCCGATCCCAGCACCTCCACCACGGTCGGGAAGACGATCGCCGCGTCGTACGCGTTGTTGAGCTCAGAATTGTTGGTACAGTCGACGCGCACAGGAAACGGCGCGCGCGCCATCAGCGGTGCGAGCAGGTTGAGGAATATGTTAGCGCCGGTCTTGGTGTACGGTGACGCTATCGACGACATCTGCGCGACGATGAGCTGCTCCGCCACGCGTGGCTCATCCCTGAGCAGTCTGTGCAGCTTGCCGTACCCGTACAGCTCGCTGTCGGATAGGCGGTACTGCCCAGGTGCCGACGAGATGAACTCGGCCTTCACGGCCGAGAAGTCAAACGCGCTCAGGTCGTCCGCGAGTTCATACATCCCCGCTAGCTCGTACTTCCGCAGGTACCCGAGGAAGTCCTCTTTGAACGGCGGCGACTCGCCGGCGGTTGCCCCGCGGCGCAGCCGCGGCGACACCCAGGCCATCTGTGTGTTTATGAGAAAGTCTGCTTGGGTTATGTTAGCCGTGTGCACGATAATCTCGTATGAGTCATCCGCGTAGTAGTTCACCATCATCTTCGAGTGGTGGCTCGCGTACGCCGCAACCTGCACGTTGAGGTGGCTCACGCGGCCCAGCGACGCAAAGTTCTGCGGTGAAAGTTTGCTGCGCGAGTTCACCGCCACGATCTCGCACGCGGTGTGCTTGCGCAGCACCGTCAGGTCGATCAGGAAGTTGAACTGGTATGTCTTTGCGAGCTCTGGCGACCCGATCAGCTCCGCGAGGCTGACGGTGTCTGCGTTCTCGCCCGACGCGGCGTTGCGGAACAGTCGCACGGGCGAGCTCAGCGCACCGCCGGCACCGCCCGTGTCAGACGTGTCTAGCGTGCGTGGCGCGCGTGGCGCGTCGGACACGTCTGACACGTCTGAGACGTCAGTCTCTGAATCTGTCTCGGGCAGGCTGATCGGCGCCTCTTTGCTGCCCTCCTCCGCGTGCTCCACGGCGGGAGCGCTCACCGCGCCCCTTGCGCGCTTCGCCCAGTGGCTCGCTACTGCCAGCGCTGCCGCGCTCCTCTTCCGCTCCATCTCCCTCGCGGTGCGCTCCCCGCGCCCGTCTCCCCTGGGCCTCCAACAAGCTCCCCCACCTGCCAGCGCTCATAACGCACACACCCCCTCTCCAAGTTGCGAGCCCCGGGCACAGGGAAAAAAGCGCGTTACGGAGCACTGACCCCAACTGTAACTTCTTATCTTTGGGCGCTGATTGGCTGAACGGGTCGCTTGCGGCTGAGAGAAATAGTGCAAAAACTTTATTTCCTCGCTGTCCAGAATATAACATGCAATTTGATACTTAAGGCGACCCATTTTCCCTTCTTTACTCTCTCGTATCTCTATATCGTGTACAGTTTACAGACGTACCCTGATACACCATCAAAAAAAATCATCTTAAAACATGTCTATTGTTGAGAACACTGCGTTGCTCCAGAAGTACCTGGACCTCGACCAGAGAGGCAAGGTGCTTGCTGAGTACATCTGGATCGACGGCACAGGCAGCATCAGGTCGAAAGGTAGGACGCTTGACAAGAAGGTGTCGTCGCTGGATGAGCTGCCAGAGTGGAACTTTGACGGCTCGTCGACGAACCAGGCCCCTGGACACGACTCAGACGTCTACCTGAGACCGGTGTCGTACTACCCGGATCCCTTCAGAAGAGGCGACAACATCATCGTGCTTGCCGAGTGCTGGAACAACGACGGAACGCCCAACAAGTTCAACCACAGACACGAGTGCGCGAAGCTGATGTCCGCGCACAAGGACCAGGACGTGTGGTTTGGTCTCGAGCAGGAGTACACGCTGCTAGACCACGACGGCAACATCTACGACTGGCCCAAGGGCGGGTTCCCTGCGCCACAGGGGCCGTACTACTGCGGAGTCGGCACCGGCAAGGTGTACGCGCGTGACCTGATTGAGGCGCACTACAGAGCGTGTCTGTACGCGGGCGTGACGATCTCGGGCATCAACGCCGAGGTTATGCCATCGCAGTGGGAGTTCCAGGTTGGCCCGTGTAACGGGATCAAGATGGGCGACGAGCTGTGGGTCGCACGCTACATACTGCACCGTGTCGGTGAGGAGTTTGGCGTCAAGATCACACTCCACCCAAAACCCTTACAGGGAGACTGGAATGGTGCTGGCTGCCACACCAACGTGTCCACGAGGGAGATGAGGAAACCCGGCGGGATGAAGGTGATCAACGAGGCGATCGAGAAGCTCGCAAAGAGACACGCCGAGCACATTGCGCTCTACGGCGCGGACAACGAGCAGAGACTGACCGGACGCCACGAGACAGCGTCGATGACGTCGTTCTCGTCGGGCGTGGCCAACAGAGGCGCGTCGATCAGAATCCCGAGGTCCGTTGCGAAGGAGGGATACGGCTACTTCGAGGACCGCAGACCGGCCTCGAACATTGACCCGTACCTCGTTACCGGTATCGTGGTTGAGACGATCTGCGGAGCGATCCCAGACGCTGACATGAGCAAAGAGTTCAAGAGAGAGTCTGAGTAGATTTTAAAGTTTTTTATATTATCTACCATTTCTTTTTTATATTTATTTATCCTATCTCTGAGGCAGTCCACCCCCAAGTCTCTGACCCCCCGGGGTCAGACCTGTGGGACCTGTAGTCCACGGTGTACTATAGTGCGGACCGCTCCGCTCGGCTCGCTGGCTGTGTGGTCATGCCACGTTCTGGTCACGGGGGTCGTGTGAGCTACGTGGAGAAAGGTCGTGTGCGCGAGAGTGAGAGTCTCTCAGCGCAGAGGGCAGAGAGAGAGAGAGAGAGAGAGAGAGAGAGAGAGAGCGACATACAGCGAGATAGAGGACAGATATGGGCGTGCTGTGAGTGTTCTACTGGGTATCAGCCCGACCGCTGCTAACATTCCAGTGAGAAGATACAACAGATCCAGGAGGAGCTGTCGCGAACGCAGAAGAACAAGGCGACCGAGTACCACATCGGGCTGCTGAAGGGTAAGCTCGCGCGGTACCGGCGCGAGCTGCTCGAGCCTGCGCCCGGGTCGTCGTCGTCGGCGGGCACCGGGTTTGAGGTTGCCAAGTCCGGCGACGCGCGCGTGGTGCTGATCGGGTTCCCCTCGGTCGGGAAGTCGTCGTTCCTGTCAAAGATCACGAAAACGCGCTCCGAGGTTGCGCAGTACGCGTTCACGACGCTCACGTCCGTGCCCGGCGTGCTCGAGTACGAGGGCGCCGAGATCCAGATTGTGGACCTGCCGGGGATCATCAAGGGCGCGTCGCAGGGGAAGGGCCGCGGGAAACAGGTGGTGTCTACGGCGCGCACGGCAGACCTCGTGCTGATGGTGCTCGACGCGACCAAAGGCGACGACCAGCGCGAGATTCTCGAGCGCGAGCTCGAGGAGGTTGGCATCCGGCTGAACAAGCCGCGGCCGAACATCAGCTTCCGGCTGAAGACTACGGGCGGCGTCAAGTTCAGCTGCATCGGCACCGCGAAGCACCTCGACGAGAAGATCTGTACCGCGATCCTGCGCGACTACCGCATCCACAACGCAGATATTCTTGTGCGCGACGACGTGTGCACGGTGGACGACTTCATCGACGTGGTGAACGAGCGGCACATCTCGTATGTGAGCTGCATCTACGTGTACAATAAGATCGACGCAGTGTCGCTCGAAGAGGTGGACAGGCTCGCGCGCCAGCCTGACACCGTCGTCATGTCGTGCGAGCTCGACCTCGGCATCCACGACCTCGTTGAGGAGATCTGGTACAAGTTGAACCTGATCCGGCTGTACACTAAGCGCCGCGGCATACAGCCGAACTTTGGCGACCCGATGGTGGTGCGGGTTGACTCGTCGATCGAGACGGTGTGCAACTCGATCCACAAGGACTTCAAGAACCAGTTTAAGTACGCGCTGGTGTGGGGGTCCTCGGCTAAACACTCGCCGCAAAAGTGCGGTCTCGGCCACCACGTACACGACCAGGACGTTGTCTCGATAGTGACAAAGTGAGGGTGTGCTGTGCTTGTGTATATTAATCTATTATGCCGTACGATATGCTATTGCTCTATTACCCATTGCCCCCCCGCTTCGCCGATACGCTTTACACCGCCTACGCTGTGCTGCGCTCCACCGCCTGCGCTGCGCTCCACCACCGCCTACGCGCTCCTGTTGGTGAGTCGTATCACCCCGCAGAGGAAAAAGCTCGACAGCACCGGGATCGTGAAGTTGTCGTCCCAGTCGTACACGTCGATCGCCTCGCTGGCGGCTGCGACAAGCCCGGAGAGCGCAGCGAGCACGTGGATGCTGATGGTGCTCTGTTCGGGCACCCACTCAAACTGCACCCCCGCGTTCACCTGCGGGTAGTGCGGGATGAAGTATGCGTAGAAGAGGTACGCCGCAAGCACGCCCGTCAGCGCCGCCGCAAGCGAGCCGGCGACAGACTTGTTCTTCGATATCTTCGGCGTCAGGTACCCGAACGCGCGCCCGACTGTTGACGCGGCCGTGTCGGACCAGCTCAGCAGCAGCACTGCCATCACGGCAATGTCCTTCTTGAAGAGCGAGAACACGATCGAGAGTCCGAGCAGGTACCATATCACGCCGTTGAAGCCGGTCACCTCCTTCTCGCGCATGAGGAAGCCGACCGTGGCGCAGTAGCGGTCGTTGAATTTGGGGAAACGGAAGCGCAGCAGGTCCAGCGCAAGCACGCTGAAAAAGCCCGTAATAAGCGGCACCACGAGGTCGTCGATCTGGTAGTTGTGCGTGTATAGGAACAGCGTTATGAAGCCGATCGACACGTGGAACGCCTTCCGCGGTATCTCGTGCCTGTGCACAAATCTCCCGAAACGCTTGTGCGACGCGAGCAGAAGCTCCGCCGTAGACCGCACGTACTGACTGTTTGAGTACACACCCAGCCCGGGCTGCGTGGGTTGCGTGGGCTTCGCACCCTCGTCGCCCGACACGCTCGAGTGCGATATCGTCGACTGGTTATCCTCGTTGAACTCGTTATCCGTCGACTCAGAGATGGTCTCATCGTCGAGCGCACTCTCCAGGTAGCCCTTCTCAGGCGATACATCTATTCTCGGCACGCTCAGCGACGACTGTTTCGCACGCGACCGCGTCACCCGCTGCGGCATGGCTGTGCTGCTCATTGCTCTGTGTATCGTGCGCTGCTGATCCCGTAGGGGCGCGGTGCTGTTAAAAAAGTGAGAAGAAGGTCGTGCAGCGGAGGTCGTGTAGTGGAGACGTGAAAAAAACAACAATCGTGCTCTCCCAGTGCTCATAACGCAGATCTACTGCCTGTCTGCAGAAAGTGCGATAGCGTGCAGAAAGCGCGATAGCGTGCAGAAAGTGCGATAGCGAGTCGCAGAGCCCAGCCACAAGCCGCGGGGTTCCAGCAAAGAGGTGCTGAACTCTAAAGCAAGACTAGCGAATACGCACTAGCCATTTACCCGAATTCGGTAATTTTCAGACGAGTTACAACACGTAGCGTGTGGTGCTTTAGCAGATGTGTCAGAGACGAGTATAAATATCCTGCTGTCGCCAGCTGTGGCTGTTTTGCCAGTTTCTTGAAGAAAGTCACGGCAATGGCAACTCCCACAAATACACCAGAGTCCGACTGCTATTTCGACTTTGCCGCGCTGCGCGGTGACGAATTCCTGAGCACAGAAGAAGACGCCGGCGCGTGTATAGACGCGCTGCTGGGCGCTTACAGCCAAGCGTCCACCGGCTGTGGCGGTTCCTCGCCAGAGAGCTTCTCGTTCGTCAACGCGAAGGATGTGCATCTGTCGCCACCAACGTCGACGAGCGGGTCGGCGGTTAGCGAGTTCTCGCTGCTGACGCCGCCGCTGGACGACGACAGTAAGGTGTTTGCAGATCTCAGCGCGTTTCCGAGCAGAGACAGCTACGACCGCTCAGAAGTGCTGGACTTTGGCGGGTACGGCGCGCTGACGTTTGCGGGCGCGGACGACGCGGACATGGACGACGGGGACGACGGGGACGACTACAGCGACGCGAGCGCACTCAGCGACGCGAGCGCACTCAGCGACGCGGACGGCGAGGGTGGTGGGCCGAGATTCCGCTCGATGCTGCCAGAGTTGCTCGCGCGCAGCGGGCGGGGGAAGGCGACACGTCAGAAGAGCGCCGGAGTGCGTGGCGGTGGGGGGATCTGCAGCGCGGGCGCGGCGACGCGTGCAGCTGGACACGTCATCAGCAGCATTGGCAGCAGTGAGAGCGCATGCGGAATGGTGTCTGCGCCGTCCGCGCTGCCCGCGCCGCATCCGCAGCAGCAGCGTGTAGCCGAGGTAACAAGACGTGTGGCGCACGGGGCGGTGGGCGCGATGCGCGTAAGCGAGACGCCACACCGCAGCGCGAAACTCACAAAAACCACAAAACTTAGGGTGAAAGACCCAGCCGCACGAGGCGCCAAGTCATCAGTGTCAAAGACTTTGCATAGCAACGACGTGGGCTTGAACCTAATTACTGACAACTCGAGCAGCTTCCCGAGAAGGGTGACGTGGGTCTCTCTGTCGGCGCTGGACGCGGACAGAGTCGTGGCGGTGCTCGCGATGGCACGCGAGCGCCGGCTGGACCTCGCGGACGTTGACTGGATTCTTTCGCTGTACCTCAGCGAGAACTACGCGCTCAAGCTCGAGATTCTGTGCCACGCGAACGTGTGGGGGAACGGCGCAGAGGTGGCGGTGGCTGCGGAGGAAGACCGCGGCGTGTGTGTGCGGAGGGCCGGCGGCGTGACTCAGATAGAGACAAAGACCTACAGCGGGTACGAGGACCACGTCGCGGTGCTAGCCGGCTCTGTGCTGCGCGCGGTCGCACACAGGCACGAGCTGGCGACATACTTCTCCAAGAAAACGGGGCCCGCCGCCCTGGTGGCTAAACCTGTGGTGGCGCGGGTGACCGCGCGCAGGTCTTCCCGGGGCGCAGCGGAGAAGCCGCTCGCGGACCCTGTCGCCGACGTTCGCGCCGCGAGCTTCAGCACGACCGCCGACCTGCGCCACATCAAGAGACCGCTGAACTCATTCATGCTCTTCCGCGCGGCAATGGTGAAGGTGGCCGTGTTGCTGAGCTTTATGCAGCCGCTGGTGGTGCTCGTGAACGAATCACTGCACAAGCGCGAGCCCGTCAAGGACGCCACCACCAAGAAGAGAAAGTCGGCAAAGCCCAGTAAGCAGGAGGTGCAGCACTCGCTGGCGTTTCTCGAGACATACAGTGCGGACAGCGAGCGCGAGCGCCTTGAAGCAATGCGTGCGTGTCTAGACGACCGCGCTTTCGCCTCCGATTTGAAGAGGACGTTGGCGAAGCACGCGCGCCGGATGAACCACCAGGCGTGCGCGCAAACCGTGGCGCTGCTGTGGTCCACGGAGAGTGCGCGCGTCAAAGAAGAGTTCAACTGGTTCAGCATGGTTGAGAAGGAGACACACGCAAAGTGCTACCCCAACTACCGCTATAACCCAAGAAAGAAACGTCAGTGGACGTCCTGAGAGGCTGGCCCTCTCTCTTTCTCTCTCTCTCTCTCATGGCTGCGCAAACTGCTCTGCTCACGAAGTTCTACGCCTAATGACTAATTCACCCATGCTAATATAAACTCTTCTCTATTTTATGCAGCCTACTCTATACTCTCTAGCGTTTTCACGAAAACATCCAGGTCCTTGTTCGCGTTGCGCGTGTAAGTTTTGAACAGGTACTCGTACGGCGCAAGCCGCTCGCTGATGTTCTCGTAGTGGTACTCGGGGTAGTGCTCCTGTATGCACTGCACTATCAGATCGTAGAGCATCTGCGAGCCCCTGTGCTTGAGGTGGAGGCCGTCGTAGAAAAGATCCTCGCAATTACCGTTCGCCGCGTACTCGTCCATCTTCCGGTAAAAGTCGATGAACGGCACGCCCAGTCCCTCGCACACCGCCTTCGCGCCCTCGGAAAACCGCAGGTTGTTGTCCATCGTACGGTACACCCCGAGCTCGCCCTCCTCGCCCGAGATCGGATCCCACATGTGCGCGAGGTGGTGGCACGGGCCGATCACGATCAGCCGGATGCCCTTGCTTTTCACAAGTGCCACCATCTCGCGCATGTTCGCGACGTAGTCCTCGAGCGCGACGGCCTCCATCCCGCCATGCGCCGCGTCGTTTGACCCGAGGAAAAGAGTCATGAGCGCGATGCCGTTCCCCTTCGGCTGTTCGTCGTGCAGCTTCCGCAGCAGCACCGGCAAAATGCGCTTCCCGAACTCGGTGTTGTACCCGGAGAACCCGCGCTGCACTATGTCAAGCTTGCGCGTATAGCTGTTGACGAGCTCCGAGCCGAGTGAAAAGTGGATAGCGCCCACCTCAGGGGTGTCGGGGAGAACAGAGGTGTCGCCTTTGAAGTCGCGCAGCATGTCATTGTACGGTCTCTGCTGAAAACAGCGCTGCATCATTGAGTCCCCAAATAGCAGAAATTTCTCATAGTCGAGCGAAAAGTCAAACGCGGCCATGGCTGTGGTGGCTATAGGGTGGGAGATGGAAGACCTGGGTCGTTATCGAAGATAAGCGCTCTGTCAATTTTACGCGTGTCGCCTAAAACGTAAGTGTTTTTCATATGCCCCGGGCACGTAACGCTTCGTGAACGCGTACGTTTGAGCTGAGGAGCTTGGTGCACCACCAGGCGCCCGATCCCACGCACTCCGTGACTTGCCGAGATATTCCACGATGGCCGTGCCAGACCAGCAGTTGTCCACACACCCGGCTGCAGGGTTGAGCAAGATGATTCCGGAGGAGTACCGCCAGCAGCTGCTGAAGACGCCGCCGCGGCTCACCACGGAGGATCCGGTGTACGCCCGCAGGCTAAAGGAGATACGCAGCGACCCTAAGTTTGCGTATGTGCTGCACTGGATATACCTGCTGCGCGGTATGCTGAGGCTGGGGAGCGAGCACTTTGACGCCGACGCGTTCGAGGAGGAGCTGCTCAGCATCAACACGCCCGCGTTCTCGAACAAGCTAAAGACAAGTCTCGTGCACGCGCTCTCGGGGTATAAGATCATAAACATTGCGAACACACCGGAGGAGTTTGACGAGGAGCTGAAGGAGCTGCTCCCCGGGTGGTTTGTCGAGAAGTACAAGACCGACGACGAGATCGAGCAGTTCAGCTTCGACAGGCTGGGCCTGCCTGACCAGATTGACATATACTACCGTCTGATCCTGCGGTGTGCCCACTTAGAGGCGGTGAGGAAGACAGTAGACAAGTTTGAGCGACCGGCGGATGACGCGAGACTCGCGGTGGTGTACGAAGAGCAGAACGCCAAGCAGCTGTCGAAAACAGAGTACTTCATGCTCGAGGACAGCAGGCTGTACCGCAGAAAGCTTCAGTTCCCCAAGATCTCCATACCCAAGAAGCGGAAAGAAAGTCTCAAACTGGGAGACCCGCTGGACGTGTACGCGGACATCGAGCCAGAAGAGGTGGAGTTTGAGTGTCTCGCTGTCGGGATATACAGGTTCGACGAGTATGTGAGCCAGCTCAAGCGGGACGCTGGAAAGAGAACTCAGTCAGTGGAGTACAAGCTGCAGCGGGCGCTGAAGCCATACACTGACCAGGTGTACTACGCCGATCTGAAAAGAAGAAAGCAGGCTCTTCACCGCAGAAAAGAAATGCAGCTGCAGTCGCTGCTCGCCAACAGGAAACGGTCTTCCAGACTGGAGGAGAAGGAGAAGAAGAAACAGGAGGAAGAGGAGTATAAGCAGCAGCAACAGGAACGGATGAAGCGCGACGGCGCAGCTCTGCGGGCCGCTAAGAGACAGAAGATGAAGGAGGGCATTTACTCCCTGGACAGCAGAGAGTCCTCAGCCGAACCAACGCTGTCACGCAGCGAGAGATTGAAACTCAGACACGGAGAGACGCTCACTCCGGAGCCCATTGTGAAAAGCGACGACGATGCTCCGCAGCAGTGGCAGTTTGACTGCGTGTGTGGGGTCAAGCAGGAGAACTACGACGACGGCACAAAAATGATTAGGTGCGAGGAGTGCTCTAAATGGCAGCACTTCGAGTGCCAAGATGCGGAGACCAAACTGATGCTCGACTCAGCGGCAGACTACAAGTTCTACTGTAGTGACTGCAGAGCAAAACAGGGATCCAAAGCGGATGAGGTCGCAGAGCCGGTAGGGCCTGCCCTCAACGGCGGAGAGCCTGTCTCTGAGCCCGTCGTTGGCTCTGAGAACTCAGGAGCTCCGCAGGAGCGGTCCTCCGAGGCTCAGGCTTTGCCAGAAGTCCCCATTGCTGCTTCTCTGCCCACGGAGTCTCACCTGGAGGATCAAGCTGCAGTTTCCCTGCCCACACAGGCTCTGACAGAGCCACAGGTTGCTCCATCCACCGAGCTCCAACCGGAGGAGCACGCTGCTACTCATCTCTATACTCGGACCGTGCCAGAAACACAGGTAGCTCTGCCAACACAGGCTCTGGCGGAAGCCCAGATTGACTCTCCTGCGACATCTACTTTTATCCAACAGAACGGCTCGGCATGAGCAAAACTGATCTTCCCAGAAAAAGTTGATCGAATGTTTTGTAATGGTGTCGTACGTACGTATACATATCGGTGTACAGTTATGAGGAAAGTGAGCGAGACCATGAGCTATGTACAATAATGATAAGTCCCTCAATGGCTCTCTATGGATGAATTCCCATTCCAGTAAAAGTCACCTTTTTTCTTGTTCCCCCTCCTCATGTCTAAACAAACGCTTCACCTTTGTCAATAAACACTGGGCTGTGGAAGTTCTTATCGCTAGGCGCAATCGCCTCTATGGGTCTGTATAGGTAGTAGGCTTTCAGAGCCATCACAGCAGCCCTGGTCTTGGCCTCTAACAGCGACGCACCCTGGCCCTCGCCCAGCTTCTCCTTGCCCGAAAAAACTCCAACTATATATACAGGGTTATTCGAGAGCCTACCCGTTTCAGCCAGCAGTCTGCTCACTGGGGGTTCCAGCTGCTCTCTCTTCAATAGCCTGCTCAGCTGCCTTATAGGCTGACTGAACATGAACATTGACGGAATGTCAACTTTGCGCGATAAAATGTGGTCGTATATCAATTTCCTCGCAGCTTCCCTGCCAGCGTGGGCGTACATCCCGGCTATAATCGACCTCACGGCAGACCCATACGCCGCAGGTCTGTCCATCTGGAAAGGTGCGTTGGAGAACTGCATCACACCCTTGTCTTTAATCACCTGGCAGGGGTCGTACTGCAGCTTCCCGTATGCCTCGTGTCTCGAGAGCCCCTCGAGGTACCGCTCTAGATCTGTCCTCGTCTCCTCCTCTATACCCCAGCCTTTGCCGATGTCAAATAATGCATATTTACCAATCAGTGCATCGGTGGCTGTCGCCACGATGGGGATCGGGAGTCTTGGGTAGTTCGTCAACAGGAACTCAGTCACATAGTACATCAGCAGGTTCTTGCCAAACAAACTCAGTCCAAAGTTATCGGCGACAGTGCCCTCTTTTGTCCTACAGATGAGGGCCCGCGCCAGTGTCTCCAGCTTGTACTCCTTCGGCAGCTCCAGTCTCGCGTGCAGCGCAATTAGCGACGCACTCTTGGCAGCCTGCTGTTCCTCTATTTTACTCTGGAACGCACTTCTCGCATACGCTCCAAAGTTGTCCAGCTGCTCGGGAATGCGGTATGAGTGCACGTAGGTGCTGCTGGAGGCAGCCGGAGGATACACCTCGAACTTGGACTCTGTAGTCGTTGTGGAATTGAGCCTTGTGCACACAGCACGCGACACGCCACGGATCCGGCTACCGCGCTGCAGTACCCGCTGCCTTATGCTGTGACCGGCTACGCACGATATCCCACTCATCCTCGAATATGTCTATCTACTGAGCGTGCTCGCCGTCTGCTTCCACCTCCCGGCTCTGAGCAGTAAGTTGAATTTTTCAACACCTCAATCGTTATTGGCACTACCAGAAACTGGCAGATTCCACAGGTGCCGAAATTTACGCTGCGCTGCACTGTTAAGCTCTGGGTAAATCTGAGCACTAAAGAAGTATCCAATTGGAGCTGGTTTCTCTGGAGCGCTGCGAGAGACAGAGACCTGGAAGCATTCTCTGCTGGATATACAAGCATAGATACAAGATGGTGAGTGTGGTGGTGCGAGCGGCGTCCTTTAGGGCTGCTTTCCTTGCGCGCAGCGGTGTTTTGCTGGTTTTGTTTGCGCTACTAACTCGAATGACAGAGCGGTGATTTTCCTGTTCCTCACGTAAGTGAAGTGTCTCCCACGGTGTGAGACCGCTACTAACGCTTTCGACAGCATGTGAGACCGCCTACCGGAGGCTGGAACCCCTCGCCGGCTAACTGGAGGACGAATCTGGCGCTGGCGTTTCTTGGCTTAGGAGTCGGCTGCCTCGCTTTGTACAAAATAGGAGAGTCGGGCGGGACAAGCAAGCAGAGGCAGTTCAGCGAGGAAACTATAGCGAAGTGGGAAGCTGCTGCGGCCAAGTCTAACAACAAATAGACTGTGAGTGTCTTACAGAGGGAAAAAAAGAGACTTTTCGGTGTCCGTAATTATTTATTAGCTAACCAGACGGTGTAACCACAAACTTTCTCTAGTAGAATAGCAGCTTGGTCTTTTCGTTCTCACTGCACACTCTCCGCAGGATGTCGGTGAAGCCTTCGCCGTCGAGCAGACTCTGCTGCTTGGTATCGAGATACGACGAGTCGCATATTATCGCGGCGATCTCTCCCGCGCTCAACGTTGTGCCCTCCGCTTGCAGGATCTTCTCTAGTCTGCCTGCTGTGGTGCACAGTATTCTGGTGCGGGTGCCGCCCAGGAGCTTTACGTCGTCCTTCAGCTTGTTCTTATTTATCAGCTTCACCGAGGACCCCGGCAACTGCCTCGTGGCCCGGTGCACATCACACGCTCTGAGGGCCGAAAGCGACAGCACCACTATGAATTTTCTCTTCTGCTGCGCAGCCGCCTCTTTCTGTTTCTTGTTCTTCGCGCTCGTCGCTGGCGGTAGCAAAGTCTTGAGATGGCCCTGGACGAACGCCTCGAGGCCGTCGAGAGTCCTGTCGCCCTCCCACTCTCCTGTGTACCTGATGGACGACTTGCTTATGTACAACTCCGAGAGCTCGAGCGCACTCAGGTCGCTGTTCTTGCTCTTGATCTTCTTGCTCAGGTACTCAGCAATAATCTCAGGAGTCTCTCTTGATATCCCTCGCTTCTCGCTGATATCCTGCTGCATCTTGGCCTTCTTTTTCTGCGAAAGGCTGTCTCTGTCCTTGCCGCTCTTCCTCTTCTTGCTGTCTTTCTTCTTTTCCCCCTCCTCGCTGTCCGAGTCCGGCTTTATCACCACACCGTCGTCACCGTCAGACTCCAGCACCACATCATACTCAAGCCCGTCATCCAGCTCATCTACCGCGGTATCTGCAGCTCTTTTCTCCACCATCTTGCAAGCGCTTTTCTCTGCCCTCTGCTCCCCCTGCGGAAAAGGAGAAAAAAAATATTCAGATAAGGTAGTGCTCCAACCGATGATCTTGTTTACATACACGATCATGCACTGGAGACGTCTGAAGAAGATACACTCACTACGTGGAGACATTGCAGCTGGTACTGTCTGTTGGTCCCGTGCATATGTGGTAACTGGCCTGCTCTTTTCTTTTTTTGTTTCGTATTTTTGGTGGCTGTTGCTTTAACCAAACTGGAGCCTGCACAGCGAGAGAGCAGGAAGTCACCCTGATGAGAGAGTGATGGATAACCACCATGAGACACAAGGGAGCACCGCGGGTGCCAATAACGGTGAGGTAAGTGGGTTATTTGCAGAAGACATTCTTTGGACTAACGTTTTTCCTTTAGAATGCCGACTCGCCGAGGCGGACTACCACTCCCTTACGCCAGGGAACCCCGAAGACGCCGAGGCGACGTTCTGTGGCTGGCAGCCGCCCCACCTCCACACAGAGATCTAACCGCACACCGGGGAGGCTAACGCCAAGGTCTGCGAGGCGCGCACCAACTACGCCATACGCGCTGAAGGCCATCAACGACGCTACGCCAAAGCGAATACGACTGCAGAACCGGGAGACGGGACAGTACACACCACGACGCGATCTGCGTTTCCTCAGCCGACTGCTTGTCAGAGAACGGGAAGACGAGAAGGACAGACAGCGCCAGGAGGTGGAAAGAAGACATAACGAAGAACAACACAGAGATGACATAGCGGGAGACGCACTCGTGTCGACGCAGCGGGACTCGCCGAGTGGGGTAGATCCGAACTTCCACACTGTGGACGACGCGACCATAGAACTCCAGAGGCGGGCACAGGTGAGCAACAGACTCAGCCTGGCTTCGGGACTCCCGTCGGATCTTCTTTCTGATATTGCACTGCCGCAGGGGATCATACAGGAGCACGGCAATACGCAATTTTCGTTTGAGGACGGCGGCGGTGAGTTCATAATCAGAGAGAGCGAGGCGCTCTACGCTGAGGATCCGCACGCCCTTGACATATTCGACGCACCCGACTCCGAGAGAGGCAGCTCGATTGGCCTGCTTGGCATGTTTGGGAACCCCGAGAACTTCTCCCTTCTAGACGACGAAGCGGCGGGACCGGGAGCGAGGGCCCTCGCGAGAACAGAGACGGCGCCCACGCGGGCAAAGTCGCCATCCGACACATTTCTGCCCAAGACGACCATAAAGTTCCTCGCACAGCAGGTGCTGGGAGAGAAGAGCAGAATGCTCCCCAAGAGTCTGCTCCCCATGCTGCAACATATATCAGATGAGTTTTTCTCTCAGCAGCTGGATGACCTTGCCGCCTATGCGACACACTCACACAGAAAGACGATATCGCACGCAGATATGGTTTTGCTGATCAAGAGAAATAGAGGGTACGACACGTTCAAGAGCCTCCAGGACGGATTGGGGATCAAGAGGCCCGGTATGGACACCGCTGCGGAGATTTTCCCGATGGCACACAGATTTCTCAATCTGGAAGACCTGACAGAGATAGAGAACTATTTGTACAAGGACGAGATCGAGCGTTCGAAGAAGGATGCGAGGCGAAGGAAGTCTAAACGGCGAAAGCGGGAGGCTGTCTCTTCTGACGAAGATGAAGAAGTGGAGGCTTCCCCGCAAGAGGAAGATGATGACGCGCCAGACATTTTGAGCGCCGGTGACGATGGCGATGAGGATGATGATGTCTTGGAAGACAATGAAAACTAATGGTGTTTTGTAATAGAAATGTAACAATAGCAATTGCGTTATCAACGTTTAATAATATGTATATGTACAGTTTGTCGAGCGCTCTGACGCTGTTTCTGGTTACTGTCTCGCGGCGTCTCCAGACCCTGCATCCTGCCCAGTCGCAGCCAAGTCTCTCAGTCTCCTCTCCTCTCTCAGAACGCCTTGTCTAGAGCCAACCAGCTGGTAGAGCTCAAACACAGCCGCTGCTGTCACTCCTTGGATTCTTCTCGCCTGCCCTATTGTCTCTGGCTGGATCTTGTTGAGCACACTGATGGCCTCTGTGCTCAGAGTCGGAAGCACAGAGTAGTCAAACTTCAGCGGCAGCAGTAGCCGTTCGTCTGCCTGAAATGCCCGGATGTAAGCAGCCTCCTTTTTGATGTGACCAGAGTAGAGCCCTTCTATAGACAGTTTCTGGAGTACCCTGGCAGATAGACCGCTGAGTTCCTTTTTCAAGTGCGGTATCAACAGGCTCATGTCAACGTCAGTATATCTCAGCATGTCGTAAGCCGATTTCGGCTTGTTGTCGTGGTTGACATTCCTCCCCAGCCACTCCTTCCAGCGTTGAGTGGAGTAGTACACATTCTTCAAATACTCTCTTGTTTCATTGAGCTCACCCAGCTCCTTCTCGTAAAGCTCCCATCTTTTATCTCCCACACATCCCGCCTCGCGGCCTATGGCTGTGAGTCTGAGATCGGCGTTGTCCGGCCTAACGCTCACTCTGAACTCGGACCTCGACGTGAACATTCTGTATGGCTCCGCCACGCCTTTCGTTGTCAGGTCGTCTATCATCACCCCCATGTAGGCCTGGCTTCTTGAAAGACGCATAGGAGCTTTCTCGCCATAGCTCAGACCGGCGTTGATCCCTGCAACACACCCTTGCGCCGCCGCCTCTTCATAGCCAGTGGTGCCGTTGATCTGTCCGGCTAAGTAAAGCCCGTCGATCAGCTTCGTCTCGAGCGTTTGTTTAAGCTCCCTGGGGTCCACGTAGTCGTACTCCACGCCGTATCCAGGCTGCAGCATCGTTACATTTTCAAGGCCTGGCATCAACCTCACCATCTTCAGCTGAATATCAGCGGGCAGCGTGCAGCTGATTCCGTTAGGGTAGACCACATCAGTGTCAACACCCTCAGGCTCAAGCCATATCATGTGCCTAGACTTATCTGCAAACTTGATTATCTTTGACTCTATAGAAGGGCAGTAACGTGGTCCGTTTACCGTTTCTCTGATGTGAATCGACTTGTCAAGGTTATTTCTGATTAGATCATGCATCTCTGGGGTGGTGAATGTCGAATGACAAGTGAGCTGCTCTTTTATCGACACCCTATCGTTCATGAATGACATTGGGGAAGGTACCTCGTCTCCCAACTGCACAGGTAGATCTGTATAGTCTATTGTCTTTGACGACAAACGAGGAGGCGTACCTGTTTTCAGCCTCCCCAGTCTGAACCCGGCTGTAGACAGCGTCTTGCTGAGACCGAAAGTTGCCTCCTCGCCTATCCTACCCGAGGGATACGCCGTGAGCCCAATGTGAATCTCGCCGCCCAGAAAGGTCCCCGTCGTAATTACCACTCTCTCTGTCCTAATCAGCGTTCCGTCGTCCAGAATGACTCCACGCACTTTTCCGTACCTCCTTCCTTCTGCATCTTTATCTGATTCCTCCTCGTCGATGATCAAGTCCTCTACTTTACCTTGTAGAATTCTGAGGTTTGGATACGTCGCGAGCTCCGTCTGCATTTCCCTCAGATATATCTCTCTGTCGATCTGCGCACGGGGCCCCCATACCGCCGGTCCTTTCGAGCGGTTCAGAATCCTGAACTGTATTCCTGCTTTATCCACAATCCTCGGCGCCACGCCGTCCAGCGCATCAACCTCGCGGAGAAGAGTACCTTTTCCGACTCCCCCAAATGACGGATTGCAAGAACAGGTCCCGATCTTGGAAACGTCCGGCGTAATCAGAGTGGCCTCACAGCCAGTGCGCGCGGCTCCAGTTGCTGCCTCTATACCGGCGTGACCGGCACCTATAACGACAACAGGGTGATTTTTCAACACGGACAACTGCACTGCCATATCGCCGGTCATCGATATGGATCTGGCAAGGACCGCTAGTCTAGCGCGCGGCGAGAGACGCAGCCTCGCGTGTAACAGCATACTGTCTGGCCTTTAAAACAGGAGACGACTGGTTATATATCTGAAACGCCTGTCCTGCCTGAGACTAGCGGCTCTTATCATCATCGCAGCTTCGCATTCAAAAATTCAACGATCGTGTGATAACCATGACTGCGTTTAGATCCTTACACCAAGAAGTACAGACATCATAGAATGGGGGGAGTGACTGGCCTCTGTTCTATTTCTTGCGTTTCACTGAAAGGGGAATACCATTCCGGTTTCATATCTCTATTTTGCAAGGCAAGTTTGGGCTGAGCTGGAGAAATCAGGGCATAGCTGTCACTTTTGAGTCTATACAACACTGGTTATGTTGTAGTCTTCCATCAAGCTCTCACCCGAGACGCTCGAGATTTGCCAACACCGTTTTATTCCTGTTACTGCCATTTTTGTGTGAGGTGCAGCTATTTTCTTTTGTTTTTGTTGTAGAATTTGAAGTTTACCAAGACAAATCTGCGCCCTCATTTATTGCGTCCACAAGAAGTGCTTGCAGTCTCTATTCTGAGAATCATTTGCACATCTGGTACCCACCTTCTGTTTCCCTATTAGTTTAGTTATCTCCAAAACAAGTCTACAGATACCATGGCGTGCGGATAGGGACATGTGTGTCCCAGGAACCCAGCACGCTCAGACATGTTAACTTCATCCGTGTATTAAATGAGAATAAATAATCATCCATTCGCCTAAAAGGCTCAACAGGCCCACCGTGTGACAAAAGACAGCTCTAACGCAGCCTGTGCCATCTCCGTCCTTGTCAATTGACGCATAGTCACCTCAAGCCTTCCCTTCCCTGCTGCCCCTCCCCTCTCAGTGTTTGCATTCACCAACCGCTTTATACAACAATACCCTAAGCCTCTCTCTTCTCCGCATCTATTTGCTTAAACGTCTGCCACGCCTGCGCCTCCGTGGGCATTCCTAACAGCTTCTGTTTGAAAACACCTATGTTCTTGCTGACGCCCAGCTCGTAGATTCTGTCAGCCTGCCAGAAAAGGAACCCCCCAGTCAGAGTAGTCGCACTGACAGGATGACTGATGAAGAAAAATAGAAGGTACGCCGGTCTGAACGCAACAATGTATGCCATGTCTGTGTGTGGTGTATGCCAGTCAGCTCGTGAAGAGTCCCCAGCCCGCACCGTCTGAAAGCGTTTTGTCTCATTGGAGCGAAGCCCTGAGTAGTGTGGAAGCTAACGATCGAGAGAGAGGATAACCATCCGGGTAACACCTGGAAAAAGGGAAACTGCGGCTCCGACAGCGCTCATAACATGATAGTTACCCGGCTAATGAACTGGACACTACACCATCACCGCAAATCTATTTTACCAGGACGTCACTGCGATTCAGTGACTGCTTCAGCGTAGCGTAAGCCGGTGTTGATATAGTCACTGCCGAGCTCAATAGCCGTTGCTTTGGTACCGTTTGGAGTATCCCCAATTGGAAGTCGCGAAAGTTCACCCCGCTGCTCTCTCCGATATCCCCCTTTCGTTGTTTTCGATTCCTCCACCACACACCCGCGAGTATCACCACCCGAGCGGTTCACTTGAACAAAGCTACTGTTGACCGGATTAGGAAAACCACATATAGCGAATAATGTCAGCCGTGATGTCTCAGCAAGCACAGTACTATCACGCGCCTGCTGAAGCCTCGGCTTACTATAACTCACCCACACTCGACCAGAGCTTCATGGATTCCTCCGCAACGCTGGACGAGTCGGATGCCATATCTGCCGCTCTGAGTCTACAGCAGCAGGCATCCGCGCACCACCAACACATGCAGCAGCAACAGCCCACGCCGCCCTCACAGCCGTCGGGTATCAACTCGGCTGCGAGCGCGAGCGCGTCAGGCGCCGCAGGCGCTTCCAGTGGAGTAACGGGCAACGGTGGGCAGCCCATGGCGGTACAGGAGCAGCCTTTCTACGTCAACGCGAAACAGTATCACCGAATTTTGAAGAGAAGAATCGCAAGGGCTAAGCTCGAGGAAAGCTTGAAAGTTGCAAGGGGTCGCAAGCCGTACCTGCACGAGTCGAGGCACAAGCACGCGATGAGGAGACCAAGGGGCCAGGGAGGACGGTTCCTCACAGCCGCTGAGATAGCAGAGAGAGAAAGACAGAAGAAAGAAGAGGAGCTGCAGCAGCCGGGAGGCTCCGACGGGGGATACACCTCCTCGGCTAGGGGAAGCGAGCAGGCTACATTAGAGCAGGCTCTGACGGATAGCTCAAACATGAACGGTGATGATGATGATGTGAAAAATAACGGCTCTCTCAAGAAAGAAGAGTCTGGATTAATAGAAATGACAACCCTGTGAAGAGCGTTGAATCTCATCCACAGGCAGATCACACAGCCCCCAAAAAAAAGACATCAACAACCACTCTGAGGATCGAGTGGATGCGCTGATGGTTGTATTTTACGGATACTTTTTGTTTTTTTCCTATGCTTGTTTCGTTTATGACTAAAGCTTTTTGTAAAGCTTACGAAGACTTTTTCTCCTGCGCGTTGGAGGGTTTGTATCTTTAACATGTTTTTTGTTCGTGAAGAGAGCACTGTAGACTACTGTTTTTCTAAACATCGTTTACATTGTAGTGAAACTATATGATGGAATTGAAGCGAGAGGGCGCTTTTCAAAAACCCAAAGAGTGCAAACCTTGCTGACTCTCCTCTGGCAGCTGCCGCACAAGGCCACTGACCAGCCCACCAGAACTCTGGTTAAGCTTCAATAGTTGTGTCTGGAAGAAGTGTCTCACTATCTCTTTGGAGCTTAGTTGCGGACAAGGGTCGAACGGCCTGTTTGCTATTACATTCAGCCTGTTGAAGCTTGAGCCGAAACTGATTTCATCAAGATCCAACTCACTCAGACCGCCGTCGTTCCCATTTTCGTCGGTCTTATAACCTGCGATCGAGTCAGAGGTGACCATAGGAATGAGATTCTCCAAAATGGGAGCCACTTTATCACTATACTTCCCTCCGGGAGTGGAGAAAAATGCCACTTCCGATATCAAGTTGGTCAGTCCGGTGATGATGATCTTACGATCCAGCAGATTGTTGAAATTCTTGGAAGACGGGATGACGAAATTAGATAAGATCTGACCAAAAATACCGTCCTGCACCCCATCTATTAACGAGACGACAAAATCCGAGTTCAGATGCGAAACATTGGGGATGTCCTGCGGCTTGTTGTTTGTAAATGTCGAGATGGTGGCCAAAAATATTGTGAATCTCTTCACGTACTTTTCAGTTCGAGAGCTCTGAAGTCTCTGAAGCAAAAGCGTAGCGATTTGAACATTGAACGCAGACAGAGACTGTAACTGAATATTGAAAAAAATGGTTTCCAGAAGTTCGAACCCGTAGTTGTCATTAGCCTTCGAAGCGATAAGCTTCTGAAACACCCCAAGTATCGGCGTAAGCGACTGAGAGTTGGAAAACTCAGATGGTGATTGCGTGATGATCGCCTGCAGCAGCCGAGTAACAGCCGGGATATTTCCTCTGAACTCCCACACAGCAGGCGACAGCAGTGGTTTCACAAGCTGTCTGTAGGTATCCGGAAGCGGCTGCTGAGTAGGAAGCGACTCCAGCAGGAACGCCAAGATCTGGAATACGTATGGTATGAATTCCTGTACATCCATACCCAATATCGGCAGGAAATGTGGGAATATGAGCTCCATGACCGCCAGCACATTGGAGCCGTCAACATTAAACTTCAACAACACACCCATCGACTCAAAAGTGTAATGCGAGAACCTTGGATTCGATGGGTTCTTGCTGATCATCTCAACGATCTTCAAAAGCTGTTGGAGCACATCGGTTGAGAAACCTCTGATGGAATCCTCTGCCGTCAGCAATATCCTCATGACGCACTTCATCAAGAATTCATTTTCTGCAAGCTTCTCGGGGGTGTCCCCCTTTTTGAAAATCAGCCTGAACAAGTTTGTCAACAGCTCTTTTGAAATGTCTGCAGATATGTCTGCCTTGCTGAATAGGAGCTGCTGGTGGTTTTGAGGATTCCTGATCGACAAGATTCTCTCAATTGTGATAGCTGTATAAGTATAAACGACATAGTCTTCACTTTGGAAATGCGATGATAACAAAGGGAAAGCTTCGATTAGCTGCTCTTTAGTTAGCTGGTTTCTGAAAGTGTAGATATATTTGATGGCGTCAACTTTTAAGATTGGATGAACATCGCTGTTAACCAAGTCGGGCGCAACATTAGTAGCGAAAAACTGCACAACATCTAGAAGCAGGTTTGTCGAAGTGACACCAGCGTTTGTTACCGCACCTTTAGCAGCAAGCGCACTGAAGAGATACAGAGCAGTGTCCTTCGACCTCCAGGTCGACTTACTCGCCTGGTACTCCTGCAGGTACCGCTGAACGTAGTTCATGACAGAGTTAGTAACAAGTGTGCCATTGTGCTCCTTCAATTCCCTCAGGAAATCGGTGGCGGATCTGCGTCTTGTGTCTGTGTCAGATCCCTCCAGGTCGCGCCTAGTGTATTCGATAGGGTCGTCTTCAAACAGCTCCTCATCCACCTCTCTTAGTGTCAGGTTAGGTAATATGATCTTCTCTGTGATCTCTTTGAGCGCCTCCTCTGAATTGAACACTTCGACGTGTTTGGGGGTCTTCGCGATCGCAGTCATGAACGCCAACGACCGCGACACGAGAATATCGTACTTCGGCTCTAAGCCAATAGTTGTGAGCAGATTCCAGATCGTCTGAATGAATTGCGGTATCAGTGGACCAAATACGTCCTCATATCTCATAGTGTACAGCTGGATCAGATCGCAGATAGAGGTTTTCACCCTTGTCAGGATGTCTATCTGAGTGCTTTCATCCGCATCGGCCAGGAGCGGGTTGGAGTAGCTTATGTACTTGTGCATGATGAACATTCCGGGCTGCAGGTTATCCTCAAAGAACTCCGGTATGTCTTGGCAATTGAGATCATAGTATATCTTGATGAGTAGCAGCAGTACCTCAAACAGTAGCTCAAGCGATCTCTTGTCATTAGCGCTACCGTCTATCAGCACATCAACTTGCTGCAGCAGCTTCAAGAAAGGAGCTGAGAATTTGTCGAGGACTAGCTTGATCTCGAGGAACAGCTCATCCGATCTGAAAAGAGGTCGCCACCTCTTGAAGATCGAGTGAGCCACCACGAGAACTCCCTTATTAGTGACCATGTCGTCGGGAGAGAGCTGATTTGTCAACTCATCCAGCAACTGCGGCCACTTCTGTGGGAACTCGGAGTCTGCAATCACAGAGACAGCCTCGCCAATCTGTACCTGAAGTGCATTGGGCAGTCGGATCATGAGTAGAATAATCTGGCTCTTTATCAGGTCTGCATCCGATGCGGCAATTTTATAGTTTCCATCCTCATCAATCCACCTGCGCTTGATGAAGTTCTTGAAGAACAAAGCGCCCGCCAGTCTGGCGCCCTGGTCGACATTATCCGACGCGATCACCTGAAGCAACGTTATCGCAAAACCTGGCTGGTCCTCGAGCTGGCGCAACCGCTGTTCAGCGGATTTGGCCCCGTGTGCGCTCAGCGAGGACGCCAGTAACTGAACTACTGTTGCTATGTCAGACATGCTATTAATGTAGGCTACCCAGTTCCTGCTCCAGCTTTCTCCAGCCCTGTTGCGCTCTCTCCAACATCTTTTTTCTCATTTTTCACCACCTCACGAGCATCTTGGAGTGCACCAACCGCTACCTCTTCAGGTAAAACGCAAACATCCAGCTACCGGATGGTGCTCTCGCTGAGCAGCTTCCGGCTCGTGAATCCCACCCCTACGGCACCTATATCGTTAGCGAGCGCGCCTGCGGTGGCGGGTGCGAAGAGCTTGAGTGCACGGAGATGCGTGTCTTTTCCGTTTTGGTGGTTTGCCACGAAGCACATCTTGATGAAGAAGGTCTTCAGCACGCCGTCGCTGCGTATGCCGTTGAATATTATGTGGGACCACCCAACCGGCTCCACCAGGTCGCAGAGTGCCACTTCTTGTAGGTCGTGCTCACCAGTCCCCGCGAGAACCGAAATCTGCGACGGTGTGTAGCTCTCATCTGCGTTAAAGTTAGTGTATATGGAGATGCGCTCAATCGCGACCTTTTTCGTGAAGTGAATCTGAATATAATGTGGCTGTGTGCCGTCACTCTGCCAGTACAGTTCTGGGTTGTCCTCGCGCAGTTCCTTGATCCCAGAACCGTACTTGTGAGAGGACGCCGACCACGACGCCAGGCTCCCAATCTCCACGAGCCCACTAGACTCCAGCTCCCTCAGCCCTGCTCAATGTTAGTAAGCGCCGTGTAAAGGGGATACCCGCAGAGCGTACTAACCTTTCAGGAAATTCTCTGTTTCGTTATAGTCATCCATGTACTCGTCGCCCTCGCTCTCGTTCCTCACGGCGTCTCCACCACGGCTGGCAGCATTATCGCCGGTGTCGTCTTCGTCATTGTCATCATCGCGGTACCCCTCAATATCTTCATCCTGCGCACCGTGTCTCAGCAAGTAGTTTACGTCCTCGTCTATTCTATCCTCTTCAAACTGGGTCTCGCCGTGCCGCATCATCATCTCATCTACAGGGTGTGCCGATGAGCCGCGCAGCGTGGAATACTGTAACGGACCGGTGTCCCCATTTCGAGATATACTTGAGCGGAGACCCACCTCTGACGTGTCCGTATCCTGCCAAGAGTCAGACATCTCTGCTGCTGCTTGCCGTGGTGCTGTAGGGTCTCTGGTTGAAGCGCGTAGCGAAAGACACGGGTGGTCTCGGTTCAAGCACTACAGAAGAACATGACAGTACAAAGCTGGAGCAAGTGACTTATACGTAGAACACCTCTGTTACACTCTATAAAACAACCTCTTTCAGCTCCTCCGCAGCTTCGTCCACCGAGGCGTGCAGTACTTCTCCGCTTTTATCCTGTTCGCTTTCCCCAGACGTTTCCTTAGGCTCTTCAAGCTCTTCGCGATCCTCCACTTGTAGCGGTGGTTCCTGTTCCTCTGCCTCATCTGGATTTTCTGGTTCCTGTTGTTCCTGCAGCTCTTCCTCCGCCTTGACTGGGCCAACCTCCTCTGCCTCCTCTGTAGATGTCTCCGGTTCCGCCTCAATTATCGGACTCTCTGCATCCTTCAACGGAGGAGCTGTAGACGTCTCCAACTTATCATCCTCGTCTTCTAACTGAACCTCTGTTTTCGTCTGCGCCTCTTGCCTCGAAATATTAGGCAAGTTAGTCTGTGACCCCTTAGGAGTAATCAAAGTTTCCTTCGGTAACTCTACCGTGGCTCCGCTCTTCTGCGCGTTTGAAATGTCGTTGAGAGGCTCTTTCTGTTTTTTCTTAGCAGCTAGTCTCAACGGCGCGAGCGTTCTGTATGTGAGAACGTCAAAGTAGTTAGCTGTTTTCCCATGGTCAAAAAACAGCAACTCCTCGTCATCCTCGTCAATGGTGTATTTTCCCTCCTCAAGATCCTCGACAAAGTTCAGCAGAAACTCAGACCAGCTCTGCGCAACCACGTACTTTGTATCGAAATCTCTGCCGAAGAGTATAACCTGACCCCATCTTCCGTTAGGACCCGGTGCCAGATCTATAGCAATGTTATTTCCGGCAAAGTCCTTCGCGAGCGGAATCCATCCAGGGTGAGAATACACCTCTTGGATGCACCTCTCGGGAATCGATCTTTGTCTGTTAGTAAAATTGGCCATCGGGTTTCGCGCCGCGTGCTGCTGCAAGGGCGACTTTTTGTTTAAGCTGCTCTGACTGCCGGCGTTCGAGACACTTTTCAAGTTCTGCAGTTCAAGCTTCTTGGCCACATTTCTCCAAATTGTCGCCTCCTCACTCACACTCTCCAGGTCGAGAAGCGTGAGCCCAAAGAGAAGCCCCGTTCGTTTGGCACCCGCAATCTGCCCGTCATGAATCTCAAAGCTCTCTCTGACGTCGGTGGGTAGCGATATGTTGAGGTCGTTCTCAAACTCGTTCAAATCAGCGACAGTCGCAGGGTACTGCATGTTATCGCCGAGTTCTGGGTATTCTCTGTCCAGCCAGTCATCTAGCCTTCCCCAAATCTCACCTATTGGCGGCAGCGGTGGTCTTCCATCAATGTACTCTTGCAGCTGGATTCCGCCGTTAGCATTGTTATTCACCTGCGATTTCAGTCCCGGCTTATACTGGATGGGATTAGCCAAGTTCGTCGTGCTAGACCGGTTCGAGTTAATGCTTGGTCTCCCGGCCACCAGCGACGTGGTGGAGTTGTTTACGGAATTAAGACGCGACCCTAATAGACCCGATCCGCGTGCCGTGCCCGTGTCACCACCACCAACACCGGGCCGCTCGCTGTCTGCGGTTCTGTAAGGAGATCTGTATTCAGCGTAGTGGTCATTTGTGGTCATAGAGTATATGAGCCCCTTGACAGAGTCCTGCAGATGGTTGAAGAACGTTCCTGCCATTTTGTGCCAGTTACTTCGCCTTTGATCGAGATGCGCGCGAGCTGAGTTTCCTGACTACACCTCACGGGCTTTCGCCACAGCACTACCTTTGCTATTTGGGCTTGTCCAGTACTCAGAGCAGTAGCTGGGAGGAGGAACGCGGCACAGAGGATGGAGGAAACGGAGTCAGCGGCGAGGTCTTCGCGAAGGTCGAAGTCGAAGTACGAGGGAATTCCGAGCACGGATGCTGTGAGTGGAGTACGAGTGGAGAGCTCGCGGAGATTGGGACTGAACTAACGAAACACTGAGATGTAGCCTGTGGAGGTGAGTCTAGCTAGAGTGCACGCGATGCGCAGCCGGAGACTAACGTAGCAGTCCAACCTGCTGTCTGCGGTGATAGCCGGAAGTACAGCAGCTGCTTTGCAAACGGTGCTGACTTGTAAGTGTATCCCTAAACAGATCACCACGGCGCGGCACAACTGACGAGCAACTGAGACCCGCTTGAATTCATGAAGACAGGAATGCAACTGCATGTGACGCCTATAGGCGAAAAAAACGAGGGATTTCCAATGACGAGACCGGTGCGCTCGTACTTTGCCGGCTGCTACGGGCTGGCCGTTGGGAGCGCGCTGAAAGCAAGTTCGAGATTTTTCATTTTCAACTCCACGTCGAAGTTCATGGCGAACGACAACGGCAAGACAACCGCTCCGCGGGTTGCCGTTGCAGGAATAATGACGGGCGCCATCGAGACGCTGTGGGTGATTCCGTTCGAGAATATTAAGACGACGACGATCCAGAATGTCCTGACGTTGGAGAGCAGAGCAGCTGAGGCTGCTCTCAAGAGCTCTGGGGCCGCGACCGCGAAAGCGCCAACTAGTGTCATTGCCACAGGCTTGAAAGACAAGCCTGACATTGACATGGAGAGGCTGAAGACGGTGCTGAAGACGCAGAAAAGACCGTCGAGGACAACCAAGGTCCCTTCAAAAGAGACAGTAGCTGCAGCAACTGAGAGATACAACAAGAACCCGTCCACTACATTTTCGGCTGTTGTCAAGGAGATATATAAGACGCGGGGGTGGCGCGGGTTTTCGCAAGGAGGGGGTCTGACAATTTTCAGACAGGTGCTCAACTCTATGGTGTGGTTCTCGTCCTACAATTTCATCAAACAGGGAATTGATCCGTCTGGCACCGGTCTTCCTCCGACAGCCGAGGCACTGATTGCACTTGTGTCCTCTGCCGCGGTGGTGGCCATAACGCAGCCCGTGGACGTTATCAAAACGAGAGTGCAGTCCACGCAAATGACACACAGAAGGGGGGCTATGGGAACCCTGGTTCAGACAGCGTTCCACGAGGGACTGCTCAAGCTTTGGTCTGGCTGGCTGCCGAGATTCGCCAAAGTGAGTGTGAGTGGGTCTATTACAATCTCTATCTACAAGGTAGTGGAGTCGGGCGTCAACATGGCGATGTATGAGAAACCGTTTGCAGCTGCATAGAGCTCCGTATCGCGGTGATATTATCTTGTAAATGTCAATAATTTTATTACACGTTCCCGATTCAGTATATCCCCTCTGTGTTGTCGATAATACATCCAGGATCATCTCCCCTTGCGACTAACTCACCAATCCTGTAGACAGTCTCGCCTTCCTTCTTCAGCAGCTCGGTAACTCTGTCAGCACTGCCAGATTTCACTATAGCAACCATGCCGATACCCATGTTCAACGTCTTGAAAATGTCGTTCACCGGTATCCCACCTGTCACACCAAACCACTTGAAGATCTCGGGGACTTCCCAGTTGGTGACATCTATCTTGGCAGTGAGGTGGTCGGGAAGAGCCCTCGGCAGGTTCTCCAGTAGTCCCCCACCGGTGATATGGGAGAGACCGAGAATCAGCCTCTCCCTGATAGCGGGGAGCAACTGCTTCACGTAAATTCTGGTGGGGATAAGCACCTCTTTCCCGATGGTTGAGGATGGCTTCCACGGCGCAGTGTCTGTGTACTCGTGTCCCGTCTTCTCCATGATCTTTCTCAAGAGGGAAAATCCATTCGAGTGCACCCCATCGGAAGCAAGCCCTAGCAGCACGTCACCCTCCGACATGTCCCCAGTCTTGGGGAGCAGTTCTGATTTCAGCACTGCACCGACGGCTGTGCCGTTGGTGTCGTAGTGGCCCGGTGCGTACATGCCCGGCATCTCCGAGGTTTCACCGCCCACGAGCGCACACCCTGAGAGCTTACAACCTGCCGCAACACCCTCAACAAAGGAAGCGGCAACTGCGATGTCGAGGTGGCCAGTGGCGAAATAGTCTAGAAACATGAGCGGCTCCGCGCCCTGAACAACAAGATCATTGACGTTCATGGCCACGAGATCTATGCCAACAGTGTTGTGCGTGTCCAGAATCTGCGCGATCCTCAGCTTCGTGCCGACTCCGTCAGTGGCACCCACCAGCAGCGTCTCGTCCAGGTTATAGCCGGCAGCCTTTAGGTCGAATATCCCTCCAAACCCACCTATTTCAGCGTCCGCACCCGGTCTGGACGTGGACTTGACCAGCTTCTTGATATTCTGGACGAGCTGGTTACCGTTATCGACAGAGACACCGGCGTCCTCATACGTGATCGACGTTTTGCTGACTTTCCCGTCTCTGAAGGCACGGTGCGCTATGTCACTCCTGTTGTACTTACCTCTGAAGTGGATGTGGTCAACTCCGACATACGCCTTCTTCACAGCCGCCTCTAATGTCGGCGCCACGGCCGTGGCCGCAATAACTCTGCCGCCAGATGTGACGACAGCGCCTGCGCTATTCACAGAGGTGCCGGCGTGGAAAATGTAGGTGTCTGCAGGAAGGGGAGTGTCAACAGTGATCACGTCGCCCTTGGCGTACGTCTCGGGGTATCCCTCAGCGGCCACCACCACGGTTGTGCTGTACCCATCTTGTACCTCAATATTGATCGCGTCCAGTCTGTGCTCGACAGCACCGAGGAACACATCGACAAGGTCTGTTTTCAGCAGTGGCAACACTGTCTGTGTCTCCGGGTCGCCAAACCTCACGTTGTACTCCAGCACCTTCGGTGTGCCGTCCGGGGACACCATGATACCGACAAAAAGACAGCCAACCATGGGGTACCCGTCCTTCCTCATTCCGTCTATCGTGGGCTTGAGGATTGTGCGTCTGATGGTCTGCAACAGGCTTGCGGTCCCCACCGGCGCAGGGGCGTACGCGCCCATACCGCCAGTGTTGAGGCCGGTGTCGTTGTCGCCAATTCTTTTGTGGTCCTGCGCTGGGGGAAGATCAACAATCGTGTATCCGTCGCTGATGCACAGGATTGACAGCTCATCGCCCTCTAAAAACTCCTCGATCACCACCTCGTCGCCTGCAGATCCAAAATTTCTATCCACCATGATTTCCTTTATGGCGGCAAACGCCTCCTCTTTCGTAGTGGGGATCAGCACACCTTTTCCGGCGGCGATCCCAGACGCCTTGATGACAAGGTTGTGGCTGGAGCCCGCAACATACGCCCTGGCGTCCTCGTACCTCGTGAAGTTCTGAAAGTCAGCAGTGGGAATGCCGTGTCTCTTCATGAAGTCCTTGGAGAACGTCTTGGAGCCCTCCATCCGCGCGGCCTCAAGCGACGGCCCAAACACAGGAATACCAACCTTCTGGAAGACCCTGCTGATACCGTCAACGAGCGGCTGCTCTGGACCAGGGATCACCAGCCCAACGTCGTTCTCCACCGCAAACTCAGCCAGTCTGGGGAAATCGGCGGGCGCAGATCCGATCTCCACGCTGACAACGTTCGGCAGGCCCCTAGTCCCCCCGTTTCCGGGAGCTACGTAGATCTTGCCAGCCCTCGGAGACTGCGCGAGCTTCCACACGAGAGCGTGTTCTCTGCCCCCGCCGCCAACGACCAAAATGTTTATCTTCTCTGCCGCCATCCTGAACAGGAAATGTCTAGCAACTGCGTACCAAGGCTATGTGCCAAAAAAAACCGTGCGTGGGAACGTAACCTCCTCTGCAGAGCTGGCTCTCTTCACCCAAGCACTATAAATTTTTCCTGCATGCTGTAGTGTAAATTTTCAGAGCTGTGACTCGGGCTGATTAGTAGTGCAGAAATACAAAAACGGGATGCGCACTTCTCTTTTTCTGGTCGCGAGCAGTGGCCAACCAACAGCCGGCTGGAGAGAGCAGAGAGCAAAGAGACACCTACACAAACAGATAATATACTACACACGGTCGGAGAAGACTGAGAGAGCGAGAGAATTTCTAGTAAATTACACAACCTGTCTACCGTAATAGAGAGAGAGTGTGTGAAAGAAAAGAGAGCAAGTAGACGGTCTGATTTTTTGAAACACAGACAAAGCTGAGTCAATTTTTTTCATTGGGCTTGTTTATCTTATATGGGTATTTTCAGACACATATAGTATCGCCGTACTGCACTTGAGAGATAGAGTAACAATGTCTGTGCAGAACGACTGGAAGCAGGAATTGAACATTCCCAAGAAGGATGGGAGGAAACAGACGGATGATGTGCTGGCGACAAAGGGACACACGTTTGAGTCGTTCCACCTCAAGAGAGAGCTCCTAATGGGCATCTTTGAGGCAGGCTTTGAGAAGCCGTCGCCCATTCAGGAGGAGTCTATCCCCGTAGCGTTGCTGGGGAGAGACATACTGGCGAGAGCTAAGAACGGTACTGGCAAGACCGCGTCGTTTGTCATTCCGGCTCTGGAGAAGATAAAGCCCAAGCTCGACAAGATTCAGGCTTTCATTCTGGTGCCCACGAGAGAGCTGGCGCTGCAGACGTCGCAGGTGGTCAAGACACTGGGAAAGCACTTAGGTATCAGAGTTATGGTGACCACTGGTGGTACCAATCTTAGAGACGACATTATGAGACTGAACGAGCCGGTGCACGTTCTGGTGGGCACTCCTGGTAGGGTACTGGATCTGGCCAGTAGGAAGGTGGCTGAGTTTGATGCTTGCAAAATGTTCATCATGGACGAGGCCGATAAAATGCTGAGTCGCGAGTTCAAAAACATCATCGAGCAGATTCTGAAGTTTTTCCCGGGGAAGCTGAGTAACGGTGCTAACGGCTACCAGTCGCTACTGTTTTCAGCCACCTTCCCGTTAGCTGTCAAGGCCTTCATGGACGAGCACCTCTACAACCCATATGAAATAAACCTTATGGATGAATTGACCCTGAAGGGTATCACACAGTACTATGCCTTTGTGGAGGAGAAACAGAAGCTACACTGCTTAAACACGTTGTTTTCAAAACTGCAAATCAACCAGTCGATTATTTTTTGCAATTCGACAAATAGAGTGGAGCTGCTCTCGAAGAAAATTACCGATCTGAACTACTCGTGCTACTACTCGCACGCCAGAATGCCACAGGCTGCGAGAAACAAGGTGTTCCACGAATTTAGACAAGGGAAAGTGCGCAACCTGGTTTGTTCCGACCTGTTGACGCGTGGTATCGACATCCAGGCGGTGAACGTTGTTATCAACTTTGATTTCCCCAAGACTGCAGAGACTTATCTGCATAGAATTGGTAGATCTGGGAGATTCGGTCACTTTGGTATTGCCATCAACTTAATAAACTGGTCTGACAGATTCAATCTGTACAAGATTGAACAGGAGCTGGGAACCGAAATCAAACCAATCCCAGCTGAAATAGACAAGTCGTTGTACGTCGTGGATGACGACTCGGCGATCCCGAGACCGTTCAAGCTAGATGAGGTACCAAAGGGTAACGAGGCTTATGGGAGAAGAGGAAACAACAACACAGCTTACGAATACAAGGGCCAGCCTCAGCAGCCTCAGGAGGCACTGCCCCCTCTGCAACAAAACACAACTTTTGTCACCCCTGACCAGCAGGCGTATCAGCAACAGCCCCAACAGATGTACCAACAGGGTCCTCCTCCACAGCAGGGTGTGATTCCACCCTCATATTAATGCACAATGTGTCACACTGAGCAATGTCAGCTCCGATGCATCGATGCTGCTGGTATGCTACTATATGATGCGTACGAATTTTTTTTTCGCGTTTGCTTTTATCTACTTACAGAGGTTTGTTTTTTACTCCGTCGTGCGGGTGAGCTGTTTTTTGTTGCTCCCTGCGGGTGCGTCGTCTATGGCGATAATACCTCTTTCAGATTCGAGAGGGTCAATGTTTTGTTATGTTTATTATTGATGACCTCATTTCCGAAGCAGCGTTTCCATATGGGTTTGGCCAAGTGCTCACCCTTGGTCTCGCGGGTGAGGTCTCGTCAAAGTTGCTTGTTTTATTTTTACGCGTTGTTTCTTGGTTGTTCCTGTTGAGCAAGTCCCTTCTGGTCCACGTTGGCCAGGTAGAGTTTGCTGAAGAGGAAAGACTTGGGACCTATGTGTTTGGTCCTTTTCATGGATCGCTGTGAAGGTGTTGTTGTTGTGGAGGGTGCAAGTTGGTATCGATATGCAAGGGGGAGGGGGAGTCAGACACCCGTGTCTGTGGCCGGCTCGAGGGCGGGGGCCGTCGCCAGGCGGTCCTCTTACCTGCGGCCATATCAGCGTGGTCTGAACGCAGGGTCGCTCTGGTTTAGTATTACTACGGCGGCCTGTTGCGTGGTATACAGTTGAGTAGTCGTTTTTTTGTCCCCACCACGGGGTTTTTTCGCTCTTCAATCAATAGACTGCGCAATGGCTGGAAAAAAGAGGACGTAGCTTTGTCTCACGAACACGACCATATTGTAAGCCCTACACGCCTTGACGAATGGAGAAGGGCCTGTCATGGGAATGGGGAGAGCAGCAGTAACCGACTCTGTGAACATAGCACCAGTATACATCTGCATGTGCCGAAGCTATCGCTGGAAGTTGTGAGATACAGGCCTAGAGCATAGACTTAATAGGGAAGGCTTTCAAGAGTGTGCTGTTGAGCGAGCCTTTGTTCACAAAAGTTGTTGCAGTAAAACAAGCGGGTGCCAGATTACAGAGCTACGCGACAAACATTGCACGTGCCGCTGAAAGCAACCCAAGCCAGCACGCGGACGAATTCCGAACCATACTGTTTTGCAGGAGCAGAGAAAAAAGCCTTCCTATCGGTGCACTAAGCGCAGCGCATCCTTGGCTTTTGGCAGCAGTCACTGTCGGAGGCGCGATTTCAGCGCAGACGGTCTCTACGATGAATCACGTAGTGACGCCTGATATTGCACGGTATAGCGACAGCTACAGAGATAAGAAGCTCCCGGAGCCCCCGACTCCAACTCAGGCGGACAGCAGTGCGCCAATAGTGAAAGCCAAGACCAAACCGAAGCTGACATTGGGCAAGCCCAAGCTGTCATTGGACAACGGCGATAACCCTATAAGGTACTCAGATGTCAAGATCGAACAGATTTCGGATCATAACTCTGAGACGCAGATAACACAGCATTTCGACTCCGCACACGAGCAATCGGGGTCTATATTTAAGCCGAAGACGCTCAAGCGGCGGAACTTGAAGAAGCTGTCGCTAGACTCTCCGAACATAAGCATAGCAAACAGTACTCCATCGGATATAAAGACGCGAGATCCGGACAATAAGGCCTCCACCAGCGAACTTATAAATACTTTTCAGAACCTGGAGCTCGGGGTAGAGTACCAGCTGACCATAAAAGCAGATGACCTGCTGACGCTGAAGAAGCTGGGTGCTGGTAACTCCGGTACGGTCTCCAAGGTTCTGCACATACCCACAAAGAAAACAATGGCCCGCAAAGTTATCCACATCGAAACGAAACAAGTGGTGCAGACTCAGATCATACGAGAGCTGAGAATTATGCACGAGTGCGATTCTCCCTTCATCATTGGGTTTTACGGAGCCTTCCTGCACGAGGGCGATGTGGTGATCTGCATGGAGTACGTAGACTGCGGCTCACTGGATAAGATCTTGAAACTGGTGGGTCCCTTCCCCGAGGTTATCCTGAAGCAGGTGGCGTACTGTGTGCTGTCCGGGCTGAACTACCTCTATGACAACCACCGTATCATTCACAGAGACGTGAAGCCGTCGAATGTGCTTCTCGACTCACACGGAGGTATGAAGCTCTGCGACTTTGGCGTGAGCAGGGAGCTTATAAACTCCATGGCGGATACATTTGTCGGTACATCGACCTACATGTCACCTGAAAGGATACAGGGTGGGGTGTACTCTGTCAAGGGTGACATATGGTCGCTCGGCCTGATGCTGGTGGAACTGTCTACAGGAAAGTTCCCCTTTGGTGACAACTCCACTACCGCACCTGAGTCTATTCTGGATTTGCTGCAGAGGATCGTCAATGAGAAGCCGCCGAGCTTGAGGCAGTCTGACGGCTTCAGTGCTGACTTGTGTGAGTTCGTCGATCTCTGCCTGAAGACTGAATCTGAGAGACCTGGCCCTCACGACCTGATCAAACACAGGTTTCTACAGGGATTCGAGAAAGGCGTTTACAAGTCCCAAATAAAACACTGGGCCAAGAACGTGAGACGCCGGCAAAAGGGAAAGGATATTAAACGATAAAAGGGATTCTACTCCCTCACACCTTTCTTTTTCTGTAGTCTTAGCAGATCGCTGACCAGATAGAGGCTCCCGCACACAACAACCTCTGAGCTGTACGAGTAAGCTCTCTCGAGAGCGGCCTCCAGTGTCTGCGCCACCTCTATATTTTCTGTGTGTCTCCTAGCCTCTTGCACTGTGTCCTCTGCAGGCATGTTCTTCACCCATGGCATCCCCTCCGGGTCGGTGAACTGGGTGAGGACTACCCTATCTTCTTTTCTCAATAGCGGCGAGAGTAGCGGCGCGAGAGTCTTTCCCTTTGTAACAGCAATAATATACACGACGCCCTTCCCGTCCCGTCGCACGCTAGAGTCCACATACTTCCCAAGCTCCTCCGCCGCCTGCCCATTATGCGCACCGTCAACCAGGACTGCGAGCTCCGAGCTTCCCACAGGAACGGTGACCCGCTGTAGACGCCCCTCCCACGTAACACTGGATATACCTGCGTGCACGCTCTCTGGTGTTATCTGCGGAAAGTTATACTCTGCCACCAGCAGCTCAAGCATCTTCAGTGCCACCAGCATATTCTGGCGCTGGTAGAACCCGAGGAGCGGAGTCTTGAAGCTCGAGAGCTTCCCAAACGCTGTTTGCGGATCTCCTTGCTCAGAGTTCACCACGAACAGAGCCGAGTTCTTCTCCTCAGAAACGCGCCGCACCGCGTCCAGAGCCTCTCTGGAGTTAGTGCCATCAACGACGCATGGTATGGCGGTCTTGATAATTCCCGCCTTTACTCGCGCAATGCGTGCTATTGTCGAGCCGAGTATACCCTCGTGGTCCAGACCAATCTTGCTGATACCCGCGACCATCACACCGTACTCCGTCGACGGGGAGCTCGCAGAAAGCACATTCGTAGCATCATCAGAGCCTCCCAGCCCCACTTCTATGACAGCCACGTCAATTTTACAGCGCTCAAAGGCCTTGTACGCAATGCAGGTCAGTATCTCGAACTCTGAGGCCCTGATGTCGTAAGACTCGTTCGTGCGCTTCACCTCCTCCTCAATCTGCACAAAAAGAGAGTCATCGATAGGCCTGTTGTTAATGCATATGCTGTCAGACCTCTTGATCAGGTGCGGGGAGGTGAACCGTCCTGTGGAGATACCAGACGACTTCAGGACCTCTGACAGATAAGCGCAGATCGATCCCTTACCGTTGGTCCCTGCGACGTGCAGGGCTCGCCAGCTAGATGCCTCAGGGTTTCCAAGGTGTCTCAGCAGGCTCGACACCCTGGCAAGACCAAGACTGATACCCTGCTGTATGGGCATGCTGGCTACGCCCTTGTCCTCTGCGGGCCCTGCGCTGCGAAGAGTGAAAATTGAGAGTCTCCCCAGAAACGGGATGCGGACCGATGCCGTCGGGGGAGGGCGAGCTGTTGCACAGTGCACATAACCGAGTCGCTGCGCTCTTCTCAGATACGTGTTTAGGTGTATGGCGAGTGGATCGGGTGTACAGACGAGTATTCCAACTGCGGTCTTATCAGTTTCTCAGTAGGAGACAGCGACTTAGCTGTAGTGCGGACTGATATCTGTTTAGAGAGAGTTGCCGCTATACCTGCCGAGGAACAGGTGCGAGTGACCGCAAGAGACCCACACAGAACTTGTGCACCAGACAGCGTATAGACTGGATTGAGGATATCAGAACGCAATGTCGTTAGAGAGACGGCTCAGGAGAATATTCAATGCGCCTCTGAAGGGTATGTGTATATTTTTTTTGTCATTTATCGGGGATCGCCACTAACCAGTTCTCACGTTTGCAGGTGAAACTTTTGAGTTTCGATCAGGGCTGGTGTCTCAGTATGCAGATGAGAGGAAAGATACCATCCAGCGAGTGATCGCCGCGATGACTGTTGGGAAAGATGTGTCTGCTCTTTTTCCCGATGTGTTGAAGAACATTGCAACGCATGACCTGGAGCAGAAGAAGCTGGTGTATCTATATCTCATGAACTACGCAAAGACAAACCCAGAGCTGTGTATACTGGCTGTGAATACGTTTGTCCAAGATACCGAAGACCCTAATCCGCTGGTTAGAGCACTGGCTATCCGGACAATGGGGTGTATCAGAGTCGACAAGATGGTGGACTACATCGAGCTGCCTCTCCTGAGAACTCTGAAGGATGACAATCCGTACGTGAGAAAAACGGCCGCCATATGTGTGGCCAAGCTCTTTGACCTCAACGCAGACATCTGTATTGAGCAAGGTTTCCTGGAGTTGCTGAATGATCTGGTGGACGACGCCAACCCGATGGTTGTCGCTAATGCTATATCGTCGCTTCTGGAGATCCAGGCGTCCAGCCCGTCCTCTAGAATCTTCGTGATTAAACCCAAGGTACTGAAGAAGCTGCTGATGACACTGAACGAGTGCACGGAGTGGGGGAGAATAACCATCCTGACTGGTCTTTCCGAGTATAATACCACTGATGTCGAGGAGGCAACCCATATCGTTGACCGTACGTCTCCACAGCTGCAGCATGAAAACCCGGCTGTTGTGCTAGCCGCGGTGAAAGTTATTATCAAACACTTTGAGATACTTGACCAGACAGTACATGATGCGCTTCTGAAGAAGCTGTCTGCCCCACTGATATTTCTGGTTTCCACGCCACCGGAGATTCAGTACGTGGGACTGAGGAACATAAGAGTCATTCTGGAAAAGTACCCTTCTGTGCTCTCGAGAGAGCTGAGAGTATTTTTCTGTAGGTACAATGACCCTCTGTACCTGAAGCTGGAAAAGATCGAGATAATGGTGAGGCTGGCGAATGAGTCTAACAGCTCTCTACTGCTTACAGAACTGAAAGAGTACGCCATGGAGTTTGACACGGAGTTTGTGAAAAGAGCGGTGAGGGCCATTGGCCAGGTGGCTATAAAGCTAGAGAAAACGTCGAAGAAGGCAATCGACATGCTGTACGATCTCACAGCTTCCAGAACGTCCTACGTCATTGACGAAGCGACGATCGTGCTTCAGAACATTCTTCGTCGCTATCCGACCGAGTATATCACCACTGCCATCTCGATGGTGGCTGACCTGTCCTTCGACGAGTTGGAGGATACGAGCGCTTTGTGTTCATACGTGTGGATCGTTGGCGAGTACTCTAAAAACATCCCCCACTTGGCTGTGAAGCTTGAAAATATTGTCAAAGGATTCACCGACTACGAGCCATCAGTGCAACTCTCTGTGCTGACGGCGATTGTGAAAATTAGCATTCAGCAGCCATCGCCAAAGACGAACCAGTTACTCCAGGACGTTCTGGAGTCGGCTACGAAGAAGGTGGAGAATGCCGATGTGAGAGACAAGGCCTTCTTGTACTGGAGGTTGCTGTCACTGGATCAGCAGCAACTTGGCGGCGACTCTGTGCCCGCCAAAGTGATACTGAGCAAGCTTCCGGTGTTGACTTCAACCATAGAGATGTTCTCACAGGACACACTGACACAGCTAATAGGCGAACTCTCAACGCTCAGTCCGGTTTACCAGAAACCTGCATCGTCGTTTGTCAGACAAGGCAGCGTCAACGAGTATGACAACTCGTCGCTGCAGAACAAGAAGCTCGACGAGCTGCAGCAGATGGCGAAGAAGGAGATCGTCAGCAACGCCGTGAAGGCCGAGAACCTTCTAGATTTTGGCGACGAGGAGGATGACAGCTCGCTGGTTGACACAAACTCCTCGAGCAACGGAGATGTGCTGGGAGAGCTCAATGACCTCTTTGCCGGGTTATCAGTGCAGCAACCGCAGAATAACGCTAGTGCCCCGACAGTGCCAGCTGCCCCAGCGCCAGCCGGGAACGGCTCAAGCGCTAGGAGGACCAACGATGATCTGTTGAGCTTATTTTGATAATCTCAAAAAAATAAATAGCCGCACGTGATAAATCTTGTAGAGCCACCGATCGCGTTATCCCCAACCCGAAACAGGGTAGCTTCAAGGCGTAGCAGCTACCGCGATAGGAGAATGGCGATCTCAGAGTTCGAGCGGACGAGGCAGGCGAACATAGCCCGAAATAAGGAGCTGTTTAAAAAGCTGAACCTCGATGTGATCTCGAGCGATATCTACACAGATGCAGAGGAGGAGCGCAGACGCGCCTCGGAAGCGCGGGCACAGAAGAGGAGGAAGACACGTGCAAAGGAAAAGAAGGAGGCCACCCCGCCAGTACCGACAAGGCGGTCGCGGAGGCTCGCCGGGGTAAAACTCGAGGAGTCCGATGACTCGCTTGTTATGTCAGACTACGCGACCAGCGCCCCGCCCGTGAAGCGCGACAGACTCAAGGGCGAGTTGGACCTGAGCTCTGGCGCCGAAGCCGCCCCCGACTTTGGCGCAGTCATTGGCGGCTCGAACTACACCGCAGAGAAGAAACCCGTGCCGCGGAATGTCGAGGAACTGCAGGAGAGCTTAGCGAAGCTGGAGGTGTTCCCCGAGTTTGACCCGCTCGATATCAAGCTGACTTCTGTGCGCATGACGTCGATACTGTTCCACCCGTCAGTTGAGAGCCGACTGGTGATCGGCGGCGACACGTCGGGAGAGATCGGGATATGGACGGTGGACAAAAAGAGAACTATCCCCGGTGGAGACTACGAAGACGAGTACGAGGCCGAGATAGCGCACTTCAAAACGCACGGGAAGAACGTCAGCCGGCTGCAGATGACGAGTTCGCGGTCGGAGAAGATCTTCAGCTCGAGCTACGACGGCTCTATCCGCAGTCTGGACTTGCACACGCTGAAGTCCGACGAGGTTCTGGCGTACGACGACGACTACGGCAGCGCCACGGGTGTCTCTGATATCCAGTTCAGAGACGAAAATGTGCTCTACTTCACAACGCTCACTGGCGACTTTGGCCAGAAAGACCTGAGAGAGCCGTTCAGCCGCGACACAATTGTCCGGCTACATGAGAAGAAGATCGGCTCGTTTGCCCTCAACCCGAACCAGACATATCAGATAGCGACGGGGTCGCTGGACAGGACGATGAAGCTGTGGGATGTCAGGAAAAACTCCACGGTGGAGGACGACAGCGGAGGAGACTCCTACAAAACAGCAGAATGCATAGCAACCTACACATCTAGACTCAGCGTGAGCTGTGCAGACTGGTGCTCGACAGGCGACCTGGTGTGCAACGGGTACGACGATACGGTGAACATCTTCAACCTCGGAACAGACTCGTCGAAGCTACACGCAGAGGAGATAGTGCCAAACTATAGGATCTCGCACAACTGCCAAACGGGACGGTGGGTATCGATTCTCAAAGCCAGGTGGCAGAAGGACCCCCAGGACGGCATATCAAAGTTTGTCATAGGAAACATGAAACGGTTCTTCGACATATACACCGCCAGCGGAGAGCGCGTCGGGCACCTCGGGAACTCGCTGGTTGGCGCCGTCCCTGCAGCCGCTGCTTTCCACCCGACCCAGAACTGGGTGGTTGGCGGGAGCGCCAGCGGCAAGTGCTATCTCTTTGTGGACTCCAGGGTGTAGATAACCAGCGAGCTCGCTGCCGGGGGCCCTGGTGCCCCGACAGCAATCTATGGTCGTGTTAAGGGTATTTCCCATTACCTTTGTAAACGGGATAATTGCCCTCCTCTTAGTAGCAGCGCACATTAGTCAAATTATGGGTGGCTAGTAGCTAAGCGGCACCTGTACAACAGGGACTTATGCAACGTTCTTGTCCCGGGCGCCGAGATGGCGATCTCGCGGTTGGAAGCCACCCACGCTGCAGAGTCTCAGAGGAGGTTCGGGACATCTTCTACTGTTACAGAACACCATATCACACGTTTTGCTGTCGGCCGTCTGAGTCTGTTTATAATGTTGAGATTCAATTCGCAGAAGCGCTTATTCCATTCTGCCCGCTATCTGGCGGAGGCTGTCCAGAGTAAGTACACGGCATGGGTGTTTTCGTTCCGGAGGGAGAGCTTACTAACACTGAGATAGAAAAACACGATCTCGTTATCATCGGCGGAGGTCCTGGTGGGTACGTCGCTGCAATCAAGGCGGCCCAGCTCGGCCTGGACACCGCGTGTGTGGAGAAGAGAGGCGCCCTGGGAGGTACCTGTCTGAACGTCGGATGCATCCCATCCAAGTCGCTCTTGAATAACTCCCACCTGTACCACACCATTCAGCACGATACCGAGAAGAGAGGTATCGATGTTATCGATGTCAAGCTGAATCTTGCCAACCTGCTGAAGGCTAAAGACACTTCAGTGAAGCAGCTGACCGGTGGTGTCGCTTCGCTGTTCAAGAAGAACGGTGTCACGTACTACAAAGGCGCTGCTTCTTTTGTCGACGAGCACACCATCCACGTTGACCCTATTGAGGGTGGCGAGGAGGCCGTCCTGACTGCGACTGACGTGATCATTGCAACAGGTTCCGAGCCTACTCCATTCCCTGGGATCACTGTTGACGAGGAGAGAATCGTGACCTCGACGGGCGCGATTGCGCTGACGGAGGTTCCCAAGAGACTGGCCATCATCGGCGGTGGTATCATTGGTCTGGAGATGGCGTCTGTGTGGTCGAGACTGGGCTCTGAGGTCACTATCATCGAGTACCAGAACGCCATCGGTGCCGGCATGGACGGCGAGGTTGCGAAGGCTTCGCAGAAGTTCCTCACCAAGCAGGGCCTCAAGTTTAAGCTGGGCGCTAAGGTCACCAAAGGTGTCAGGGAGGGTGATGTCGTCAAGATTGAATTTGAGGACGTGAAGAAAGGGTCCACCGAGCAACTGGAGGCTGATGTGCTGCTCGTTGCCGTTGGGCGTCGCCCATACACGGAGGGCCTAGAAATCGAGAAGATCGGACTGGAGGCTGACAAGAAGGGCAGACTCGTGATTGACTCTGAGTACAGGACCAAGCACCCGCACATCAGAGTTATCGGGGATGTTACGTTCGGCGTTATGTTGGCTCACAAGGCCGAGGATGAAGGATTTGCTGTCGCTGAGTATATAAAGAACGGCCACGGACACGTGAACTACGACAACATCCCATCGGTCATGTACACACACCCGGAGGTTGCGTGGGTTGGCCAGTCTGAGGAGCAACTGAAAGAAGCGGGGATCAAGTACAAAGTTGGAAAGTTCCCGTTCATTGCCAACTCGAGAGCAAAGACCAACCTCGACACCGAGGGGTTTGTCAAGTTCCTCGCTGACGCTGAGACACAGAGGGTGCTTGGTGTTCACATCATCGGGGCCAACGCCGGTGAGATGATTGCTGAGGCAGGTCTGGCGCTCGAGTATGGGGCCTCCACGGAGGACATCGCGAGAGTGTGCCACGCGCACCCAACTCTTGCGGAGGCTTTCAAAGAGGCTGCCCTTGCCACCTTCGACAAGCCCATCAACTTCTGAGGAGCTCTTCTATAGGATTGTTACATATATGGTCCATTATGCATTTTTGTACAAGAGAAATAAAGAATTTACATGCCCCGCGGTAGTCACCAAACTCTTTTGTAAATATGATTTGTGTCCCACAGCCACCCCTGTCCGCCTCTGTACAGTCCAAAGCCCAACAGCCCCACTCCGCCAGCCCTGACAGTTACTTTCCACCACTGCGGGTTGACGACAGGTTTATCAGAGACGAATACCATGCCACTGGCAAAGTAGGCACCCGCCCCCAGCGCAGAAACAGAAGCCATGATCTGGCAGGGAAGGCAGTCAGCAGCCTCCTCCTCACTCAGGTCCCGAGACTCCGGTGGGTTCAGCACGCTCAGAATATTAGAAAGAACCATCTCTTCGGCTGCCCGCTAGCGCTGGCCTGACGAGAATATGATCAGTCTGAGATGGCGATAGTAGTCTATCAACCAATGAGATTTGACTACCATACATGGAGCCCCTCAAATGATGGCTTACTGATGGGGGGATCTTTGCTAATTTACTGCGTGGCATAGATCTGGGCAGGATGAGAGAGAAAGCGTGGTTGGTTGCGGGTCATTACCTCCTGCTGTGTGAGCTACCGTGGCAGAGGTGTAAACTGTGTCAGGACTCTTTGGGCTCCTGACTCAGCAGCGGCTGTTCTTCATGTGTAGGACACGCTTTGTATGTATGCGGAGTAGTGGGCCTCGGGAAAAAAAATTTGTCTAAGCGTGAAATAGAGAGCGGTGGGCCAACCTCCTTGAGACCCGCGACCCATCTGAGCCGTTTGCTGTAAATTGGCAGCCTGTGTGCAACCCGGAGTCCCTTTCCTGGTATTCTAGTACTTTGCGCGGAAAGAGCAGAAGAGCAATGTGCGGGATTTTAGGCATAGTGCTAGCCGACCAGAGCGAGTCGGTAGCCCCAGAGCTGCTGGACGGAGCCATGTTCTTGCAGCACAGAGGTCAGGACGCGGCAGGAATAGTTACGTGTGGTAACAAGGGTCGTTTCTACCAGTGCAAGGGTAACGGCATGGCGAGAGATGTGTTCACCAGCCAGAGAATGATGGGGTTGGTCGGAAACATGGGGATAGCGCATCTGCGCTACCCTACAGCCGGCTCCAGCGCCATGAGCGAGGCCCAGCCTTTCTACGTCAACGCTCCTTACGGAATCACCCTATCTCACAATGGTAACCTTGTCAATGGGAAGGAGCTGAGGAAAGAGCTGGACGAGGTGCTGCACAGGCACATCAATACAGACTCTGACTCTGAGCTTCTGATAAATATGTTCGCAGCTGAGCTGGCCAAGTACGACAAGTCGAGGGTCAACTCGGCGGATATCTTTGCAGCACTGAAGGAGGTGTATAGGAGCTGCAGAGGTGCGTATGCGTGTGTTGCGATGCTCGCTGGGTATGGTTTGATTGGGTTCAGAGATCCGAACGGCATAAGACCTCTTGTCATTGGTGAGAGAATCCTCCAGAACGGGAAGAAGGACTACATGATTGCGTCTGAGTCGGTCGTGCTCAAGGCACACAACTGCCAGAACTTCAGGGATATCCTCCCGGGAGAAGCTGTGATAATACCCAAGGACACCATGGTTCCCGAGTTCAGGCAGGTGGTGCCTATAACTTCCTACACTCCAGACATATTTGAGTATGTGTACTTTGCGAGGCCTGACTCGGTTCTCGATGGAATCAGTGTCTACAGGTCGCGTATAGAGATGGGGGCCAAACTGGCGAACAACATCGAGGCTCGCTTCCTGAAAATGGGAATGAAAGTCCAGGACGAGGTCGACGTTGTCATTCCAGTGCCAGACACATCCAGACACTCTGCGCTGGAGCTTGCTGTCAAGCTGAACATACCGTACAGAGAAGGGTTTGTGAAGAACCGCTATGTCGGGAGAACCTTCATCATGCCGGATCAGAAGGAAAGAACGTCGTCTGTGCGCCGCAAGCTGAATGCCATGTCTTCTGAGTTTTACAACAGAACAGTGCTTCTGGTCGATGACTCTATTGTCAGGGGCACCACGTCGAAGGAGATTGTCGCGATGGCCAGAGAAGCGGGGGCGAAAAAGGTGTACTTTGCGTCGTGCTCACCAATCATAGCGTTCAATCACATATACGGCATTGACCTTGCCGATACAAAAGCACTAGTTGGTTACCACAGAACTGAGAAAGAGATCTCGGACACAATAGGGGCAGACGAGGTGTTCTACCAGGACCTCGACGATCTCATCGACTGCTGCAAGAGGGTTCCCGAGGTTGCTGATAGCATATCATCGCCTCTACCGAATGGTGTGAAAGACTGCATCAGTTTAAAGGGCGAGACACCAGAGATTGCTGGTTTTGAGACCGGTGTGTTCACTGGCAACTATATCACTGGTGTCGAGGACAACTACTTGCAGGAATTGGAAGAGGTCAGGGCTTTGAATCAGAGGATCAAGGCGGTGGGAGCTTCCAACGGAAGCTTCATAGATGTGAAGGCCGAAACGGATATTTCTATTTTTAATAGTGGAGATTATAAGTAGCATTGTTCATAGAATAAATCAATGTCTGGAAAAGAACAGTGTGGCTGTTTCCGCGCCCATGGAAACACAGATGATGTGATCATCGCACCACCCCTTTTGGAGCGCAGAGCGATGGTTCTTCTCTCGAGCCCCTCACCCTAGTAGTCTCTCTTCGAACTCCAGAGAGATGAGCGAGAGGGTTGGTCTAGAAAAGGAGGTAAAGACAATTGCCATTATCGGTGGTGGCCCCGCAGGATGTATAGCCCTGCATACCTTTCTCAAGGAGAACCACTTCACGAATGTCACACTTTTTGAGCGTCGGGCAGCCGTAGGTGGGATATGGCAGCTTGAGTCTCAGGGGAAGCAGCAAGTACCGATCAGGCCCGGAGCTGGTGCAGAAGAGTTGGACCCGCAGCTGGTAGCGCCAGCCGGCCTTGGCCCCTCTTCAACTGTGGAGACAGAGCACTACAGCGCTGAGAGGTTCAGGCACAGCGCCGCGTATCCTGGGATGATCACCAATGTCTCCGAGGTTACTATGACATACGCAGACAAAGTGAAGTGGCCGTATCTTGTTGGCCAACCAGAGAATAGGTTCACTGATATCACCGGTGTTAGACAGTACCTTGGAGACTACTTCAAATCACATCGAGACAACATCGTTGTGGGTACTACTGTGGAAAGCGTGACGTGGCTGGGGAGCACAAACGAGTTCGAGCTCACTCTCCGAGGAGAAAGAGAAGGGGCGAGGGATAAGTGGTGGAAGCAGCGGTTCGACGCTGTCGTGGCCGCAAGCGGCAACTTCCAGCTACCCTTCGTGCCTGACTTCCCTGGAATTCAGGAAGTGTATGATCGCTGGCCGGAGCGACTCCACCACTCCAAGTTTTACCAGGACGCGACCCATTATAAAGATAAGACTGTCGTGATCGTGGGCTCGAGGGTGTCGGGCGTTGACATGGTGAAATCACTCGCGCCGTTTGCCAGAACGATTTACAACTCACAAAGATCCCTTGATACGGGAAAAGAAAGCGAAAAGAGCTCTGTGTTTGATAACCTTTACAAGAAGCCACAGATCACTAAGTTTGTTGTTACTGGTGATGAGCTTCACATGGATTTCGCTGATGGGACCAGCGTCAGTAATCCGGATTATGTCCTCTTCGCTACAGGGTACCAGTTGTCTTTCCCTTACTTAAGGAAATTTGATCCTGGGTTCACCGACGGTTCCTCAATCCCGAAACTCTATCGGCATACATTTTACACTCCCAATCCACTGCTGTCATCTGTAGGCGTATATGTGGCCAGTTTGTCGTTCAGAGCGTTTGAGATCCAGTCAATTACGATATCCAGATATCTCAGTGGAAAGATCAAGCTTCCCCCGCTATCGGAGCAAGAATCATGGCTGAAAGAGAGAAAGGCCAGGTTGGGTGGGACAAAGGGGTACTACTTTGTTGATTTCTTTGAAGGATCAACTTTCCTGCAAGGGCTTATATCTGTCGGTGGCGGAGATACTGTTCCAAATGCAGCAACAAACTATCACTTCTTCACCCAGGAGGAGTTGGAATGGGTAGCTAAGGACAGAGACAGAATTCTGTCTCTAGCGTCTACAATCTAGCTGTCATAAAAATACATTTCTACATCACTGCGTAACTCTAAGAAAAAGAATCTCCCATTGGAACAGGCGTGGACACTGTAGTTGTAGCTCCCGATACCGAATCGCTCCCACCATAATTTGGATTTGACTTGTTGCTGATGGTGTAGTAGAGCGGGCATGATTTATTCGTTCTGATGTGCCCCAGGGCGCCGCACGTCGCACAGCGTCGACTGGTTGACTTGCCCTTCCCTATGCCTTTACCACTGAGTCTTCCTTCAGCGTCAAAATTAGAGGTGGACACACTCGACTTGCGGGCGTTGCGACGCTCCTGAGATTTGGTCAGCCGTGCAAGCTCCTCCTCAAGTAGTTTCTTGCTTCTCTTATTTTTTTCCTCGTCGTTGGTTGGTAAGATCTTATCGGTTACTATCTCTGCAGCATCAATTTCGCGTCTCCTTCTCAGATATGCACGGATGACCTTTGGATCGCTTATGATTTCTGTCTTTCTCTGTATTATTCCGTTCTTGTCTCTGTGCCTCCTCATGATCTTCAGAACTTTTCCGTCAACGTCACCGTCGGGTGACACTCGCTTAACATAATCGTCAAGCTCTCTGTTGACTTCCTCAGCGATGTCCTTGTCATCTGATTTCGACACATCTTCTTTACTATCTTTAGAGAACTCATTTTTGCTTAGGGCTCTCTGCTGTGCGTACCATACACGGCCAATCTCCTCTTCATACATCTTCTGCTGAACTGCAACATTGTAACTGTGTCCCCCTCCTTTGTCTTTTTTGTCCCCCTTTTCATTCCTCATTTGCTCAGCGTTAGAGTCTTCATCCTCGTTTGATGACGCTTTGAAGCCCCCCTTCATCGACGTACGCAAAAATGAAAACGCCTCTCCCCTTCCAGAAGGGTCACCTTCTCCGTGGATTTGTAACATTGCCTTGCCCTGAGTGGCATTGATAAAATTTCTGGTTGTGTTCCAGGGGGCCAGCTGCTCCTGAATGGACTCCTCTGTGGCAGTATCAAACTCTCTAAAGGAGTTATAGTCGTCCAGCACCATTTGCCCAACTTGCATTGACTCCAGGAGTGTCAAATCCTCCGGAGTTATCATAGATCTCACCTCCGAGAAGGTTGGCAGAGTCTCTGTGCTCTTAATTTTCCAATAGCCTTGATCGCTGCCAGTCCTCTGGTACTCCATAAACTCTTTCAGTCTCTGCCGATTCTGCATATCGTTCTGGTCCGGGAAATGAACAGAGACATCCTTGACGAGCAAGCGCTGATCACTGTTTTTATTCAGAACCCTGAAAACAATCATCTTGAGCCTGTTCTTCGATGTTGTTGTGACTTTCCTAGAGTGAGGTCCTGGAACGTCAACCACCGGTAACGTCTGGCCAACAGTGAATAGATGGGGTATACTCTTCAAAAAATAGCGCTGTGGATTTCCGCCACCTGAGCTCCTAATCAAGAGAAAATCCGTGGACTGTGCATCATGCTTGAACAGCGGGGCTCGGATCATCTTGTTATACAAGGTGGGTACAATGTTCCCCGATTCCACAAAACCAAAGTTCCAGAACGGTGATCTGTCCTGCAGGCCCAGGACATGAGTTTCACCAACTGGGAGTTTTGGTCTTGACGTGTCTTCCTCGTTCTTTTTCCTATAGTAGTTGATCAACTTTGAGCCCATACCAAAATTGGAGAACACTACGGGGTTCTCCTCGCTGTACTCCATCAAAAAGAAATGTGCACTGTCTCCGACGGTGAGATCGGTTGTTTTCTTGAAAAGTTCCTGGGCGTCCTTTCCTTTGTCCCTCTTCCTCTTCCTCGTTTTGATCTTAGAAAACACGATCGTCGAGTTGGGACGGACAGTGAATCTGGGTCTATGAAAGTAGCGGGTCTCATCTCTCGATAGTTTTACTCTGAAGTATGGAGACTGTAGTCTCACAGACGGCGCCGAGTGGTCGATGTTCATGTTTCCTATCGTTGAGCGTATCTTTGTCTGATAGTTCTCCTTCAGCGCGTCATACTCTTTGTCGTTGGAGAAATTAAACTTCATTTCCAAAGCCTTCTCGTTCAGAGGAATGGTGGCGGTGTTGCTCCCGTTCTTGCGCCCTCTCTTAGACTCATCATAGAACAGCATGTGTGCATCATTCATGTCCAGCCTTAGTCTCAAGGAAGTCAGATTCACGGTACCATTCAGTATCAGATCATCATCGTCATCCCAGTCATCGTATTCAATATCCTCAATCTTCGACTTTTTAAATGGCCTCTTAACTTCGTCATCCCCAGCATTGATTATGGCTTCGTCATCCCACTCAGCAACCGATATCAGCAAATCCTTCGGGTAATCGAAAATCGCTTCTTTAACGGGCTCCTCTGTCTCCTCCTTCGGTGCCAGTTCTTTCAGATCCTCGTCAGTGATCGTTTTCGTTTTCTGGGCCGCCAGTTTTTCCCTCGTTATCGACTGACTTTGCCTTAAAAAGCTGCTCTTAGTACTACTCCGCTTGAATATCTTCCTCTGATCTTCCTCTACTTCGAAGACTATTTTCGTCGGTATGAGAGGATTCAACGGCTGTTGAGGGGTGTGGTATGGATAATCAGCCAGCTCATTACGAAAAAGAGCATGCAGGTTCAGAACCTTTCCTTTTTTGAAGTCGGGAAAATAGAATTGCATCATCTCCTCGTTCCTCCGCTTCTTCGCAAGGCGATCGTCTTCTTCCTTCCGTCTCTTGGCTCCGGCACCAACGCTCAAGTCATCAGTGAACTCCATCTCGAAATCTGCCAGGTCATCCTCACCTATTAGATCTTTTGAGACCAGATCGGAGTTTTCAAAATCCAAGTCATCCAGTCCCGTATTTCCGAGCGCAGAGAACTCATCCCCAAATATATTAGGGACGGCACCGTTGTCCTCGACACCTTCCATCGCCTCATTTTCCAGCTCCTTCAAGAAGTCGTCTTCCTCCTGCCCTCTCCCCACTGTTTCCACAGCAGACTCATCTATCCCAACAGACTTACCGTCAAGTGCAGATGGCTCCTCTTCGGCAAGCTCGTCCTCGTCGCTGAAGTCTATGGCGTTGTCGGAGTGCTTGGTGGATCCATCAAACATGTTCTCCAAGTCACCGAACTGGCCATTCAGCGCCGCACTGAAATCGTCATCATGTGCATCCTCGGCATCAAGGTCAACAGCATGCTCGCCGTTGCCCTTCGCCATTATTGCCGGTCGCCTGCTCTGCTTTCTTCAGGTGGCCATGTAGCTGTCTCTCAATAGCAGAAGATATTGGATTATACACGACATTATACAGGCCGCTCCCATAAACACGAAGGGAAAAAGGCACGTAGCTGTTGGTCGAGAGCCGCTTCGCAATTCAGGAATGTCTATAAGGAATACTTTGTACGGGCAGTCGCTGGTGCGAAATGCAAACTCGCTGAGCCACTTAAATCTGCTTGACCACCAGGTCTCTGAGAAGCACTGGGTGAGAGACTGGTACAGTCCACCTAAATTCAAGTCGAACGATACCCCACTGACAAACAGCGGTACAATCACACCTTCGGAATCGATCTCAAACACTCCACAGCCGGCATCCGCCTATAGCTTTAAAGTGAAAACCTGGGTACTCTCAAGTGAGCCACCAGAATCGCTGCTGGACGGTGAACAGAGCGACTTCTTGGATTTCTCAAAGTTCCCGTATCTGAAACAACCGACAAAGACGGAGGCCAGCGCACAGAAAGAAAGCCAGAATGGAGATGGTCTGAGCGCTGCCGATATAAGGGGTGCTGTTGGTACTGGCGACGACTCTATTCCGGGGTTTTCAGGCAGCGGAGCGCAGCTGGAGAAGGAGAAAAAGGAAGCAGCGGAGAACGAGTCGGTATCTGATGTCGTCACACCGGCCTCTGATACTTCAGGTGCTGCTGAAAGCTCGACTCTGGAAGCCTCAGCTACCGAGGCCTCAGCTGCCGAGGCCTCAGCGGTCGAGGTCTCAGCGGCAGAAGTCTCTGCTGAGGAAACGCCAGCTATAGCTCAGACGAACGAGGCGGATTCACCCCAATCTTCTGAGGTGCCACAGGCAGATGCTGCTACTGAGATCCACGTCAAGTCTGAGAGCGGTCCTGACGAGGAAGGGGGGGCTATGGCTCCGCCAGTCCAGGAGAATGGTGAGGTCCTCAAACAGGAGGAAGGAAAAGATAGTGACGGCGACGTGGAGATGCAGTGATATTCAGAACTACATTCACCTCTTTGCCTTGCCTCTGTATGTATTTTTAAGTCTATATTTGTCATATTTTGTACGCTACAGAGCGTTGTAGAGTGCTGATGTTCTGATTCGGTTCCTGCACTTAAACTGTGTTTGTTTTGCTGATGTCATAGGAACAGAGGGAAGGGAAGCTCTCCAAGGGAAGACAAAATGAAATCGTCAGACGACACGGGGGTGTGGTCAGGGCTGTTGAATTCTGTTAGAGAGGCTGTGCAGTCGGGAAGCATTTCCAGGAGGAAGACATTGCTGATTCTGGGAGGCTCACCGCATGAGCAGAAGCAGTTGATAACCAAGCTGAGGCTGGACAGCGGCAAGAGACATGCGTCTCTCAAGTCTGCAAATGAAGCCGGTGGCAAGCCCTTCCAGCCAGCCGTACCAAATGACCTTCCTTTGGGTTACACGTTTATTGAGTACCGCGATGAGCCAACGTCCATCGGCGGCGGTGCATCGGAGCTTACCGGATTTTTGAACATATACACATTGCCTGGGAGATGCTACGCGCTATATCGGAGTCTGCTGCGCGATCTATTGAAGGAGAACAAGGATGATTTGCTTGTTCTTATACTTTTGAACGCCGATCACCTGCTCAACCATGTAACAACTCACAATCTAAATGAAAGGCTTATCGATAACATGGCTGATCTGTCCGGATATATCCAACTTGTTTATAACCTGATGCATGAGAGCAGTGCGGAGGAGCTTGAGGCGACGAATGAGGATATACGAAGACGGTTTGGTGAAGCACATAAGCTGCACTACCCTGATCTGAAGATCAAGTCGTTGGACGACGACGCAGAGGAAGGCGGATCCAGAAAGGTGACCCTCGGAGAAGGCGAGTGCGATATGCCCATAGGAGCAAGGCTGCTCATCGTCGTGAGCGGTGCTGAGTCGCTGGACTACATGGCACAGACAGATCGCGATCTGCGGATAGTCAACGCGAGTGTCGTGGATAGACTGCAGCAGTGCCTGAGGATAATAGCGCTCAAGCACGGGGGTGCCTTGTGTTACCTAGAGAATTTTCCCAGTGAGGAAGTGAGAAAAAATCTTGTGGCGCTAGTGCTGGAGCTCCAGAGCATGAAGATGCCCAAGGTCCTGGCCGCTAACCGCACGCGCACAGAACCACAGCTAGAGAACCTGTCCTCGCTTACAATACCATTCGGCTGGGACACGTGGCGCAAAATAAGGACCATAGACGATGGCTGGATCATTCCCCAGTTTTCAGATAACTGGGAGACGATGGTGAAGACGCGGGTGCTCCACGATGTGGATCCGTTTGAGCAGTTCAGCGTCAGCGCCGCGGCGAGAGCAGACAGAGAGGAAAAACAAGTCACAAAATTTCAGAAGTTTTTACTGGAGGCGTATAACATGCAGCCGCGAGCGATCCCCAATGAGGTGAACACGCCGATACAACGGCGAAACGCGTCCCCGGAGAGATACGCAGGGACCCCCAGGTCCACTCTCAAGGATTTCAGGCGACAGTTCACAGACGATGACTACTCTCTCCACGGCGGTGACATGGTCAGCACGGGCTCCCAGAAGTCCACTCCGCAGAAAGAGATCCTCAGCGATTTTTTGCAGAACCTGCTGAACAATAACACCGCGTAGACCTTGTTGCATCGGTCAGTACACTGCAGAAGAAACGGAACGGTTCAACCATCGAGCGCCCGAGCGTCGTCTTGTTTATAGTGTGTATCTTTGCTACGTTGTAAATTATATGAGATATCTGATTGACAGGCGGATTCTCAGCTGTTGATTCTGGTTGAGCTTTCGGTGGTGCGGCTAAAAATTCTGCTGTTGCCGAGAACAAGCGGGAGAACACCTGCCCTTGTTCAAGCGGAAGGGAATGAGCACGCCCACGCAGAGGGGGAACACCGTTTCGGTGAAGAAGTCGGGGCGGCGATGGACTGGAAGTAATGACGCTCTATTGGAGGCTATGCAGAAAAAGGCTGCCGATATCGAGAAATCTATCAAGGAAATGGGAGTCACTAAGTCTCAGCTGAAAGCGCAGAAAGCAGGTGGAGAAGCAAAGTATTCTACTCAACAGGTTGAGCAGTTCTTCCTGTTGCAGAAACACCTGAAGAAGATTAAAATGAAGTTAAGGAAGCTGGAGACCACTAGTGCCAGAAGCAAGCTGAAAGAAACCGATATTGAGCCCAGCTCGAGCTCTTCGCAGGGAGACGAAAGTGCGCCTATTCCCCCCAAGAGGAGGAGGTCTTCCGCCGTGCAGCCGTCAGAGATTACGAAGCGGAAGCTGCTGGGACCTGCGCAGTTGGAGATGACCTGGGATGGTGGCAGAAAGCTGAAATTGAACGACCTGGCCTTGTTGATTCTCGCGCCGTATGCTACTGGGTACCAAACAACGTTCTGCCGGATATCTAATATGCCGGCTCTGGAGCACATTGTGTTTCTTTTTGCTCCTGGTCTAGCGCCTGCTGACTTTGGGTACGAGTCGCTGGTCGACGAGTACGGCCTGAAGAGCATGGAAAATACGCTGCCCGAGCTGGGTTTCTTCAAAAGCCACTTTGACCACCTAGTTCCCGTGGAGAGTCCTGGATCTCCGGCGACCCTGTACAACTCGATGAGCTCGCTGCTCAGTGTCAGATACACAAAAAAAGAGAAAGCGGATTTGATGAACAAAGGCAGAAGGCCCATAACCCTTCCTGACTTGTTGTTGACAGTAGAGGACCTCATACAAAATCGCTATCCCGTCCACCCACTGACGCCTGGGGCACTTCCTGCGGATATAGGCGATGGCAGTACGTGGGTGGATACAGTCGTTTTTGATCACGGCGGCTCGCACACATTCGCACTAGACTGCGAGATGTGCAAGAGCGTGTCGGGGAGTGTTCTTACGAGGATAAGCCTTGTGAATTTCGATGAAGAGGTTGTCCTCGACGAGCTCGTGAAGCCAGCAGAGGAGATTACAGATTATCTGACGAAGTACTCCGGCATCACGGAGGCAATGCTTGAAGATGTCACCACCTCGCTTGAGGATGTACAGCAGATGGTGGTAGACATTGTCTCGGCAGATGACGTTCTCATAGGGCACTCCCTGGAGTCAGACCTGGAAGTTCTGAGGATGAGGCATCCAAGGATAATAGACACGAGTCTCTGCTACGAGCACGCCGGCGGACCGCCGTTCAAGCCGTCGCTGAAGAATTTGGCGAAGAAGTATTTGAACGCGAAAATCCAGATGGGCTCCTCTGGCCACAACCCCACGGAGGACGCGACAACGTGCATGGAGCTGGTGAAATTGAAACTGATCAACGGCGACGTGTTTGGGAAGACGCAGCTGAGCGATTCCCTCTTCAATGTGATCTATAAAAACGGCAACCAGAAAACGTCGGTTACTGTCGACTACTCATATGCGCCCGGCAGTTACGACGTACGGACGCCGCTGTGTGGGCGGAAACTGCGTGGTTACAACGATGATGAGATTGTGGACCTGGTGGCCGAGAGCTGTGGCGAGTACAACCTGGTAATCGCCAAGCTGAGGGAGCTCGAGGTTGCGAAGGGTTTCACAGTAAACTTCAGGAGCCCGGGCCCCGACACCGCTGTGGCAGAGTCGGAGATGAAGGCGTACTACGAGAGGTTCAACGACAGAGTGGCGAGGATATACGACTCTCTGGCAGAGGGCACGCTTTTTGTGGTGTTCTCACAGAACGGAGACCCGAGAGACATGCTCGAGCTACTGCAGGAGAAGCACCGCCTGCAGTATGACCCTGAGACCGGGCAGAAGCACGAGCTGGATGCGGCCTTCACCGAGAGGCTAGAGCAGGCCACCCTGAAAGCGCGCGACTCGGTCGCGTTTGCGAAGATAAAGACCGCGGCAGGTGGCACGGGATCCGTCCACACCAGCGGAGACGAGGACGAGAGCACTCCGTCCGCTACCGGCGGTTCTCCCACCTTGGGTGCCCTTCGAGAGGATGCAAGTGGCGAGAAGGTGGTGTTTGACGTTGAGCACAATATCCGCGGCATTAACGGCGTGAGGATCACCGACGAGAGCTCGAGCGACCATAAGTAGGTATAGAATACGATTTTTTGGTTATTTAAATGAAAAAGACAAAAAAGGGGACTCTGTTCAAGAGCGTTCACTTCTTTCCGAATGAGTAGTCTCCGCTGATCCAGGTGTTAACCATAGCGAGTGCGTTTTCGGGCTGGTCGTGGGGAACCATGTGCCCGCCGCCGAGCACTCTCAGGAACGCAAAGTTCTTGTAGCTCTTCACCTCTCCGGCCTTTGCACCGTCAACCTTCCATGGCTTAACTGGCGACAGCTCAAACCCGTCAGCGCCGTACCACGGCAGCTCGTTGGTCCACGCCTGGTTACCGAGCCAGTTGCAGATGAAATCCTTGTCGCCTGCGTAGATCAGCACTGGCAGTCCGCTCTCAAGCAGAGTGGTGACCGACCTGTGGAAGGGCTTCATCCAGTCGCCCGCGAACAAGAAGTTTCTGTTAACGTCAAAGTTGCAGCCCTCGTACGACTCGACCTCAGCACCAACTTTCTCCTTGACCTCGTCCAGGTTGAGGTAGGAGTCAATGTAGTCGAGTCCCTTGTAGCACAGCGACGAGCCCTCGCACTTGGTTCTGATGTCGTACACGTTCTTTCCGGTCTTCTGGTACGGTCCCAGCTGCGCGTTGTTGCAGTAGATCGCCGCTGGGGTGCACGAGAAGACAGACTCGGACTCGTAGCACGACTGGATGAGCGACAGGCACCTCGGCTGCGAGTCCAGCATCGCCTCGCACTCCTCCTCCGGCAGCACCGACGGCTCGCCGCCCTCGCCGCACGCCATGGGCTCAAAGTACTTGTACTGGGTGAGCGGGTCGGTCAGACCGTTTCCGATCATCACCGACGTCAGGTTGAAGTGTCTCTCAGTGTGCTGCAGAATTTCATCGGCAAACACAGGGATGTAGTGGCCCGCGTACGACTCGCCGGCAATGTGGAAATCCAGCTTCGCGTATTCAGGGAACTGCAGAAAGAACAGCTCGAGGAACGCATACACGTCCTTGCCCGCAGCGACTGTGTTCGAGACAGACCCGGACGAGTACGAGTACCCCACATTCACGGGCTGGTCTAGGTAGATCACCGAGGCATTCGAGTTCCACGAGTACGGGTTGAACTCCGGCGTCACGTCCTCCGTGATGGAGGACGAGCCCAGCTCAAAAAACAGCCCCGTGAGAGAAGAGCACCCGGGCCCGCCGTTCAGCCAGAGAATGATCGGGTCGTTCTTCGGGTCGTTTCTCGACTCGAAGAACCAGTAGAAGAAGTGCTTGTCCTCGTCCTCGACATCTAGGTACCCGCTGTACTGCTTGACGGTATCCACTCCTAAAGCCTTCGGGTCATTCTTCTTGACTCTCAGCTTGAAGTCTGGCAGCTTCTCGGTGTCCGCAACGTGAAAGTCCCAGAACGCATCGGGCCTCCTGTTAACCTTGAACTTAGGCTTCGTCTCCAGCTTCAGGCCGCCGAGAATTGACGGGAAGCGCATTTCCATGTCAGCCCACGCCTTCTTGATGTCGTCGGTGACAGACTCGGTTGACAGCCCGAGCGCGCTGGCGGTCTTGTCAAGCAGAGTCGAGAACTGCGGTGCCTTCGGCACCGACAGCTTCAGCGGCTGCTGGTTGAGCAGGTCATTGACAGAGAAACAGTCTACCGAGGCCACTGCTGCGGCAGCGAGAATGACTGCGCGGGAGAACTTCATAGCTTCTGCTGAGACTGAACTAAGTGTGGTGGACAGCCAGAGTCAGGAGTAGCTGAAGGGGAAAGGAGGCTAGACTGTGCCACCGAGATGAGATAAGGGTGGTTACCAGGGTTACCCGGGTGTCAGAGGCTCGCTTGTGTGTCACATGACATCACAAGTTTGCTCTGTAGCAGCGAGAGCGGGAGAGAGGGTACTGGCTGCCCGCGCGGACACAGACACGGGCACCGGCACGCGCAGCCAGTACTGACTGGGTCTGCAGGCACAGGCCACACTGTGCTCGCTCTCTGCGCGACCCGCCCAGAGAGCCGCTGCTCACCGACCACACCACCGCCTCCACGGAGCGGAGCTCTGCTCTCGCACTGTGTCACACACGCCCGAGCTCACTGTTGACGTTTTATAAATAGACGGAGCGACAGCTGGAGCGGTGAGCTGGCGCGGTCTCTCGGAACTGTGAGAATTAGCAGACGGGGCGTCGGAGGACGAGTGCGGGCATGAGTTTTGGCCACTTTGAGAGGATATGCGAGAAGACGCCGCTGCCGCTGTGCACGGTGCTGCAGCAGCAGCTGAGATCGAGTACAGACCCAGCGTTCCGGGGGATTCTGCCAAAGTGCTACTCCAGGTCCATCATGCTGGCTAACACCATGATATTCCAGGTTGGAAACTGCTTTGTTCACATAGGAGCGCTGGTTGTGCTGCTCATTATAATATTCAACGTGCGGTCGAAGTACACCGCTATAGGCAGGACTGAGATGCTTTTTTTCTTCTACTCTTACACGGCGCTCGTGATCTCGTCTCTGATAGTGGACTCCGGTGTGTCGCCGCCTGGGTCAGCCACGTATGGGTACTTTGTTGCTGTGGATATAGGTTTTGCAGCGTCGTGCATGTGGAGTCTGTTGTTCAACGGGTTCATCAGCTTTCAGCTGTGGGAGGACGGCACGCGGAAGTCGATGTGGTTTCTGCGCTGCTCCACGGCGACGGTGTTTGTCACTAACTTCATGGTGGCGCTGCTGACGTTTAAAGGGTGGGCTGGGACCTCCATCAACGAAACAGACACACTGGGGCTGTTCATTGTAATGTACATACTGAACGGGATATTCGTGGTTGTCTATGTGGTGTCGCAGATCGTGCTCGTGACACTGATTCTGAAGAACTACTGGGCGCTCGGCGCGATATGCACGGGGGTGTTTTTCCTCGCGGCCTCGCAGGTGCTGACGCATGTCTTTTCGCCGCAGATATGCACGGGCTTTAACCACTACATCGACGGGCTCTTCTTTGGCAGTCTGTGCAACCTGTTCGCCATCATGATGGTGTACAAGTACTGGGACATGATCACCACCGACGACCTCGAGTTCAGCGTGAGCAACAACGAGCGAGCCATCGCGTGGGCCGGCAGTCTGGCCGCGCAGGCTGACGCCGACGACGATAAAGCGGAGCGCCAGGCGTTTCTTCGCTAGCATGTAGGGGTGTGCATTATAGGTAGTGACAGCCTTGTGACCGTGTTCGTGTGTGTAGGTGTGGATAATCATGGCCTCTCTGCCAAAGCTGGCACATGCTGACTGCGCCAGCGTATCGAGCGGCCAGAGCGTCATCGCAGACATCAACTTGAAATCAATAGTGCGGCTCTACCAAAAATCATGTAAATTTTTATAGTGTGCTCCATCCCACTCCGCGTGGTACGCCAGAAGAGAGGAGCATAGTAGCGAGCGCATAGTGTGCATTATGAGACTCACTCCTGAGCAGATTGCCAAGTTACAGAGCGACCCCGCGTGTATAAGAAACATATGCATACTCGCCCATGTGGATCACGGGAAGACGACGCTCTCCGACTCGCTGCTCGCGTCGAACGGTATCATCTCGCAGCGAATGGCCGGTAAGGTGCGGTATCTGGACTCGCGCCCAGACGAGCAGCTGCGTGGAATCACTATGGAGAGCTCGGCGATATCACTGTACTTCCGCGTGTTGAAGAAGAACAAGGAGGATCCAGACGCGCAGCCGGAGGTGAGAGAGCACCTGGTGAACCTGATCGACTCGCCAGGGCACATAGACTTCTCCTCGGAGGTGTCGGCGGCGTCGCGGCTGTGCGACGGTGCCGTGGTGCTGGTGGACGTTGTGGAGGGTGTCTGTTCGCAGACGATCACCGTGCTGCGGCAGTCATGGCTCGACAAGCTGAAGCCCGTGCTCGTGCTGAACAAGATCGACCGGCTCATCACCGAGCTGAAGCTGACGCCGTCTGAAGCGTACGTGCACCTGACGAAGGTGATAGAGCAGGTGAACTCGGTGCTGGGGTCGTTTTTCGCCGGTGAGCGAATGCAGGAGGACCTCATATGGCGCGAGCGGCTCGAGCAGAACGCGGAGGAGAAGTTTGTCGAGACGCAGGACGACGACATATATTTTGACCCGGAAAGAAACAACGTGATTTTCGCATCTGCGACGGACGGGTGGGGGTTCAACGTGTCGCAGTTTGCGTCATTCTACGAGAGGAAACTGGGGATGAAGAGGGAAAACCTCCAGAAGGTGCTGTGGGGGAACTTCTACCTGGACCCGAAGACGAAGAAGATAGTGGGCGCCAAGGGGTTGAAGGGCCGCGCGCTGAAGCCGCTGTTTGTGTCTCTGGTGCTGGACAACATATGGACCATCTACGAGAGCGCAGTGATACACAAAGACCAGGACAGACTCGAGAAGATAGTCAAGTCGCTATCGCTCAAAGTGCTGCCGCGCGACTACAGGGCAAAGGACGCAAAGGCTCTGGTGAACACAATCTTCACTCAGTGGCTGCCTGTATCGACTGCTGTGCTGCTCACCGTGATCGAGCAGATCCCGTCGCCGCTGGTGTCTCAGAAAGAGCGCATCCCGTCGCTGCTCAAGTCTGCGCCGGGCTCGGAGCTCCTGGACCCGCGGCTCGAGGCTGACATGCTCGGGTGCAACCGAGACGGGCTCACGAGCGTGTACGTATCGAAGATGGTAAGCGTCCCCGAGGACGAGCTGCCGAAAAACCAGCGGCACAAGATGTCCGGGGACGAGATCATGGAGCGCGGGAGGCTCGCGCGGCTTGCGGCGGCGAAAGCTGCGGAGTCTGCGATGGCGCTCGAAACTGCGATGGGCGACCTCGACTTGGGGGCGGACGCGCCGGCCGAAGGGGACCCGTTCGCGTTCGAGTACGAGGAGGAGGAGGAGGAGGATGGTGGTGACGAGATTCAGCTAGTCAAGGAGGAGCTGATTGCGTTCTCCCGGATATACAGCGGAACTCTGAGATGCGGACAGAGGCTCGCGGTACTCGGCCCGAAGTACTCGCCGGCGAACCCGCACGAGCACATCTCGTCGGTCGAGATCTCCGACCTGTACCTGATAATGGGGCGCGAGCTGGTGTCGCTCGAAGAGGTGCCCGCGGGGAACATCGTCGGCATCGGCGGGCTGTCTGAGGCTGTGCTGAAGAACGGCACGCTCGTCACCGAGGGCGTCACGGGTGTGAATCTCGCTGGGCTCTCGCTGACGTCGCCGCCCATCGTGCGCGTCGCGCTCGAGCCCGTGAACCCGTCGCAGATGGACAGGCTCACGCGCGGGCTGGAGCTGCTCAACAGGGCAGATCCGTGTGTGCAGACGTTTGTCGAGGACTCCGGCGAGCTCATCCTGGCGACAGCCGGCGAGCTGCACCTCGAGCGGTGTCTGAAGGACCTGCGCGAGCGGTTCGCGGGCATAGAGATTCAGGCGTCCGAGCCGGTGATTCCCTACCGCGAGACGATACTCCGCATAGGCGACATGAACCCGCCGAAGAGCGCGGCGCTCGGGCGCGGCGTGGTGCGTGTGGATGTGGGCACGCTGCGCGTGACTCTGTCTGTTAGACCGCTCCCGAGCGAGCTCACCGCATTCCTCATTGACAACCACGCGACCATCTCGGCGATTCTCAACAACGCGGTGGATGACAGCGGTGACCGCAATGACGACGGCGATGACGACGACAACGAGTATGGCGTGAACCTCGCAATGGACGCCGGTGTGTTCCAGCGCCAGCTTGCGGAGCTGTTCACGAGCGTCAGCTCAGACAAGAAGAGCGGCAGCTTCAACTGGGGCGCGCACTTCAGCGAGATCTGCGCGTTTGGCCCCAAGCGCACCGGCGCAAACGTGCTGTTCGACTCGTCTGGCGGGTCGGTCCGCGTGCTGTTCGGTGCTGCGCGTCCCGCTGGCGCGTTCGAGTACCAGGACAGCGTGCTGAACGGGTTCCAGCTCGCGATGCTGGAGGGCCCGCTGGCCGCCGAGCAGGTCGAGGGCGTGGCGGTGTTTGTCGAGCGTGTTGAGACGGTGCCGTCCGACGAGCGCGTCGCGGACGTGTCTGGACGGCTCATCACCGGCACGCGCGACGCGGTGCACAAGGGCATGCTCGACTGGTCGCCGCGCATCATGCTCGCGGTGTACACGTGCGACATACAGGCCTCTGCGGAGGTGCTGGGAAAGGTGTACGCCGTGGTGCAGCGGCGGCGCGGGCGCATTCTATCGGAGGAGATGAAGGAGGGCACGCCGTTCTTCTCGATCAAGGCGGAGATCCCCGTCGTCGAGGCGTTTGGCTTCAGCGAGGACATCAGAAAGCGCACATCCGGCGCCGCGTCGCCGCAGCTCGTGTTCTCTGGCTTCCGTGTCGTGGACGAGGACCCGTTCTGGGTGCCGACCACGGAGGAGGAGCTCGAGGAGCTCGGCGAGTTCGCGGACAAGGCGAACATTGCGCGCCGCTACGTGAACAACATTCGCAAGCGCAAGGGCCTCGCCGTCGACGAGAAAGTGGTGCAGAACGCAGAGAAGCAGAGAACGCTGAAGCGAGACTGACCTTCACATAGAGAAATAGTCGTGTATATTGAGCGAGATCTCGCATCCCGCTGTGAGTGCACAGAACAACGTAAGTCGAGCAGGCTCTTCGGGAAGCGACGACGCAGATAGCGACGAGAAGCGAGCGGTCTGTGCGCCGGGTTTAAGGAGACCGAGTGTGGGAGGAGCACAGCCGAGAGCGAGCGGTGTGTGTGAGAGAGTGTGCGCATCCACGAGAGAGCCTTTCCACGTGTGTTCTTCAGAGTGCGCTACCGGAGGGCCACAGAGAGAGAGAGAGAGACATAGAGAGAGATGCAGGCTCCACGGCGCCCCGAGGTGATTGAGAAGGAGCTGGTGCGAGAGGTTATATCCCACTACAGCCCTGGAGTGACGCCCGAGGAGGTGGAGGCCGAGTTTGAGCGGCTCGCGCAGCAGGCGCGGCTCAGCGAGAACTCGCCCGAGCAGCCTCTGCTCGAGGAGCTCACCGCGCGGTTTCTGCAGACGCTCTATGCCGAGCCACCGGGGCTCGCGAACACCGTCAAGGCGCTGGAGCCCTTTGGGCTGGAGATCATGAAGAAGATGGAGAACTACAGGCTGCGGATGGGGAAGCACCCGATGGACACCAGCGGGGACGGGCCCGCCGCGGGCAGCGACGGCAGCCAGCTGCAGCTGCAGCTGCAGCAGAACACACATGAGAGCGCGGCAGGCGCGCGGGGGGGGCCGCCGCGCGTGCCCGAGTCTCCGGAGTTCACGTTCAAGTACGACAAGGTGCACGGCACGGGAGACCCCGCGGCGAGCCAGCAGCTGATCAAGGCGATGGAGTCGCTGCAGATCAAGGACATGGAGGCTGAGATAGCGGACGCGGTGAAGAGCGCGCTCAACCGCAACACAGGCAACATGCTCGACGACGACGAGCACGAGATTGACATAGAGGTTGAGTTTGGCGACGGCGCCGCCGGCGACAGCAAGAGCGACGACGAGCACGGGGACGCGGCGAGGGCGAAGCGCGGGGGCAGGAGGAGTAGGAAGAAGAGCCGGGCGCCACACGCGGAGCGCCTCGTGATACCGCTGTACCCGTGGCACGACTACATGGACTACCTGCTTGAGACGAGCGAGGACGACTGGCTGTGCGAGTTTTGCGAGTACGAGAAGCTGTACGGGTGCAAGCCCGAGTCGCTCATGGAGTGGTACGACGAGAGACTCAAGACGCAGACAGACCAGGCTCGACATCGACAGCAGAAGGACCGGCAGAAGCGTAGGAGACGCAGGGACAGACAGTGAACACATTTTTATTTTTCATTCACTTCTATATATGTACATGGGGGGTGAGCCTATCTTTTCGGAGGGTTGACTCCCAGAGGAACTATGGTGGCATTTTCCTCTTCAATTTTAGCGAGCATCTTCTGTTTCTTATCGTCGTAGACGCGCTTCTCTTTGAAGTAGTGCACCCACGAGCTCGCACAGTTCTTCTCAAAGTCGCGCAGCTCGGCCTTGCAGTTCCTGTTTATGTCTTTTGCGTTAGCGTCATCGAGCGAGTTCAGCACGTTGATCTTATCGAGACACCCGAAAAATATGTCTCTCGACTCCCAGCACTGCTCTCTCTTTGACCTCGAGGGAGGCTCTTTCTTCTGAGACGAGAAGAAGCCCATGTTTGAGAGTGTGTCTGTATCTGACAGCCCAGCTCCACCACCTGCACCGCTGAGGCCTCTCTCTGCCGTCTCGCTCTGCCGTCTCGCTCTGCGCGGAGCCCGGATGACTACTGGTGTGCGCACTACCATCGTATTTCTGTGCCACACTACTCCGTGGTACACGACTCTGTGTCACACGACTCTTCTGAGACTCATCTCCTTCGCACTACCTTTTTTGCCTCTGTGCAGCTGCGCCGCAGTCGCTGCGGGAAGCGAGACGAGCCAGTGGGTCTGTGGCAGAGAGCAGTCGAACAGCGGTATCGGGGAAACGGCGCGGGTTTCCCGAGCCGCCCGTCGCCGGAGGCAGCAGGGCCGGCGGCTGCTTTCGTTTGCCGAAGAAAACAGAAAAAGACAGCCGGCGTCTGAAATAAGCTTATAAGCACAGGGAGACGGCGAGGAGGCGTGTGGCTGTAGCAGCACAGAACAACACCGGTTTCCTTATGTCTCACGTGACGTGCACCCCCCGGAAATCGCATTCCTGTGTTTCGTACTACCTTTATACTGCGGCAGAGATTTTGTTGGGGAACTTTATGTTGGGCAGCGGCGCTCGGAGCTGAGCGGCCGGGGGCGGGCGCTCGTTCTGGCTCAGCGAGAGCGTCGCAGCTGTGCCGCAGACAGGGCGCGCCCTCTGGGTAGGGGTGCGCCCTGCGGTGTATCCCGGTCTTCTGTTCGAACATTCCGGGGGACTGTCCCCGTCTGGCCCCTTCCCCCCCTGTCAGCTCTGCGCCTGCGCGCGCTAGAGAGCCCGCCCTGCCTGCGCAACGCGCTGCGTGGCCTCTCTGGCTGTGTGCCCGCTGTGCCCCCTGTCGCGTCTACGCTGCGCGTGCTCGCCGCGCTCAGCGCGCTCAGCACGCTCCCGCGGCGCGCCTGTTCCTCCCGCTCTCCTCCCGCTCGCTCCGCGACTGCGGGGAATTCGGTGATACCTCGTAATTCATTCCGACCACTACTCTTTATTGTTCTCTCCCGCCGGATCGCACTGTTGTCGATTTTTCCCAGTGACAGCCGGCTTTAAGAAAGGGGTATCTATTTTTGCTGAGGCTAATTAGACACACACACACACACTCTCCGGTGGCGTTGATATCTGTAACACTGGCCCGCGCTCAGAGTGTTGTTTACTCTGAACACATTGGCGATTTCCTAGACCGCTCACGCACTGCACAGCGTCGACTACTGTTTTAGTGGCAACGGAGAAGAACGGAAGGCAAAAGCATGGTTTTCCAGGTGAACGTCCCTGTCGGGGAGGCGAAGCCGGGCGAGACGGCGCCCAGGAGAAACTACAAGACCGCCGACGGCGCGGTGACGAAGCCAAAGGGCTCGAAGGCGAGCACCGTGTACGAGTTTCTGCTGGAGGTGGCTGAGACTAACAAGAACAGCAACGCGATGGCGTGGAGAGACGTGCTCGACGTGCACGTTGAGAAGAAGACCGTCAAGAAGATGATTGACGGGGTGCTGACAGACGTGGAGAAGGAGTGGCAGTTCTTTGAGCTGAGCCCGTACAGACACATCACATTCACAGAGCTCAGAGACGTGGTGGTCACGTACGGGAAGGGCCTCGTGAAACTCGGCGTCAAACCGCACGAGGAGCGCCTGCACATTTTTGCCGCCACGTCGCCGAAGTGGCTGCAGTCGTATCTCGCTGCGCAGTCGCAGGCGGTGGCGGTGGTGACCGCGTACGACACGCTCGGCGAGTCCGGCCTCACGCACTCGCTCATCGAGACCGACACCGTGGCCGTGTTCACCAACAACACGCTGCTGACGAAGCTGGTGAACCCGCTCAAGACGGCGAAGGCGGTGCGGTACGTGATCTACTCGGACGACATGGACGAGAACGACAAGCGCCACGACGGGCAGATATACAGAGACTCGAGAGCGGCCGCCGACGAGCTGCTGGCGGCACACCCGCACATCAAGCTGATCTCGATGTCGGAGGTGCTCGCGCTCGGGAAGGCGGCTGACGCCGACATTGACGTGCACCCGCCCGCGGCGTCGGACCTGTCGTGCATTATGTACACGTCCGGGTCCACCGGCACGCCCAAGGGCGTGGTGCTGACGCACGCGAACGTGCTCGCGGGGCTCGGCGGCATCTCGATGGTGATCGGCAAGGACATTGTCGCGAAGCACGACCGCGTGATTGCGTTTCTGCCGCTCGCGCACATCTTTGAGCTCGCGTTCGAGATGATCAGTCTGTGGTGGGGCGGCTGTCTCGGGTACGCGACGGTCAAGACGCTCACCGACGCGTCTGTGCGCAAGTGCCAGGGCGACCTGAAGGAGTTCCGCCCGACAATCATGGTGGGTGTCGCGGCCGTGTGGGAGACGGTTAAGAAGGGCATCATGCTGCAGATAGAGAAGGCGTCGCCGTTCGCGCAGAAGGTGTTCTGGGCGTCGTACAACACCAAGTTTGTGATGAAGAAGTACCACATCCCGGGCACGAGCATCATCGACAACCTCATCTTCAAGAAGGTGAAGCAGGCGACCGGCGGCGAGCTCAAGTACCTGCTGAACGGCGGGTCGCCGATCAGCGAGAGCACGCAGAAGTTCATCACGAACCTGCTCGCGCCGATGCTGATCGGCTACGGTCTCACCGAGACTGTCGCGAACACCACCATCAGCGACCCGTACTACTTTGAGTTCCAGACGGCGGGCGAGCTGACGGGCGCGGTGACTGTGAAGCTCATCGACGTGCCCGATGCCGGGTACTTTGCGAAGAACAACCAGGGCGAGGTGCTCGTGAAGGGCGCGTGTGTGACGAGCGAGTACTACAGGAACAAGGCGGAGACGGACGCGGCGTTCGCGTACGAGAAGGGCTGGTTCAGCACCGGCGACATTGGCGAGTGGACCGCGACCGGGCAGCTCAAGGTGATTGACCGCAAGAAGAACCTCGTCAAGACGCTGAACGGCGAGTACATCGCGCTCGAGAAGCTCGAGTCCGTGTACCGCTCCAACAAAAACGTGATCAACATCTGCTGCTACGCGGACGAGACGAAGGTAAAGCCGATCGGGATCGTGGTGCCGAACGAGAACAGCGTGCGGCAGCTCGCGGTGGAGCTCGGGCTCGCGAAGCACCCGGACGACATCGATGTCGGGCACGCCATCAAGGAGAAGAAGCTGATTGACGCTGTGGCGAAATCGCTCGTCGCGACGGGCAAGGCGCACGGACTGAACGGGATCGAGCTGATCCTCGGCGTCGTGCTCATCGAGGAGGAGTGGACGCCGCAGAACGGCTTTGTCACGTCTGCGCAGAAACTGCAGCGTAAGAAAATCCTCGAGAGCTGCAGGGACCTCGTTGACAAGGTGTATGCCGAGAACTCGTAGGTTGTTTTATTTTCTCTTTTGTCTCCCTTTTCTCTTTTTCATCTGTTTCTGTTTTCATTTGTGCTACGTGTTTTCTCTCATGAGTAATATCTTCTAATTCATTGTCGTTGTTCTACCTGTCGTTGCTCTACGTTTCTGTGCAAAGTCCTCCATCTCGTCCATGACTACCGCGTTGAACTGCCTGTAGTTGTCGAGGTACACGTGGTGCCCCGCGTCCGGGATCTTGACAAACCTGCTGCGGAAGCGCGTGTCTGTGTTTATCGCTGCCGCGCACCGCTCGCCGCCGGCAATGTCCATCCAGTCGTCCTCGCCGTAGCACCACACCGTGTCGCACTGCACGCTGCGGATCTGCGCGCTCAGCGGCCGCCGCGGGACGCCGCCCGGCGCGAGCACGTAGTTCAGCACGTACTCGCCGGACCCCGGCGCGTTGAAGATCGCGTACGTGTACCTGTGCAGCGCGCGCTGCTCCGACAGCGACAGCCGCGCGAAGCGGCGCGCGGTCCACCCGGACACGAGCAGCGACCCGAGCGCGCCCGAGTTGCGCACGAGCGCGAACGGCGACACGTTGCGGTCCCACAGCGCGCCGAACCACCACGGCACCGCCGGCGGCGCGCCCGCGGGCGCGGATATCCCCGCCGGCGACGCGAGGATGTTTCTGCTGAAGAAGTTCGGGTACTGCATGTTGAACAGCGTGGTGATGTAGCCGCCGAGCGAGTGCGAGCACACCAGGACGCGCTCCGGCGTGTCTGCGAGCCCGCGCGCCGTGAACCACGCGCGCAGCGGGTCGTGGAACCAGTCGAGCACCGCGCGCGAGTCGCGCGGCTCGCCGACAGGGAACGCGGGCCGCGACGAGCAGCCGTAGCCAAAGAGGTCGATCGCGTGGATGCACCACTGCTTTTCAGGGCTGCACATCTTGGCGGCAATCTCCTCAAAGTTCTTGATGAAGAAGCCGAGCCCCGCGCCGTAGCCGTGCACGAACACGAGGTGGTTGAGCTCTGCGCCGTGCTCGTGCTCGCTCGCGCCGTGCGGGTATATGCAGAACTCGTTCATGTAGTTGCCGCTGCTGTCGATCGGCACGCGCAGCACTTTTGCCGCGCACTGCCCGTCCGTGGCTGGGAAGAATGGCAGCAGCGAGAGCAACTCGCGCTGGAACTCGGCGAGATGCGAGCGCAGCCCGTAGTCGTGCAGCGACTCTCTCACGCTGAGCGGGAACGAGTTTGACAGGATCTTCGTCAGCGGCACGCCCGACGGCGCGGTCGAGCGCCGGTACGACCCGGCGAGCTCGGACGCGCAGCTCGAGCGCGGCTCCGCGAGCGCAGCGCGCAGCGCGCTGCGCTTCGGCGACGGCACAGAGTCGCCGCCGCTCAGCGAGGACGAGGACGAGTGCCGCCGCAGCGCCAGCACCAGCTGCGCCAGCTGCGCCAGCTGCTCCAGCCGCGGCCGGCGCTGCGCGCCGTGTCGCGCGTGCACAGTTCTCGAGTATCCCAGAAGCATCACCAGCGGCGCTTCGACATGCCCCAGCAGCTCTCTCGCTCCGCTCAGACACAGCGCCTCCAACCCGAACAGAGAAAACGTCTGTTTTCTCTGCCAGATCGCGCTCTCGGGAGGAGACGGTCACGTGGGGGACACACGGTCACGTGGCACCAGGAGAAGCGCCACGTGACCCGGCTATACCTGCCGCGCTGAGAACTCGCGCGGCGCACGTAAAACAGTGTCCGTCTGGGTCGTGTGACCACTCAGGCTCTGGCCGGACACGCGCTGTGCGGTTTAGCAAACGAGATACGACAGGCGACGCAAACCGGCCACCGGGAACAAGACAAATACAGAGTTTTGCTGTGGTTATGCGGTATCTGGTGTTATACACGACAAGTTCGACTGCGCAGAGTGGCCGAGTATTACCGCGGGCCACACCGCGCACACGTGTCTGGCCACACACTCTCTAATACCCCTCGCGCTCTCGCGCGCTCGCGCTCTCCTCGCACACACCGCGTGCGTTTCGCCCTCCTGGCACCGGCTGCTCTGTCCTCCGTGTAGCCACGCCCTCTCCCTCTCCCTCTCCCTCTCTCTCGCGCCGCACAGCGTAAATTCCCACAGACCGCCCCGTTTCCGTTTTCGGCCGCGCTCAGACTGTTTCAGGGCCCGCTCTCTGGGTCGTGTACCCTTCCCTTCCCCAGCTGATTGGCTCCGGGAGATATCGGTGGGGGGCTCTCTGTCGGCTGCGGTGCGTTGGTTGGCGAGAGAGTGCGACCGTGCCGAGGTACCCGTGCTCGCGGGTAGCGTCTCTGCGGTTGCGGTACTGTGCTGTGGATATATGTGTGTGTGTGTGTGCGCCCACTGTTCTGCATCCTGCAATTGCGGTGGAACTGCGCTCGAGCGGGACTTTTACCCCCGGTGTTATCAGATTAATCAGATTATACGTGTGTGTACACACATAACGGGTCCCATCCTTGTGACTCTTGGTATTTTACCAAGACTTTGTCGGATGCTCAGACGTTGGAAAGTCTTGGTATAGCGGTACGCCATTATTTGCTCGCGTGAAAATAAGCTTCTGGGTCTTGGCTGTGCTCAGCCACTCATCTTCTGTGTGTGCGCGGCGTGTTCGAGTATATCTGGCGTCGAGAATAATATGGCTGTCGTTGTTTTTTGAAAAACATCGACCCGGGTCCTAAATATGTAAATTATCTTTTCAATCGACAGACAGCCCACATCCACACACACACACTATTATAAATATCCTCTAATCTCGGTAAAAAGAAAAAAATTTGCACTTCTCTTCTCTTGCGTTCGCTCTCTCTCGTTCCCAGATATACTCCAGTTGCGATAACATAGCGCTATGCTGGTCCAGTGGCTGCTCGTGAGCAAGCTGCTGCTTGCGCTCGTGTGTGCGGAGACACACACATGGAACTTTACCGCAAGCTGGTTGGACGGGTACAACCCAGACGGGACCTACGAGAGACGGGTCATCGGCTTCAACGACAAGTGGCCGCTGCCTAACCTGTACGTCAACAAGGGCGACAGGGTGCAGCTCTACCTGACCAACGGGTTTGGCGACGGCAGAAACACGTCGCTGCACTTCCACGGGCTCTTCCAGGAGGGCACTAACAACATGGACGGACCGCAGATGGTGACGCAGTGCCCGATTCCGGACGGCGAGACCATGCTGTACAACTTCACGGTGCCCAACAACACCGGCGCGTACTGGTACCACTCGCACACCGACGGCCAGTACGGCGACGGAATGAGAGCGGCGTTCATCATCAAGGACGACGACTTCCCTTACGAGTACGACGAGGAGACCGTGGTGACGCTCGCAGAGTGGTACCACACCGAGGCGGACGTGCTGAGAAACTCGTTCCTGAACAGGTTCAACCCGACCGGCGCAGAGCCCATCCCGCAGAACCTGCTCATGAACGACACGAGAAACCTGACGTGGGCCGTCGAGCCGGACAAGACGTACCTGCTGCGCGTGATCAACGTGGGCGCGTTTGTCTCGCAGTACTTCTGGATCGAGGACCACGAGATGACGATCGTCGAGGTGGACGGCGTGGTGGTTGAGAAAAACGTGACCGACATGATCTACGTCACCGTCGCGCAGCGCTACACGGTGCTCGTGAAGACGAAGAACGACACCTCGCGCAACTACGCCATCATGCAGAAGGTGGACGACACGATGCTGGACACGGTGCCCTCAGACCTGGTGATAAACGCGACAAACTACCTCGTGTACAACAGCTCCGCAGACATGCCCGACGAGGACGTGGTGGACGCGCTGGACTTCACGGACGACTTCTACCTGACGCCGTACGACAAAGTGACGGTCTACGACTCGTACGACTACCAGATCACCGTGGACGTGGTGATGGACAACCTCGGCAACGGTGTCAACTACGCCTTCTTCAACAACATCTCGTACACGACGCCCTTGGTGCCGTCAACGATCACCGCAATGACCGCGGGCGACGACGCGACGAACCCGCTGGTGTACGGGACTAACACGCACGCGTTCGTGCTGCAGAAGGACGAGATCATCGAGATCGTGGTGAACAACCAGGACACGGGGACACACCCGTTCCACCTGCACGGCCACATCTTCCAGGTGCTTGAGCGCGGGCCGGACTACGGCGACGAGGCCGTGCCCATCGGCTACAACGAGTCGGCGCCGTACGACCCACCGGAGAACCCGATGATGCGCGACACGATGTACGTGCGCCCGCAGTCGTACTTTGTGATCAGGTTCAAGGCTAACAACCCGGGCGTGTGGTTCTTCCACTGCCACATCGAGTGGCACTTGCTCCAGGGACTCGCGATCGTGCTCGTGGAGGACCCGCTCAGTATGCAGGAACAGCAGACGCTCGGCGATAACTTCCTGAGTATGTGCGAGAAGAACTCGATCCCGACCAAGGGTAACGCTGCCGGAAACAGCGACAACTTCCTCGACCTCACCGGCCAGAACGTGCAGGTGCACTGGCTGCCGTCCGGGTTCACCGCGCGCGGCATAGTTGCGCTCGTGTTCTCGTGCATCGCGGGTTTCGTCGGGTGTGTGGCGATCGGCGTGTACGGCATGGCTGACGTGGCGGACATCGAACAGAGAGTCGCGACCGCGCTCGACATCGACCTGCAGGAGTACGAGGACGAGAACTCGACCGGCACAGACGCCAAGTCGCACTCCGCGCCGTCTCTGTAAGCGGAATGGCGCGCAGGGAGACAGAGCGCGCACGCGGCGCCTGGAGGTGGCGCACGCCGCGCGGCCGGCGCGGCATCGCTTGCGAGTCTGTGTGTGTGATTCGCAGCGTTGCCGCGCTGGCCGCCCGGCCGCGCCGCCCACGGGCGCCTGTGCCTCTTCTGGCCCCCAGCGCCTTCCTCTGAAGCTCGACCCAACCGACGTGTGTCGGTTTTAATGTGTATCATGTGGCCCTATATTTTTGTTCTTTTCGTTCCCAATTGCTGTCAGCCCTGGGAACTAGCAAATAGACTTGACCCTCTTCTGTGCTAGTGCCACAGGGATAACTCACTTGTACGCCAGAGCCCAGTGCCTCGCGCGATCCCCTAGACCCACGGCCCTGTAGAGCGTCGCCTCGGCGAATTGTTTCAGGTCACGTGCGGTGAGAGCGGTATCCTCAACAAGTGCGAAGAGACAGGTAGACAACAGTTGCACGCGCGCTGCAAATGGGGCTAATAGAGGCGCTGTTCATCGTGGATGACAAAGAGTGAGTTTCCCAGCGACGTCTGTGTGGAGGCGCGCAGCCCACTAACTCAACAGTAAACTGCTGTTCCAGTACCTGCTCTCGCCGGCGACGCCAACGTTCCAGTACGTCAAGGCGAGGCTGCGGTCTGTGCACAGGGAGCGCGCGCGCGAACGCGCGCGAGACGTTCGCGCGAGTGGCGCCGGCGACGGGTACGTGTTCGGTGCGCAGTCGGAGCCGCTGGCAGAGATAGACACGAAGTACCTCGTGGCTGTGTGCCCACATAACAGTCTCACATACGTGCTCCTGGGCGAGAACAAGTTCCGCGAGAAGTACGCTGTGCTCAATGACCTGAACACCGAGGAGGAGATTGATGAGGTGGAGGAAGAAGATGGCGAAGACGACGACGGCGACGATGACGATGACGACGACGACGACGACGAAGAAGAAGACGACGACGAAAACGAAGAGAAGGGCGAATACGAGACTATAGAGGGACCAGACGACAGGCCCCGCGTCACCATAGTGCCAGAGTCGCAACTGCCGATACCGGCTAACGCCCCGATACCGATGTCCGCAAAGTCGTTCAACCCGCTGACGTACTTTGCGTTTTTCGAGAAGCTGATAACAGTGCTGGAGATGTACTTCCAGAACCCGGTCTCCGCGGCGAAAATAGAACAGCATCCCGACACGCTTGTGCTGATTCTGCAGGAGATGGTGGACTACCAGTACCCGTACATCACAGACCCGAACCAGATAAGCGAGCTGATCCCGAACAAGTCCCTGCTGCATAAAATCATATCAACCACACAGAAACTCTCGCAGACGGCGACACAGTCGCTGACGCGCTCGCAGACCCCAGCCAAGTACCCTAACTTTGGCATCGCGTCGTCGATCGGCGACCACAACTACACGCCGTGGCGCAAGTCGAACGTGAAGTACACGAATAATGAAATGTTTGTCGACGTGGTTGAGCGGCTCGTGGTGGTCATCCCGACCGCGAAGCGGTCCAAAGCCGCGTCGCAGTATCTGAACTCGAACAACGGCTCGTCCGCGTTCTACAACGTGAACTACGCAAAGGCAAAGCGCGCAGGTGCCGCGCGGGTGCCGCTCGTGGCGCGCATCGAGGGCGAGGTGTTCTTCACGTCGCACCTGAGCGGCGTGCCCGACCTTAACATGTACCTGAAGCTGGGCCGCCACGAGCTGCAGGTCCCGTCGCTGCACCAGTGCGTTAAGCTCAGTGGGTGGCTCGCGAACCCGGGGCTCCTGCAGTTCATCCCACCCGATGGGAAGTGTAAGCTCATGGGGTACAACATCGACCTGCTCCGGAACGCGTCCTATGGAACGAGCGCGAGCGAGGTGATGAACTACCTGGGGCTGGTGGGTGTCGAGTACAATTCGGGACTCGGGCTGCGCAAGAACGAGTTCGAGATAAAAGTAAACGTGCTGAGCTCGGTCGCCACGAAGAGCATCGAGAACCTGAAGATTGAGATAGTGGTGAATGACACTAACGGGGAGTACGAGGACGGCGGCATGGATAAAGACGACGCGTTCGCAGAGCTACACCTGAAGCCGCTGAGGGTAACGCTGGGCGATCTGCAGTCGTCGCAAAAGAGAGGCACGTACGAGTGGGTGTTCGACAAGAGCGTGGGCCTCGGGATCTCGCCCCTGCTGCGTGGCGTTCTGACCACGCTGAACGAGCCGGTGTCGGACGACGACGACTCCGAGAAGAAAACACCGAGGGCCGTAGCTCCAAAGTACATCAAGCTGTCGTATAATGATAAAGGGTCTCTCCCAAGCGGGATAAAAGTGGACTCGCTGAAAATAGTGGGTGCGCGCGGACTGGGCGATTCGGTTAAGCCGTACAAGGGCGTCAAGTATATGACGCAAGTTGAGGACTTCATCCTACGGTGATAGCCGAAAGCGCTAGGTATAATATTACGTGTGTACTATAAGATGCTCACCTCTTTGTGCGGACAGAACCCAGATCTGTCCGAAAGTGTGAAACCTTTCTGTACTAGCTCAATGATCTCATCCAGACTACTCTGCGTTAGTCACTCTCATAACACGCACACACACGCACGATACTCACGACTCAACGACATAGTCTATCTCCTTAATGTCGTCAACAATGTGCCCATTATCGTCGTGCTTTATCAGCACGACGGCGTACCCTGCCCGCAGGCCCGCTAGCATATCATCTTTGGAGTCACCCACCATAACCATGTTCTCCGGGGCAATACCCCACTTCTCAGCTATCTCGAGCAGAGGCAGCGGAGAAGGCTTTGGTGGGTGGAACGTTCTCGTGATCACGGGCTCGTCGAGCTGCACATCTGGCAGAAAGTTTCGCAACAGGTGCGTCACCGGGTCCTGGAGGTTAGTCTTTCCCGGTGTTAGACACCAGAGATGTGTACTCACAATCAGGTTTCTCGTGCAAATAGTCTTGCGTACACCTCTGGAAGCCAGAAAGTCAAACAGGTCCACCAGCCCTTTTCTGGGTACCTTTCCCCTTGTTAGTCACTGCTAGACACGAACTCGCTGCAGGTACTCACCATCTCCCTCATGGCCTGCTCCTCCACAGCAACTATTTTCTTGTTGGCAACTTTCTTCTCTTCCACGGAGAGTCCCTCTATGTGGCGCAGTATGTCCACTGGCTTGTTCTGTATCCCCAGTGCCTCTCTCATCATCTCTGGAGTACTACGCGTTAGTCATAGGTCCCGCCCAGACATCTCTGAAAACCCCCCACTCACTGAACATCCACGTCTCAAGAAACAACAGTTAGTACAGCTTCGCCACGCCTCAAAAAGGACACATACCTGCGGAAGACACAGAGTACCATCCATGTCAAACACTATTCCCTTAATCTGCATATCGCTCTCAGTGACCGGACTGAGGATCATTCTCCTCAGCCCGGACGTCACACAAGGGGTAATTGTCATAGCTCCGGTTCAACAACTGCTGCAGTTCTCCTGTCTCAGTCAGACACCCAGTGCGCCAGTCGCCGGCCCTCTCTCAGTGTAATCTACTCCCGCCCAGGCGGTGTGTCACAGCCTGAGCCGCTCTGGAATTTGTAGATGAACGGTCGTGTATTCGGACAATGGACGTGCCCAGTGGACAGAGAGCCACGAACGGCGGTTGGTTACGCCAGACGGCGCACCTGCAACAGCTACACCAGCGACAATGACGTCTGCCGTACCGTACGACCCTGATGATTTTGATAACAATCCGTTTGCAGAACGCAGTGTGATAGCTGTGAGCGAAGACAGACTCGTTGACCCTGCAGATGCGCTGAATGGGGACGGGCGTTTGGATCAGGATAAGCACCCAGGCGAGAGCCCTCACGACCCGCAAGCAGATACACAAGAGCAGCACCCGGCACATGGAGACCACGAAGAGACACCGGCGCCGCCTTCAGCGCGAAGGCAGCAGCCCGGTGTGAGCCCGGGAACAGGTAGCGAAGACCCGTCCGTGTTTCACAACTATCCGACGACGCAGGATATACAGAAGTTCATCCCTGAGCGGTATACAGCGTCCAAGTTTTCGATATCTCTCAAGGTGATTGATATTGCCAAGAATGGGACCTCCTCCACGGCGTATAAGAACCCGGTGATAAGAATGAATGCATGCGTTAAGGGCTTATCGGAGTTTCGTAAGACGATCTATAAGGACATCAGAAGATCGTACAAAGAGATGGAGAATTTCTACAAGTACCTGAATATTAACAACGTCGAGGTGTTTGTTCCAACGTTGCCTGAGATTCCAATATTGTACAACCTGGGGTCTCCAGAATTCAAGGCTTCGCTGACAACGTCTCTGCAGAACTGGATCAACCGGATTGTGGCCAACCCCATTCTCGTAAAGAACCAGGAGTTTGTGCTTTTCATAGAGGCCAACGACTTTTCATACTCGCCTTCCAAAACACGACACGCCTCTAACTCGGTGGTGGCTACGGGGCTGAGAAGAAAGACTCTCAAGCAGTTCAACCCTCCGTACGATGCTTCCCTCGAACTCGCTGAGTTCCGACCGCTAATCAAGTCGATCTATCTACAGTCTCAGAACCTTGTTAAGGCTCTGGATAAGGAGGTCAAACTGGAAAAGTCTATAAACACAGGGACGGCGGAGTTCTACAACAGGCTCAATGAGCTATCCAATTACGAGATGAAAAGCCAGGACATGTCTAAGCTGTGGATCAAGGTGAACGAAGCGCTGCAGATTTTCAGCGAGCTTGACCTAGTGAAGAAACTGAACTACAACTCCATTCTGGTTGAGGAGTTTAACATTGTTGCTCAGGACACTTACACGATCAAGGAGTCGCTCACGAACAGACACTTACTGATGAGAGAGCTACTTCAGGCTGAGGAGCTGGCTAGAAAGAGGCATGCAGCTATCGGGAAACTGAAAGGCAGATCGATCATAGACCCTGTGAAAGTTGACGAGGCCATCAAGTCGCTCGAGCTTGCCACTCTGGTCGAAAAGGACTTGAACATGCAGGTAAAGAGAACGACGTACAACATGCTGATAGAGTCCAGACAGTACCTGGAGTATCTCTCCGATAGGATAAAGCTCACTTTCAAATATCTTGCTAAGCAGCAGATTCAGATGGAGAGGAAGAAGCTGTCGTTGTTGAACTCAACCACGTTGATAAGCGACACGGAGTCACTGGCCAGACTAGGCAGAGATACGATCAACAGGGTACCTGCTAGAAAGGGGGAAGACTCGTGGACGACCAGGTCCGGCAAACGAAATAGTGCTACAGAAGGCGCGGACGATGAATATGACAATCGCATCGGCAGCAGTAGTCCCATACGCGCCATCGCTAGCTCGCCGAATAATCGATTACAGGTCACTGAAGACGACCCTGAAATAGCGGTTGACGCAAAAAGTGCAGCAAGCTTACTAGGTGCGACCACGTTTTAGATGTATAGCTTACCGTCATTTTGGAATGTTTAGCGATTGAATAACGTAGACTGGATTCGCGTGAAAACAAAAAAGTGACCAAACGGGCTTCCTTTGCATGATAGGCAGATTATAAGTAGTGCTGAACTGATAGGACTGTGCCTGGGGGCTTTCAGAGCATTGAGGCGAGTGGTAGAGCGCCACTTTTGTTGACGGGCATGACGTGTTTCGCACAAACATCTGTAGAGGTTAGACTTGGTCCCTTGGCCCAGTTGGTTAAGGCATCGTGCTAATAACGCGGGGATCAGCAGTTCGATCCTGCTAGGGACCATTTCTTTTTGTATTTTTGTCTGGTCTCTCCTGCCACCCACCTTTCAGGTTCTCGCATTACGACTATGATAAATGAGTGCATTCTGACATAAATATTTACTTAATTATCTTCATCTTCTCAACCAGTCCATAATAAGCTCAATTTCCAGAATCTGACTCTGCCGCTGCTTCTGCCGCAGATTCAACCGCGTACTTGGCGTACTCAGCTATCGTTTCCGGGAACTGACTGCAGTCAAAGTCCCATTTGAACCACTTCACGGCATTACACTCGCCTGAGGTCCACTCGAGTGCGTATATCAGTGGGGAAAAGTGGACAAAGAAGTACACGCCGGCGATGAGAAGCGGCGCTAGAACGACAACGGTCATCTGGGTGTTCGACTTCAAAAAGTAAGAGTGGATAACTTCGAGTGTCTGTCCCAGAGCCAGTATTCCGAAATAGAAAGAAGGAATATAGTGATGCAGAAACAGCTGCCTCCCCATCAAGAAAGACGGCGCAAAGTGAACCAGCCATCCGACAAGGAAATGAATCATCTGCACGTTGTAGTTGTAAACTATTGGACTGGCTGCAATAGTAAATCCGCGCTGCCATCTAACGAGGGAGAACACCGAGAAAAACACGAACCCTGAAATAACTGCTGTGACAGTCCACCAGACCGCTGGATTCCCCAGAAAATAGACCTGCTTGTGGTCCTTCACCCAGTAGTTGATTCCGCGTTCGAGAAGTGGCCATGAGGCAGGACGAGACTCGTAGTTGTGGTGATCGGTTAGGCCCAGGTTTATCTTCCACATCCTCTCGTGCAGCTCAGAGAATTTCTGGAAAAAGCTCAACACAGGATAGTTGACGCGTTCCGCATCGTGGGGCAGAAACTTGTTTTCATTTGTTTCGACATACCACACCTCCAGAGACTTGATACCCTGGGTAGCGCATGTTACTTCTTGCTGTTCGAACCCCCATTTGGGCAATTTGACTTCGTGCGAGAACAAGTAGCATCCGGTCATAGCGTGCTTTAGTCTGAATTTTGTCTCTATTGCTCTGAGTCTCTCCTGTGAGGGGCCAGCCGGCGTCAAGTCCTTGACAATCTCCACAATAAAGTCGTCATTCGCATCACCTTCAAAGCCTTCAAAGCCATAAGCGGAGACCTCGTTCTGCCAATCCTGTTCAGTCACGGGGGGTCTGATATCGTGAGAGTGGAGCCTCTTCAGAGTCTTTTCGTGGAAGAGCCTGATTTTAGTTCCATCGGTTATGGATTCAAACTCAGCAGGCTCTTCTGTGACGTTATACAGATGAACATCCCACAGGTTATTGGAGTCTATGTGTGGGTATAGTGTGATTTGCTGTTGTCCTGAGCCGCCTTCGTACAAGTGGCTGTGAGAGTGCAAATAGCCACCCTGAGTATTCAAATGGCGAATTGAGATCCTCGAGCCAACCCCAACATCGGCGTACGTGTCCTGTGGAATCGAGTTACCTTTCAAGTTGGAGCGGAAGGCGGACGACATGAACGCTGCTCCATCGCCATCGTTGGTTAAGATCTCAAAATGAACAGCAAACAAAGCGAGATAGATGACCAGCGGAATACCCAGGAGCGCCGATATCTTTGCAGCAGACTGCGCATATATTTGTCTGGGAGATACCGACAGATCACCGATCAAGAACCACAAGTCCCACGCTGAAACTAATCCAGCCCAGGTGAGTGTGAACAAACCCACCCATTTGGATGACAGCGCAAACCCAAGGGATGCAGCAGCAACTAACAGAGACTTATTCCATGCAAACGAGAACGGAGCTTCGATTTCCAGGCGCTTAATGGAGTAAACGGAGCACGCGATGAAAAACAGCAGAGGGGAGTCCAGTAAGACAAACCTCGATATTGTAACATTCGCGTTTTCAATTGCGAACAGACCACTGGTAATCAGCGCAATAACAGGTTTGCAGCCCGTTGTCCTGAGAGTCAGGTATACCAAAAAAGCTGTAGCAATTCCAAGCGAAGCTGGAAGGTACCTCATCAACACGTACGGCACGGAGTCTGGATACTCGTCCCCGATTTTCTTAAACTCAAAGTCGCCCGAGAACCCACCGATGCTCGCCATACCAGCGTAGAGCATCTTTGCCAACGGAGGGTGCACGTCCATGAAGAAGTTTCTCAAAATGTATTTTCTGGCGAACCCTCCAAAGTGAACCTCATCAAACACTACCGAACTAGGGTATGAAATATTGTGGAATCTGACCAGCATGGTCACCAAGAGTAAACCCGCAATGGCAACTCTCTCATTGAACGAGAATATAGTGCGCCTGCTGGCAATGACCTTAGTGGTGGAAGTCAGTACATATGGTCTCACTTCACCTTTCCCAAATTTCAACTCTGTGGTTTCCAAGCCAGAGAGCTTGGATATAGGAGGACGCTTCGACTCTTTCTTGGACATTTTACCAGTGGAGATCTCTATAGCACTGGTTGCCAAGAAACAGCCGTCCAGCACAGTTTATTTTCCCTTGTCACGGCGCTTAGGTATGTCCTTCTGAAAGCAGATCTACAGCAGTGAACGCGCCCACAGAGGTTCTGACACGTTTGAAGAATAATTAGAGGTGCACGACGCGCAAATCCAGTTTCTCCAACCAACACAATAATAGTGCGAACAACTACGAAAGGGGAGGTCATTCCCCATTTTTACCATACGGGGAGTGCATTGAATAAGACGCCCAGATCTGTAGGGAGCGCATAGCTCAACCTAAACAAGACAAGCAAATTCAAAGGCAAGAAGTGAAAAAAATTAGAGAAAAAAAGATATACCAACCTAGAAATCTGCGAAAAACGCACTCATCACGACAGGATTCCAGCTCTACGCGGCGACCTGCTCCTTCTCAGACAAAAGAACGTCGTACTCCTCGGCCTCCTCGTCTTCGAGCGACTGCTTCTCTGGCAGCGCCACAACACCGGACTCAACGTCTTTCTGTGCATTCAGAAGCGTTCTTCTGCGCCTCCACAGGAACGGAAGTAAAATAACGTTTGATAATGCAGCAAAGAGAAAGAAAATGTGCTTCCATTCCCCATGCGAAACAAACGAGGCAAGGGAGGCAAGCGAGGCAAGTCCAGTGCATCCATCCTTTTGCAGAGGGTCAGCAGGAACAATGGAACCCTTTCTAACGAAACCAGTGAACACTCTTTTAGATTCGTGGTCCAACTCAAACGTTAAGGCCCTAAACTTCAGCACCCTGGCACGACGTCCCGAGACGTATACAGCATCACCGAAAAGAAGAGCACCAACATGTCCATCATCCTCTGACTTCCCTTTCGCTGGAACGAATGTATAGTTATACGACTTCTTCACAGGCTCAAGACCAACGAAACTTGGATGGTGGCCCTCTTTCATCTTGCGACCATGGTGCTTGAAGTCGCCCTTGTGGTGCTTGAAGTCGCCCTTGTGGTGCTTGAATTCACCATCGTGGTGCTTGGACTCAACGTCGAGGTGCTTGGACTCACCGTCGTGGTGCTTGAACTCACCGTCGTGGTGCTTGAACTCACCGTCGTGGTACTTGAACTCACCCTTGTGGTGCTTGGACTCAACATCGAGGTGCTTGGACTCACCATCGTGGTGCTTGGACTCAATGTCGAGGTGCTTGGACTCACCGTCGTGGTGCTTGAAGTCGCCCTTGTGGTGCTTGAATTCACCCTTGTGGTACTTGGACTCAACGTCGAGGTGCTTGGACTCACCGTCGTGGTGCTTGGACTCACCGTCGTGGTGCTTGAACTCACCGTCGTGGTACTTGAAGTCGCCCTTGTGGTGCTTGAATTCACCATCGTGGTGCTTGAATTCACCGTCGCTGTGCTTGGACTCACCGTCGCTGTGTTCAGAGTCTTTGCGGTTGAGAGGAACATCTTCCAAATCCTCTACTATACGCTTCGCTTCCTTGTTGTGCTCAAACTCGTGGTGAGTTTGGTACCCTGCATGCGAGAAACTGTGGCGCTTCAGTTGGCTCCTCACGTAGTTGCTGATTTCAACGGCATCTTCGGGAGTCTCGACAAGGGGCTTTAGTTCTATTGCGTCCTTATGCTTCGCGTGCATCTTTTGGGACAATTTCTGTTCCTCAGCTTTCAGCTCAGCGTCAGTCAGGTTGAACACCAGAGAACCCGTAAAGTGAGATGTCCCCAGCAGCTCCTGAGTTTCGCTGTCAAGAAGTTCTTGCTCATACGCAAGCTTTACGACAGAGTAGTAGAACCCATCTTCATCGTAGAACTCCATTGCCTCACGCAGATTGCCGTCGTGGATCGAGAGCTCGTCCACTTTCCTCTCCAGGTTCTTCTTACCACATCCCTCATGTCCGCTCTTGTGAAATCTATCATCTCCGCCATGGTGTCTAGCCGCTACAGCGGTAGCCAACATGGCACCTGATAGTAAAACTGAAACTTTCATTACTACCTAGTGAATTTAGTCACTTTGTTTGCAAGTCAGAAAAACAGCGCACTCCGTTCCATAAATGCAAATTAAGCAAGGCTTAGAACCCTGGGTTGTTTACACTACCAATAAAGGCACCGAAGGGAGAGGAAGAGCACACAGAGGAGGCGGAAAGGACGGGCTACAAACACACCGATGCTCTACACCCGGAGAGATACACAGGACCTACTCAGACACCCAAGGGGTCACCTCCCGGGCCGGCCGTCAGGCCAGAGAGCGGCATCTCACGAAAAGGGTGGACGTGTCTCAACAAGCACGCTTTGAAACCAGCCAGTGACAGGGGAGCAGGATGCTAAGCCTTGTAAGCTGCGTGTCCAAGGTTGGCTGGCCACTGGGCGAGACTCCGATATAACCGTGCAGCGACCATTCGACAGACGCCCCAGACGTTGTTAGTGCATTCCGTGATGGTGTGCTCTGTGATGCTGCTCCTCAGTGACGTAATCTGAATGGGCGCGAGCCCCCTGTAAATTTACAGCCCGCGGCTTGTCTCAGTATTGCAGTGTGCAGGTCAGATAGTGTGGTGGCTACCTGTCTGTTGGCGCGTCTGGTACTAAGTCTTCGGGCTCATCACTTCCACGTGAGCCTCGTAGTGCGGGATCGCGTGAATCTCAAGTCCGACAGTCCCCGAGTTCACCAAATATCTTTCTCCGTCGCACCGCAAGAGAAGCTAAACATTTACACCTCCTCCCGCTCTCTGATCACTGTAAGCGTCACGTCTCATAGTCCAAGAACACACTGGGCGCACCGGGTCTCTCGTCGAGTGCCGCCCCACACGACTTTGCTGGAACACGCGAAACATCGCGAGCCCGGCCGGAAAGAGCTACAGGGGAGAGACGACCAGAAATACCAGGATTTTCAACTTGTAGTAAAGAGGGGGGCGCACGGCGAGGCATACATCAAAATGCCTCCTCAGATGAAAGGTTAGTAGATTGTGCTCTTTGGGAAAGTTCACGTTGGGGATCAGATCCACTAACGTAAGTCCAGGCTTGATGCAATTCATTGCGGATATCCGTAATGTGAAAGTTGTCGAGGAAGAGGAAAAAAGAATACATGCTGAGCTGGTCAATATCCAGAGACAGTTTTCCCAGGGGAATCTGTCGGGATACCGGCGAAAGAAATATATATGCAAGTTACTGTACATATACATGATGGGCCACAAGCTGACATTTGGGTTCATGGAGACGATCACCCTGCTGTCCTCTAAAGTGTACTCTGAAAAGCAGATTGGCTACATGGCAGTGTCCCTGTTCTTCATGGAAAATGGAGATCTGAGGGCGCTGGTTGTGAACTCTCTCAAGTCAGACCTGTCGTCGACCAACATCGAGTTCAACTGCCTGGCTCTCCAGTTTATCGCCACTACAGGCGTAGAGTCTTGGGGGGAGCTGTTCGGCGAGGAGGTGTTTCTGCATCTGAGGTCGCCAACGGCGTCCCCACTTGTTAGAAAGAAGGCTGCGTTGGCCTTTTTGCAGCTGACGAAGGCAGATCCTACACTGATTGAAAAACACCCGGCCTGGATTCCTCGAATCATCGCGGTTATCGATGATCGGGATCTCGGATTGGCGATTTCTGCAGCCGCTCTGACGGAGGAAGTTGCGAAGCACAACCGCGACGCGTGCAGACTGTGCATACCGGTGGCAGCTAGGCGACTGAGCAAGCTGATAATTGACGAGGAGTGCCCGGAGGAGTATGTCTACTACGGAGTGCCAGCGCCGTGGCTGTGCGTGAAGTTGATAAACCTGGTGGAGGTACTGATTCCAGACCCTTCGCTGTCGTCGCTGGATGTTGACACGATTACACTCAAGATGCTGAGAAGCGTCGTCTCCAAGGCTGTTGAGCTGTCTACATTGACTGACCAGGACACAAGTCAGCAGCACAGAAATGCGAGAAGCTCCATATTGTTTGCGGCGGTGTCTCTAGGAGCACATCTGGACCCTTCTGCAGAGGCTACCAGCGGCGCTATAGAGGCGCTGGCGTCCCTGCTGAACTCGCCCGAGGTCAACACCCGCTACCTTGGCCTCGATGCCCTGATTCGCGTGACTTCCAGAGGCGGAAACCCAGCCATACAGTCTTCAAAAGCGCACCTACCGAGAGTGGCGAGGGCTCTCAGAGACAGAGACGTGTCGGTTCGTAGGAGGGCCCTGGACCTTATATACACAGTGTGCGACTCCTCGTCTGTGGCCGACATATGCAGTGAGCTCCTCCAGTATCTAGCCACCGCAGACTATAGCATGCGCCCGGATGTGGCTCTGAAGATTGCCATTCTGGCGGAGCGCTTTGCAACGGACGCGACCTGGTATGTGACGACCTCGTTGAAGCTCATTGCCATTGCCGGGGCGCATGTTGCAGACGAAGTGTGGGAGAGAATAGTACAGATTGTCGTTAATAACGACTCTATCCAGTCGCTCACGTGCAAAACTGTGATACGCCATCTGAAGAACAGCAACTTCCCCGAGGCGATGATGAAAGTTGCTGCTTTTGTTGTGGGAGAGTACGGCAGTAAAATCACTGCTTCGGTTCCGGAGTCTGAGCAGTTTCAGCTGCTTGCGGATAAATACTCTTACTGCACTCTCAGCACGAGGGCGATGCTGCTTTCGTGCTTTTTGAAGATGTTCGCTAGTTTTGAAGAGCTCAGACCGCAGATTCTGGACATTTTTGAGGCCGAGCAGACGTCCATTGACTCGGAGCTGCAGCAGCGCGCAACAGAGTACATGCGCCTCGTGACCAGAGATGATCACCTATCGCTCATGCGGGTGGTGGTGGTTGAGCTGCCCCCGTTCACCAACAACAAGATCTCTCCGCTGATCACGCGGCTGGGTAACGTCAGCCTTTCCGCTAATCCTACTCTCAAGCTGGCCTCGAAGAGCATCCCGACCCCGCCACCATCCAGGCACTCCAAGGGCATCGCTAAGCATCCGAACGCGTCGACCACGTCACTGTCAACTAATGTTCACAGCGCCAGAGGAAGCGCAACGTCTTTGCAGCCTGCCCTGACTGGAGCGAACCGAGCTATGGCCACCGGGAAGTACAACGGACAGTTGACGCCGTCTTGGGAGGAAGGCTACTACAGATTGCTGAACTTTGACCAGGGAATATTCTTCGAAAACTCGCTGCTGAAGATAGTATACAGATGCAGGACGGACGGATACAAGCTCCACTTCAACTTATCGTACATTAACAAGTCCCCAGCAGAAATCACGAGTCTGACGACGGACATCAAATCATCTAAGCCAGCGGACTCGGACGAGTTCCCATATGCGATGCAGGTAGCTGAGCTACCGGAGAGCACGATAGCGGAGCACGGGAAGACCGGCCACTTATTCGATGTGATAGTGCGCTCGCCCTTTACCGACTCAGACTCACCGATACTCACGATATCCTTCATCTCGGGTGGGTTCTCTGCCCTCCAGTTGAAGCTGCCCGTTGTGCTCATAAAAACTCTCAGCGCAGCTCCAATCAGTGCATCTGACTTCTTCATGAGGTGGGGACAGCTGGGGCAGCTTGAAACGCAGCAGACCTTCTCGGTGTCGCACCGACACGCAAACGCCTCTCTTGTTCGAGTAGTAGAGAGACTTGGATTTGCTATCGTCGAGCACGCAGACTCTAACCCGGACAATGTCATTGGTGCTGGTATTCTGTACACCTCCACAGGGAACCATGGGTGCTTGCTCAGACTGGAGCCCGACGCGCAGAAAATGCAGTTCAGAGTGACGCTGAGATGCACGACTGCCGGGATTTCTGGTATCCTGGTATCCACAATTACAGATCTCTTCCAGTATGGGTTCTGAGACGTTTATTATCTATTCAAATGTAATGGGTGCAGGTGTCTCTCTTTCGTACCTGATCTCTTTTGTACCTGATCTCATTTGTACCTGATCTCTTTTACACGTGACTAACTTCTTGTAGAGTGAAGAAAGTGGGTCAATCTCAGATCAGAGGGTGCACATGATTCTCAGAGTGAGAGCTATAAGCGTGCGGAGCTGTAGTTACTATAGGCGAAATCACTGGAGAGCACGAATGACCACTTACCCACAACCGACGGCGGAGAGGGCAGCTGAGCTCGTAGCGAATGCTAAGCGTCTGGAGCTAGAAATTTCCGAGATAAGCGCTGAGACTAATAACGGCAGGAAAGCCCAGCTTCTCTGTGTCTCCAAGCTGAAGCCGTCGAGCGATGTGATGGGCCTATACAACGCAGGATTCCGCCATTTTGGCGAGAATTACGTACAGGAGCTGGTTGGCAAGGCCAAGGAACTGCCAAAGGACATCAAGTGGCACTTCATCGGCGGCCTACAGACAAATAAGTGCAAAGACCTCGCAAAGAGTATCGAGAACTTGTACGCGGTGGAGACCCTGGACTCGCAGAAGAAGGCGAAGAAGTTAAATGACACTCGGCCCGAAGAGTTTCCTGCGATCAACGTCTACATCCAGGTGAACACGTCGAGGGAAGAGCAGAAGAGCGGCGTGGATCCGGAGAACGTGGAGGAGCTCGCGCGGTACATCCGCGATGAGTGTCCCAAACTCACGCTTGAAGGGCTTATGTGTATTGGTTCCATATATTCCTCGCAGGCTACGGGAGAGAATCCGGATTTCAAGACGATGGCTGAGCTGGCGGAGAAGCTGGATAAGAAGTTCAGCGTCTCGCTGAAGCTGTCCATGGGAATGAGCTCAGACTTTCCAGAAGCCGTCAGACAGGGCTCCACGAGTGTCAGAATAGGCACAGACATCTTTGGCTCGCGCTCCCCCAGAAATGGACACTGAAGTATGTAAACTAAAAACCTAGACACTTGCGTATGCCGCCGTTTCCACTAATCGCGCCCTCTTTCCAGGTGCGGCACCAATTTCTGTAATCATAATTTTTCTGGCTCGGAGCATCTGACATCTGAAAGCCACAACTTATATATTGCTAACTAACAGCGCCTGATTTTTCACAGTGTTACAGCATAGTAGACCGTAATGGCGGGACAGAGAAAAGCTGCGCCGGCGAAGGCGGGCACGAGACACAGGACGAGGAGCGAGAGAAAGGCGGAGCTGGCTCAAGTGGATGAACAACAGACAGCAGACAGCGCGAGCAACTCGGAGAGCATCAGCAGCAGGGACGACTCCGCGCTCGATGCAGCAGGTCCGTTGTCTGTTGTATTTAAGCTTCTTGAGAAGCTGCTGAACGATAGCTTCACAGCTGACAAGTTTCTGGTATTCACAGTTCTTGCGTACCCGTTCCTGCTACTGTACTATAGGTTTAGAGAGGAGGACAGTGGGGTGTCAGCCGAGGACCTGAGGGCGAAGTCGTCCAGTGTTCTTTTCACGTTTGCTGGTATCGTGTTATCCAAATACATCACCTACTCGGCAAGGAGATCACAGCAGGCGGCAAGCGCTGCGGATTTGGCCGATGTGCCGGTTGGGGAATCGCCTTTCAGAGGAATATACTCTGTCTGTGTCCCCGTTCTGGTTTCTTTGGTCACGAAGCCGTCGCTGCTCTCCCTAAACCTCACCTGTTCATTGCTGATCATTGACCTCCCGGATCATTTCAAATTCTTCCTGTGCCTGGTTGTTCAGAATATGTTTCAAGACAAAGACCCCCTGATCTTGACCGGCAGCGCCCGCGGGCTGGGCAGTGCGATTATTCCAGGTCTGCATATTCTTCTTGCTCGCTGTTTTAGATACTACTGCGGTTCATCGCTCAGCCCCACCGAGGTACACCTATTCAGCTCGCTGTTTGTAAATATGATGTTTGCGGTGGACCCCACGAGCGATGTCACTATGCTGATAACACAGCAGCTTGGCTACGCTTTTGTCGCATGCTTCCTTGCTTTCACACCAGCGTATTGGCTGTACTCCTGGTTGAAAAGCAAGGGCTCTCCAGCAAGCACACTAGCGCTTGTGTCCATTTACGGGGGCTTCACATCTTCTTTTTACTTCTTGGCGGTGTGGCTACTGACTCCTGTGTTAGGCGAGCACCCATTACAGTGGCTCAGCGCGTTCCTTAGTGTGTCTGACCGCTCGTTTGTGTTGCTTACGAGGGTGGGGGCCCTTGCGGTCTTCATCCCGTATATCATCTACATTTCGTCCAATATAGCACTTGATCTGAGTCGCAAAATATGGCACTTCATAATACTGGGGCTGCTTGCAGGCCCACTCGTGACAGATCCTGCGCTGGTGAAGCTGGCTCTATCCGGTGGGATCGGTCTTTTCCTGGTGGTTGAGATCCTCAGGAGCTTGGAGCTTCCACCAGCGGGTGCGTACATCCACAAAGTTCTCGCGCCCTTCCAAGACACGAGAGATAAAGAAGGACCCATAGCAGTGTCGTACATCTTCCTTCTGCTGGGTACTGCTCTTCCTGTCTTTTTTGGGAACTCGTGTGCGGGGCTGGTTTGTCTTGGACTGGGAGACTCTATGGCGTCGCTGGTTGGGAAGAGAATCGGACTTGTGAGGTGGTTTGACTCGAAAAAGACCGTGGAGGGAACGTTTGCATTTGTGATATTCACTGCAGGAGGTCTCTTCGCCTTCAAGTACTTGGGGCAGAACACCTATGCTGGAGAGACAATAGTAGTAGGAAGCATACTGGCGGGCGTCCTGGAGGCCGTGAGCGACGTGAACGATAACGTTCTGGTGCCAGTAGTGCTTTTCGTCTTGTTGCAAGCGAAATAGATAATAAAAGCCCATTTCGGTAGCCGGAACAGCCCCAGTATGACGAGCAGAAGGGACATACGGGACACAGCAGACGCAGCAGAAGCGGGCGGGCGTCACGAAGTTCAGCGAGAATAAGGCGCCCATGTGTATTGCTCACTGAGAGATGCAGAACATAGAGGGAGTTACCCAGGTCAGACTAGATTCTGTAAGTCCCTTCCGCCACAGCCTTCCAGGACAAAGTGCCCGAGTAGACACTAACAAGACCAACTCCGCAGATAATCAGACCCCAGAAGGTTATTGTTGAGCTCCCACTCGCCGGACAGGGGCCATTCACACATGTGATCGATGAGGAGGGATCGAGACGGAGCGGTCGAGGTGTCTCTGGAGTAGTCCCGTACTCTTTCAGCGATAACGCGCAGTGGGTGAATTTCCTGATCGATGCTTGCGTGAAACTGCTCGTAGGGCGAGCGAGCAGCTCAGGGCCGGGGGATTCACAGCAAGAAGAAGGAGAGTCTTCTGGCGTTGTCGTCGTCTTTGACTGTGGACTAGAGTGGGGCTCCGCGGAAACTATACGGGAGCACACAGTGGTACATAAGCTGAAGGGCGTCTTAGAGAGAAGCCTCGAGGACGGGACTATCAGCGGAGAGACCTGCGGGGCGGATGCAAGTCAGCGGGTGCGGGAGGTACTTTCGAGACTCGTGGTTATCAGCGGGTTTACGGACATGGGTGGTCTCTTCTGCAGCTTGGACGGTATGATCGAAGAGCTCAAGGAGCGCGGCCTCACGCATTTGCCACTCAAGGCGGTAATGTTCACCAACACATCTATATACTACTGGAGACTGAAGGACGACAACAAGCTGGACTTGCTGCATAAAGAGTTCAGGGCAAAACTCGCGGCGCTGGTGGCGAGATTTGGATGCCTTGTCATCACATCCCGGTGGGATTACCGCAGTTGAATTTGTACATACAACTAGAGTAGATCGCCCCGTAGAAAAGTATGCGCGTTTCCCACGGCTCAGGAGATGTGCATCGAGGTGCCCTTTTCCAGTCCTTGTGCTCTCCGTGTAAGCGGTTGCGTGCCCCGTCTGAAGATCATCGCCAACGCAAAAAAAAAATCTACGATGAGAGAAGTCGGACAGCTTTCAACAAGGAAACAAGTAGTCTAGACGGAGGAGTTTGAGTTCCTCAAGGGCTAGCAGCAGACAGAGAGCATTTAGGAGTTTTGGGATATTCCACTGATCAGAACATTTGCAATTATGGCTGAGGGCGATGATTTAAAGTCTTCGATTTTGAAGCAAGTTGAGTTTTATTTTTCGGATTCCAATTTTCCAAATGATAAATTCCTGAGCTCTACAGCCCAGGCTAACGAGGGCTGGGTTCCGATAGCTGTTCTGAGCCAGTTTCAGAGAATGAGGAAGTTCAGGCCAGTCGAAGTGATTGTAGAGGCTCTCAGACAGTCCGCGGAACTATTAGAGGTATCTGAAAACGGCGAGCTCGTGCGCCGTAAGTTGCCCCTGCCTTCGAGCGAGGAGAAACAGAAAATGAACATGCGTAGCGTGTATGTTGAGAATATACCAAAGGAAGCTACCCTGGACGAGTTGCAGGAGTTTTTTGAGAAATACGGAACGACAAAGCTGGTCAGGATGAAGAAGTTCCGTAAGGAGTTTACTGGATCTGTTGTCGTTGAATACTCAACCCCTGAGGAGGCTAAGGGCCTGGCTGACCTAGACCCCAAACCGAAGTTTGGTGATCGCGAACTGGCTGTGATGAGTAAGGTCGCTTATGATGAGGTGAAGGCTGCAAAGCACGGTTTCGGCGATAGGAGAAACTCTCACAGTGGTCGCCCAGGCTCAAAAGGTAGAAATGGGTCTCGCTTCAAAAATGGAAACAGAGGACCCAGAGGTTCGGAAGGTGATGCAAGCGAAGACAAGTCTGAGAGCGTCGAAGAGAAAGTAGAGAAGAAAGAAGACTCCGAGAGCATTGAAGAGAAGGTAGAGAAGAAAGAAAAAGCTGAAGGAAAGGAAGAGAGCTCGGAGGGGCGTAAGAGACAGCTGGAGTCGGAGGAACCGGAGCCACAGAGTGAAGAGAGTGCCCCAGTGCAGGATGAAAAACGTGGGAAACACGAATGAAATCTTTGAAGCGAGCCCATCAGCGGAATCAGCCAATACCTCTTGTACATTACGGATCCTCTATAATTTGAATAGAGTGTGAATGCGGTCGCAAGTCCTCTGCTTGTCAGGCGATTGAGAGAAACAGCCGCGAGTGAGAGACATGTTCGACCTCAGTCTGAGTACTGCGTCACCTTTGTGATTAACCCATACAGAGTGGGACGTGACGCTCACATATAAAGACACACGTAGAAAAAAGAACAGTAATAAAGTGGGACGTGGAGAATTTCCGGACCGGAGTATCTCCCACTTTGAGCAGAATGGCGCTCGTAATGAAACATCGATCTCTGAGCCTCTCTGAGTTGAAATCTATATGTGGTTATGAAGCCCCGCTTTCTGGAATCCCCACGCGCGTCGAGACGCGTAATCTCTTTCTGGACACTAAGAATAACAGCAGCGCGGGCCAGCAAAACCATAATGACCGTGGACTCAGAGATTGTGTCCAGGTTTGGGCCAAAGGCTGATAGTCCTGAGATCACCGACACATGCAGACAGGTGATGGAAATTTTCGGTCTTTCAGTGGATGATCTCTTTCTGAAGTGGGAATCGTACGTGCTCACCAAGTCATCAGACCAAAATCTGGAGCTAAACCCTGAAAACCTGCTGAAAATGCAGGCCAGCATTCAGGATTCACTGGCAAAGAAAAACGCACAGGGCCATGCTGGCTCCAATCGTGGCTCTGCTGTGAAAGCCAGACCTAGACCCGTGATGAGAGCGAACATCAACACATCCAGTCCTGGAGGGCTTTTCGATATGAGTATGCCTCATCCCTCAACTCCAAGCTCGGGCCTCAAGAAAAGGAAGCTGCAAACACCGCTGAAAGATACTGTAAGTGCCAACAGACACTCTTCGCCACTGGGATCAGAGAGTGTGAGGAAAATCCTGGAAAGCTCAGATACACCCTCCCACCACCCTTCAGCTGACTCTGGCGCGGTCATTGAGACGCTCAATGCGAGCATAGAGGCATCGGGAGACTTGCTTACGGACAATGAGAAGAACGTCAAGATAGCTGCGAACTTTGATCCCAAGAAGTTCCAGTTCAGAACGATGAGGCAGAAGCTGCTGGAGGCGGCAGATGTTCTCGATGACCAAATCGATAGCTTTGCACAGGTGATTCAGACACACCACAACATACCTGACTCAGATTTTGGAAACGCTGCGGTTGCTTCGCCCTTTGAAATAACATGTGTTGGTAGGATAGTGCCGGATTCTCCCCTGACGCCGAGTGATGCAACGCTAAACAGCAATTCGCTTTTCTTGGAAACGTCTCGGCTGGGCGGCATTGGCCAGAGAGTTCCGTTGAACTTGGAGGCCATTCAAGACTACAGTCTGTTTCCGGGCCAAATAGTTGCCTTGAAGGGCAAGAATCCAAGCGGAGAGTTTTTTGCTGTGAGTGAGATTCTAGAGATCCCGTACCTTGGCTCGCCTATTACGACGAGGTCTGAACTTGACGAGTACGCAGCTTCGCTTCGCGGGAGTCAGCTGAAAGTAGTGACCACCGCGGGTCCATACACCACGATGAGGGACCTGGACTATAGCTTCCTGAGTGACTTTGTGGATAGGATGAACACTCAGATCCAGCCACACGCAATTGTAATGCTGGGCCCGTTTGTCGATATCACACACCCGACAATCGCAGACGGCTCAGTCAGTACAGCTGCGAACGCCAAGGAACCGCAAACCCTAGATGATATTTTCAGACTTGAGGTGACACCCATTCTAAAAAGACTCGACCCGAGTATACAGGTTATCATTGTGCCGTCTACCAGAGACGTGAATTCACGCCATGCGGCATACCCCCAGGACTCGCTGGATAGGAAGTCCCTCGGCCTACCCAAAAATTTCAAGTGCTTCCCAAATCCATCGTCATTTCAGCTGAACGAGGCACTGATAGGCGTGTCCACGAACGACATATTCAAAGACCTCAAGGACGTGACGAGCGGGAAGAACGCACTGGAAAATCGGTTCGACAGAGTAACACAACACATTATCCAACAGAGGCGGTATTATCCTCTTTTCCCCGGAGGGGTAAGGACGAGAAAGGCGGTTGGAGAGATTGATCAGAACAGTCCCACCGTGGCGGACGTAGCAGCGAGCGCACAGATGGAGCATATCTCGGGTGCCGACCTCGATGTCCCGTATCTGGGCCTCACAGAGTTTGGCGATGTGCTTCCCGACGTTCTGATCATACCCTCTGAACTCCGGTACTTTGCCAAGGTGGTGAAAAATGTGGTTGTGTTGAATCCAGGGTCATTTATGAGAGCTACAGGTGCCGGGTCATATGCAATGCTCTCAATCAAGCCACCCGTAATCGAAGAGGGGGACCTTGAAAAGACCAGTGGCGAGAGCGAGGAAGAATTATATGCTCACAACATATGGAAGAGAGCAAGAGTCGACATAATTAAGACATAGACCAAGGGCAACGGTTGTTTCAGAATTTGATTTCCCTTATACCTAGAAATACACGGAGTGAAAGATTGTATATAACAGAGGCGAGATCCTCAGGCGTCCCTCCAATCCCTATTTTTTCTTGAAAAGAGACTTTAGTTTAGACTTCTTTTCTGTGGCCGCCTTCCCGTCGGGGTGGCTCCTGACACTAACTGAGTTTGACGACGAGGAGTGCCGAACGTTTGTAGCCGCTTTCTGACCAGCATTAACAATCTGGGGAACACCTCCGTCAGCAGCATGCACGTTATTGTCCATCGATGAGTACACAATCTTAGAGTGGTCTTTTGGGTCAGCGCTCTCCACCACGTGGTCTCCGGGCAAATAATCGGGAAAACTCTTGGCCTCGGGAACCTCCTTCGTCGCTTCCTGGTGAACACTGCTGGGAGCTTCATCGGCAACTTTCTCCTCAATGATGTCACTGACAGTGCTCGCAGGTAGCTGACTCACTGCCGATTTCTCTGTCACCTCGCGAGCCGCCAGCTCTGTCGCCACGCCAACAGCGACTTTGGTGCTGAGGTGCTCAGCCTGCTTGCTCTTCTTGTTCTGCAAGGCGCCAGAGCTTTCAGAGGTGGAGACACCGGTGGATACGGCTGCAGGCTCAACATGTGCGGCTGGCTCGGGGGCACTTGGCTTCTCATCCTTCGCGGCCTTTGCATCGAACTTACCCTTCTTGAAAAAAGACGGAACAGCTTCGACCCTCTTCAGCAAGATAGTAGTGTCGTTGACGCCTCTGGGAACCACGCTTCTAGGGTCAAAGAGGTTGTCTTTCCCCACTGTCTCAAGGATATATTTCTGCCTCACCTCGAGATCACTTCGGGTATTCCCCGCGTCCGGTGAGACCGCTGCGTTAATTATATACTCTCCTGCGATAGTTATAAAGATCACAGCGTGCTCTGTGAAAAACGCGGTTCCAAAAATCTTCCACCATCTTGAGTTAACGGCTGACCTCGACACCGATGGAACTATATCCGAGCAATACATAAGAGCCACAGACACAGAAGTGATCGAACCCACCCAGAGCAAAATCTTATAAAACACGTCCCACGGATAGATCGAGTCCACCCTTTCTGGCACTGGAGTTCTAACGGAACGGGTCAGCTTCAAGAACTCTAGCTTCTGGTTGATTAAGGCCATAATGAGACAGACGAGCGGAGCCAGCGGCCACACAGGGCCAAATAAGATGAGGAACCCAAATTGGATGGTGACCTTTCTGAAGTTTGCATTGATGTCGTACGGTGGACTATCCACGAGTCTTCTCACTTCCGCGAGAAACTTGGCTTCCTCTGCTGGGAGGCGCTCTGCCTTCTCATCGAGAACGTGCACGGGTTTCGTTCCCAGGAGCTTTTTCACCAGCGGTAGAGAGAGAATTCTTGGCAGGACAACGGGAACGACAAACTCCAGCAACACAGCAACTATCTGATTTGTGACAATGAAGAAGTTGTACTGCGCGTTCAAACGCTCCTTGTTGATTAGGTAGTTCTTGCTAATCACGCTTATTCTAGGCGACACATATCGATGGACGTTGCTTCCAATGTGAGGCAGCAGAGTGTTCACTTGAAATCCAAAAGGCAGGTATACAAACGACGTTATGAAGAGAGCCATGAAGCTAGCCAGAAAATTGAAGACAAAGTGCTTGATCAGTGTTGAGTTAACGTAGGAGGATGTCTTTGGGTGGTTCTCCCAGTTTGTGTACCTGTTAACAATTGCTGTGTATATCATGGTCATTATTGGCAAGATAACCGAAATCAAAACCGTCGGAACCAACGATAAATATCCTTTGAAGGGCCCGTCGTAGATCTCATTGATAAAGATCTCTATAAAAAAACACAAGAACTGGTTGAAAATAAGAGCGACAGCAGACGCCAGAGCAAGTGGCAAGAATGACACCTCCTTGATAAGTCTTTTGTAAATTGGCTGCGACGCAGCTCCAGACACAAAGTATTGCGCTCTCGGAGCCTCCACAAGTGAGGTGTTACGCAGCCTCCACTCCTTGTCCAATATCAGAGTCCTATACTTCCACGAGAGGTAGAAGCCAATCCCCCAGGCAATGTTGACGAACGCGTAAGTAATTGAGTATCTTCCCCACAGAGAGTTTGCGATCACACCGGCAACGGACAGGAACAGCAGCCAGCTGATATACACGCTGAGATACTTGAAATAGAAAGCAATCTTCGCCCCATAGTGCTCATAAATGAATTCTATTTGAGTGTTATTAGCCGACTCATTGAGGAGCACAAAGGGGGAGAACAGCCGGGAAGAGATAACACCACCAACATCGACGAGCGGCGTAACGCTCTCAACAAAGCTCCACTCGTCCTCAAGAGGGGTGATCGCAAGTCCACCGTTTTCCCCGGGTGCTGTGAGAAGATTGTATATCACGCGCAGCTGTTCTGCTCTCGTGACCCGCGATTGCTGTTTCACTTCAAGGGCATCGTCAACGCCGTAGAGCCAGTCATTGACCTTGGAGTTCCGCACGTATTTGTCAAGATCAGCGGGCGACAGCTTAATGAACACAAGAGTGAAGTTTATGTCGCGCGCCGGGCGGACCTCAATCTGAAAATTCTTTGAGTTCAGCGCATTGAGTACCTTGGACAGGTGAGCTTCCGCAGCTGGGGAGGCTGTTTCAGTTGCCTTATCTCTCTCAGACTGCACCTTCAGAACAAAGTCAGAGTCAACTATTGATGTCGACATGCTGAATTCTCCTGTCTCCGTCCTCAACACGTCGCAGGCACCGAAAACAAGTCACACAAACAGAGCTGCTGTTAGCGCAGTAGCTTCGCGTGGTGAATGTATGTGGTATTTGCTACGTGGTTACGTAGCGTGCGATACTCATGTAACAGATCGCGAGGGAAGTGTACCGGCTAAGATACCCATTCGCACGCGCACGCTCCCCAAAAAATGTTTGGCACCGGTTGATGAGGGAACCAAACATATCTTAGCAGGCAGGACCCAACAAGCACCCGTGGCATAGAGAAACATGGCATCAGCACTCAAACAGGCCAAGTTCATTATCAAGGGCGTGGCGGCTGCGCTGGTTCTCTCTTTGTGTGCCGTGTATGGTGTGCTGGCTTCAATATTTCTCACGATAATAGGCAAGAAGCACCTGGCACAGTGGACAACGGCTCGCGTCTTCTACGCGATTTTCTCGACATTCTTTCAGATCAAGATCAAGGTGGACCACCCCGAGAGGCTGCTGGGCTTGCCGGCTGTTTTGATATCCAACCACCAGTCGGAGCTGGACATCCTCGTTCTCGGTAAAGTTTTCCCCCAAGGGTGCGTGGTCACAGCAAAGAAACAGCTCAAGTATGTGCCGCTGCTGGGACAGTTCATGTCATTTTCTGGTACATTCTTCATAGATAGGTCGAACAGACAGAAGGCCATTGACACCCTCAACAAAGCGCTTGAAGAGCTCAAGCAGAGCAAAGGCGGTCTCTACATGTTCCCCGAGGGGACTAGGTCTTACTCAAACACGCCTGTGCTGCTTCCTTTCAAGAAGGGAGCGTTTCATCTCGCTGTTCAGGCGGGTATCCCGATAATACCGCTCGTTGTCTCTAACACATCTTCGATATACAGCATCAGCCAGAGAAATTTCAACACAGGGACAATACACATCAAGGTGCTGGACCCCATCCCCACAGAAGGTCTGAAGCCCGAGGATGTGGCACAATTGGCTGAGAGCACACGGGAGAAAATGCTGGATCTGGTCAAAGAGCTGGGATTCTCGTCCGTGGGGTTCTCGGAGCCTGTCGAGTACGAAGACGCAGAGACCGACACCGAGGTTGAGGAGAGTGCGACTGTCGCCGTCGTTGGCGAGTCGTCGTCTCTGCTGGCGAAGTGATTTATTCTCCTGGGACTAGCTATACAGTGCATTAATGAGCGGACTTGGCGACAGTCCCTGATAGGTGCCTAATTTTATTTCGGTTCGCGAAAAGCCAAGTAGCCAAGTAGCCAAGTAGCCGAGTAGCCGTAAGCGAACATTATCCCAGTGGAGCGCGCCCCATGGCCATGGCACTGCCGGGGTTCAGTGTACATCATAAGCTGCGGGCCGGCAAACACTGCATGCGGAGAAAAGTCTGCGCGACGCAGGCACCGATACTGATGGGGGCTGTGCGAGTCCCCTACGCTAGCAGGGCCAAGACCACGCTCTATTTGAGTGACAAGAACTCAGAATAGCTGTGACGCAGAAGGGAACAGGTGCTGATGGGCCCGTGGCGGAGTCACAAGGCTTGGAAAATCCGAAAGCCGTACTAAATATAGCAACAGGGAAAAATGTATATGTAACTGGAAAATCGTTCTATACAGGCTTCTAATACCATCGAGAATGCCGTACTACCAACGCGTGAGCACGACTGTCCCCCATTTTTCAGCAGCAGATCTTACTGACATAACTAGTACGGACCTCCACAGGGATATTACCAACAGCCACAGCCGGTCTTCATTCAGCAACAGCCGCCCCCAAGAAGAAGCAGTGGCGGGTACTACGGTGGGTGCTGCGCAGCTCTCTGTCTATGTTGTGCCCTTGACGCCTGCGCTGACTGCTTCTGTTAGCGCGATGTCCCGCCTACTGTTCAACTCGTTCAGCTCATCTTCACAGTCAGTATCGCTTCTAAGCGCCTCCAGCTCAGCTGTCAGCTCTCTTATTTTGGCTTTCTTCGTGTTTATCAGCTCAATGGCTTTAGACTCAAAGTCCTGTCGTATGCGAGTGCTCTCGCTGACCAGCGCCTCTCTCTCGGACTTCATTTTTTCCAGCTCCCGGTTCTGCCACTGAATGACAGCCATCAGCTCCGCGTTGAGGCCTTTATAGTATAGTTTAGATTTCTGCATCTTCTCAGGGAACACCCACATATCGAACTCTTCGTCTTTGTTCTGCGTAAACGTTACCCGCGAGAGCGTATTGGTAGCCAGCAGCCCCTCGATGCCGCTCTTCTGTCGCTGCACCGTCAGCTCCAGAAACTCGTTCTTGTCGTCTCCGTCGCCCACGTACTCCAGCTCTCCCGTCGTGCTTTGGTAGCTGTCCGCACTCGCGTGCAGTGTGGCGCTGAGCGTGCACACTTCCGCCTCTCTCACACGCGTGTCGTACAGCAGGAACTGGCGCAGGAACCCCGCGTTTGCCACGTCTTTTTCGGTGACCGTTCGCCGGAACACCATGTACCCGTTCGTCATCCGCAGCTCCAACTCCACTCCGGCATCGGGCTCCGCCGGCACCGCCTCGCCCGCGAGCTCAGGGTGCGATGCGATCAGCGCCTCCAAGATACTACTCGCCGCATCTCCGCCACGTTCAACCTTCCGCGCGAGAGTTTCACGAACACACACATAGAGGCTCTCCGTCTTTATCTCCTCCAGCGAGTTGTAGTCTATGACCCTCAGACCAACCACTATGTTATTCTCGGTGATCATCGCCACGCGCCCCTGTGGCACCCCCGTGGCTACCCTGCCGGCTCATAACCATTTCACTACATGTGAGACTGTCCGTGTCCCGCCTATATTGCTATTTGGTAGTGTCTCGGAAGATCAACGGTTGACTCGTAACACGGGGTACAGCGTGTGGGAGGTCTCAGAGACGTGGGGGGCAGCCCGCCTAGGCGCTGCACCTGCTGGAAGCGAGTGTGCGATTCTCCCGCATGTAGATAATCCCCTGAGAGGCGCCGTACAGCGCGGTTCTTCAGCGCGTGTGTGAAATTCAGTACAGCGGAGAGGCGTAAATTTTAAGTTGACACTGAATTGGTGAGTACACATCTATCACAGTGCTCGCAGTTTCAGCGGAAATCGTACCTTTCAAGGCGTGTGGTGTTCCGACAGCTGGACGATAATAATGGAAAGCCGCGATGTCCTATAATCGATACCTGACAAACATGTATGGCCAGGACTCTGTTCACAACTTTGTCTCAGCCTCCCCTTACATTTCGCAGGGTAGATATAACAACTACTACAGCGGAGTTCAAGCTGACGGATTAAATAACTCAGCGTTCCAAGATCTCAGCTACGAACAACAACAGCTCCTGCACTCTTTACAATCTGCACCACAGCAGTCTCAGGCGTCAATGGGTCTGGGATTGGCGCGTTCTCAGCACCGTGGCCACCACCAGACACACTCGCAAGCCTCTGCTGGCTCTGAGCAGGGGCCGCCTCTAAACGCGCAAGAGCGCCAGGGACACCAGGGACACCACCGCAGACACCCGCAGAACAGCAGTGGTGTGACACCACAATTCTCGCACCAGCAACAGAACCAGAGCCAGCACCACCATCGCGCGCAGCAGCAGCAGACACACGCGGCCATGCCGCAGGGCGGAATACAGCAGCGCTCGCATATCTACCAACAACAGGTACCCCAGGGCCTGGTTCCACAACGACAGCAACATGAGGCGATGCCGCAGTCGAGGACAGTTTATCTGGGGAATGTTCCCAGTGATATTACGCCAAAAGTACTGCTGGACCATGTGCGTTCTGGCATCATTGAGAATGTGAGGATACTACCGGACAAGAACTGCGCGTTCATATCATTTCTCGATGAAAACTCAGCAATGCTGTTCCACTCCGACGCTATTCTGAAACGGCTGACTATCAAGGACAATGACATACGAATCGGGTGGGGAAAGAACAGCCAGCTTCTGCCTGTGGTGTCGCATGCCGTCAGCAAGTACCAGGCAACGAGGAACGTCTACCTAGGAAATCTACCCGAGGATACCACAGAGGAGGAGCTGGCACAGGACTTGCAGGAATATGGCGTGATCGATACCATCAAACTGATTCCAGAGAAAAAGATAGCGTTTGTCCATTTCACGAGCATATTCAGCGCCATCAGAGTTGTGCAGACTCTCCCGATAAACGAAAAGTACCAGCACAAAAAAATCTTCTACGGTAAGGACAGGTGCGCGTTTGTCACTAAAACACAGCAGCACAATGCCGCGCAGTATCTCGGGCTGAATCCTAACTTTGAGCACCTCATTTCAAATGTCGACAGGGAGTTTATATCGACGGCCCTGGTGCAGCAGTCCGCTGCTGCTGCTGCTATAGCGACCCAGGCGGGCGGGGCCAACAATCTCGGGAACAGAACTGTGTATCTTGGGAACCTCCATCCAGAGTCCACCGTTGAGGAGGTTTGCAACGTGGTGCGAGGTGGCATCTTACAGAACGTGAGACTCATTTCAGAGAGACACGTTTGTTTCATAACGTTCATTGATCCGATCGCGGCTGCACAGTTCTTTGCGATGTCGTCTCTGCACGGACTTATGATACATAACAGGAAAATCAAAATTGGATGGGGAAAGCACTCAGGCGCTCTCAGCAACGCGCTGAGTCTTGCAGTTGGGAATGGGGCAAGCAGAAACATATACATAGGAGGACTGGATCTCAGTGACGTTACCGAAGAGGACCTTCTAGACGAGGACTGCGAGAGCAATGATGGTGATGACAACGACGAGAGCGAGAACGGGAGATCTGGCGATGAGCAGAAGTCAAGCGCACCGAGGTACTCTGTGAGAAAGCTCAGGAAAGACTTTGAGAAGTTTGGGGATATCGAGCAGATCAACTACTTTGTTGAGAGAAACTGTGCCTTTGTCAACTTCACAAATATATCCAACGCCATTAAGGCGATCGATGGAATTAAAGTGCAGAAAGATTACGAAAACTTGAAGATTAACTTCGGGAAAGACAGATGCGGGAACATTCCCCGGCAGTTCAGCTCGGCCGGCCCTTCCAACAGCAATTCTCACGGACAGCAAGGGCATCCAGCCCACATGCTGGCGAGCAACGAGGCACCGTTGCACGGGTCCCCGGCCCACCACCCGTATGGCTACGCTTTCAAAGAGAATCAGGGCTTTGATAGCGAGTCAGGGTTAAATATTTCTTATCTGCACGGAGAGCAGCGCTACTCTTCGTATACCTCAGAAGCAGATGGAGAGAGCGAAGACGAGGACGAGGAGGGACAGCTGAAAGAAAGCGAGCAGGAGTATGAGAAGAAGGAAGAGCGGCACGGACAGGAGAGGCACGGTGACTATACAAAGGAGGAACCGGTGCAGGGGGAAGTTTCCAAACCGAAGGAAGAGAGTGGCGCCAACAGCATCAGTGGAGAAGAGTAGAAGAAGAAAATAAAATATTCTCGTCATAGTGTGATTACCGTTTTTTCATCGGGTTTGAAGCAGACTGCGACCTTCAAATCCGGTGACGCTCGCTTGCATCACCAAACCGTAGCCGATGACTGACTTTTTCTTCCCGCCGGACGAAAAGAGTGCTTAGACCTGTCTCAGGGAGTAGATATGTTGCAAGAAGTATCTACAGTGAGCAGTGAGACCTCCGAGTCCAAAGGGACGGAGATGGAGGTCACGCTCAAGAATGAGACACTGGGAGATCAGTCTGTCTATAGGCGCGCGCTCAGTAGCCTACACCGAGTGTCGCTGAAACTGGACTCCTTTGGTGGCGAGTCGAGGGGGATAGAACGGGTTATGGCTGAGGAGCGCTCAGAGAATACTCTGAGGACCACGCTCAAAGTCATTGGTCTCTGGCTGTCGGGGTGCGGCGGAATCACGTCTATGTCGAGTTACTTCCTGGGGCCCCTGATATTTGGATTGGGCCTCAGAGACTCGCTCGTGAGCGGTCTTGTGGCCACCGAACTCGGGTGTCTAGTTGCTGCCTATTGTGCCACTATGGGCCCGAGGTCCGGTCTCAGGCAGATGGTGAGCGCGAGGTTGATTTTCGGTCGCTGGTTTGTCAAGTTTGTGGGTCTTGTGCAAGCTGTCGGCTTTCTGGGGTGGTCTGTGACAAACTGTGTTCTCGGTGGCCAGATTCTTTTGTCTGTTTCTAACGGGAAGATCCCTTTAGAGGCGGGGATTGTGATAATCGCAGTTCTTGCACTTGTGATATCTGTTTTTGGAATAAAGCAGTTGCTGAGAGCGGAGACCTTGTTATCGGTACCCGTTTTCATATGCCTGATTCTGCTTTACATCATCGGTTCGAATGTGTACCCAAAGTTCACTTCTAATCCCTCGTTTGGAACCGCAGCCACTATCAGGGGCGACTGGCTGAGCTATTTTGCGCTGTGTTACTCTGTTACCGCCACCTGGGGTGGATGCGCGAGTGATTATTACATACTGTTTCCCGAGAGAGTCTCGCAGAGGAAGATCTTTCTAGTGACTTTTCTCTCCATTTCGATCCCGACTGTCGTGGGTGCTGTTCTTGGGATCTATCTCGGGAACGCTGCGGCAGTATACCCTCCCTGGAACGAGGCGTACAATGAGAACAGTATTGGCGGACTTCTCAATGAGATTTTCTCGCGGTGGAATGGCTTTGGCAAGTTCTTGCTCGTTATTTTCTTTCTGTCTCTCATAACGAACAATATCATCAACACTTACTCATCAGCATTTGACTTACAGATCATTGGAGGTATTTTGAGAGAACTCCCAAGATGGTTCCTCTCAACTGTTGTGGTCGCCGTTTTCATGGTGTGTGCTCTTGTCGGAAGATACAAGTTCTCTGATATTCTCAGCAATTTCCTTCCGATGCTCGGATACTGGATATCTATCTATTTCATCATTCTGTTTGAAGAAAACGTGCTCTTCAGATCCTGCGAGAGAACAATGAGGTTGTACACACATGAGTTCGGCGAGACCAACAATACTGACTTTTCAGCATTAACGAAACCATATTACAATTTTGACAACTGGTCTAATAACACCAGAATAACTAATGGCTACGCCGCAGCATTGGCGTTTTGCAGTGGCGTTGCGGGAGCGGTCCTGGGAATGTGCCAGGTCTACTACGTTGGACCATTGGCAGCTAAAATTGGAGATTACGGCGGAGACCTAGGGATGTGGCTCTCTATGGGCTTTGCAGGCACAGTATACCCTCTTGCGAGATACCTGGAGCTGAGGAAATTCGGCAAATAAAAGCAACACTTCATTTCAACAACTATCACTGTGTAGAGACTCGTCAGAGGAAATCCCTGTAGGTTCGAAAGAACGAGTAGTATTTGGGCATCCTGACTGACCCAAAGTAGTAATGAGAGCCCATCTCGACAGACGAGGAGCTGGGCCCGTTTCCGCGCGTGCTCTACTCAATGATCCCCTCGCCTTATGGGTAGTTCGGGAAGCTCTCGACGCTGCTTTGTAATATCAGACAGGACAGACAGGATGGCTATCAAAGGGTTGGGTGTCCCAGACCAGGTCTATGATGGTGAGTCCTGCTGGAATTCAGGTACATCGACTGTATATTAACGCTCGTAGGCTCGAGGCTGAGGATCTTGATTATTCATGCAAGATGGAACTCTGTGATAATCTCAGCGTTGGTAGCAGGTGCAATTAAGAGACTCAAGGAACTGAATGTCCCGGAAGCCAATATCACAGTAGAGAGTGTGCCGGGTTCATTTGAGCTGGTCCGTGCCGCTGCCCACTATGCCAGAGAAGATGCCCCTCAGCACTACGACGCGATTATTCCCATTGGTGTGGTGATCAAGGGCTCGACGATGCACTTTGAGTACATTTGCGAGTCCGTTACGAGGGGCTTGATGGACCTGAACGTTAAGGGCCCGATACCAGTAATATACGGCTTGCTGACATGCCTCACTGAGGAACAGGCACAGGTTAGAGCGGGCTTGGTTGCTGGTGTTATGCACAACCACGGTGAAGACTGGGGTGCTGCAGCTGTGGAAATGGCTACGAAATTCAAGGGAATATAAGTAAGCAGCTCTGAAGTATAAAGGAGAATTATCGTTCTGCTAGATCAGTAAGCCCCTATGATTTTTCTTTTTCCGTTGCCTTAACACATCCTTTCTGCGCCTTCTGAACTCCCTGTTCAATTCACCTCTATTCTCCCAGAACCACTTCTCATAATCGAGTTCCTCCTCGACGTCAACAACTTTAAATTTGTTGATCTGCGACTGAGCCAAGAGAAAGGGTGATTCAAAGTGCGAGAAGAACAAGCCTCGGGCGGGCTTGTCAACTGGTGCAGTCCACACCTGTGGTGTAGGGTCTATTTCCACCTCAGGAGGGCTCTGCTCAGTAAAGTCAATATCTCCATCACCATTCTCAATCTTCGACTCCTCTATCAACTTGAACGCGGAAGACTCCTCTGTTGGATTTAGCAGAGACCTCAATACCTCTGTCTTACTCTCCTCCTTAGGTGTATCACCGGCCACTTCCTCAAAGGTAGGCACGAACTCCTCATCAACTTCTTGGTCAGTACCGACAATGTTGTCATTCTCTTCAAGCTCACTCTCGCTCTCGCCATAGGAGCCTGAGTCCACGGATTCTGGATCCGCAGATTCTGAATCTGCCGATTCCTCGCTGTCCGAGTTGATAGATTTCTCAGAGTCTTCATTCGTGGTACGCACCACACCGGCGGCTGCAGCATCGTCAAAAACCACAACCCTGCTGTTCCCATCCTCTGCCACACCACGAGTTTTCTGAGTCTCCGCTGGTTCTGGAGACTCATCGTCCTCCCCCTCAGACTGGTCCGTGTCTGCAAGTCTTCCCAAAAGCTCATAGTCAGACTGCCCTTCTTCCTCCTTTTCTATCTCGTCCTCTGGGTCAACAATTAACGGCTTTGAAAAATCATGCTTCGATAATATACTTTCCAGAACCTTGCTAGTCCTATAATGCTCGTCTATCCCTGGAGCCTCTTCATTCTGATTGTCTTCAGTTGCTATTTGAATAGCGTATTCCTTTACGACCTTATTTAATCTTTCAACAATGTGATCATTCCCGTCCTTCCATGAATTATCACTGAACTTGAAGGTGAGGTCTACCGCGCCCCTGTTCTTCTCGTACCCCCACAATTTTGTCTTGAAACACCTGATCTTCTTCAACTGATGGCCAACGAGTACTCTGAACGTCATTCTCTTAATGTCTTTTCTGGGGGATCGTCTCACCCGACCCTTCTCAAACTGACGAGGATCTCTGAACTTCTCTCTGTTCTCAATCCTCTCTAGCCGACGATCCGCTATCGTCCTTCTCTTAATTCTATCTTGGAAGAGCGTATCTTTTCTGTCATGGTCATCCTTCCATCTCGCTTCAAAATTCGGAGCCGCGATTGCAACCCGCAGCTTCTCACCCATATATGTGACTCCATTCAAAGATCTTATCAATTGCGAAAGTGCCGGCTTGGAGATTTTGATATCCACATATCCAAAATATGTTGAAAATGTTGGCTTCTGGTGCAGTTCTATCTTAGATGTCAGCCGGCCGTACTTAGAGAACCTTGCCTCTAGAGAGTCGACATGACCAGCAAGATCCTGCGATATTCCGCCTATATATATTCGCTTCGACGTGACTTCATCTTCCGCCATTTCGACAAAATCACGCTTGCTTATTTGGGCAGAGAGAGAGAGAGAGAGCTTAACAAATTTAATCTATCGATGATGAGGTAGTGCGTTATCGGAGGTTGGAAAATCTTTTGCAGGGTAACTTCGGCATTTTGTTGTGGTGGATATTTGGCATCGAATGAATCAATAACTTCGAGAGCCGGGTGTGAAGCCTTCCGAACTGAACTGTATCATCCCTGTGGTGTGCATCTGCCCAGGATGGAGGAGAACCAGTTAGAAGTTGAGGAGCTCAGCTCTGCATTTTACCTGAGAGAGGCCACTGACGAGGTGAGGGCCACGCTGACGTCAACCACAGTGAATATTCCACTGAGAGAGGATGAAGAGGTTGTCACAATTGATCTCAGCGAGGAGCTGCCAGAGGATCCAACAGAGCTCTGTGTTCTCCTGGAAAATGAGAATGCGCAGCCGGAGCACTGGCTGACGATTGCCAAATCCTATGCCAACCACGAGAAGCTTGACGAATCGTTGGAAGTTATAAGAAGAGCTTTGAACTCTGCCGTGATTATTGACTCCCCTGGCTATGTGAGGGCTAATTTCCATAACTTCTTGGTGTGGCTCTATCTGAAACAGGCCCGCACGAATGCTGCCGAGAAAGATTTGGTATTATCGTTGGCGAATACCGAGCTGAACACAGCCGCTTCCCTGGATCCGACGTCGGTTCTCAATAGACTCGCTAGAGCGTCACTCAGATTGGCGAGCAGTGGTCGCTCGGAGGAGGCCTCCAGAATACTAGACGATCTTCTGAAGTCAGGCCCGTCGAACACGCTGGCGCTGCTTGGTAAGGCTAGATTTTTCTTCAACAGGAAGAACTACTCTGGCGCGTTGAAAATATATCAACAGGTGCTGATTTTGAACCCCTTACTTAAACCGGATCCGAGAATAGGCATTGGATTATGTTTCTGGTTCTTGAACGAAAAGAAGCTCGCCGAGCGTGCATGGCTGAACTCCTATAAGGTTTTCCCCGATAATAACCTGAACGTGAAGCTATTAATATCTATGGCAAAATTCGATTATGCTTTCACAGAATCGAAAGATGACGACGAGTTTATCCAGAACTATGAGCAAGCTCTGGAGTTTGCTAAATCCTCGTATCATGATGACCTAAAGAATCCGATAAGTTTATCTATGTTGGCTTCCTATTATTTTTCAAATGGGAGTTACGACTTGGCCAAGAAGATATCCTCCAGTCTCCTGAAAGGGGACAAGAAAACTATCTCTCCTGCCGTCGCAAGCTTTGCCAATTTTTGGTTGGGTAGGTGTTGTTTTGTGGAAAACGACTATACGTCTGCCCAGAAACATTTCCAGGACTCCATTAGGGCTGATGATGCGAATATACTATCGAAGGTTGGCTATGGTCAATGTCAAATAGCGAGGAATGAGATCGGTGATGCCACAATCACATTCGAGAGGATTTTGAAAGAATATCCAAAGATTACGGAGGCGTGTTTGGTGCTGGGCCTTCTATATGCGAGAACAGAGAAAACATACGGGAGGTCGATCGTTTTTCTTGAGAAGTATCTAAATCTGTCTAAGGAGAAGCAGGAGCCAGTTGTGATTAGTGCATACCTGACGCTATCCAGGGTATACGAAGGTAAGGACATTAGTAAGTCACTTGGCTTCCTCAAGTCTGCGAAGGACCTGTTGCTAGATCAAGACGTGAAACTACTCCCGTGTTCTCTTTTGAATAACATAGGCTTACTGTCTATGTTTGTGAGGAATAATAGCGCAAGTAAAGGAACCGAGAATGGTGTTTCTGAGGATCCTGTTTCTTACTTTGATGAGGCACTGAGGACTCTGGAGGCTGAAACACCAGAGGGTGCTGCTCAACTGTCAATCACTTTGAACTTTAATAGGGCGAGAGCGAAGGAGTCGACGAATAGAGAAGAGGATATCAAGAGCGCCCTACAGACGTATGAAGAGATCATAGAGAAATGTCCTGGATACTCAAGTGCCAAAATCAGGTCGCTGTACCTTGCGTGTCTCACAGATAACGATGATATAAAGGACCAGCTAGATAAGCTACTAGAGGAAACGCCGTACGATCTGGAGATCCGGTCTTTTTACGGTTGGTATTTGAAGAAGTATGGTCGTAAATTTCACATTAAGCAAGAGTTGGAGTCGCAGCACCATAAGACCACGTTAGTGAAATACGATTCCCATGATTTATATGCCCTGATATCTCTGGGTAACATATATGCGGCGATAGCAAGAGAGATCAGGATCAACAATGAGCAGGATAAGGAGCAAAACAGACAGCACTATGTACGGGCCGCACAGTTGTACCAGAAGGTCCTTAATATAGACCCAAAGAATGCCTATGCAGCTCAGGGTATTGCGATAATACTTGCTGAGTACAAGGGATCCAGTATAGCATCGGAGATTTTCAGAAAAGTAAGAGATTCCTTGCATGACATTTCGAACTACATTAACCTGGGCCACTGCCTTCTGGATATGAAGCAGTTTGCTAAGGCCATTGAGAGCTACGAGATTGCGTTGAATAATTTCACCAACGGCAACGACTCTAGAGTTTTAGTGCTTTTGGGAAGGGCATGGTATTATAGAGGGTTCTTTGAGCGCAACTTGAGCTCATTGAAGAAAGCCCTGCAGTACTCTGAGAAGGCCTATGAAGTGAACAAAATGCCAGCTCTCAAATTCAACATCGCGTTTGTTCAGTTTCAGATTGCGGATTCAATGAAGAGACTGACTGAGTCCGAGAGATCGATGACGGAGTTGGAAGATTGCCTCGTCGGATTAGAGGACGCGATCAAGTCTCTTGATGAACTTGCTGCCGATAGCAACCCCCCATACCCTGCTGAAGATCTCAAAGCTCGTTCTGCTATGGGTCAGAACACCTTAAGGAAACAGGTGGAGAGACTCATTACTCAACAGCAGGAGTACGAACTGCAAGTTGTGAACAGACTAAAAGAAGCAAAGAGATTGAAAGAACTGGAGGCTGCTGAAGAAGAAGAGGAAAATGCGAGGTTGGCGGAGCTTGCTAAGCAGAAGGAAGAGGAGCTCATTGCCAAGAGAAGAGAGCTGCAGGAGCAGGCCAAGGAGTGGATTCAGCAGCAGATGGAAGTCGATGCAGATGAAAATGACAAGCTTGATGGAGTGGAAGCAGATGGCGATTCGCAGAAGAAACCGAAAAAGAGTAAATCCAAGACCGCAAAGAAGCCCAAAAAAACTAAGGTTATTGTTTCGGATGACGAAGAGGAGAGCAGTGCTACGGATGACAACAACGATGACCTCTTGGGAGATGATGCTGAAGCTCATATGAGCGGAGACGAAGAGGAGGACGGAGCAACTGGCAATGACAAGGAGATCGCTACCAGGAAAAAAGAAAAGAAGAGTAAGCGCAAGACTAAAGATAGTCATAAGGATACCGCAAACAAGAAGAGGAAAGTTTCGAAGAAACCTGAGCTGTCGAATGAGATGATCTCCGACAGTGACGAGGACCTTCAGGATATGGAAGACGTCGATGTCAGCAATACCAATGCGGCGCCGGAGGAGGAAAAGGCCCCGGACGGTGCATCTGGTGACGAGGGCGATGGATTGTTTTAAGTTTTGTGATTTGTGATGTGGTTTAGGTGATGTGGTGTTATTTATATCTATCAAAGACTACAGTGCATCCCCGCTTCATCTCTGGTACTTCATTTCCCTATTTTTCTTAACATGCTTTCTGACTTCTTCAACCTTGTCGGCCTTATCGTTGTAGTTAATATTCGAGACCCTGTGCATCGGGTTCTCACTTGATTTTTCGAACTCCTTGAAGCACATGTGTTCCAACTGCTGCTTTCTCAACCCGGGGTTTTCGGTCTTCAGCTCAGGTAGTCTTCTTTCCTGGAAAGCCTTGTAAGCCGCTTTGACCCTTCTCTCAGGGTGTCTGTCCAAGTCTCCATCGCCAACGCCGACATCTTTGGAAAGCAAGGTCAGCGCCTCAATGGATTGTTCAATTCCGGTTGCATCAATAAGAGCGCTGTCAATGCCGCCCTTTTTCTTCGTGGTCTTTGCACCTTTACCAGCTTTCTTCGTCTTCTCGACCTCCAGCTCTTCCTCCTTGAGAAGGCGGTCTCTTTCCTGTTTCTTCTCCAGGTCCTGCTGCTTCTTCAGCTCTTTCTCTAGCTGCTTCTTGTTGACCTTCTTCCCTTCTTCTCCTCCAACGTCGCTCTCCTCTTCAGAGGAGACGGTCTCTTCTTTCTGCTTTTTACCACCCTTCTTAGCCATTGTGTCTACTTATCGGAACAAGAATATATTTCGTTCTGTAGAGGATATCAAACTGCTGTTCAGTTTGTCTTCTTCGCCTCCCATCGACCGCTCGATGCAAAGTGCGATGATCTGGTCGTGTGTGGGATGATGCCACAGGGGTGCCCGGACGGCTTCGACCGCTACGGCCAAGGCCTGTCCACTGAGACCTTTATCGCTTTAGAACAGATGGGAAATAGCCGTGCCCAAGTTCAGCGAAAAGGCTGCTTGCTGTAGTTCTAAGCAGAAATCGTGGAACATAGATCCAACGCGTGGGTCCCACCGTTTTGAGAAAGAAGAACGTTCCAGTACGAGTCCATAACAGAATTTCTACAACAGTCTTGCCTCTCTCAAGCCTCAAGCGCTCCGCAAAATAGAAGACCTCAATTACGAGGCTCCAGGTCAGAGCAGTCTAGATAACAAAAAAATATGGGGACGCCGCAGAGACACCAGTGAGGGCCAGTGATATTACAGGTGTTACCCGCCATTAAAAAAAGGCATCTCTTCACCGACTCTCAGCACTTTTCTCTTCTTTTATTCTTTAACATATTTTGTTACCATCAGGATTTTTCTTTGTTATCATCCCGAGGGCTAGGTCTTCTAGCCCCCAGGCTTTTAATCGTCTGCTTCGATACCTGCATGCCAAAAAGAACTGGTTCGCAGCTTTCATCTTTTAAAGGAAAGTATTTTTCCCTTGAAAACCGAAGGTCAGTTATTGAGCAGATACAAAGGATGTCCGAGAAGAAAAAGCCCGGTTTATCGTATTATAGCATTTTCTCTTGCCCTAGTACTTCATGCCCGGGGAATATATTTGTAGCTGTAACTGTGTCGTTTGAGGACCTGTTCTGAATCAGAGCTTCTGATATAAGTGTAGTGCGTGAACCACCTGGTCGGTAGCAGCAAAGGCCAGGAAAACTTTTGACACAGAGGACTTCGTCCACACTACACACTTCAAGCCAATTGCTTTCATTCGATTAATCTGTCTAGACCCGCAGTTTGACACAGCTTTACAGGAGTGTCAGGCTCTCTTTGATTAGTTCACTTTAACCCAACTGAAAGGCGGATCTTTCTCAATCCAACTACTGAGATCCTCGTGTGGCTGACTGATTATCTTTCATAGATCTGGTTCTTCTCGACCCTTTTTTAGTTATTATATTTGATCTCTGAAGAAGGAAAGAAGAATACAGATAACAGGAAATTAGATTTTCAATCTTTACAGAAATTTCAGCTCTTATGCCAAAGAAATTTTTATTTCTCTTCAACAGACCCGCAAAGTGAGTATTAATCCAGGACATGAAGTTTAAACGAGACGCTAACGTAAATCCATCAATTGCGACAGACCCAGATAACACGACTCACACCCACTTTCCATACTTTGATAATTGGTCTCTTTTGTTTCAAGAGAGACTTAGAGATAATAGCAGGCAACTGGTTGGGCTCTCTAACACTGTCTTAGGCCCAAGACGTTTGTTTTTTTTTCCTTTCTACTGTGTGAATATACAACCATCATATTCACACTAGAAGAAAGAGTTTTTTTCATTTGGTTCATAATTTAAAAAAACTGGAAACATTTGCCCTCGATTACACCATGGTGCCTTCGGTTGCTTCTTATCTCGACTTTGAAGGCTCGCCCGAGCCGGACTTCATCAACCACGATCTGTCCGTGCACTTGGACTCTACCAATGCTTTTGAAGGACCCGAGAAGTTGCTCGAGATCTGGTTCTCGAACTCTCCAGATTCGCTTCCACGCGGTTCTTCCGCTAACGGATTGAGATCCATTCCTGTTAAGCAGATCGAAGAGATGCTTGACTTGGTCAATTGCAAGATTCTCTCAAGAGTTTCTTCCCACACCACAGATGCCTATCTGCTGTCGGAGTCTTCGCTGTTTGTGTTTCCCCACAAGATGATCTTGAAAACTTGTGGTACGACAACAACACTTCTGTGCCTCGATAAGCTGTTGGAGCTCGCATCCAGCTTCATTAACTGGAACCCCGTGTTCCAACAGCCATACCGTATCTTCTACTCCAGAAGGTCTCTGATGTTCCCGCACAAGCAGAACAAGATCCACCAGAACTGGCAGAATGAGTTATCCTGGCTCGGCAAGTATTTTGAAAAGAAAACCTCGAAGGCCTATGTTGTTGGGGACCTGAGCGCGGATCACTGGTACCTCTACCTGAACGGCTCAGGAGAGGCACAATCGCTGTACCCTCTGTCGCCATCGTCCAGTATCATCGAAGAAGACGCAAAGCCCATTGAGAAGAAGCGCAACGGTAATGTGCACGGAGATGAGACTTTTGAGATGCTGATGACGGAACTGGATCCAGAATCTGCTAGTAGATTTGTCAGCGCTGAACATGATGATGAGGTTACAGACCTACCAGAATCTAACGATCTTGGGCACACGCTAGGAATGAAGACAATGGTTGAGACTGGACTAGACTCAATTTTCAAAGACGTCACTGAGCCTGAATTCAAAACCAAGCATGACGCGTTTTCGTTTCATCCGTGCGGGTTCTCTTCGAACTCCATTATCAATGAGGAGTATTACTACACCATGCACATCACCCCCGAGTGCGGATGGTCGTATGCTTCGTTCGAGACTAATGTCCCCTCAACGGCGCAGGTGAGTAAGATTGATTTGATGGAGAAGGTTTTGGGGATTTTGAGACCACGCAAATTTGTCTTAGTCTTTGTGGAGGAGTTTGACACACCTGAGAACAAAATATCCGACCATAAAATCAGCGACTTCAAGCCGTTGAGAGGTTGTGAGATAGATGGATATCAAAAGGTTGATAACATTGTCTACGACCTGAAGCACGGCTATAGGCTGCTGTACTCTCACTTTGAGAAGTACTAAGTATACGTATTGCGACTTCCAGACTGGCCTTTCTATATGTTTTGCTTTCTGTTTGCTACCAGCTTGATTCTCATTGTTGTCTTCTCTCTCAGAGAGGCTCTCTCGGCAGAGTAAATATATATTCTATTGTTTTCACTTGTTATGTGACGCGTCGGCGATCAGGCTTGATGAAGTAGTGCATCTCCCAACAAGAGCGGTTCGAAAATCACAGTTCTCGAAGGGACCCACTGAAACAACAAGTTGGCGAAATACATCCAACCGAGTACAGTTACTGTGGCGCACATTTACAAGATAATGTCAAGGAGGTCCACGAGGAATTTCAGTGCTGATGTTGTGCCAGAGTCGCCCAGAAGGGCGTCAAGTAAGTAATACGCGCTGGAAGTTTTAAGTTCCATTATTTTGAGGTATAGCACACTTACTAACGGCCTATGATAATAGGGCGGGCGACCAGTTCTCCGAAGACTCTAAGGTCCGGCGTGAAGATAGAAGCCAATCCGACGGACTTTGAAAATGTAGAGTACGACGAAGACGATAATGACGACTACGAGGAGGACGAGGATGAGGACGAAGAGGATGAAGTAAATCATGCCGAAGGCGCTATTAAGGCAGACATGTTATCTGGCGGAGAGTCAGAAGACGATGACGATGAAGATAACGGGGAAGAGGACGATCGCGGAGATAGAGGGGACGGAGACGGAGAGGAAGGAGAGAGAGACGACGGAGATGAAGAGGAAGGGGATGAAGGGGATGAAGGAGACGACGGAGACGACATCGAGGACGATGATGGTAGAAGACCAATGCGGAGAGGACGAGGGAGGCCACCCGGGAGCAAGAATAAGGCGACTCTGGCGAGAGAGAAGATGGGAATATTTATACCAGGGGAGAAAAGAAGATACGCTGGTGACGATGATGATGCACTCAGACGCCGCAGAAAGAAGAAGAGAGGTAAACCTTCCCATCTCATCAACAGGGAACAAGGTCCAGTGCTGGATGATGATGGAACAGAGCTGGAAATCAAAGACGACGAATTTGTTCTTCCCGAAGATCCTAAGGGCGAGGAGAAAGTTGACAAGGACGGACGGCTGAAGGGCGGAAGAAAGTATCGCATTAGAACGTTCACATGTGCTGGTAAGGGAGGCAGACTTTTCATGTTGTCTACTGAGCCAGCCAGGTGTATGGGCTTCAGGGACTCTTATTTGTTGTTTCAGAAGCACAAGAAGTTATTCAAAGTCATCGTGGATGAGGATGAGAAGCATGATCTCATAAGCAGAGATATATTGCCACACTCGTATAAAGGAAGAACTATTGGCTTGGTCACAGCCAGAAGCATTTTCAGAGAGTTTGGAGCGAGAATAATCATGAACGGCAGACAGGTGATAGATGACTACTACGAGGACAGAGCCAGAGCCGAGGGGGCAATAGAAGGCGAGCTCGCTGACCCCGATGATGACCCCAGCAGGAAACCCCGGGGTGACAGTTTTATGGAGTTGTCGAGGAGAGGCAATATATCTATTATTCCAGAGGAGTCCTGGATATATGAGCACGCGCTAGCTTCGAGACAGTACGATTCAATGTTGCTCTACGAAAGAAATCAGGCCTTCGGACAGAAAGGTAAGAGGGATCCATATACTGGACTGAATTTCCTTCCCGCCAATGTCAAACCTACTAAAGCCTACATGAGCAAGATTTCGAGTGGGTCCGATGGTAAAAGTCGTCGGAAATTCATAGTCGATACCGTGATTCAAAGTCCTAACACATGTGTCAGAACGGGACTCAAGAATGTTGATCCGTCGATTTTTGAAGACTGTGTGAGTGCCGAAGTGAAGAGCGCTATCTACGAACAGCAGCGGCTGGAAGAAGCGTGGGAGTAGAGAGAGTGCTATGACTTGGCCTGGACTCACCTGTGTGTAAAAGAATAAAATTTACGTGTACCCACCAGTTTCTTGTTCATAACCTTTAGTGAAGGTGCTCGTTGACAGTGGCCAAAATATCGAAGCTCGCAAGTTGATACCTCAAGACAAATCTCCCAGATAGCGATCACATATCTTGCCTCAAGGATACAGCTCTGCGTAATGTCTTCTTCCAGGGCTGTGCAGCGAATATTGCGTGCCGGGAGGTTGACTCCAAGATTCGCACCGGCCGTGAAGATCTCGAGCAGTCGGCTAATATGCTCATCTTTCAGGCCACAGTTGATTGTATCTGGATTTACTCAGATTATCCCACTTAAGAGGAACTTCAGCACAGATGAATCACCGAATGGTAGCGACGGGCGGAAAGGTGGTAACGCCCTTTCTCCAGCGGAGACTAAGAAGGCGTTCAAGTACTTCGTCAGTATCATGCATGAGGATTTGCCGATAGACGAGCGGACGAAACAAGTCAATGCTCTGATTGAGATCTTTGAGAAGGCGGGGTTGGACGAGTTTGGAATTATAGAAACCATCAGTATTCTAATCAGTCTAGATCCTTTTGTCAATTCGGAGGCGGAACAGAAGAGTGTTAGAGATAAGATGAGAGGGTACTTGTTTTCCTACTCTATGCAGAAGAATGAGAAGGGTTTCTGGGACTCTCCAGTGGGGAAAATGATTTCTGAAGACAGAAAGTCATCAGGGAAGGTTGAGACACCAAACCACTCGATGATGGATGATGCTATTAATTCTCTGTTTAAGAAGGCACAAGAGCAACGCGAAGCAAATAAGAACGAAAAGAAGGATCCTGAAAATGAGGAAAGCGACCGCAGTAGTCAGAAGGAAAAGAAAAAATTTGAGACGCTGATATATGAGAAGACCGTCCGGCTGGATATGATTCTTTTGTATATTGTCTCCTTTGGTTTCCTCTACTACGTGATGTCAAGTGAGTCGCACGAGAAGGAAATCACATGGCAGGAGTTCAGAACCAATCTTCTGGATAAGGGATATGTCTCCAAGCTGGTCGTGGTGAACAAGAACTATGTTTATGTTTACCTAAACGACAATGGTAAACAGCAGCCCATTCACAATAGCAACGTTGAATATTACTTTACAATTGGCTCTGTGGAGCATTTTGAGCAGAAGATGAAGGAAGCTCTGGATCAGAACAATATCGCAGAGGATTTTAGAACTCCAATTATCTACACTCAGAGAGGCAACATGTTGAAGACACTTTTCATGCTCCTGCCCACGCTGGCCATGATAGGTGGCTTGTTTTGGATCACCAAGAAAACAGCTGCCTCCACCGGAGCGGGTATATTCGGAGCTGGTAAATCCAAGGCGAAGAAGTTCAACTTGGATAAGGACGTCCAGGTCAAGTTCAGCGATGTCGCTGGATGCGACGAGGCTAAAGAAGAAATTATGGAGTTTGTTCAATTCTTGAAAGACCCAAGAAAGTACGAGAGACTTGGTGCTAAGATACCTAGAGGTGCAATTTTATCGGGCCCCCCAGGTACAGGTAAAACTTTGCTCGCGAAGGCCACCGCCGGGGAGGCTGGTGTGCCGTTTTACTCTGTTTCGGGTTCCGAGTTTGTTGAAATGTTTGTAGGTGTCGGTGCTTCCAGAGTCAGAGATTTGTTTAAGACGGCGAGAGACGATGCTCCCAGTATTATTTTTGTGGACGAAATTGACGCTATCGGGAAATCCAGAGCTAAAGGGTCAATGTCCGGTTCGAACGATGAGAGGGAGAACACACTCAACCAGTTACTAGTTGAGATGGATGGGTTTTCGACTTCGGATCATGTTGTGGTTCTCGCTGGTACTAATAGACCAGACACTTTGGACTCTGCGCTACTCAGGCCCGGCCGGTTCGACAGAAAGATTCAGATTGACAATCCAGAGCTGGAAGGGCGTAAGGAGATATTCAAAGTTCACTTGAGACACATCAAGCTGGGACCGTCAACCAATCTCGAGGATCTAAAGGGAAGACTTGCGACACTGACTCCTGGATTCTCTGGTGCTGATATTGCCAACTGCTGTAATGAGGCAGCGCTGATCGCGGCAAGGCACAATGCCGAATCCGTCGAATTAGAGCACTTTGAGGCGGCCATTGAGAGAGTTATTGCAGGTTTGGAGAAGAAGAGTAAAGTCCTGTCTCCCGAGGAAAAGAAAATTGTCGCGTATCACGAGGCTGGACACGCTATTTGTGGTTGGTTCCTCAAGTATGCCGATCCGTTACTCAAGGTCTCGATCATCCCGAGAGGTTCGGCAGCGCTGGGTTATGCTCAGTACTTGCCTGCGGACATTTATCTCTATTCAAGTGAGAAGCTGATGGACAGAATGACTATGACTCTCGGAGGAAGAGTATCCGAAGAACTACACTTCTCCTCCGTTACGAGCGGAGGATCAGACGATTTTGAGAAAGTAACCTCTATAGCACAGAAGATGGTGATCGAGTGTGGTATGAGTGAAGCCGTGGGGTACCTCAACTATAACCAGGATAGGGGCAACGACATGACCAAGCCATTCAGTGACAAGACTGCGCGTTTGATTGATACTGAGATTCACCGCATTGTACAAGAGTGCTACGAAAGGTGCAGGAAGCTGCTCACGGAGAAATCCGAAGAGGTTGGTCTGGTCGCGGAGGAGCTATTGCTGAAAGAAGTGATCACAAGGGAAGACATGATTAGGTTATTAGGGAAGAGACCCTTCCCCACTAGAAACGACGCTTTTGACAAATATTTGGATGAAAAGGAAGCCAAATCCAGCCCAGATGGCAGTGAGAAGCCTGATCTGAAGACCACCTAGAGTGACAAGTGGGCGACAGTGCCAGAGTATTCTCTTATCTTTTTTTTTGAAAGCGACTGCTACGGTAAATCATGACATTGTCCAAAATATGCTTTTTTAAAAGTATATATACGAAATGTTTACTCCTGTGAATAGAAATACATTAACACTGAGATTCACCGCATTGTACAAGAGTGCGAGGAAAGGTGCAGGAAGCTGCTGATGGAGAAATCCAAAGAGGTTGGTCTGGTCGCGGAGGAGCCATTGCTGAAAGAAGTGATCACAACGGCGACTGAAATCCCAGTCGCCGTGTCTTATTGACCCCAACCTGAAATAGCGACAGAAAACTCCGCGCCAGCCTTGGAAATATCATGGGCTCTATCCGTCAGCGGGAAGTGGTATCCCAGGTTAATATCAGCGTGGTCTGCAACTTTATAAACAAGACCAACACTGGCGCTGGCAGCACCTTTCTTCAGAAACTCAACACCCTTCACTTTGAAGTCCTGTAGCTTTTCAACAACGTCAGCGGAGTTAACCAGGAACTGCAATCTCAGTGGCGATTCTGCAGATGAGAACGGCAGTTTCGTGTATAGCGCCAGCCCGAGCCGGTAGTACGCATTCCCGCCTACGAAATCGTTACCGTCCTTCAACCCAACAGAGTTGAGTTTGAACCCCTTTAGAGACTTGGTGCCTCCCAAAAACAAACGGTCATGGAAATGTGGCTTCTTGGACGAGCTGTTATCCAGGTTGGCTGTGCCGGCAAGAGCTGAAGAAAGCTCAAAAGTGAACGAGTTCCCGAAAAAACTCTTGAAAACCTGGCTGACCACAGAGGACTTGAGGAACTTCTCCTGAGACGTAAGACCAGAAATTTCATTATTGATCTGTATCAGAGATCCGCCCACTGAAAACGCACCCAAGGAGCGAGGCAGGCTCCGCCTCGAGTCAAGTGAACCCGACAAAGATACGCTTTCCTTAATGGAATCACCCGCATCTGCTTTCACAGTGTCGCTCGCCGAGTCGCTTACATCCAACACCGATCTTCTCACAATTGACGTGGCTCCGGCCAGTCCTGCTACAAACTGGGTTCCCAACAGCTGGAAGATCTTTGTTTTCTCGATCCCAAACGTTCCTCCTACTGAGTGAAGTTTGTGAGATGCCCAGACTGCCGACTCATTCGAGACCAATGCGCTCAAGAACATCTTCATGGAGGTATCAGCAAGAGGGGCTTTCAGTTGGAAGTCTATCAGCTTCCTGGGCGAGCTCTCTCTCAGGTCCAGCAGAGAGTGAAACGTCAGTCTTTCAGCACCGCCCAAATAGTTGAGGTTGTCATAGAATAGGCCGAGGGAATGCCCGTCGTCATAGTGAGAGGTAGTTATGCCGTACTTGGTAAAGGGCTTCGCCGTTAGTTTGACAATGGTCTTCACAGGGAACGCCTTCAACTCCAAACCATCTAGGGAAGAGCCTGCTTTTGATGTCTTTGTAGTGTAAAGCGTGGTAGACGGTACTTTATCCACGGGTACACCGTCGTCTGGTACGATTTCAAACGATATGTCACTGAAAACATTGGTATAAGATAAACTCTTGAATGACTTTTCACAGTCAGACAGCAACTGTCCCACAGTCACGTCCGAGGTATCGAGCAGCGGCCGCAGCAAGTTCTTGAAGAACAACGCGGAGAAATCCTCTCCGCCCGTAACTTCCACTTGGTGTGAGAACAGCGATCGGGATCTGTTTTCTGCGATAACCTGATCAGGTGAACTGGAGAAAAGCTAGGTTGATAGTCAGTACTGTATTCAGAATTGGGCGTGCACAACAACCACTGAGCGTCCACCCACGCCCGTAAAATCGGCACTCACGTCTAAGGACATTATAGAAAACTGCGAACTCTTCCAGTCAGCCTGCTCTCACTTTCAGACCTCAATTCCGAGAAGCATGTTTGGCGATTGGACCGCAGGATTACTCGTTGTGCCACGACCATCCGAGAAGAAAGATAAAGCACAGGTAGCTTCGAGAACAGACACCGGCTGAGCAATGGATGAGTTCAGGGATCTGTACGAGCTGCTGAGTGAGTTCAGAGTGCACAATGGCTTTCGAAATCTACAGTTTCACAAAGTCAACCCGGTAGACCCGGGTTCTGATATCCTTTTCATCACTTCTCCAGAAGATGATCGAGCGGCTGAGCAGTTGGAGATTCTCGTCATGTTCAGACCGCTGCTGAAGCTCTTCACCGCGGCGAGAAAGATCTTTTACTCCAGTGTCACCGATGGATGGGCAGGGAGGGTTTCCAGCAGAGAAAGGACGGACCTTGAAGAGCTCTCGTTGTGTTTCGCATGTTTACTTATGACTACCCCAGAGAATCATACGGCCGCTATATGCTATAAAGATGTGTTTCTAGAGACGATTCGCAGGGAAACTGGAGACCAGCAGAGGTGTGCCTTGCTGAGGCAGCTAACCTTTGTAGCGTCCTTATTGACATGCAATCTGCCTAGGATAAACAAATCGTCAACTTTGTGGAACCTTCTCCAGATTCTATACGTGTGCTATCGAGAAGTACATCTCGAAGAGGATCTCTACCTCAAATTTTTCCTCCCCGTAATGCTGAGGTCTGCCACCGTGCACAAAAATAACTACTATTCATGGTCGTGTTGTCGATTTATCACCAATATTGAATATGGATATCACAGCATTGGCTACTTTGAGGATGTAAGAAAAAGAGTTTTTGATTTCTGCAAGAGCAATTCGAAAGACAACTCTGCGTGGTGCTTCCTTGTCGAACTGATTCTCCCCCCGTATCAATTTCACGTTGTGGGCTACCGTCATTCTATTACACAGTACTCGCGGTTCGCTGAAATGCTGAACGGGGTTTTCGCTCAGGAGAAGGGCCACGGCAGGTCGCATCCACCGGCAATCGAGGAGCAACGAATTCTCTCTGACTTTGAAGACCTGTTGAAGTGGGCAGAGGTTTCAAGAACCACTTCATATATCCCTTGGGAGACCCTGCGGACCCTTTCATGCAGAGTACTGGACGAACCCGACATCGTGTCTGCTAAACACCGGATGAGCCTCTTCTGGGATGACAACAACGAGCACTTCGGAACCGTAAAAGTGTTTGAGGACAGATTCAGCGCCACTATCAAGCTCATTAATGGATACTGTGAGCTCATACGACAGGCCGATGGAACGAACATCACCGCTCAGACTGAAGACGACATGCTTCTATATAGCGAGTTCCTGATTAATTCTAACAAGAAGCGTATACTACAGTGGCATACGAAGTTCTGCTGAAATGGCAGATATGATTGCCTTTAATAATTACATAGCCACACACGAGAGGTGAAAGTGTCAAGATGGAAAACTTATACGTGCTCCACTGTGAAAGTCCACGTACCTGTCATGGCATCGTATTTCTCGAACTTTGTGCCAGGGACGCTGTGAAGTTTCTGTATATGTCTCTTCACGAGCTCATGTTTCGGATCTGTGAGTGGCCTCCGCGTGTCTTTAGCCAGCGGGAAACAATTCTCCAGAGAGATCCTTGCAGGAAGGTTGAAGCCCTCACCAGGCTTTGGCTTGACGGACTCGTCAGGATATACTGTGCACGACTTCCTACCAAAGACAATAAGCGCAAAAATGTCACCAAGGGAGGAGATCGCTGTCAAGTCGACCGGCTTCAAAAACTCTATTGATCCGTGACCATTTCTACCAACCACGAAGTCTTTAACAGATGAGAGCTTGACAGGTGTTAGTTCCGAGAGCTCTTCTAGACTCGGCTTGCACCAGTACCCATATGGCGCCTGGATATGGTTCTTCTTCTCTTCACTATTTTTGCGGGCGGGTTTTCCCGTAGGTGTGGAAGACCCTAGCGAGAACTGGCCCTTTCCATTTTTGGGTTCAGAAGATACATCGCCGGATAGTGCCTGGACTCCGTGGAAACTTTCTGTGGCCTTGGGCTCTTCTGGGTTGAATGTGACTTGTCTTGGCGGCGTTAGGATGTCTCCGTCGCCTGCAATGAGGTTGAGCGCGTCATCGTTTTTTGTCACTCGGTCAATTACTAGATGCTTCACGTCTCGAGCATTAGCAAATATCGGGCTTGATAATATGGCGTTGTCTGAAACTGAGCTAAACAATTTGGAATTGGCGGCAGTATTCTTTGACAGCGAAGATTTTTCAACAACGACAGAGCCATTTCCGTTTCTCTGTGAAACCTCTAACGACGAGAACAACGGTTTAGGTGACAATTTATAAGCGCTCACCAACGTGAGTTTCTTTTTGGGTATGCTCTTGCCGCCCAGCGGTGTGGCTATAGGTAGCACTTGACTCTGGTTATCGCCTGAGAGCGAGTAGCTGTTCACGTTAGAAAATAGTGCGTTTGATCCATATGGGTTCTGATCAACTTTGGCAACCAAGGGCTGCTGCTGTAACTGCTGCTGTAACTGCTGCTGTGGAAATGATGAGTTATTCTGCTGTATCGCCCCGAATCCTGCAGTGGGGAGGCTCGAAGTGCCATTAGGCTGTCCCGTTAGTGCAGAGCTTTTATTTCCAAAGAGTCCACCACCGAGCCCACTGGCACCTTGAGTACTTTGTGGAACCGGCTTTCCAAACAATCCACCCACAGAGGTGGTGTTGTTCCCAGAATTACCAAACAGCCCACCTGTTGCCGCTGTCGGCTTATTACCAAACAATCCACCAGAGGTGGCCGGCGCAGCTGACGTGTTCGCAGCTGGGCCACCACCAAATGAAAATCCAGTATTTGGAGTGGCTGCATTACCAATACCAGTATTCCCACTTCCAAACAGGCCCCCAGATGCAGATGCCGGCTTCGCTCCAAACTGGGAGGCACCTAGAGATGGTGTTGCCGCCTTGACTCCTCCGCCGAAGTTAAACCCACCAGAGCTACTAGCCGGTGCTGTGTTGGAGTTACCAAACAAACCACCGGTAATAGCACCAGCAGGTTTATTACCAAACATACTCCCCGCATTCGCGGTGTTCGTGTTGGTGTTACCGAACGCAAATCCACCAGTGGTCCCCTGAGTAGCAGACTGGTTATTCTGAGCCCCAAAAAGACCTCCACTGTTTGATGTATCTGGTGCCTTGTTACCAAAGAGACCTCCTCCCTGCACTGCCGAAGAATTACCACCGAAACCACTGTTAGTGGTCCCGAACGCATTAGGTGCGCCTGCAGTGCTTCCGAATAGTCCTCCGCTCTGCCCGGCAGGTTTTCCAAAAGCTCCAGATGCCTGATTATTGTTTGTCATACCAAACGCATTTGACGGTGCGTTAGCCGTGCTATTGTTACCGAACAGCGCACCAGTGTTAGACTGTGCCCCCATTATGCCCGTCGGCTGATTGTTGCTTGAGCCAAATGCAGACGACGTGCCCGTGTTCCCAAAGCCAAAGGACTGGTTATTGCCTGCGGTATTTCCGAATATCCCCCCGCTTGCTGTCTGGCCACCAGCGGCTCCAAAAGCTCCACCAGTGCTAGTACTATTGTTATTTGCACCAAACACAGACCCGCTTCCACCAAATGCTGAGGTCGCTGGTTTGCCAAATGCGCTGGGACCGGTGCTTGCGGTGTTCTGGCCTCCAAACAACCCACCTCCCTGATTGCCAGAGCCAAATGCCGAGGTAGTAGAGTCTCCTCCAAACAAACCCCCAGAGTTCGCTGGTCTCGCCCCGAACAAGCCACCAGACGTGGAGGCGGCGTTATTGTTGCTCGATCCGAAGCCTCCAAATCCAGTGTTCGAGTTAGCTGACAGCGACGGAGCCGCTGCGCTGTTGGAGGCGCCAAATATTCCTCCCGTGTTTGTATTCGATGATTGTCCAAAGGGATTACTGGTATTGTTTGTGGCGCCAAATAGCCCTCCCGTATTAGTACCGGAAGACTGTCCAAACGGGCTGTTGTTGGTGTTGGCGTTGGCACCAAAGATGTTAGCATCAGTATTGGTGTTCGCAGCGCCAAAGGGAGAGCCTGCAGAGGTGTTACCGAACGGCGAGGATGACTTGTTTTGTGCAAACGGAGAACCGCCAAAGCTGCCCCCAGCGGCATTGGTGTTTGTGCCGCCAAACCCGAACCCAGCGGACGACACATTCGTTGTTCCGTTCTGCGTACCATACTTTCTATTCATTGCGTAGTCGTTGAGGCGGATCTCCTCAAAACTAAAGTTCCTGTATTCGGGCATCGAGCTGATGTTCTCGTAGATGAGTGTACCAGACGTGGGATCTTTCTCCGTGAACGCCTTGAACGGCCCTGACGCGGCGGGCGTTGTAGCCTGCGTTCCCGAGGAAAAGCCTGAAGAGGCCGATCGTCCAAACATGGCAGTACTGATGGATTACAACCAGTGTGTACACAATAAATGCCAAAGCAGAGCGCGGGCCTTTTTCTCGTTTTCTCGCTCTCAGCGCTGCGAGCAGGTGAGAACGGATTCGACGGTTGGCACACGTCCTTCTCCAGCAGCGTCTATGCACTGCGCGAGAGACGCGAGAGACGCGTTGAGACGATGAGGTGTGGGAGCGAGACTGACAAATGGGTATCAAGGGACTGAACGCCCTTATAGCTGAGAATGCGCCCCAGGCGATCAGGACTGGGGAGATCAAGACCTTTTTTGGAAGGAAAGTGGCAATCGACGCGTCCATGTGTCTATATCAGTTTCTGATCGCCGTGAGACAGCAGGATGGTCAGAACTTGACCAACGAAAATGGCGACACCACGTCGCATCTGATGGGGTTCTTCTACAGGACTATCAGAATGGTTGGGTATGGCATCAAGCCATGCTATGTCTTTGACGGTAAACCGCCCATGCTGAAAGGCGGCGAGTTGGAGAAGAGATTCAAGAAGCGCGAGGAAGCTGAGAAACAGGCTGAGGCGCTCAAGGAAACAGGTACCCAGCTGGAATTGCAGAAATACCAGAAGAGAACGGTGAGAGCGACTCGTGAACACAATGAGGACGCAAAGCGGCTTTTGAAGCTTATGGGCATTCCGTACGTCGATGCACCGTGCGAAGCGGAGGCCCAGTGCGCGGTGCTCGCAAAAGATGGGAAAGTGTACGCCGCCGCATCAGAAGATATGGATACGCTGTGTTACGAGACACCGTTCCTCTTGCGGCACCTGACTGCTGCGGAGGCGAGAAAGCTGCCTATCAACGAAATTAACTATAAGCTGGCGATGGAGGGTCTCGGGCTGACACAGAACGAATTCATTGATCTGTGCATACTGCTCGGATGCGACTACTGTGAGACTATAAGAGGAATAGGTCCTGTTACTGCTCTCAAGCTGATTAAGGAGCATAAAAACATAGAGAACATTATCGAGTCTATCAAGGCTAACCCCAAGTCGAAGTATAAAGTGCCGGAGAACTGGCCGTACAAGGAGGCAAGAGAGCTGTTCCTGCACCCCGAGGTCGCAGACCCTGAGACCATAGACCTCAAGTGGACGGAACCAGATGTTGAAGGGCTGGTTGATTATATGGTGAGAGAAAACGGGTTCAGCGAGCAGCGCATTAGAGACGGTGCTGAGAAGCTGAAGAAGGGCCTGAAGACGGGAACACAGGGGCGGCTAGACGGTTTCTTCTCAGCTATGGCGAAACCTGGTTCAGCAACCAACAAGAGGCCAGCGGTAGAGAAGGGCAACGGCAAAAGCAAAAAAGCAAAGAGCTCTGCTTCCAAGAGAAAAAAGTAAATACTAATCGGGCTACGTGGTGGGACCGAACGACCAAATATGTAAGAATTACGCATCTGTATTGTACGTAAAACGTAAAATGACTATGGTAAATGAATCAATGTGACATTCACCAAAGGCGAACATCTATGCAGTTCTCATTCCAGCTTAATGAATATGAAACAAAAATTATCAAACGCAACCAGCAACCCCATACGTATCGTTTTCACCCTGTTCACAGACTACGACACCTCAGTCGATGCATTTTCCCTGCGATATCTTTTCAGTCTGGTAGAACAACCACCTGCTCTGGAAGCTTGTCAGGCCAATTGACCTCGCCCTCAGTCTCATATTTCTATCATCAGTAACCAAGATATTGTATCTGAACAGAAACGCTTCATTCTTATTCAGCACTTTGTCGTTCTTCTTCAATCTTACATTGTGGCCCTTCAACAGTGTCCTACCAATTTCGTCGCTGGACTTCAGCGACTTGATGATTATCTCATCGGCGTTCGCTCTCCAGGTGTCGTTTACCTCAAACTCAGCAGTCTCATTGAGAGAAATGGCCTTCGTTCCATCAAACCGCAAAACCAGAATATCCTTCTCGGAGTAGAGCTGCCGCAGTGCGATGACCGCTCTCGTAGCAGAATCAGAGACTGCAGCGTCCGGCGACCTTCGCAAAGATCTCAGCTCCTGAAAAATAGTCAGCGGGATAGCAAGCTTGAAAACATCACTGCGAATGCACTTGAATATTCTACCACAATGCTTGAGCCACATGTTAGTATCCAGCGTGACGTACGTGACAGTACTGTCCATCCGGTCTCCCAGGTCGCCCTCCAAGTCAACTGAAACCGGCTTCTTGCCAATGGATTGAATATACGAGTCCTGTTCGTTGTACTCGTCTGAGTCTATCTCAATGTCCGCTTCTGTACCTGATATCATATCTTTTCCGAGAATGTTCTCTCGTTCTTTTCTCTTCTGCCTAATATGGTTTGCAAAGTTACTGGTGTGGAAGTAGGGAATTGGTAGTTGTGAGTTAGGAGCACACCATTCCTCGTTGTTGACCTCCTGGTAACCATCATGGGCTTTGAACGCTATCTGCGGGTCAATAGATTCAAATAACTGTACAAATCTTGAATCGTTTATGTAGTCAATCAAGAAAGGAAATTTCTGTTCAACATCTTCAAAGGCATCGACGACGTCGTAGTTGAATCGGAAAAAGTTGTCCCTCCTCACAATGCCGAAATTGTAGTTTTCCGCGATAAAAGTAGCCAGCAGCCCAACCCTGAGGATTCTCTGCGAAGCCTCATCCGGATCGTACCTCGGTCCGCCAAGTGGTAAATCAAAAATATCACTCTTAACCCCTGTGTCATTGGTGTTTACGTAGTCAACCTTTCGATCTATCGCATCAAACCAGAGAGTTCCCCAGCACTTCCAGACCTCTGGAAGTCTCTCATTCCTGCTGTAAAACTTCAAAATGTTGCCCCTTGCCTCTTCAAACGCTGGGTTGAAATGACTAGCAAAGGAATAGCGCATCTTGTCGTCGGCCCTTATCTCATAAAGAACATCATTCAGATATGGAATCAGCGTCATCCAAGGAATAAACCTCGTGACGAAATACTGTATCATCTCTCTTGACTCGGGGTATTTTTTAGACGCCTCTCCGAGAGCAATTATGAAATAGAGCCAGATGATTATATGCGGAGTTACTGCCTGCTTGGGTCCCACGATGTACGCCTTTAACATTCTCAGCCCAAGTTCAAGACCTCCAGCGTTCACAAAGCGAATCAGGCGGAACCAGTTTTCTTCACTAAGCTCAGATGCAACATATGATTCTTCAAAGCGTGAGCCAGCCTCCCACTGGAACCCATCACTGTTCGACTCTAAAGACTTGGACTTGCGCTTGCGATCTTTCTTATCACGCCTCTCTTTAAGGGCCTCGGGAAGCTCAAAAAGCTTTGCAAATGGGTTTCTGCTATCGCCAAACCCAACAATGTTGGTTATGTTGCAGATTGCAAAACTGGCTCCCTTCTGAAACCAGAAATTAAACTTCTCAGGCGGGAAGTTGTCCATATCTGAGTTTAGCGAAAAGAAATTCTGCCCAGTACCGTCAACCCCAAATGTCTTGGAATAGTGTGAAACAAGGTTTATCATCTCCAGGCTCTCATTATAGTTTCCCATGATCAATATTTTGTGGATCTTAATGAAGTCTATTATTGGCAGCTCAACTGAAGACAAAATATTCCTCTGGCTGCATATGTTATCAACAACCATCCGCAAGTACTGAGTGGTAGGAACAAATGCGTCTCTGCAAAAAACGCTTTTACCAATGTTTACCAATGCATCCAGGTTGTCTTGCTGAACAGTGCAGATATGGTAGTAAATTTTTCCATGCCCGATTTGCGTCTTCATTGCAATCTGGTACCAGTACTCTGACGAAATCTTCCAGTCGATGTAACGCGAGGGATATAACGCGATGGCCATTCTCGACAAATCACCTAGCTTTTCAGCCCACCATCCGCCCATATCAAGTGCTGAATCCGTGAGACAGCTTATGATGTTGAAGGCGTACGCCACAAAGCAGATGCATATCTCGTGCTCGAGGAAAACGGATGTAACATTCTTCAGAACCTCCAAGAATCCTACTATTCCGTAGACCCACATCCTCCTGGGGATCTTATATATTGTGACGATCTGCTTCCCCGACTTGGCAGAGCTGGGTCTCAGGGCATATAACAGAAAATCGTAGTAGAAGTCTAACAACTGTATCACGCATCGATACGTACCCCACAGTTGTTGCGTCAATTCATTTCCTGGCTCTGGGTCCATCAATTTCCTGTTCATCTCTATGCATCCCTTCTGGCACTCGGCCTCCCATCTCACAATGCACTTGTAAGTCTCTTGCAGTTTGGAAGCTAACAGCTGCTCCTCCTCGCTTATAGCTACTTTTGGTGCGACCTGGTTGTTCGCCAGAGGAGTCGACCCTGTAGAACTGTCCTCCATTATTCTCTGCGCCTGCTGAATGCCTACCGGTGTCGCTTCTGCGAGTCGCGTCTCTGCTTGCTCTCCAGGCTGCGCTTGTAGTTGGCGCTGTTGCTGATATGATGATTGCTGAACCTGTGACTGTGCTGCCTGTATTTGCTGTTGTTGCAGTTCCTGTATTGAGTCTGGGGAGTTTGAGTTGTTCTCCATGCTGACCGAAACGGCGGGGACCTCGTTGAGTTCGCTTGAGTCAGCAGTGCTGTGTTCTGTAACAAACGTCTTCGTTAGCAGACTCTTGGAACTGGTGAATATTCCCGGTGACGATGGCACTTCAAGATTGCCGCCGCTGGAGTGTATTATTGTAGATAGCGCAGGTATTTTAGACAGCTTCGTTACCGGAGAGGACCTGATGTGGTTTCTCTGTTGCGAGCTACCTAATTTCCTTATCTGCTGCTGTGCTGGTAGAGCAACAGCAGGTGTATTGAGACTGGGCGTCTGTGCACTTGATGTCTGACGAGCTGCCGCAGAGGGGCAGTACACCGGACCTCTTTTGGCCACCACAGGTAGGCTGTTTGGCTGAGAGTTCTGCCTCTTCTGTTGAGTAGACGAATGTTTGAGCTCCAATGTTCCCAGCTGGGGATGCCCCTGATCTTTCTGATGATGTGCTGTGTTGGAGTTGTAGCCACTTGCTGATTGTCGGGCTTCGGCTTGTGATTGATAAGCTTGTTGTTCGAGCTGCTCCTGCTGCGGTAGTTTGGGTGTTACAGATATCTGTGTAGTGTTTATATTTGTCATCTGTGTAAAGACTTATACAGAGGGCAAAGTATGAACTGTACACAGAATCCGATATATTGACCCTCTGGCGGGAAGGAAAAGGGTATATTCGCTCGAGAGGTCAAAGCTCCCGGATCACACATCAGGGCCGAATTCCTCATGTTTCAGTAATCACACCTTGTGACTACCCGCAGAAACAGGACGCTGTGTATGCAATCGCTTTCGCGGAGGTAGCAGACATGCCTGCGACACCCCTGAACTACTGCGATAATGTCCAGATTACCAGCAACGCACGACCCCGAACCGCTCCGTGTGGCCAGCTCCTTGTGAGTGGCATGCAACCGAAGGGGTCGGATGTCCGGGTTAGCGTTAACCTGTCAGGAATCCGGTATATGCCGCACACCGTGGATGCTCCAGCTGGGCTTTTAGACTACATGCGATAGAGATACCCGATATTTGGGCTACTGGCTAATCGGGTAGCCTCTGTGCGCGGTGTAAATATCTGTCTTACACGACCGATAACCGCAAATACACTACACTAGAGTGACACAGTGGGGTGCAGAGGGAGGGGGACTGCTGCGCACAGTGATCGTCTTCAGCGCTATTCCCGCTGCCTTAGTTCTTTGTCGGCGATGCTCTAGGTGATTCTAGTGAATTTAGTGACACCTGACCTCAGGGGTGCCCACAGCTTTGCGGGATGGGCTATGGGTTCCGTTCCAAATGTGATCGCTCCAGACTCCGGCTCTGACTCCGGAGCGGAAAAAATTAGTACGAGTCAGCCAGCGTACAATATAGATACCAAGTCCTGGCTTCCAATGTGAATATAAACTCGTGGCTGCGAATTCTTTCTGTCCTCAGTTCGCACCACGACAGGTGCTCTCTCTCCCTTTTATAGTTCTCCCTCGAGTCATCGGATCTAGTCTAGTGCACAACCCAATCTTTTGCGGTTTTGCTTGACATTTTTTTCAGGACTCTTGAGCTCGCGATCTTGAGCTGCCAAACACCCGAGCTTCTGGCAAAGAGAGGTTATTAGTCTCGTTGACTTAGAGGGTGACTATGTTGTCCCACGCTTTGAGGGTTTCGGTAGGCAACAGGGTGACTCGTGTAGCGCTCGCTCATCTGGGCCGCGAAGCGAGCTGTGTGAGCGTGAGAGGATTCAGCGTCAGCACGTCACCGCTGATTGCGAAAACTATATCCGGCACAGACCTAGCCAAAACGATTAGAGCTGAGTCTGCTCTCAAAATACGCGAAAAGCAGAAGGTCAGCCCGGGGTTCAAGCCTTCTCTGACCATTATCCAGGTCGGGACTAGACCAGACTCATCTGCTTATGTCAGAATGAAGTTGAAAGCGTCGACTGAGTCCGGAATCAGCTGCGAGATCCTCAAGTTTCCCGAGGAGATCCAGGAGCATATATTGCTCAATGAGATAGAGAGACTGAATGATGACTCTGATGTGCACGGTATTTTGGTCCAGCTGCCACTGCCCAAGCATATCGACGAGGTTACCGTGACAAACAGGGTGCTCAAAGAGAAAGATGTTGATGGGTTCGGAAGATACAATGTTGGCGAACTGTCTAAAAGGGGCGGGGAGCCTCTTTTCCTGCCTTGCACGCCTAACGGGTGCATGAAACTGCTGGAGGAATCAGGCATTGAGCTGAGAGGGAAGAACGCGGTGGTTCTCGGCAGATCTGATATTGTCGGCACACCTGTGGCAGCTTTACTGAACAAGGCCAATTGCACTGTGACAGTGTGTCACAGTCAAACTGTGAACCTACCGGAGATCATCAAGAATGCGGATATTGTCATTGCCGCCATTGGAAGACCCAATTTCGTGAAGGGCGAGTGGCTGAAAGAGAACGCCGTCGTCATAGATGTGGGAATCAACTACATCCCAGATTCCACAAAGAAGAGCGGCCAGAGGTTGGTGGGAGATGTGGACTTTGAGTCTGCCAGACAAGTGGCGTCGGCACTGACGCCGGTGCCTGGGGGAGTGGGTCCTATGACAGTCGCCATGCTGGTGCAGAACGTGCTTTCGGCTGCTGAACGTCAGCTCGCCATAGACTCCTCAGTGGCCAACATAACACCTCTGCCATTGACATGCTTAGAGGACGTGCCCAGTGATATTGACATTTCAAGAGCCCAGACTCCGAGACACATCTCTGAAATAGCGGAGGAGCTGGGGATAAAAGAAACAGAGCTGGAGCAGTTCGGCCACTACAAAGCAAAGGTGTCATTATCTGTTTATGATAGGCTAAAAGACAAGAGGGAAAACGGGCACTACGTGTTAGTTGCCGGTATTACTCCGACTCCGCTCGGGGAGGGCAAGTCGACAACGACTATGGGGATTGTACAGGCCATCGGTGCGCACCTCGGGCTTCCAGCAGTTGCCAATGTGAGACAACCATCAATGGGCCCGACATTTGGAGTTAAAGGCGGCGCTGCGGGCGGTGGATATTCACAGGTGATCCCCATGGATGAATTCAACATGCACGTCACAGGTGACATCCACGCCATCGGCGCAGCCAACAACCTGTTAGCAGCCGCCATTGACACTAGAGTGTTCCATGAGTCCACACAGAAGAACACAAAGACGTTCTACAATCGTCTCGTGCCTGTCAAAAAAGGGAAGAGAACCTTCACCCCTTCCATGCGTCACAGACTGAAGAAGCTGGGAATCTCCAAGACGGATCCCAATGATCTAACGGAGGAGGAGATAGAAAAGTTTGCGAGGTTAGACATAGACCCTGACACTATTTCCATTAAGAGGGTTGTTGACGTCAACGACAGGCTTCTGAGGCAGGTGACCATCGGAGAGGCCCCAACAGAGAAAGGTTTCACCAGAAAGACCGGGTTTGACATTACTGTGGCCTCTGAGGTTATGGCGATCCTTGCGTTGTCCAAAGATCTCAAAGATCTGAGAGAAAGAGTGGGTCGCATGGTCATAGCAACGAGTAAAGCAGGTGAACCTGTCACGACTGAGGACATTGGCTGTGGTGGAGCCACTGCAGCTCTTCTGATAGATGCAATCAAGCCCAACTTGATGCAGACTGTCGAGGGTACACCGGTCTTCGTGCATGCTGGGCCCTTTGCCAATATTTCTATTGGGGCGTCTTCTGTGATTGCCGACAAAATAGCACTGAAACTGGCTGGCAGGGCTATAGGCACAGACTTGAAGAAAGGGTATGTCGTAACTGAGGCAGGGTTCGACTTCACAATGGGTGGTGAGAGGTTCTTCAATATCAAGTGCAGAGCGTCAGGACTGAAACCGGACGTTGTTGTACTTGTCGCAACTGTGAGAGCGCTGAAGCTGCATGGAGGAGCTCCAGATGTCAAGCCTGGACAGAGTTTGCCCGAGCAATATGTGAAAGAGGACGTCGAGCTGGTCACGAAGGGGTGCGCAAACCTAGCAAAACAGATTTCGAATGCAAGGAGCTACGGCTCACCGGTTATCGTTGCAATCAACCAGTTTGCCAGTGACTCTCCAGCGGAAATCGAGGCCATCAGAAAGTGTGCTGTTGAAGCTGGAGCAGTCGAGGCCGTTCCTTCCAATCACTGGGCGAAAGGTGGAGAAGGCGCTCTCGAGCTTGCGAAGGCCATTATAAAGGCCAGCGATTCAGGAAGCATGCAGCATGAAACCTCAGGTGCTCCTAACTTTCTGTACAGCACAGATGAGTCGATTGAGGACAAACTTGCCGCAATAGCAACAAAGATGTACGGTGCAGCTAAGATCGAATTGAGTGATTTGGCCAAAAATCAGATCCAGGAGTACGAGCGTCAAGGATTCGGTAATTTGCCTATATGCATAGCGAAGACCCAGTATTCCCTTTCGCATGACCCTAAACTAAAAGGTGTGCCCACGGGCTTCACCTTTCCCATCAGGGAGATTAGAAGAAGCATTGGAGCGGGATATCTCTATGCGTTAGCTGCAGAAATAATGACAATTCCAGGTCTCGCAACTCACTGCGGATTCATGAACGTGGAGATCAACGACAAAGGTCAAATCGAAGGCCTGTTTTAGTTTTCGATCCCAGCAGAGCACGTGGCGACCTCGAGTTTGGAATGATGCACGTTTTTTTCGATAGTTTACCAGATTTGGAAACGCGATGAGCCTAAAATTTAAGCATTCGCTTAAGGGGTAATTGGCCATCTAGGTGAAATTGAGCTTCTCTGTACAACGTGGGCAGTTCCTTTGGTAACGGACCCCATATTCGGTACTTCTGTGGGCTCGTTTGGGCACGGGCCCGAGGAGTGTTCCTGTCGTCAAACCTGCTCGACCCCCCAGTTACTCGCAACTATATATATAGGTAGTACCCGTTCAGGGTTCTTCTTACCTCTAGATCACTATTAGAATAAAGTAATGTTTTCTAAGCTTTTTGCTCTATCTCTATTGGCTGCTTCCGCTCTGGCGAAGAACATCCTGCTCACGAACGATGACGGGTTTGCCGCAACCAATATCCGTGCTACGTACAACGCCCTAGTTGAGGCAGGTCACAACGTCATCATTTCCGCGCCAGGTGAGTTATTATACCTCGGGTAATTGTGTGTTCTTATGCTAACTAAGAATTTAGTGTCTCAGAGGTCCGGGTGGGGTGGGAGATTTGTTATCCCCGATGGAAACGTTCTCGTCACCGACGGGGAGTTCAATTACCGTGTGGCGGGTCAACCAGCCTGGGGATCCGAGCCCACAGATGACCACATCTGGTACTTTAACGGTACTCCAGCCGCCTGCGTAGCTTTTGGCTTGGATTACGTTATTCCAAACTACTTCAACAACATCTCGATCGACCTTGTTATCGGTGGTCCAAATGAAGGATGGAACACTGGTGAATTTGACTTCGTCGTCTCCGGTGTAAGTAAAGTATAACCTGCAAATGGCATCTGCTAACATTTATTCAGACAATTGGCTCCGTCTACTACGCTACTGAGAGAGGTGTCCCGGCAATTGCATTTAGTGGTGCTAACGGTAACAACTCATTTTTCAAGGACAACCTTGACAGCGACCCAAATAAGGCTTTCAATATCAATGCCAAAGCTGTTGTCGATCTTACCAGCGCCATTTTCACTCAGCAGGGTGAGAACCCTAGAGCGCTACCCCTATCTGTCGGTCTTAACGTCAACATTCCTATTGCTGGCACGGACATGAACTCTACCTGCTTGGAGCCATCTTTCGTCCAGACAAGATTCACAGGAGACAAAGAGTACACAATAAGTATTGCTTTTAACGCGACCACCGGTTATTTTGTCGAGTCTACCGTCAAGACAGCCGCAGTTGCCAACGGAGTTACGGGCGAGCTCGGTCTGCCAGAGGAGTATGCTGTCGTTTCATCGGGATGCTACACAACCATCACTGTCTTCACTCTTGACAGCGACGCACCAGTCGACATTACGAAGGAGACCACCACTCTGTTCTCGTCTGTCCTGTAGGCAGAGTGACAGATCCCGCCTAAGGACAGGTCCTTATTTTTTACCCCTTCTCTTCCGATAACCTTTACTTTCTTCTTACGCTTTACTCCGAGGTGCACCCGGTAGCTTATTTCCCTTTTAGACCTTTTTATATAAAACAAAAGTCAGACAAAAACGATGGTGACATCAATTCACTCTCAAAATGGTAGTATAACACCGCTGGTAGTTTGTCCTTCCACCAGGGGGAATGTGGCTTTGATACCAAGTTATTTCCTTCTCTCATGAACATTAGAGATATCATGACACTTTCAGGGCTAAGAAACTTCAGCCAGACAAGCTGCGTCTCTCATCGGCACTCCAGATCGTCCATCGGAGGCGCCGCGACAGCCGTGAGGCTTAACGCGATACTCACTCTGCGCTGGAAGTCATGCAGTGCTGAAATCGCCATAGAATCATTCACGGAGCCCAACAAATTCCTTGCCTGTTACCGCTCGCGTCCGGCACCATGGCTATAGTTCCTTCCTTACTCAGCAACATAGTCAACATAGCTTAGTTTTCATCCCGCGTTGTTCCAAAAGCTGTGGTGGTGTGTCTGGCGCATACTTTGAAATTACCACTACCGACAAGAGCCTCTTTCTCTCTGAGGAAGCGAAAACACTGCGAGACGCAGAGGACACACCGGCAGCTTGGTATTATGTTGAGATAATGCTGGATTCTGTATGTTGTTGTTTTGTTCTTGAATCTTATGGGTTATCAGACGTTTGCGTCTCGTGCGCTGCCTTGTTTCACAGGGCTGATATTTAACGAGTGTCTCATTAGGTTACAAGTCTGACATTGACCCCACAGAGCGCTTAACTAACACACCGTTCAGCAGAAAAATGCACGTTTGCATTTCATATTGGATGCCTCCGCTCTATGTGGAGGGATTGGCAATATTAAGAAGTGGGCGCAGGACTACGACCTTGTGCTGTACATACCCGACTATTCTCTGAAACAGCTGGATCACAACAAGAAAGGGGTCTCGTTGATTGCCACTAACGCCAGAGAGAGCATAAGATTTCTTGACAAGGCCACCAACGATGGCTTTGACTTTGATCCGAGCTACAGTGATCTCAGTGGCGGTAACTCGGAATTAAAGGCGGAGATCATCGTTGGAAGTCTAGCCGAAGAGGGCCCCAGCTGGAACACATGTCTCAAGAGGCAGATCAGCAGACCCCTGGCTACCGACTTTGTGGACCACAGAATGGGGCTAGATCTGTCTCTCAAGCAGAACGGCAACGCGCGTTACCATAAAAATGGCAGCACCGCCAAGTCCAATCTCTCAGCGACGTTGAAAGAGGACGAGGCGGTCAAGTATGGTCTCCACGAGACGGACAGCGACTCAGACGTAGCATCTACCAAGGAGGCGAATATGCCGCGGTGGCTGAGACCCTTGATCAAAGAGTGCATCCAGAAGCAGGTTATCGAAAACAAGGAGCTGACGGAGAGTCACAGAACCGAGTGGATCGTGATCTGTGAGGACCCTGGCGTGGAAATATGGTTGAAAAGTTTCCGCATCGAAACGCTGGGCCTGAACGAAGCAGAATCAATGATTAAACGGAGACTCGGCGAAAACAGCCACAGCGGTAGGCTATACGTCCCACGTGGCTCTCTCACAGGGTCGGTATCGTCTGCCTCGGATGAAACTGAGCTGCAGATCGATTCTGAGCGCCGTTCCAAGGGAACAGGGACTGTGGACACGAAGGGAGAAGCGAAGCGGAAAGGAAAACCTAAGAAGAAGAGTGGTCGCAGTGGAACTACAGAGGTGCACAAACATGTTGTGAAGGAGAGCTTCGGTACCATGAAGTATGCTCCAAGAGGGCAGGGGGAACTCTGGGTTCCATAATTGCCTGTCCATTAATTACGCGATGCCTTTTAATTTCAGGTGTTGACGGAATATTCTGAGAGACCATTCATTTACTCCAGCCGCTGTGGCGATGCGGTGATCTGGCCGTTCCAGCTTGCTCCCTTGATTGCCCTGCGGTCTGGGAAACACACACAAGTGCTCAAGCAATAGAGATGCCCTCCCTACTTGCAGGAGCGAGAGAGCTACACATTCTTCAGTAATACCATCTATAGTATATGCCAATATTTAGGCCTGGAAGATCCTGCTCGTTCATTGCCCTACCAAGCCATATTTTCCCCTTCTCCTTGATACTCTTCTCGTTGATATATCTGGTTCCTTTGAAGTTCGCGAGAACCACTAGGAACTCCTCTTCCCCGCGCAATGTAGCTATATACGCATAGTCGTTGTGCCTCTCGAAAGATACAACGTGGAAAGCACGCAGCTCCGTCTCCTGTGCCTGGTCTCTCCGGTTCTGGAAATCGGTAGCACTGTACCAGCAGAATACGTTCTCCAGACTGTTGAAAAGCTGTGACGTAAGCGGCATATCGTCAGATGGCACAAAAGATGGCGGTACCAGCTTCACGAGCGCCTCCTCTGCGCTGTTTTTAAACCCGTTTCTGCCTATGATCTCTGCGACTACTTTGCTCACAGCAGCCGCACCATGCACGCCATCGTCTACCGCCACTCGCCTCCTCCTTTCTTGTATATCCGTCATTCTCACCTTTTTCTCTATGTCATGCAAATCCAAGCGTGTCTTTAGAGCTCTGGAAGGCTCAGAGAAGCCAGGGGCACGCTGGCCGACATTCTCCTTGTCCTCACTTTTTGCGGCTTGTTTCACTACGAGGCACAGCTTCTCTTTCAGAGTAGCCTTCACAGCTTTTGCTGAGGCCCCACCATTACCCACAGTCGTAAGGGCACTGAGCGGGACCCTCGTTTTTTGCTTGGCAACCCTGCTCCCGCCAGCAGTTTCCATTGTCCCTATGCGACAAAGGGCTTTCACAACCGCGGAGGTAAACAAGCGCGAGATGGCAGATCACCGCAAGTCATCGAGTGATACACTACGGCCAGTCACAGAACATTTTAACAGCGTTTCAAAAGAGCCTACGACCAAATAAATAAATACAGTGTTTTTCAAACGAAGGAAGCAAAAAGGCTACTCAGAGAAGCCAGGTTACCATTTTGGACCACCAGCTATCGTCGGTGCGCTGGCCCTTTTCTTCCAGCTTTCTGTAGTACTCATACTCGTGCTCCTCAATTTCGGCGAGGCCGGTCTGCAAGTCCACTTCCTTGGGGTCTCTCAGCTGTGTCCGTTTCAGCACCTTCCAAAAAACAAATATGGCTATGTTCACGAATATCATGATGTATGAAAACAGGAAGTTATCAATGGACCAGTTTCCTGGTAAGAAAACCGCGTATCCGAGTAGGCCAACCATGATCCAGATAAAGAACCCGGATATCATCACACTGTACGGCTCAAACCAAGCTCTATATGGCATTGCCCTGCGGTCCATATTCTGTGCCTTGACAGCCCTGTAGAAGCCGAGGTATGTGACGCACATGAACGCGTAGTTCAGGATCTGCGCACCTGTGCAGAGGTTGACAATCCAGTTCAGCACTGTCGCCGCCCCGTTTCCAAGCTGCAGCAGCGATAGCAGCGCAAAGCACGTCACCACACCCACACAGGGCAAGGGGATGCCCTCAGCTGTGCACATCTGGAGGAACGCCGGAGCAAATCCACGCTTTGAAAGAGCGTACAGCTGTCTTGAGCTGGCGTAGTAGTAGGAGTTCCCCGCCGAAAACGCCGACAAGATGATGCACACGTTTATAAGATCAGGCAACCCGTGGATGCCCATATTCTGCATAGCAATAACGTACGGAGATGCTGCCGCGTTAGACGAGCCGGAGTTCGTCTGCTCGACAAGCGTCGGGTCGTTGTACGCAACAAGGATGGCAACGCTGAGCGCACCGCCGATGTAGAACAGTGCCAGGCGGTAGATTACTGTCTTGAACGCGCTCTTCATCACCTTTCTTGGGTTCTCAGCTTCGCCGCCAACCATAGACAGATACTCGGGACCTACGACAACGAAACACGCCTTGAAGAGCGCAGCCAGGAACCCCTCGAACCTGCCCAGCGGGCCAGTGGTTATGTACTCGGCAAACGAGCCTGGGTTCTGCCAGTACCGGAAGCCAAAGGCATCGTGCTGCGGGTTCCCACCAACCATGGTGATAAAAGTGAACAGGAGAAGGCCTATGCACAGTAGCAGCTTGCCGATGGAGAGCCAGAACTCAGACTCTCCGAACCAGCGCACCGTGAACACATTGAAAACGATGTATAGGACGATCTGCACAACAAACGTGATTGCCGGAGAGTAGTCGTCTCTCCAGTAGTGAATCATGCCGTTGACAGCAGTGATCTCGAACGGAATATAGCAGGCCTCCATCAGGAAGAAGTTCCAGCCAGCACAGCACTCGAAGGCCTCGTCTACACACCTGCCGGCCATCTCGACAAACGGAGACGAAACCGGCAGATAGCACACCATCTCACCGACTGCGGAGGTGAGCATCAGGATTATCACAGTCCAGAATGAAAAAGAAATGAAGAGAGAACCGGGTCCACCTTTTATCAGTCCTCCAGAGATGGTCACAAAGAGCCCCGTTCCTATTGAGCCACCTATAGCAATCAGCTGGACGTGCCTGCTCTTCAGGTGTCTCTTCGTTTTGAATTTTGCATCGAGGAAGCTATTTTTCACAACTCCGGAGGAGACGGATAGCGACGTCTCGTCCGCACCAGTATCATATGGGACCGCCGAAGATTTTGTCTCGATGTAGCTTTGCATACTTGCTGTATTCTTTGGGTCACTCATACCTCTTCAATATACACTCCACGAGTAAGAACAGAAACAGAGTGGTAGGTATTGGGCTATATAGCATAGTATTTTTTTACGCAGTGAGGAAACCATGTCCCAACTAGTGAATAACCTCCCGACTGGAGAAAACCCTTCTTGAAACTGTAAATATTCCTTTATGCATGATGTGCACAATGACATCAGAACCTGCAGGTGAAGCGGTTTTTCTTAAGACTTGGGAACGGCCCTCATTCTTGCAGTAGAGAGAATTCTTCCTCTGGCCTAGCGTACAGCTGCTTCTAGACGTGCGCTCGGAAATCTGAGCGACCCGGAGGCCACTCTCTGTTTGTGTAGTAACACGTTGCCGAAGGCTGCCTATTTCAGTGCACTTCGCTGCGGAGGAGAGCCGTTCGTATTCTTAGTGTCCCTTAATAGCCTACAGAGACTACCCTAAATGGGACATCCCCTCCCCTGGATTGTCAGGCATGTCACTTACAGACACCGGGTAGATGCGTGGAGTTCGAACACCTTGTATATCCCCCCACTGCCTGTCTCGCGCCTCGCGGGGGCTTGGCGTCAAGTGCCACGGCGCGGGTGGAGAAGTATGTGCTCTAACCAGTTATGTGGTCGTGCCTTACGCAACAGTGTATGCCGGGACTGAAAACGGGCGGCCGAGTGAGCCAGCCAGCCATCGACCGCTGAGCTCTCCACAATGTCGAGGTTTGACCACTCACTGTAAGTGTGCCGGTGGTGTGTGTGTGTTGTACATATCTGGGCTACTAACACCGCAAGGTGCGTGAAAGTTCCTTTTGAAACGGCAGACCAGGCCGAGATAGCGAGAAGGTCGCTGAGCCCCGATCCGATCCTGAAGCCGAGCGAGATAGCAGTACATTACACGGCAGATGGCGCACAACTGTCCGTGCTTTTCGAGGGAACAAGCGACCGTGTCATACGGGTGGCTGCGAATAACACGATCGAGAACCTGAAAACGGTCGTTGAGTGTCTCGACGAGTTTGGCGGTAGCTGAGATTTACTCTTGTGTTTTTTTATCATTAACTGTACATGAACGCGGCATTGCGGTAGAAGTCGAGCATAGGGTTCTCGCCTGTTTTGAGCATGGTAGCGTCGACGTCTGCCCACTGGCTGAGGAACTCTCTGTGGGTGGAGTGCCGGCTTATCCGCCCTACAACCTGCCGGTACAGGTCGCTCGCTAGATCAAAATCTGTGGGGAACATTATATCGAAATACCCCTGCTGCACCATGTAGCTGTCTGTTGTAACCATTGTGTCCCTCAGCATCGTTTGCACAACTGGGGAGCAGTAGCCGGGCGACGCTTCTGGCAGAGATGAGAAGTCAGCTGCCAGGAGTCTGTGTTCTGGAAATTTATACTTCAGAATGTGGAAGAAGTTCAGCAGTCTCGTTGGAATGTACTCTGGCTCGGACAGGTTGGCGTGAAACGGCAGGAAGAAGTCTTTGATATTGCGTAGCATTGGCGGCCGCTGCAGAGGGTGTTTTCCCCATAGTTTTTTGGGGGCATTGAACACGGGAAACTGACCGCTCTCACGCAGACCCAAGAATGCATCAGCCCACTCGTCCAGCTCTGGTGAAAAGAACTCCATGAAATCTCCGTGCTCGTCTATCAGAACACTGCCTTGAAATGGCTGGCCTGAATCGACGTCATACCGGATGACATCGTGTGCGAAGTTGTCAAACACCTCTAGTGCTATGAAAAAACACGGCTCTGGAACCACTTGCTTCCAGTCAAAGATGGACTGGTTTATGATCGTAACTTTATCCTCATGCTCTCCCGTGTTCTTCAATCTCAGCTCTAGCGCGGACTTTTTCTGTTTCGATGCCAGATTTTCAGAGATCTCGATGATGTTATACCTCGTCCTTTCGTAAACATCGGGCTGCTTTTCTCTAATATAGTTCAGAGTGTTCATCATTAACGTACCGTTACCCCCGCCCATCTCGTAGATCACTAGATCGTTGTAAGGGTATAGATTCAGCTTGTAGTTCACCAGCAGGTATCTGGCGAGCGCCTCGCCGTAGTACGGCTGAAAAAGCTCGGTCGGCGTATGCCATAGCTGAAGCGATGGCCTGGTGTTCCCCCCAGGCTTCTTCTCCACATTCTCAGTGTTCTTCGTATCGTACTTCTTGTACTCAGTCAGCCAGTTATCCATGAACTCCTCGTGGTCAGCTGTGTTTCGATAGTTGAACGGAGCGTCCGTGTGGAAAATTTCAACCTCTTTGCTGAAGTAACCGTAGCTGGGATTATACAGAGAGTCCTCCATGAAATCTCTCGCCAGCATTTTACATCCTTTCGGCCTCTCCGTCCTCCTGCTCAGTCTCCTGCTGTTCGTAGTAGGGAACTGCGCGTACTTCGCGGCATTCTTTTTAGAATTGTACGAGTCCCAACCAGCAGCCTTCAGAAGCCTCCCTGTGAACCCATCTGGGGCGCCTTCCTCCTGGGCTCCTCCTTGCTTGGCAAGCCTATATGAAAACGTAGTGGGCATTATCGAGTAGTCATGCACAAAATTCTTCGGGTCCGCGTCAGGGTCGGTTGACAAATACCGTCTGCAACTAACAGCGCCCCTATTGCGCAGTCTTGTACAACTTCGTATCATTCCTCGCAACACTGGGCACGTGTAATTTCCCTTCTTCGCGGCGTGCTACTTACTCCTGACTCTCCGAGTTTCCTGTCTGGCCACAGATCGCCAGAGCTTCAGTGAGCGTGCCACAACCATGTGGTGGAAGACGCAAAGGAAGTTTTCATGAGAAGAGCTCGTCTGTCTACCAGTAAAACAACAGATAGATACCTCTGAGACAGACGAGATCTGATTATCAGTCATGGGGTGAGTGCGTTTACTGCGAAATATTCTTCCGCATTATTCAGAAAGCTGTTTGTCCTGTCGTTTTTGACTTAGCCCTTACTAACAGATGTCTGCAGTGTCCCCGCCCTATTTAGATGGCTCTCGAAGAAGTACCCGAAGATCATCTCGCCAGTTGTTGAGGATGACCCCGTTATTATAAACGGTGTTGAGCAACCCATCAACTACTCCGGCCCGAATCCTAACGGGGAGCTCGACAATCTCTATCTGGATATGAACGGTATAGTCCACCCATGCTCACATCCAGAGCACAAGCCCGCGCCAGAGACTGAAGCTGAAATGATGTTGGACATCTTCAAATACACGGACCGCGTCGTGAACATGGCGAGGCCGAGGAAAGTGCTGATGATATCTGTGGACGGCGTTGCCCCTAGGGCGAAGATGAACCAGCAGAGGTCTCGACGTTTTCGATCCGCGCAGGATGCCAAACTCGCAAATGAAGAAAAGGAGAGGCAAATACAGGAGAGGGAGAACAGAGGAGAGAGTATAGATCTTGCTATTAAGGGAAAGAAATCGTGGGACTCGAATGCAATTACTCCAGGTACTCCCTTTATGGATATTTTGGCGGCAGCATTGAAGTACTGGGTCGCGTATAAGCTGAGCAGCGACCCGGGATGGGCAAACCTTCAAGTTATTATTAGTGATGCAACTGTTCCGGGTGAAGGCGAGCATAAACTTATGAGCTTCATACGGTCACAGAGATCAGACCCCGAGCACGACCCAAATACGTCTCATTGCATTTACGGACTGGACGCTGATCTGATTTTTCTGGGGCTTGCTACCCACGAGCCACATTTCAGAGTCCTCAGAGAGGATGTGTTTGCGCAAGACCGTAGATTCGTGAGACCTGCCGATCAGTTAACGATGACATCTGAGCAGAAGGATAATCTCAGAGCTCAGGAGGAAAAGAAGCCATTTCTGTGGTTACATGTTGGCATTCTGAGGGAGTACTTGGAGGTTGAACTGAATATCCCGAGGTTGCCTTTCAAGTTCGACTTGGAGAGAGCTATTGACGATTGGGTGTTTATGTGCTTCTTTGTTGGTAATGATTTCTTGCCGCACTTGCCCTCTCTCGACGTTCGCGACAATGGTATTGACATTTTGGTTAGTACTTGGAAGGGTCTTCTTCCCATGTTAAAAGGCTACATAACGTGTGATGGTAACCTTAATGTCGCAGCTGTCGAAAGCTTGCTTGGAAAAGTTGCAGGTCAGGAGGATGGCATATTCAGAAAACGCTACGAACACGAGAGGAGAAAATACGAGAACGATAAAAGACGCAAGCGCGCCAAGGACCAGCACAATACTATCAAGAATCAATACCTGCCCACTGTTGCAAAGGGCAAAGACAGTGCTCCTCTCAATCCGCTGGCAAATATGCCTCTTTACACAACCTCGGGAGAGAGCGTAGGCAAGGTGCATATGACAAACTCGCAGCTCGTGCATGGGAGCAGCTCCATAACGAAAGCTAATATGGCCAACAAGAGTGCTGCCGATATCATCAAATCTCAGTTATTGAAGACTGCAGCGGCAGCTTCTGTACAAGCTCCCGATGTTATAACGGAGGTTGACAAGACCCCAAAAGACGACGAAGAGTACGAACCGGTAGACGTCGCCCAATCCAATAATGGCACCGACTCACCTTCAATCGGAGACAAGAGGAGTAACGGGGACGTCGACTCAGGCTCGGACTCTACCTCACAGTTCAGCGATTCTGATGTCGACGAGAACGGTGATGGCGTCCGTCTCTGGGAACCTGGCTACAAGAAGCGTTACTATCAGCAGAAGTTCCATACCAACGATCCTGAGGAGATCAAGAACGTCAGATCGAAGATGGTGAAGCATTACGTTGAGGGAATAGCGTGGGTGTTATTGTATTACTACCAAGGGTGTCCCTCCTGGAACTGGTACTACCCGTTCCATTATGCACCTTTTGCCTCTGACTTCACAAATCTCTCTTCAATCGTGGAGATCAATTTTGAACAAGGGGAACCGTTCCGGCCATTCGAGCAGCTGATGAGTGTACTTCCGGCGTCTTCAGGACACAATCTTCCGGAAGTATTTAGGCCGTTAATGTCTGAACCTACCTCAGAAATTGTTGATCTGTATCCTGAAGATTTCCCTATTGACATGAATGGAAAGAAGATGTCGTGGCAAGGTATTGCTTTGCTTCCATTCATCGATGAAGATCGTCTTCTAAGAGTGGTGAGAGCGCAATATCACCTTCTCAGCGAGAAGGAGAAAGATCGAAATACAAACAAGAAGGATGTGCTAATGATAGGAAGAAACAACAAGAACTACCTGAAGTTTAGGGACAGACTGTACAACTCCGAGAGCTCTGCTGAATTGAGATTTACTGCTTCTGGAACGGGTCTAGCTGGAACTGCTGAAACATTTGAGAGCTTTAAACCGGACGCGGTGATGCCATATCCCTTGGACATGGGGGACTACAGTGATGTCTCTAATCAGTCTTATCTCCAAGTGAGCTACCAGATGCCGCCTAAAATCCCAGGGAAGTCTATGCTCTTGCACAGATTCGTCCCGTCGCTGCGCTGTCTCAACCAAGAAGATAAGGATGCTATAATATACGGAGGCTCGAGCTTCAACAGATATCGTGGGAACCAATACGACGGCTCCGCGAGACCACTTGACACGAAGCACATAGGTCCATACGGCACGGAGATGTACACGCCCAGGATCGGGGGATACAAGGGCCTCCTCAAGATGCGCGAGGCCGGATATCAGCCAGAGAATGGATATTCCGGAAACCATGGTGCGCGCCAATATGACAATCGCGGGTACAGTGGAAACTCGAGGGGTTACAGTAGTGGCGGTGGCCAGGGATACCAAGGCAATCAGGGTTATAAAGGCAATCAGGGTTATAGAGGCAATCAGGGTTATAGAGGCAATCAGGGTTATAGAGGCAATCAGGGACGCCAGGGCGCCAGGTATAACGACAGATATTCTCAACAGAATGGCTACGGCAATCAGGGTTATGGTGATGTATACAATAATTCCGGCGCACAGGGTTACCTGCCGCCTAAATAGTCAACAATAATAAATCTCTGATTTATCGTTCTGACTTGACGCAACTTCGCGAAGCTTAGTAAACATAATCGATTATCTCTCATCTGACCAGTGTATAGAGACAGATGGTGCGCAAATTAGACGTACTTTCGGGAGACCGCTTGATATCTGTAGAGGAAACAGGGGCTGAGTATACTGTGAGCTTCCCGACCGGCAATGGGCTTGCTGTGACTTCAATCCCGGCACACTTGAAGAACAAGGTTTTGGTCGTCGACTCCATTCACTCAGGAACAGGTCGATCGGAGAAGGACATATACAAGGGTATTATCCAGCCTGTTTTCAGTGCTTTGGAAGTTGAGCACGAATATATAAGAACGGAAAACGATGCTTCGATAGCGGAACTGGCGCAGAAGCTCCCTGGCGGGCGTATCACTGTGATTTTTATTTCTGGGGATACCTCCGTCAACGAGTTCATCAACAATCTCAGCGCGGTCCAAGTAGCTGAGGTGTCAATTTGCATGTTTCCTGCTGGAACAGGGAATGCTCTTTCTCTCTCGCTTAACATTGAGTCTGGCGCTTCGGCTCTCCGCAGTTTACTGACTGGTGAAGCACACCCACTACACATCTACTCAGCGTTGCTGTCGCCTGGATCGTATGGTATTAGGCACGGACACAGAGGCAAGGACATATCCAGCACAGTTTTTGTTGTTGTTGCTTCCTGGGCATTCCACGCGGCCCTTGTAGCAGACAGCGATACTGACGAAATGAGAAAGCACGGTATGGCACGCTTCAGAATGGCGGCAGAGTCTCTCCTAGAGTCTAACCCTGGCTTTAAAGGAAGACTGTTCATAGAAGGGGACACCGCACTCGATGTGTCAGAAGTGAATACATACGTTCTGATCACCCCAGTGTCGAGATTTGAGCCAACGTTTGTTATCTCTCCGGATGGTGATGTGTTAGATAGCAACCTGCATCTAGTCCAGTTTGCATACCAGGAGGAGACGTCGGCTACTATGGAGATAATGGGAGAGGCGTACGATGGTGGTAAGCACACCAAGGACCCGAGGGTTCTGTATAAGAAAATTTCGCCAGGAGACTCTCTTACGTTGGAAATCCTCGAGGAGGATGAAAAACGACGCAGAGTGTGCTTGGATGGTGCCATAGCCGTCGTAGGTGGTAGCAAGAAGTCTATCAAGATCGGATACGCGGGTTCCTCACATAATGGGTGGGATTTGAAGATAGTCAAGTAGTATTTCTATACAAAACGCCAAATTCCCCTTAATTTACACATGGCTGGTCCTTTCACCAGCGCTTACTCTTCCTCGATCTTCTCCTGGGCCAACGATATTTTGGGTTTTCGTATTCCGTCCTGGTGTCCGCCCAATGGTTGCTCCGTGTGACCGTCTTCTGAGCTAGGTGTAGGTACCATCTCTCCGAGCGCAATAGGACAGAACTCAACTATGATCTTCCTTAGTTGCGATCTCTTTATCGGTTTCGACAAAAACCCAGACATGCCTGCATCCAGACATTCTTTCGCATTCGACTGATCGGCAAAGGCGGTCAAAGCCACAATAGGCTTCTTATACTGCAGCTCCCCTCTGATTATTCTGGTGGCAGATAAGCCGTCAATGTTTGGCATCTGAATGTCCATAAACACGATATCGTAGTAGATGTTCTCAGAGATGCTTTCTCTCAGAATGGATATGGCTTCATTACCATCGCACGCCAGAGTTATGTCGTTAATCCCATCCAGATTCAACATCCGCTTGATAACCTCCTGGTTAACCTGGTTATCCTCTGCCACTAATATCTTCAGGGGCACACTCGAGTTTATCTTGATTGAACTTGGCTTGAACCCAGACGAGTGGTCTGAGTGGGCCGTACCAGTGGAGGTTTTAGTAAGCAGAGACGGCCTGTCGAAGTACGACGCGTGCGAGTCCGCGGAGTGTGAGGGCGAGGGTAGCGAATGATTCTTGGAGGATATCTTTTCTCCTTTGTCTGGGTGCTCTGCGACATCATCGTAGTCAGCCTTCTCAGATGGCTCGGCGAAATTGACCTTCCTGTTCATCTTGCTGCCCGCTTTGAATTCATCTTCAAAAGCCTTTTCCTCTACTTGCATCTCTGCCACCTGGGTCAAAGGCAGTTGAAAAATGAAAGTACTGCCAACTCCAACAGTCGACTTTAAAGTCAGTGTACCTTTCATCATCTTTGCCAGCTGCTTGCAGATTGACAGGCCCAGTCCAGTACCTCCGTGTACTCTCGAAAGAGTCTGGTCTCCCTGCACGAACGGCTCAAAGACTTTCTCTTGCAACGAGCTATCGATGCCAGTCCCAGTATCTTCAACGGTTATCTGAAGCACCCACTTCTTGTGTTTCTTCAGCTTAGTTGTTTTAAATTCCTGGAATCCCTCATCCATATCATTGGAGCTGTCACCGTTATTCATCTTCTCAGAGTTCGACCCATAGTCCGAATCTGTACTCGTTGTGTCTGTCACACTAGATTCACAACCCGGCGTGGTCTTGCTCTTGCTGAACTGAGATTCAAATATCGTATTGTTATACTCTGACGTGGTCAGAGTGTGTAGGCTCGTTGTATCGCTGCCTGACAATGAGCGATCCGTGGTGGGAGCTTCCTTAACGATCTCCGTTTCGCTCCGTTTCGTCTCTTCCGAGTCGCCGCATTCAGCCTTCATCTCTGTCTTCACTTCTGGAAGCTTGTTCTTTGCATCCTCCTTAACGTAGACATGTTCATACCCGCTCTTGCTCGACCTAATCTCATCATACTGTCCAAGAACTTTAATCTCGACAGTCACGCTCCCATCGACAGGGGTAAACTTCAGAGAGTTGCTCACGAGATTCATCACAACTTGGATGATTCTGTTTGAGTCCCCGTGCAATATCATCTTCCTCAGTACGTCGGGTTTTATTGTTGTCGTGAAATTCACATGCTGATCGCTCGAGAGCTTCCCAAAAATTGATTTTATCTGTAGTGCTATATCTAAGACGTGGAAGTCTTTGTTCTCTAGCTTGGCTCTGTTTAGTGTGTTTTTGCTGTAGGTTAATAATTCCGTGAGAATGTGTAACAACAGCTCTCCGCTTCTGAATATGACCTTCAAAGAGTCCTTTACAGGTGTGATGTCTGTATATTCCATCGCTATCGAAGTCATTCCCAAAATTCCATTCAAAGGCGTCCTCAGTTCGTGCGATATGTTGGCTATGAAAACAGTCTTCGCTTCATTCGCTGCCTCCGCCTCTACCTTGGCGATTTCCAGCTCTTTTGTCCTGGCCTTAACTCTGTCCTCCAAGTTCATGTATTGTCTATCGAGCTCGTCTGTCATGGTGTTGAAGGCAGATGTCAGTTCTGAAAGCTCATCCCTGACCAAAGTATTCTTCTCCGGAATCCTGAAAGTCGATGTATACGCGTCGTTACCCCGAGAGGAGACCACATTGATATCAGACGACGGCCAACTTGATGACAAGTCATTTGACTCTGCAGGCACCGCTGACTGGTACGGGCTGCTAAAGGGAGCGTTGTTATTGCGCCGCTGGTTGAGTCCCCTTGCTTCTGTCAGTGCCTCTGTGGCCTTCTGCAGTCTCACTATCGGCCTAACGCCGTAATGTGCCAGTGGAAACGTTATTATACACATGAACACTGCTATTCCAATTACAGTACCAACCATTATGGAAGTCAGCTTTTCCACGGGTTGCAAGAAAGCGCTCCTCTTCTGCTGGACAACTAGCCCCCAGGTGACGGGATCCATCACTATCGACGAGTACCCTATGGCCACCTCCTCGCCCTGTGGTGCCCGGACAGATGACATCGAACCGGAGATCTCCGTGCTGGCATCGGCGCTGAAAATTGCATCAGCTGGTGCAAAGGCGCTGAGGGGATATTTCCCTGTCCTCGGGGTGTCAGTTCCGTCGTCGTCAAAAACGTACTGCCACTGGACAACCTGGGTCCAGTTTGACGTGTTGAAGACAGGTGATATCATTATCGCGCTTCCATCCTGCAGAGTCGTGGTGTCATTGCTCACAGACCTCAGACTATCAGCCTGTATCACCACGGTCACGTATCCGGAGAGATCGGGGGATTTTATTATTACCGAAGCATTGACGTAGATCCCCAATGTGAGCGACATGAAGTGAGCATTTCCGTCCTTGACAGGCCCTGTGAGGTCCTTCCCGTTTACGGAAAGCCTGTATGGCACAGCCGATTGTACGCTTAGTGGATACAGGCTCTCCAGGACGGCAGGCGATATTGCAGATATCACGGCTGTGTTGGTCGCATTCCCGATCTGTCTTGCAGAAGTGTCGTATAGCCGTGCGTCGTAGAAAGAGTCACTGGAGTCCAGAAACTGCTGAATAGTAGCCACCGCATCACTCACCACGCTCAAACTGGTATTACCAGCTCTGTAGTAGAGTGCTGCAGACTCAACCGAGTCTCTAGTTGTGAGCCAGTACACCTGGTACTCGTAGTTTGAAAACGTTTGCTGCACCTGCGATGCCTTCAGCTGGCTGATCACCTCTAGCCGCTCTCCTCTGGAGCCCGTCGAGTAGCTAGTAAAATACACACCTATAACTATCGCCAGAATGATCAGTGAAAACAGGGCGACAAAGCACACCAGCAGAATCAGCTCCGTTCGTATGCCCATTTTTATCTGTCGGACTTTGGGGAACCGCATCTTTGCCGAGTGCGTTCCACCGCTGTTTCAGATTCCACTCGCTGAAAATCTCTATCACCGAGTTCCCAGTCTCTCCCGTTTCATATATAAATATATATGTCCTAAGACGGTTTGTAAACTTAGCAATACCCGTAGATGCAGCAAGTGAAAATATCGCAAGCGCAGGGGTATGCCAAAGTATCCCTGCCAGTACCTGCCTAAAAGCGATCGCCCTCTCTCGCAGTTGCTCGGACCTTCGCGGCAGATCTTTGTATCTCGCAATATCTGATTCCTGCTCACCGCGCAGCGAGCTACCCGAGAACCCAGAGGGAGTTAGGAGCGTTCGCGCAGAATAATTTTGAATCTAGAGAGGTCACGTGCTCTCAATGTATGACGTAGACCTTCAACGCATCCTAGGTTGGGCGGCCCCCGTTGTTTTACTTCAACCCTCCTATTATATATATGTAAACCTATGTGAACCATCCAGTACACCTCCTGTAATCCCCAAAAGCAAGCCAGCATACAGGTGGTACTCCACTAAACCTTGTGAAAGAAAAAAAAAGCAACTGTGAAAAAAATGTAGAGATGTGAGCCAGATACTTCAAAGTAGACTCACGAAATGTCCCATTGCATCGTGGTGATAGCATTCATCTTGGGCACGAGCGAGTCAAAGAACTTAAGCAGATGCAGAAGGGAGTACTTTGTTCTCTCGACAATCTCGAAGCCGCGGGTGGTTATGATCTTGCTGAGCTTGTCCACTTCGTCGATTATCAGCTCTTTCTCCTTCTGCAAAGCGTTCTGCACATCTGAAGCCGACGCGCTCGTCTGCGGCAGCAGCTGAGGCTCCCCAAATAGCAGCGTGGCAGGGTTTTCCTGTTGCGGCGACATATTTGACTCAGCGATATACCAGATGCATGTCAGGCTGAGCAGACCGATAGTCAGTCCGACCAGCAGCTTCCCCCTCGGAGAACCAACGTTTCTGTCCTGGTCCTTTTTCTTGATTGACCGCGCGAGCTTCTTCTCTCTTTTGCGCAACTCTCTGGATGCCGACGATCTACGTCTGCTGGTGCTCAGGCTCGAACTGTCGGGTCCCTTTTCCTGTCTTGCAATGATGAGAGAATTGACGTTGTCCAGCGACAGAGCGCCGTGCGGCATCTCAAGCAAAGTAGACTTGTACGTAGCCACGTCGATGTTGGAGAGGAACTGGATCAGGCCAAAGAGCTCATCTTCGATGCTGGTCAGCTTCAGCGGCTGGCATATCATAGACGACTTGAACAACAGCCTCGTGGAGACCAGGTCGTCGAGCGACTCGCACGCGCTCATAGCGGCCACCCCCGTGGAGTCCGAAAGGTGCTCCTCAACAAAGATCGGCAGGAATGGTTTGTTCAGCAAGTTTGGCAGCACGTAATTATCCTTGGAGACAAGAAGAATAACCAGCTGCGAGTCCGCGCCGTCCGTGAACTCAATGTTCTGCAGCGTCTTCTTGTAGGTGGACAGCCTCTCGACCAGAGTCTGGCTGCCCTCGCCTATAATTTGCACTTTCAAAGTCTTTTCGTCTTCAGACGCGTCGGCCAGAGGCACTCTAGGCATGATAAACGAAGGAACAGACTCCTTGACTGTTGACGCCGTTTCCATCTGCGGATCCCCTGTGACTGTGCTCTGCGGGTCATCGTCTTCCTCCTCGGTAAGCCCCTCCGGCTCGCTATCGTACACTATAACCTGGTTGTCCAGCGCTTCGCCGTCATCCAGATTTCTTTCCTCATTGTCAGAGCTCGAAAGCACAGACGCATTGGCCGACAGTTGCTTGCTGGTCGGCTTCGACCTGTACGCGCTAGAAGCATCAATCGACTGCCAGGACGTAACAGAGAAGTCCTGGTTTGTCAAGTGGTCAAACCTGGAATCCTGCATCAAGCTCGGAGACAGGTCAAGCTGTGGATTACGCAGAACCTCCATAACGGAGTGGTGGGGTGGCAGCGCTATCGTGTTATTTTGCCTTTCCTCTCCTGGAGGCGTACCGTCCCCCATGTCCCTCCCGGAAATTCTCAAATTCGCGTTGTTCAATTGTGGCGTTGATAATAATTCTCTCATCGGTGAAAATGGTCTGCTCACTGCCGGAGGCGCAGCCTTCTTCTGGCCCCATGGCTCCTTTGGAGTAAACATTTGGTGTAGTACTCCTTATCTGCGCTTAAAAACGCTATCTTCCTACACGCCTATTGCCACGCGGTTCTATCGGTTAATAGTGACGCGTTACACTCGCACCACAGACTTCAGATAGGTTAACTGAAGATATACAGTTCCTCGCTAGCCTCCTGGTCCACGCTGCGCTCTTCCTTTCCTTAGTAACCGTTAGCAACAGCGTCCCACGCGGTGTGGAGCCCGCTGTTTGCCCTCGCGCTGGGGGGTAGCAGATTCTAGGCCGGGGCACATAACTGGTAGTGACCTAGCCAAACAAGTTGCTCTGTAGTTGTTGTGGTGTAGGTCATGTGCATCTCTTTCGGTGCTTGCTAAGGTAGCGCTGTTACCTCATTTCCGCATTTATTTATTATACTACAGTAGGCATGAGCAGGTCATGTCTATTTTTCGCTAATGGCGATTGAGCGCACCATTTTTTCAAACCTCTCAGGGGCGTCCAGTTTTTTGAGTACGAGCTCGAGAAACCGCAGTTTCTCGCACCTCGCGAAGTCACCATTTTTGAAAATAGCTTTTAGTTGGTCCGCCGTCTCTACCTTTGCCACTCTGGAGTTGCCTTCCACACCACCCAGTGTTTTCAGGAGACCGCACCAGTCCCAGTTTGGCGCGATGTCGTTGTAGGACCTGGTGGGTCCGAGGATCACACGCTCGACAGTGTACCCTTCGTTGTTCAGCAGCATTACCACCGGCGTCACGCCGTAGCGCATGTACGATGCCAGCTCCTGGATGGTCATCTGTGCTGAGCCGTCGCCTTGGACCAATATGACCCTGTTGGTCTTTCCTTGGTCTCTCAGAGCAAGACACACACCCAGCGTTGCCGGCAGTGCGTACCCGATGGAGTTATAGAAGTCCTGGCCGATATAGTGGAAACTGTGCGGGAGCTCTAGGTCTGGTACGGAGAACATGAAGGTGCACGTTTCGACTACGAAGTAGTCGCCTGGTCTTATGAACCCCTGCAGGGACTCCAACAGATTTTTCTGTGTGAGTGTGCCGGACCCATCGCCAAGCTCCTTGTGCTGTCGGTCGTACTTCTTCGCCGTGTTCACTCTGGAGCAGCTCAGCCGCCGCGCAAGCTCAGGGACCACGTCGGTGAAGCTAACGTCGTACACAACGCCGTCTAGCGAGGTATAGTCTGGGTGCAGCTCCACAATGTTGCGGCTGTCCCATCTGCACGTGTACCCGCCTCGGTTTGTCTCTGTGTTGAAAGCACCGACAACAATGATGCAGTCGCTTTCCTCGATCGCGCTATTCGTCGACTGAAAAGGCGACTGGTTCCCGCCGTACACACCGACAAACCTTGCGTGCGACTCGTCAACCAAACCTTTAGACTTGGGGCACACGAAGAGGTTCAGTTTGTTGTCGAGCTTATCGATGAGCTCGCCGACGCAACTCTCCATTCTGAACGCCTTGGTCAGGTAGTCCACAACAACGCATGCGTTGCGCGCGGAGTACAGTTTCTCGAGCACTTTGGCCGCCACCGCCTCAGCGGCCCCGTCATTGCGCTGCCTGGGGAGCAGGCTCAGGGGGGTGTGCAGTCTCTCCACGGGCACTCTCATATCAGCAAAGTTCCTCGGAATGAACAGGTACCCGGGTCTCGATTTCGCGTATGTCTGCTCTATGGCGTTGTCCACCTGCTCGCACGCGTTCTCTATGCTCCTTATGGATTCGCTCACAACGCAGACCGGCTCGGCCATCCTCTCATAAACGTAGTGGTCAGGCGCGTCCAGCCCGTTCTTCGCGCCGATCAGGTGATGCACGTTCACGACTCCGTCTGTGCCGTTTTTCTTCGCCATAGCGGAAGTCCCGACAATGTGCAGCACGGGGACATACTCGGCGAATGCGCCGGCAACCCCGTTGATCGCGGAAAGCTCGCCAACGCCAAACGTGGTGACCAGCGCGGCCATCCGCCCCGAGGCCCTCGCGTATCCGTCCGCCGCATACGCTGCGTTCAGCTCGTTGCAGCACCCAACCCACTTGAGCTCCGGGACGTCGTATATGTGGTCCAGAAAATTGAGGTTAAAGTCACCTGGTACACCAAACACACTGGATACTCCGGCCTGCACGAGACGCATGAATACATACTCAGAGAGAGACACGCTCTCTGGCAGTGCAGCGGCGGCATGCTGAGATTCACCGCTGTCTTCAAATAGCTCTGTTCTCACTGGTGCCATTGTATTATCTTCCGTGTTACAGTTTGCCTACGAAGTGGGTCTTTATATATCGGTGTATCGTGTTTCGGTATGAGACGGTAATGGACGGAACACAATCTTAGCAGCGCCGCTAACCGGTGATGAACTTTTCCGTGTGTATCTCTCGGCCCGCACGCACGATCGCAATGGCAACGTGCCGTGAGTAGGAAAAATTACTCTATGGTACACATGCAGCTGTGGCCTACAAGTAAATAAAATCCCATGACGAATTGTCATATTTTGTTTTTTGAATTCTCAAAAGCGTATGTAACAAATGCAAAAAAGCTCACAAATAAAGTAAAAAAGAACTAAATAGTACCCCTTATTAAAAGACTTATAGTTGAGGACCAGCCGAGATAACCTCATCCGTGCACTCGCTTGCGTATTTCTCAAAGTTCTCGGTAAACAGCTGCCCAAGGTTTCTAACCTCGTTGTTGAATGACGCAAGTCCTTCAACCCAGTTGGCAGATGGGTTCAAGATCTCGCTTGGCACACCTGGAACCGACTTAGGAATCTGCAGACCAAAAGTTGGGAACGTCTCGTACTCAACATCGTTCAGCTCGCCACTGTGGATGGCGTTCAGGATTGCTCTCGTGTACTTCAGGGGACAACGCTTACCGCCCTTGGCAGCGGAAGAGCCGGTCCACCCAGTGTTCAGCAACCACGCCGACGACTTGTGCTCGGACATCTTGTCAGACAGCTGCTGTGCGTATCTCATAGGGTGCAGCACCAGGAAGGGCTGTCCGAAACAGGCAGAGAAGGTCGCCTCTGGCTCGGTAACACCGTCCTCGGTTCCCGCCATCTTCGATGTGTATCCGGAGATGAAGTGGTACATCACCTGCGAGTTAGTCAGTCTCGAGATAGGCGGCAGCACACCTCTGGCGTCACACGTCAGCAGCACAATGTTCGATGGGTGTGCGTCAGCGAGACATGGAATCTTCGCCGACGGAATGAAGTCGATTGGGTAAGCGCATCTGGTGTTCTCGGTAATAGTTGACGCTTCGTAGTCGACAACCTTCGAGACCGGGTTGTACTCAACGTTCTCGAGAACGGAACCAAACTTGATGGCGTTGAAAATTTCTGGCTCCTTCTCGGCAGACAGGTCGAGACACTTAGCGTAGCAGCCACCCTCGATGTTGAAAACACCGTGGTCGGACCAGCAGTGCTCGTCGTCGCCGATCAGCTTTCTTTGTGGGTCGGCGGACAGAGTGGTCTTTCCGGTTCCCGACAGACCAAAGAAAAGAGTAACGTCTCCGTTGGCAACACCCTGGTTACACGAGGAGTGCAGAGTCAGGATCTTGTGACGGATGGGCATCAGGTAGAACATGACAGTGAAGATACCCTTCTTCATTTCACCAGCGTACTCAGTTCCGAGAATAACCATCTCCATCGACTTGAAATTTATCTCAACCGAAGTGGACGAGGTCATGCCCTTTGTGAAGACGTTAGCCGGGAACTTACCAGCATTCCAGATAGTGAAGTCTGGCTCACCAAAGTTCTTCAGTTCCTCCGCCGTGGGTCTGATCAGCATGTTCTTCATGAACAGCGCGTGGTATGCTCTGGCACACACCACTCTCACCTTGATTCTGTAGCGTGGGTCCCAGCCGGCGAACGCGTCAATCACGTAGATCTTCTCTCTGGTTCTCAGGTAGTCGATGGCTCTCGCCTTCGAGATCTTCCACGTCTGCTCGTCAACCTTCTTGTTAACAGGCCCCCACCAGATGTTCCCGGTGGAAGTCTCCTCGTCGACAATTCTCTTGTCCTTTGGCGATCTGCCGGTCTTCGAACCGGAGAAAGCAATCAGGGCTCCGGTTGACGACAGGGTGGTTCCCTTGTCCTTCAGGCCATCCTCGTACAGGATGGGCACCGCGGAGTTGTGTCTGATAACAGCATCCGGGTTCAGACCCAGAGATGCGATGACGGAGTCGTTGGCCGTCTGTGTCTTAGAGTACTGCTGAGCAACGTTGCTCTCGTGCAGGTGCTGCAAATCTATAGCTGTTGGCGCCATTTTTCAATAAATAATCTTCGTATGTTTAGATAAAAACAATCAATGGTTATTGATAGATACTAAAGTGATAGTACCAGAGGAAGGGGGCAGACACTGATATTTATATACACTTTACTGTTCAGAAATATATAAAACGTAAAATGCAGTAAAATATCTCACACACCCTGTTTCCCCGGGTGTCCATCGACTCGTTTACTCTTTACCGATACCGCATTATCTCTACGTGTCAGGCGGACAACAGGAACGCAAAAACGCAGCGGGTTCGGACAGCCTGGAGCTGTCCGCTCTACAGCCACAGCAGTGGCACTGTATGTCCTACCCCGTTGTTCCACCGGCGAGCGAGCCCGACTACAGCTGCCACCACACGTCTCAAGACATCTTTTCGTTCACTCAGGTCGAATGTACTGCGGCTGAAAATTAAATATTTTCTGGGGTAATAGTGTGATAGTTTGCGGAATGCAGTCTTCTGATTGGATGAGCTTCTTCCCGAAATACTCCGTAAAAAAAGTAGACTCATTTACGCCCACTACAGAAAGTCGTGTTTGAAGCCATCCGGGTCCGTCCGATCTCGGGCAAATGCTGTATCGAGCGAGAGTCTGGGCCGGCGAGAGCACCGCTCTAGACCGTCCAGAGAGCACCACTTAACAGTGATGTGCTTCTTAGCTACGGGCGTCCCCGCTACCGGGTCGTGGCGGTTTGCAGAGCAACTACAGTTGGTCATATGCACACCGCGTGTCTCCTCGTTGAGCGTGCCGTTTCCCCAGACTCTCCTCATCTCTTCCCCGGGCCAGAGGTGGGTGGTGCACGACTCCCCAAAAGCTCTATTCCGCGTTTTTGTTTTTATCTGGAAATTCCACACAAAGTGTGTGCGAAGATAAACGGGCAGCCCCGGGGCTCTGCGTAGGAAGGAGGGTGGACTGTCAAAAACAAATAGTGGCCGGCTTACTACACAGGGGGGAAGTGAGGGTGTGGGAAAACAGACAGGGCGTTTCTTCCGGCGGCCTACGCTGCGCCCTCGGAGTGCACCGTTTTATCAGATAGCGTGGAGTGATACTTTTGCGGTTGGGTCAGACTTATCACCTCTCGATCTGGGGTCACCTCTTTATCGGTCGGTCCTCTACTGGCTGATAATTTTTTCTTTTCTTTTTGGCGTGATTCTCCTGTTTAGCGCCTATCCAGTCCACGTCTCTTGTCTGTAGTCTCCTGTGCAGAACTGCGTGACAGGCAGGTACGTCCCCTGGACACACAACTCCTGCGGTGTTGTAATAGTATTGATTGGCACACGTCACGGTTTTGCCGCTGACCACACTTTTTATTATTACCCCAGCGGCTGCGGTGATGGCGGAGATGGCGGACAAATGTGCCTGCGCAATATTAGCGTGCTGAGAGAAGAAACAGTGTAAAGAGTGCATCGTCGGCTGATAATCAGTTAGGGTCACCCAGTAGCACGCCATAGAGCGCGCCACAGTGTAACGGGTATAAAGGATCCGAGCATCGCATGACTCGAACACCACCGACAATGTCTGTAACTGAGCACACCAAGCCCATTGAGGAGCAGATTCTGCAGATCGGCGCTCAGCAGAAACAGCACCACGCTGCCTTCAGCGGAACAGTGCCGGTGCTGGACCTGTCGTGGGCCAACGACCCCGGACTGAAGCCGAAGCTGCTGGCGGAACTGAAAAATGTGCTGTTCCATATAGGTTTCTTCTACGTGAAGAACGTGCCCGTCGAGAGCAGCCGCTTCAGTAGGCTGAAAGCGCAGTCGTGGGAGTTCTTCAAACTCCCGAAGGAGGAAAAGCGCAAGGTTGCGATGGTTAACTCGAAGCATTTTTTAGGGTACAACGATATGGGCGATGAAATAACGGCGAGACACATAGACTGGAGGGAGCAGATCGAGTTTGGAACAGAACTGCCGGAGCCGGTAGTTGAGAGCGAGGAGGACTTGTGGAAGAACCTCGAGGGCCCAAACCAGTGGCCGGACAAAACGCTGGTGCCGGATTTCAGACCGGCCGTTACAAACTACATGGACGACCTCGCGAAGCTGACGCGTCTCATAATCGATCTGATCAGGGAGTCGCTGGACCTGCCTGAGGGAGCGTTTGACCGCTTCTTCAAGAAGAACCAGCAGTGCAAGATGAAGATTATCCGCTACCCTGACCTCGCACGCGAGACAGACGCTGCGGAGGCGGTGACGGAGCAGACTGTCAAAGACGGCAATGCCAGCATAGACCTGCAGCAGGGTGTCGGCGAGCACCGCGACAACGATTTCCTGACTATAATATACCAGGCGACCGCGCACAGGTCGCTACAGGTTCAGACGTTTGAGGGCAAATGGGTGGATGTGCCTCCGATCGACGACACGCTCGTGGTCAATGTCGGGCAGACGCTCGAGCACATCTCCAAGGGCGTGTGCGTAGCTACCATCCACAGGGTGCTCACTCCGGTGCCTGGAGAGGGCGACAGGCTCTCAATAGCGTTCTTCCAAACGGTCAACATCGCGACTTACAAGTCGCAGGTGGATGTCCCTGCGCACATTCAGGAAGAGGCCGACGAGCGCGATAAGCACAGGAGCAAGGGGGAAATCAGCTTTCAGTTCCCACAGGCGGATTCGAAACCGCTGGGTTACTCTATCTTCCTGAATAGAGTGAAGTCCCACCAGAAAGTGGGGAAGCGGTTCTACCCCAAGACGCTCGAGTATGTGCTGAACGCGTTATCGGAGAAACAAACCGTCTAAAATAGTGTGTAATCCAAGTCCAATGCTCATGTGCAGGTAGACCATCCATCGCCGTAGACAACCGCGCGACCTTCAACCGGACCGATGATAATACTCAGCGACAGCGTGGTGCAAGAGATTCTCAGCGGCTACACGGTAGACAATATACGACACCTGCAGGCCGTCCTTGCGGGCAGTCTTGCCGCGTATGCTGAGAACCACGAGCTCATCCCCCAACGCATAGTGACGACGACCGCCCTCGCAACACACCTGTTCATGCCGTCGCTCGGCGCAAACGTCGGGTTCAAGGCTCTTACGGGCTCACCGGCTGGCTTCAGGGGCCTGACAGTGATCCTGGACTCGTCCACGGGCGACCCGCTGGGTATCATCAACGCGAGAAGCCTCACCGCGTTCCGCACGGCACTGGCCACGTCGCTATCGCTCGTGAAGACATTTCCCGCAGAGCTGAACAGGCCCATAGTTACTGTCTTTGGAACGGGAGCGCAAGCATACTGGCATGTGAAGATAGCGATACTGCTGTACGCTGTAGCGGAGGTGTTCGTGTGCAATCGCACCGAACCAAACGCACGCGCGCTGGCAGACAAGCTGCACCAAGAGTTCCCGTCTACCCAGTTTCACGTGCGCCTGAGCAAAGACAGTGCAGAGTGCGTGGCATCGAGCGCGGTTATCTTTGGATGTACGCCGTCGACAGAGGCTGTGTTCTCGCTGCGGAGCCTCGACCCGGAAAAGATAACCTTTGTCGGGCTCATCGGGAGCTACAAGCCACACATGCTTGAGATACAAGGTAGCGAACTGGTAGAGTGTGTCATATCTAAGAGAGGGAAAGTGGTGGTGGACAGCATAGAGCACTGCAAAGCGGAGGCCGGCGAACTCCAGGGCATTGACGAGCGCAACCTCGTCGAGGTGTCAGAGCTATGGTTTAAGAAGACGAGCATGAAGGAGACCGTGGGTGATGCAAAAATCGTTGTCGCCAAGACCGTCGGACTGAGCATTATGGATGTCTCCATAGGCGCAGAGCTTGTGCTGACAGCAGAGAAGAAGGGCAGCGGTGTGTTCTTCCGCGATTTCTGATACTGGGAACGGCGCGCAAGACACGACAACTCTTCCTCGTCCTCCGCATGCTGAACCTGAATAGCGCTATATATAACGAATAGTCACTCCTCTAATGAGTGCAGAGACCAGCGTAGTGAGCTCAGGTGTGGCGCAAGGTGCACCGAGTGCACAGGGTGCGCCCGTGAGCGAGGGTGGCAGTAGAGTGGTGCCATCTGGAGAGCACTCGAAGCGGAAGACAAGACAGAGACCACAGGGTGCGGGGCCGCAGAGAAGTCGGAACAGAGGCAGCAAGAACGGTGCAGATGGGTCTCCTGGTCTAGCGTCGTCGACGACTGCGGCGAGGGCGAGACTTCTTGAGATTATGAGACTCGTCAGGAAATTCCCGCCGAAGTCTGTGAATGGGGTGGCCACTGAGCTGATCCTCGAGCCGTTAGATAAACACTTCGAGACGTTACTAGAGAGCAACGCGTCAACACAGGAGAAGATTGTTTTGCAAATATCGTTGAAACCATCGGAGCCGGATTTCCCTTACGACATGGACACACTGGAGTTCAACCTGTACTTCCCCTATATGAACAGAGGCGGCACTACGGATATAAGAGTGCTGAATGACGACATGGCGCGCGGCTACAGCGCAAACGTGGAGATAGGCTTTAAAGAGATTGCCAAAACGGCTCTACTGAATAGACAACGAAAGAATAGGAAGGGGAAAGAGCCGGAGGCTGAAGAGAGCGGCATCAAAGTGATAGGCGGCAACGACCTGCTTGGGATGGTGATCACTCTTGACAAATACCTGGAGTATTTTCTTGCCCAGGACAAGAGGGATACGATAAAGATAGTGAGGTCTAAGAAACCGCCCAAGGTGTTGGCGGACGCCCAAACACAGAAGCCGAAGCCGCAGACCAAGCAAACACAGGTCAAGAGGGACATTCCTCAGGGCATCAGCGCGCTGAGGGCTAGCGAAATTGCGCGTTTTGAGCGGAGGTTCCTTGCGGAGGAGGCGAAACAGTTCAGAGATACGGCGAATAGTACGATATACACTCTGAAACTGTCCTTCGAGAAGACCAATTTCGTGATAGCAGTGGAGGGCCTCGACGAAATACGGATAGCGAAGCTACCAGTTAAGATGACCATCCCTCACGACTATCTATGGAACCCGAAGAAAGCACTACGTCTTGACGTGGATATGTCAAACAGGATCAACATCGATCTTCTAGACAGAATACAGGATAAGAGCCTGAAGCTGGTGGTCGGGAAGCTGATAAATAACATCTCACTCAACTTCACACACCTTGCGGGAGAAATAGCAAAGAGTAACTGCGAGACGGCGAAGGAGAATGTGGAGCTGGCGATTGAGAATGTCCGTTTTGTAACCATCACAGGTCAGCTGAATACCTTCATCTACAACGTCGAAAAGTTCATTGGCGAGCCAGCTGACTTTTCCAAGTGGGCGGAGCTCAGAAGCGCTTATATAGTTGAGAGTGGAGTAAACGAGTCCGCGTAATTATTAATTTACAATAGGGTCAAGCAGGGGCCGGAACGCCGTTCGCTCGCTTACCTGATATTCGTTTTTGTTTACAACACCACGCTAATCCAACAGCTTCAGAATCGAACAGGGCAGGCACCAGGGCAGGCACCAGGGCGCGAAGCGACACAATTCGACAGATCACAGCGCTATTTCTTTACTGTTGCGAGGAATTCTGCACGAGGAGGTTGGCTGTAGTATTTGGCGTGAGCGGTAGGGCTTACGACGCCGATTGCATCCACGGGGTACAGATCGTTTGCAGGCTCCTACGCCACTACATCAACCGGCCCGCGAGACTGATCACTCATTCGACCGGTATATTCCATAGAGAGCGGTGCTGTGCACCAGATGATATAGTTTCAGAGAATGGACGCTTTACAAGAGCCAGAGCTCGAGGATTCTAAGGGAGGAGAGCGTAAAGCGAGGATAACAAGAAAAGATGTGATGATTGATGAGGACAATTCAGCGAGATCGCAGCATTCAGAAACGGCAAATCATGACCTACCGATAAGGTGGAGCCCGAAAGGTTCTCGGGATGACTCTGCGTCTCCAAAAACTGGCGCATCCCGCTCGTGGTTTGGTGATGAGCAGAGGCCAGCAGAGAGCAAGATAGTGAAGGGTATCAAGATGCTTGGGAGGGTCACGTCGATAAAGCAGAGGGTATCAGATCGATCTAACTCGATCGGAGACGTCTCATGCGATAATGTGCAGGACGTTCATGGTGTCGAGAGGACGCCCTTGTCTCAACAGATGTCAGACATGTCGCGCCGAGATTCGCCGATATCACAGAAGAACGTTGTGTCTGTGGGTCTTGGCCTTGCGGGAAAGGGGCTGAAGTTTGAAAGCAGTAGAACTGATCTTGGTGAGTTATCAGACCCTCCGAAGTCCCAGCCGGTCCCAAGATTCGCAATTGTAAAGACCTCCTCCGATTCCACAGATCATTTGGGTGTTCTTGACTATCCAAGCTCCATTTCTGGAACCTCAACGCCGGGACAGCCCGGTAGGCGAAATAGCGGCAGCACCCTGCCGAATGTTAATCCAGCGAAGATCGAATCTCTGTTTGACGAGCTCCTTGTCAAGAGGCAGTTTTCAGCTGAGACTAGGAAAAAGCTGAATAAAACCTCCTTACAGAAGAAGTGGGACCTCATAACCAAAGACTCGGTCAGCACCATATCGAAGAAATCGATTATAATGGAAACAACTCCTACGAAGAAGAAGTCAGCTTCAAAGGAATCCCCGCAGTGGTACGTACAGAAAATAATGGCGGATGAAATGAACCCCAAGCGGTATGCGAAGCTGGAGCGGAGGCTGAAAAAGGGATCTCCTGTGTGGTCGCAGGAATTTATAGACTTACAAGGACAAGTTGCGCTGACAGTCTCGTTGAGCAAGATAAATAGGCGTTCTATTAATTCGGACAACCAGCTGGCGACCGAGTTCTCGATTGTGAACTGTTTGAGACATACGGTTAACAGCAATCTGGGTGCAGACAGTGCACTTGCCACCCCTCACTGCGTTCTGTCACTAACTCACAGTCTCACGTCTTCTCGAATCACCACTAGGAAGGTGGTCACGGAAGTGCTTGCGCTGCTGAGTTTATGGCAGCCGCCTAATGGGAGGGGACTCGTTCTGAACGCTCTTGAAGAGCTGAATGATCAGAACTCAGGTGCTATGTTCGAGTTTTGGCTCTCTCTCGTGGAGGATAGCATAGACAACCGATCGTCCATTTCCGTTGTCTCGAATGACTATTTAAAGGGAACCTTCCAGGAAGTTTTAGAAGAGTACTCCCTTGTCACTGTGTTCCTGCTGATCTGCCTTGTTGAAGGATCACCGAACATCAACGAGAGAATAACGCTTCGGCAACAGCTGAGTGAGGCTGGGGTCATGAGGATTTTTACGAAAATGAAACAGCTCGAGTACGATGCTCTCACGGAGCAGATAGAAAGGTACGGGGGCCTTGCAAATGAAGATTTTGAGGTATTGTTGGAGTTGCAGACTACAGATGTTGCTGACTATGACATCGACACCGTGAACGAAGAGATCAAGAAAGAGGTACATGATACCAAATCCGAATTCTACTATGCATCGATACTGCAGAATCTCCTGTCCATAAGTCAACTCACGAGTGATGACTCCGAAACCTCGAGGCTGTTACGTCTCGTAGATTCTGTGATATCGCACGTCACAACGGAATCTGCAAGTATTGATCAAAACGGTGAGAGTGCGCTTGCTTTCTCTATTCAGAGACTCATGGATCGAATGAGCAGCGATGAAACGGCGACACGGGCGATTCTAGAAGTGAGGGATTTGACAGAGCAGCTGGAGATCTACCGAGTCGAAAACCAAAATTTGAAGCTTAGCATAACTAGGGGTAACGATGGGATTATAGACCGACTGCAGGCAGAACTGGAAACCACTAATAACATGCTCAAGTCGCAGGAAAAGCAGATAGAAGCGCTCAGAGCCAGGGTTCAGCGTCTGGACGAGAAGCGAGAGCTGGAGAAACTCAAATCAAAAAATAACAGTTTTCCGCAGATGGAGCCTGGATCTGTGGATACCGCATCCATACCTCACTCATGGGCTACAAAGAATATAGAAGTGTGGTGGGGATCGGAGGGTATTGGGAAGAAAAAGCCAGGATTGCAAATGTCTGGGGCAGTAAAAACGAGGGTGAGACGGAGCTCTCAGATAGGCTCAGACTCTTCTCATTTTAAGCCTGGGGATGACGCAGGTTTCTCTTTTGAGATTGGTAGCAATGACACAAGATCATCGTCTCCCCTTGAAGGTGCATGGATCCGAAGTGGCCGCAGAAACTCTGCAAACTCCGCCAAGTCGACAGAGCTACGAGGAAACAGAAGCTCATCTCTTGGGAGTCTTGAGTATATGGGAGGTGATAGGTCTGCGGCCTCTCCTTGGTTAGCCAATAGTGGGCCATCTTTCTTGACCAATGGTGGTGGTGATGCGAGTTCTCGATCGAGCCAAGGCGCCGACACAAACATCGATCCTATGATCTATTTGCAACACGATAGTTCAGGGGAGGCTTCTACGACATATATACCTGCAACTCCTCCATTGCCACCACTTCTGAAAAATGCTGTTGGGACTGCTTTCGTGGGCAGTGGAGGCGGGCACAGGTCTAGCATTGCTCCTCCACCACCCCCTCCACCGCCACTTCCGAATATGCTCTTACAGAACAGCGCAGTTCCGTCTTTGGGGAGTACGGTACCTTTTCCTGCTTCAGATGTCTCGTCTGCTAAACAGGTATCTGCTTTTGCACCGCCCCCGCCGCCTCCGCCGCCTCCACTACCTGACATGCTGACCAAGGGACCAAGTGCTGCTTCTGTGACTAAGCCGGGCCCACCACCACCACCTCCACCGCTTCCTGATATGTTTTCAGCAGTGAAAGCCTCTGGATCAGATACAGGAACAATTCCACCGCCGCCCCCGCTTCCTTCGTCCTTTGCCTTGACTCCACTTAGCGCCTCTACCGTGTCAGTCGTTCCTTCTCCCGAACCTGCACTGATGACATCATCGCACAGTTCTAGGAATGTGTCAGAGCAGGTATCTGAAGCTGAGCAGAGCACAGTGATTGCTTTACCTTCGATTACCAAAATGATTCATAACTTACCCAAACCAAAGGCAAAACTGAAGCAAATTCATTGGGATAAAATTGACAACATAGATAAAACGTTTTGGAACACACTCGGTGGGAAGGCAATGACGGATGACATTATTCGCATGGGCATTCTTGACGATGTTGAATCAAATTTCACTGCTAGGGAGCCTAAGCAGAGAGTGAGAGCGAGAATGTCCAAGGAGCCTGAGAGTAAAAAAGTGTCCATTCTCTCCACAGAACTGGCGCAGCAGTTTGAGATCAACTTGCATTCTTTTGGACACATGTCGGAGATGACTTTTGTCAACAAGGTTTTGCGGTGTGATGAAACGCTGATGTCCAACTTACACGTACTGGAGTTCTTCAACAAGGATGAACTTGTCGAGATTTCTCCCACGCTGAGAGGCAAGTTTGCTCCGTATTCCGCGAAAGGAACATCTCCACCTCAACGAGACCCTGATGAACTCGGCAGACCAGACAGGATATTTCTCGAGCTGTGCTATAACCTGAACTCATATTGGAAGTCGCGGTCTCGCGTGCTGCTGCTCACGAAAACGTACGATCGTGACTACCACGATCTCTTGAAGAAGCTGCTTGATATCGACGACGCATGTCGGTGTGTGAAAGAAAGCTCGTCTCTTGTGGAGGTATTTGAAGTTATTCGAGTGCTGGGAAACTTCATGAACGACGACTCAAAGAAGGCCATGGGGTTCAGACTGGCCACACTGCAGCGTCTCAAATTCTTGAAGGACAGCAAGAACACGACTACGTTTTTGCATTACATTGAGAGAGTGATTCGTAATTATTTTCCGAACCTGGGGGAGTTTGTCGACGACTTGAAAGATATAGCGAAGGTCAACACACTGTCTATAGACCAGATAGAGGCCGAATGCCAGGATTTCCAAAGCCAGGTTGATAATGCGTTGTCTTCGCTGGATCGCGGGAATCTGAGTGACGCGAAGAAGTGTAACCCCCTGGACAGAGTTCTTGAATACGTGAAGGAGCCACTTCTAAAGGCAAAGGAGAAAAATGCTATGCTACAGAGGCATTTGAAGACAACGATTAATGATTTACAAGAGCTGATGGTGTACTTCGGAGAAAACCCAGCAGAGTCTGTCAGCCTGAACTCCTTCTTCATGAGGTTTTCGGAGTTCATCGAGCAATTCAAGAGGGCACACATGGAAAATGTGCGCAGAGAAGAAGAGGAGAGGGTGTATGAAGCGAGGAAAAAGATGGTGCAAGGTTTCAAAGTTGCCAAAGCCACTCCCGAAAAAGTACCGAGTGGTTTGTCAAAGCAGCCCGGTAGTGGCAAGTCAAGCAGTGATGGTAGAGATAGAAGCTCCTCAGCCAGCAGCAGGGTAGTTGATGATCTGCTTGACCGCTTGAAGGCAACCAGGCCTTCATCAGCAAAGAGAATTGTACACAGACGAACGCCGTCACTCAAGCGCGGAGATACTGGTGAGACAGTCGAGCTCCGGGCGCAACGGATGCTGCAAGACCTGCAGCGCACAAACGACAACGAAGGAGAGCAGGTTCCTCCCGTTATAATTCAGAGCCCTGACGAAGACGAGAGATCGGTCGCGAGTATCGCGTCGAAGACATCGCGCAGGTCGTTAATTTCGGACTCCCTCGTTCTGGGAAGCTCGGAGGGGAGCATGCGCTTGACGGAGCTTTATAGCGACATCAGGACATCGCCTCTCAAGGTCCCTGACGCAGATGGCTCTGATTTGGAATCCGACGACGAGACATCGCTGGACGATACCCCGGAAGACGACACGCAGGAGCCGCTCATACCTCTATAGACCACAGTTTAGAATTTAAACATTGCATTGCTAGCCGCGTAGACTCTAATACGTGGCACTTAGGCGACCTTGTATATACTCAGCACATGTCATGGCTTTCTCTTTGGGGAGAGAGTCGTTCTCCACGATAGGGGAGATGATCACATCTTCGTCCGCCTGCACAAAGAAAGGAATAGAAAACCGGCTACAGTTTTCCGTGTTTGAACGTGGCATTGTCACTCTGTGGACGGTTGATTTCAGCTGGCCAGCAGTCCAGAACTGGAGCAGATCTCCGATGTTGACCACAATAGCATTCTCAAGAACCTGGACATCGAGCCACTCGCCGTCGAGCTTAACCTGCAGACCACCCTGGTCGGCATCAGACACGAACAGCAGCGTCAGCGATCCGTAGTCAGTGTGCTCTCCGGCCCTGATATCTAATTCCTCAGTCGATGTCTTAACAGGTGGGTAATGAATGATGCGCAGCGTGTGGTTATTTCCTGAGTGCCTGGAAGACAGATAGTTCTTGTCCAAACCCAGTCCCACAGAGAATCCCTTCAGCAACTTGTCAGCAACCGCTTTAGACTTGCCAACCAACACTCCCATCTGCTCGCGGTTGACAGCCAGTTTCTCCGGTAGTTCCCCTTCGGACAGGTAGTTTTTGCTCAAGTAGAACGACTCCTTCAAGTCACCAGGACCTTCTCCCGCAAGAGTCTCGGCTCTCATACCGGTGTACCCATTGTGCTCCGCTGAACGCTCCCAAGCCAGCTTATCCTCGAGCGATGTCTCTGTGAAAAATGCTCGCGTGGCACCAAACGCAGCATCACGCTCTGCCGGTGACAGCCCGTGGTTCGTGACGTAGAAAAACCCCGGATCTCTCCCAACTTTCATGAGCTGCTCGGCAAAGCCGCCAAGGCTGCTTTCGTCGAATTGTGCCAAGTCAATAATAGGCAACCGCATGTTATCAGTGTTATATTTTTTTGTCGATCTTGGGATCGCTGCGTGCGTCTGCATTTATACCCTTATCGTCCAGTTGATACACACCCACAGTGTGGTGTTGTGTCTATTGTTCCTCTCTGAACCGCGCTCTCCCGCGGGCGGCGGACCGATAAGCTGCTCAGCAGGCCGCGGCCCTCGCAAGGTTCCATCATCTCCGCGAGGCCTCTTCTGTCCGTGTCTTCTTTTCCTCCCCACATCTTGTTCTAGATGCCCGCAGAAAGTGAGTGGACGCTTTTGTGCTCGGCTCTGGAAATTGAATCCCGTTTGGGACCTTCCCTTTACGGGTAAAGATAAGACCTATCATACTTCTCCGTTTGATAACTCAGCTCAGATACAGATAAAGATACAACCCAGTGCAGATATAGCCTCTCTCCACATATATGAAAGATAAGAGAGTCAACGGGCGTGCTATTCGCTGGAACGAAATCTTGTAATTCGTCATTCGTGCGATAAGAGGTCGGTGTGGTTGCCCAGCGGTCGGGCTGCCTCCACAGCTTCGAAACCCAACTCAACACGAGGCCCCCCTTCCTTGAGAAAACTCCCGGAAATTGTTGAATAGCGATGAGGTTTCCCTTATGAAGTATTAAGATCAGTGGTGTAGGGTGTAGTAGCATGTTTCGTGGCGGTTCGGGTAGAGCCCCACCCACATCCGAAAGCCGACTGCGTGGGGGAGATGCCGCTCATAAATACAGCTGTCGCTGCCGAGGATTACTGTGAAGGAAGCTGGCGTGAAGGAATGTGGGAGGACGTAGCGAAAGCTAAGAGGGACTCTGACTATGCCAAGATCCCACCGGAGTGGAGGATCACTGTGCCGAGCGTTACTGAGGCTCCAAACGCCAGGGATGCGATAGCCGAGATCTTATCAGACGATGAACGGCGGATCACCGGTCTGTCCGCCAAGGACATACTGAGAGAGATTGCCGATGGGCAAATGAGTGCCCTGCAGGTAACGAAAGCGTTCTGTCACAGTGCGGCGCTCGCACACCAGTTCACGAACTGCCTGTCGGAGCTGTTTTTCGATAAGGCGTACGAGAGAGCCGAGTTCCTCGACAGCTACTACGCCGACCGCGGGACCACAATAGGACCCCTGCACGGTCTGCCCATCTCGCTCAAGAACCAGGTGAACCTCGATGGGGTCAGGACGTCGATAGGCTACGTCGCGCCATTCATTAGTGCGGAGTACGAGGAGAAGGTCACCGGCAGGGGCACCGACCAGTCGCACATCGCGAAAGTGCTGGCTGCAGCTGGTGCTGTCTTCTACGTGAAGACCACGGTGCCTATGGCGATGCTCTCAAATGACACGAGCTCGGGTGTGTACGGCGTGACGCTGAACGCGTACAACAGGGCTCTTTCCCCCGGGGGCAGTAGCGGAGGGGAGGGAGCGCTCATCGCGTGCCGCGGTAGCGTTCTGGGATTCGGTACTGATATCGGCGGGTCCATAAGAATTCCCTGCGTGTTCCAAGGTCTTTTCGGGCTGAGGGCGACAAGCAACAGGTTCAGCTACCTCAATGTTGCCAACTCTATGCCGGACCAGCCGCTAGTGTGCTCCGTTATAGGCCCCATGGCGGCCTCGCTGGAGGATCTGGCACTCGTCTCCGAGGTGGTCACGAACTCGAAGCAGTGGGAGTACGATCCCAAGGTGGCACCGATCCCATGGAGACCGGCGAAACTGGGCAACCCTGACACTCTCAGCTTCGGTATAATGTCGTGGGACGGGATCGTGCACCCGCACCCGCCTTTTGCCAGAGCTCTGAGTAAAGTGGCGGCCGCGCTGAGTGCATTCGGGTGCGATGTGGTCGACTTCGAGCCTCCCGTGGCCCACCAGCCGATGCTCGAGCTTCTCGGCAGCATCTTCACTGCCGACGCTCTCACAGAGATACGTGGGAACTGCGCGCTTTCGGGCGAGCCTGTGAACCCGTCCACCATCAGGGCGTTCACGGTGCCCGCCGCACCCTTGAGCGTGATAGAGCATTGGGAACAGGCACGGCTCAAGTACAAGTTCCAGCAGCAGTACGACGCTGGTCTCAGAGCTACCGCGGCGATGACTAAGACCGGGAAGCCGATAGACTGCTTTATCACTCCTGGGTGGGCGTCCACGTCTTTCATTGCGGGGGAGAACTACAGGTCGCCTTCGACCTACACCAGATATCTCAACATTCTCGACTACACCGTTGTGACTATCCCAGTCTGCCTTGTGGACAAGACCATCGACGTCCTCGACACAGGCCTGCAACTGGCGGGAGAGCCGGACAAAACCAACTTTGCGAACTACGACCCGGCGCTGACGCACGGGATGCCTGTTGTTTTGCAGCTGGTGTGTCGCAGGTACGAAGAGGAGAAAGCGCTCAAGCTGGCGCAGGTTGTGCTACAGGCTTTAAAAAAGTAGAATAAATAGATAATAAATAGATAAATATGCGGACTCTATAAAAGGCCTGTTCTGGTATTGGCCTCCTTCACCAGCTCGGACACCTCAAGCTTGTCGTCGAGCTTGAGCCCTGCAACCACACCTTCAACTTCTCTCTTCGGCATCCCCTGCTCGAACTTGAACTTCCCGTCCACTTTTGATATCTTGATTTCCACACCCAGAATCATTCTCTCGAGGATCGCCACGTACTTTCCGTCCGCGTCTGCAACTTTCCACGGTTTCTCCCGACCCTCCTCGTTCTGGTCCGTCAGCGCGTTCAGCTGCGTCCTGATCCACTCGATGTCTTCAACGACCCGCGACGTCCCGTAGCAGTGTACCGCTGCAAAGTCCCACGTCGGCACGAACTTCTCGGTGTTGGGCTTCGAAGGGTAGTAGCCGGGGTGGATGTAGGAGTTCTGCGACTGGAACACAACGAGGCACTCGCCGCCCAGCTTCAGCGTTGCGACCTGCGTGTTCGCCTTCGCCATGTGTGCCTGGAGAAAGTGGTTACCAGCCTCATCGGTGTGCAGCAGGAACGGGATGTGGTTGGCCACTATGCCCCCGTCGGTGGTTATAATAGTGCCCAGCGGGTAGTGCTGTATGACATACTTCTGGAACTCCCACTCGTTCTCAGAGTACTTCTTCGGGATGTACATGCCAGCCATTAGGTATCTGCTACTGCTACCGCCGTGCTAGCTGAGTTGAGCCCGTCAGCCATATATATTAGTCACCACGGCGTTCGCTACTCTCGCGCGCAGATAAGAAAGACCTTCTCAGCATTGACCTGCCCGATTCGCGCGAAGACGCGGAGCTGGACAACCGCCCAGCTTACCCCGTGCTGAGTCAGCAGAATTAGCTGACACCATAACACCATACACCCGTACACCACTGAGAAACTTTCAGCGACGTCACACGCGCAGCCGCGGCGGCCGGCCCGCGTTTTGGCAGCTCCGCAAAACTGCTGGTTCATCGGCTGACAGGTGTGGCACATCACGTGAATTATAGGCATCTCTGCGTGCTATTATTCTATGCCGCTGCAGTTGAAGCCCGAACTCAAAATTGCGCAACTCTGGCAGGGTTTCTGTTCCGCCAGAGAGAGATGTTATATGCGGGTGCAGGCGCAACGTTTTCGAGAAGAGTGTCAGCAACTATTTTTCGGTAATGAGCGAAAAGTCAGACTACATTGAGGAGCGGGAGGAAGACGATGTCCAGCCTGTCATCACAGGCGCAGAGAAGTTCGACCCGCGCACTGGGGTGAAGCGCGGGCTCAAGACGAGACACATCTCGATGATGGCTCTTGCGGGGATCATCGGCCCCGGCGCGTTCATCGGTATGGGAAACGCTCTGGCGTCTGGCGGGCCCGTCGGCCTGATCGCTGGCTTCTGTATAGTGGGTATCCTCGTGGTCACTATGATGAACTGCATCGCGGAGATGAATACGCTGTTTGACTTCAACTTCAACATCCACTGCGCGCGGTGGGTGGAGCCGGCCTTTGGTGCTGCCGTCGGCTGGTGCTATGTGTTTCTGTGGGTGTGCAACATCATCCAGGAGTACGTGGCGCTCACGTCGACACTGTCGTTTTACACCGACAAGGTGCCCATATACGGCTGGTTCCTGATATTCTGGGCTCTTTTCTCTGTGTACCAGCTGCTCGGGGTCACCGTATACGGCGAGAGCGAGTTTGTTCTCGCTCTGATCAAGCTGCTCTTTATCACTGGGTTCTACATCTTTGCGATCATCTACGCAGCGGGCGGTATCAAGGGCCACAACCCGGGCAACCCTTTCAAGCACTACCCGCTTGCGCACGGGTTCAAAGGTATCGCCAACTCGTTCGTGTACGCGGGCGTCTTCTACTCCGGCGTTGAGTCTGTCTCCATCACCGCGTCCGAGTCGAAGGACCCGAAGAAAGCCATCCCCATTGCCGTGAGACAGACCGTGTTCCGCATTGTCTACGTCTATCTCGGTCTGTCTGTGGCGTACGGAATCACTGTTGCGTGGAACGACCCGAATCTCGGCGCGGCGAACAAGACGATGAAGGCGCCCATGACCATAGCTCTCGTCAACGCTGGCTGGGAGAATGCCGGCTACTTTGTGACTACTGTGATTGTCATAACGTGCCTCTCGTCCATCAACAGCGCCATATATCTGTCGAGCAGATCGCTCTTCAGCCTTGCCGTCGAAGGCTACGCGCCGTCTTTCCTCAAGCGCGTGGACAAGAGGGGCACTCCGTACGTGTCCACTGTCATTGTGCACCTATTTGGCTTCCTCTGTTTGCTCTCGATCAGCTCCGGCTCGGCGTCGGTTGCGTACACCTATATCGTCAATCTGGCGGGAGTGTGTGCGTTCATAGTCTGGACTGCGATCGCCATTGCGCAGCTACGCTTCCGCAGGGGCTGGCTGCGCCAGGGACGTGCCCTTGAGGAGCTGCCGTTCAGAACGCCGCTATACCCTTGGAGTTCGCTCGTTGCCATAGTGCTCGGGTTGATTCTCACCTTGGTGCAAGGGTGGACTACGCTTGTTCCCTTCGACGCGGGCAACTTTGTCGATGTGTACATTATGATCCCTGTGTCGATTCTCATTTGGACGGCGTACAAAGTGGGCCTCAAGTCCCGCTGGATAGCGTATGAGGATATGGACTTTATCAGCGGGCGCAGAGACGTGTACGAATGATGACATTTTCGAGGATGTCAGCGGGGGATTATTTGTTTCAGAAGTTGGTGCTTCAGCGTTCGGTGGTACCTCAGCAGAGTTTTATTTTCTGTCACCCCATTACTTCGCGGTGTATGCTGTTTCACAGCCCACCGAGCAGCTATGTTTGTGGGATGAGCTGTTTGGCTTTGTAGGTTTTTTCGTGTACTTTACAATATGACTTTAGAAATCACCAGATCCGAACTCCGCGACGAGGAGCCCAGGGAGAGCACCGAAATGTCTGACAAGTACGTTGTTGTGGGATCGGGGATAGTGGGCCTGTACACTGTGTACTCTTTGATAGAGGCTGGCGTTTCAGCGAGTGAGATCACCGTTCTGGCGGAGTACCTCCCCGGGGACCAGTCGACCCTGTTCACATCTCCATGGGCAGGGGGGAACTTCTCGTGCATCAGTCCGGACGACGATGCGACGCTCGCCTACGACAGATACACGTACACGCACCTCGGGGAGATTCGGGAGAAGCTGGGCGAGGGCTGTGGCTTGGCGGAGAGACCGTCGACAGAGTTCTGGGACTTGGAGCCGTCGGCGAAGAAACTCGCGTCGCTGAGGTCGTACATCAGAGGCCCGCAGACTGTGCCGGCGCGCGATCTGCCTGCAGGCGTTGCGTACGGACTGACGTTTACGACGTGGAATTTCAATTGTCCTGTGTTTCTGGAGGACTTTAAGGAGTACCTCGAGTCGAAGGGCGCGACGTTTACCCGCAGGAAGCTCTCGCACATCTCGCAGGCATACCTGCCGCACACGAAGACAGTGTTCAACTGCTCGGGCATTGGTGCGCGCTCTCTGGGCGGCGTCACAGACTCGAGGGTGTACCCCACGCGCGGCCAGGTCGTTGTCATCAGAGCACCGCACATAGCGCAGAACAGAATGAGGTGGGGGGCCGACTACGCGACATATATCATCCCGCGTCCAGACTCTGGCCACCAGCTGATTCTCGGTGGGTTTCTGCAGAAAGACAACTGGACGGGCGACACCTTCAAAGAGGAGACGGAGGGCATCCTCGAGCGCACCACTGAGCTCCTCCCTGAGATACTCGACCGGCCCATCGAGATTCTCAGAGTGGCAGCGGGCCTCAGGCCCAGCAGGCACGGCGGAGTCCGCATTGAGCGCGAGCAGGTTGAGGACGGGAAGGTCCTAGTGCACAACTACGGTGCCAGTGGATATGGGTACCAGGCAGGTCTGGGAATGGCCCACAGGGCTGTTCAGCTTGCCCTGGCCAGTAGGTCAAAGCTATGAATATAGGTTATGGAGCCCTTGCTCTTTTAGCTACAACATCTTTTTTTCCGTAGAGAAGGCCCCCACCCTCATCCCCCATCAGCTAGAGAAACAGTTGCTAGAGCTAAGATGTCAGGGCGTCAGGGAGGAAAAGCGAAGCGTGAGTAGAGCGAAGATGTTTTCCGGGCTGGTGCTAACTGAGACGGTGAAGCACTAAAGGCACCTAAGAAGAAGCAGAAGGACATGGACGAAGAGGAGATTGCATTCAAGGAGAAGCAGAAGGCCGACGCAGCTGCCAAGAAGGCGATGGCCGCTAAGGCGTCTAAGGGAGGTCCCCTAGTCGGCGGTGGAATCAAGAAGTCTGGAAAGAAATGATGTGTGCTTGGAATCTCCGCGGTGTGGGGGTCCAGGTGCCAGTCTGGCGTGATATTTATTCTCTCCGTTGGTTGATTTCCGTATCTCTGTAGTATTTCAACTATGTAGTAGAATGTATAGCTGGGTATCACAGACCCGCAGTGTAGAGCTCGCTGTAGTGTGCGTAGCCACAGGAGTTGATCTGCGTGAGAATCAACTTACATTCACACAGCGAAGAGACAAACACGGCGCAGAGACACACACGGCGCAGAGACAAACACAGCGATGCCACCTCTGTGAGTATGAATAAGGTGCTCGTGCTGCATATGCTAACCTTCAGCTCGACGTATATACAAATTTCCGCAGATACGGCTCTTCAAGTGCGCATACTGGTGAATAGAAAGTCGATAAATAACCTTCTGCTTGAGACAGCCATACCAGCGCACACGAGCAAAGCCATAGTGCGGCTACTGAAGACGGCGAATGTCAGGCTGTCCAACAGAGACGTGGACCGCTTTCTGGATTTGTTCCAGGCGGATATCCTGTGTGCGCTGTTTGATAAGGATGTCAGCGGAGTGGAAGTGCACGATAAGTGTGTTGAGGTGCCTTTTGAGCGCGACGGCTGGGTGTTCAATCTGCTCGTGAAGGTGACTTTCCTGCACAGTCTGCGTTTCGCTTTTGGCAAGGAGGCAGAAGAGCCGAAGGACTTCAAGTTCGAGTACAGCTCCACGCAGCTGGTAATCAACGAGAGCAAGTATATCAAGCCTGAGGTTATTCTGGTTGAAGAGGACGACAACGAGAGCGCGGCTCTCGACAGGCCTCCCGAGGACACTAAGGGGTATCTACAGACAAAGTATGGCAGTCTGAGGGTGCTGAACACCGCAGTTGACGTACATATTCTGTCACGGCCTGGATAAGTATCATTTTTATTTTGATAATTTTACAAATAGAACAAAAAGCACTCATCTCGAGCGGCAGAACTCGCAGCCTGAGGGATAAGACAACAAAAGGATAAAAAAAAACAGAAAGAAACGAAAGCAAGATCGGGATTCTGACGCAAATCATAAAGCAGAATGCTATAGAGTAGGCACGTAAGGAAGTAAAACAAAATTGCAATGTGTGAAACGATAGTATGATAGTTAGCAAACTTTTATTTGCCCTCTGCTTTTCTTCAGGCAACTTGCTCGCCCTCGTGCTCTCCGGCCCACTCTGCCTCTGCCTCCTCAGTCTCAGCGCCAACCTCTCCTTCATCGTCGTACTCGGCGTCGGTCTTTCTGATGGACAGGCTTGGTCTGACCTGGGCGTTCTCGAAGGTCCACGACGCCAGAGAGTTCTCAGCGTCAATGATGATCTGCTTGGAGGCCTCGTACCCATCGTATGCCGGTCTGGTCTCACCAGGGGTAACTGGCGAGTCATCCAGTAGCTCCAGCAGCGCCTTACCGTATCCAGCAATCAGCGCAAGCTTCTCAGAGTGCTCTCTCATGGAGTCAAACTGGTAGTTGAAAGCAGCCTTCAGCTTCTCTCTCGTTATGTTAGACAGCTGAGCCTCGGCAACAAGCGACTCGGCCTCAGCCCTAACCAGCTCCTGCTCTAAGACAACAATCTTAGGGGACTGTGGGTCTTTGTACTTCAGGTACGCAATGTTGTCTGTGATTTTCTGCTTGCGCTCTCTCGAAGGCTGCACAGACCCCTCAATGTCTCTGATACCCTTCAGGGTAATTCTGTACTGGTCGTATCTGTCGATGAACTGATCCTCCAGTTCTCCAATCTCGTAGATCAGAACTCCCAGTTTGTCGGTAACGTCAGAGACATCGTCGTCGTTTTCCTCTCCCCAGAGGGACAATTGCTTAGCCGCCGCCTTGCGCTCGCTGGCGGAAACCTCAATTGCTCTCATGACATTCTTCTCCATCTTAACCAGCTGCGACAGTTTTCTCGCCAGCTCTGGCCCAAAGGACCCAGCGGTCGATCTTCTCAGGGTGTTTGTGATGGATCCCTTTCCAAAGAACCTGTTAGCCTTGGTGGTCGACGGCGGTGGTGGTGGAGCCGCTAATTGCGAAGCAGTTGGGGCTCTCTGGGAGCGGAGAGAGTAGGTCCTGTGCATTTTGTCAATGTTCTGAGTGATTTCAATAGATGAAAATACAGCGGTTTTTCCACGGTTTAATTTCTCAGCTGATGGATGGCGGTGGACGATGATAAGATTATATATAAAATGTTTCAGAGAATAAAAGCAAGGGGGGCTTTCCTCAGCTTTCTCGGTTTCTATTTTAGAATCAGTCAACACACGACACGTGTTTATTTATCCAGCAAACTTGCGGCAGTTCACCCTCGGAGCAGAGCGGAGCAAGGCGGCTCTCAAGCAGTGGAGGGTGCGCATAGCACGAATCCCGCAGAGTGTGCGCTGCCGCTTGCCGCAACTGTCCGCCGCCACATAGAGCACAATGCATTTCAGGCTAGTGACAGCTTTATCAACATTGTTGCTATTTGTAGAAACTCACTCTTCCCAAAGGGGAAGGAGAGTAGTGCGTCAGCTGGTCAAACTACCCCATTGGGAAATTAGTGTGACACTCAAACGCGTCCTTGCTTTTATGAGTGGTGCACGCTTTTTATAAAGCAGCTTCGTCATTTTTGAGTGTGGCACGTTATCGCCGCAGACCTAAAGGCGAGGGAGCGAGTGCGGCCGGTGTGGGGATGGATGTCCGCCGCCAGAGTGTTTTTTCCCCAGCTTGCCCGGAGAGCCTGTATATATGGTGGCCGTGCTCACGCTAATGCTATGAGCTACTGGCTAGTGGGCGAAAGAAGTAAGAGGCACAGCTGCGATGGTAGTCAAAGAGATGTGCACTGCGTAGAAACACTCTCCGCTCTCACCGATAAGCATATACATCTCTGCGGACTCTGCGGGCGGTGAGTTCGCAGTAGTTGTTTGTCTTTCATGTCTCGGTTGCTAGGTCTGTATGATTCGACACTCAGGAAGAATCCGTTCATCACAAACTCAATTACCACAGGCGTAAGTTGATTATCCAAGACGGCTGTGCCACCCGTGACTGTCAGACAGGCTTACTAACGATATCAAAGGTGCTCTTTGGCTCAGGAGACGCGCTAGCGCAGCTGGTGTTTCCGGAAAGCGTGCACGCAGATGCAGGGGATGGCGATTTGAAAAGGACGGGATACGATTATGCGAGAACGTTAAGAGCGGTGGCCTACGGAGGGCTCATATTCTCGTTCATCGGCGACAAGCTGTACAAGTTTCTGCCGAGAGTGAAATATCCAGGTAGTCCCATTCCAGACAGACCATTGCTGAACAGCATGAGAGACACGGCGACGCGCGTGGCAGTGGATCAGCTGTGCTGGGCCCCCGTGGGTATTCCGTTGTACTACGGGTGCATGTCGGTGATGGAGGGCAGATCAGAAGAGCAGCTTGTCCGCAAGATCAGAGACAACTGGCTGCAGACTCTGCTCACAAACTGGACCGTCTGGCCGCTCTTCCAGGCTGTCAACTTCACGTTTGTTCCCGTACAGCACAGGCTGCTCACTGTTAACGTGGTGAGCATACTGTGGAACGGATTTCTCAGTTACAGAAACTCGATGACTCTCTCAAGTCTACCAGTGCACTTCCCGCCTCTACCTGAGTGATGGCTCTTTCCCTCCGCTGGGGCCCAGTGTATGCCAAGGTAGGGGAAAGGGCACTATACATAGCCACCTGTTTACTCGCGGAACGAGTCAAAGTTCGCTTTTCAACTCCCGCTGTGTGATATGCGAGCATTGCCGTACCTTTTTATGTAGGTGACTTTCCTGCTCCTCGCGGGATCAACGTCTCTGGAGGCGTAGTCGCTCCCTCGAAATCTCAAGAAATATATTCTACTGCCAAATGTCTCGTGTCAACAACGCCCAATAACAACAAGAGAAGCGCTGGCTGACCTTCGGAGGAAATGTAGGATAAGACCAGCTGCACACAGACCAGCTGGAAAGAAGACTATATCATAGACAGGCAGCCGGTGAGGTAGTTAATCTGATAATTTGGATTGGATTGTTTTGCGTAGTTGAGGATCAACTTTTGATAGATCAGTGATTACTGATCAGTCGCTTGTGCTTAAAACTACGGTTTCACCCGCCTCCAGACACCACCCAAAACACGCTGCTCGTGTTGAAGTCCATCAGGCTTCGTTCAATAAGTGTTTGTTAATACCGTCTCACAATTGCAGCTGCGTCAGATGCCCTTGGTGATCTAAGGTGCCACGCATGCATTCTGAATTCCCCAAGAGCGTCTAATTTTAGTCAAGATAACTGGCAATCGGAAGTTGTCAATTCCGTACCCCGAGTGGCTCCCGAGATCTACAATCCCTATAAATAAAAGGCTAGCCCAAGATGATGAAGGGCTTCAAGCGATTAACAAGAACGAAGAGCCAAACTACCAATCCTAAGAAGAAGGAAAAGGAAAAGGATGTAAAAGACCAAAAGAGACCTGCAACCACGAATGGCACATCGCAGAACGACAAGGAGAAAGAGTCCAGGAAATCGACCTCGTCGTCCATATCACTGAGCTCGAACGCGTCGGGGAACCGCCACAACAATACCAGCAACGGGACTAACAGCAACAATAACAAGTCGCCGTCGCCTCTGTCGTCGTCACCTGCTAAGACGAGCCCGCAGACTCCGCAAGGTAGGAACATCACTCCACAGGTGAGTGTCACCCCTCCTCAGGTCGAGCAGCCAGTGGCATTTTCGAGAAGACTGGACCCCAGCTCTCCCCTTCAGCTGTTGCCCGGTGGTGACGAGAACAGCGGCTCTGAGAACTTTGACATCCCCCGAAGTTCGCACTCTTTCGAGAGACTTCCAACACCCACAAAGCTAGAGGGCGACATAGATTTAATCAAAACTCCCAAGAGACACAACTCTTCGCGCTTTGAGCCGACACCAAACAGGACAGAGTTCGAGAGACTGCCGGCTTTCAAAGATGTTCCTCCAGAGCAACAGCTGGACCTGTTCATACAAAAGGTTGACCAGTGCAATATCATGTTTGACTTTTGCGATCCATCTTCGGATATCCAGGGAAAGGAACTGAAGAGGCTGACGCTGATGGAGTTAATGATGTTCATTAACTCGAATAGGTTTACCTACACAAAAGAGATATACTCCCACGTTATTGAGATGTTCAAGACGAACATCTTCAGACCCATACCTCCCCCCGTGAACCCAGTGGGGGACATATATGATCCCGATGAGGATGAGCCGGTTTTCGAGCTGGCATGGCCACACATGCAGGCTGTATACGATTTCTTCCTGCGTTTCATTGAGAGCCCCGACTTCAACCACACAGTTGCGAAAGAGTTCATCGATCATAAATTTATATTGACGATCCTGGAGCTATTCGACAGCGAGGACCCCAAGGAAAGAGACTGCTTGAAAACGGCGCTGCATAGAATATACGGAAAGTTCTTGAGCTTGAGATCGTTTATCAGGAAGTCCATAAACAATGTGTTTTTGCAGTTCACGTATGAGACGGGCCGCTTCAACGGCATAGCGGAACTGCTTGAGATTTTGGGCTCGATCATAAACGGATTTGCGCTTCCTCTGAAGGAGGAGCACAAGATATTCCTGTGCCGTGTTCTTATACCGCTGCACAAGGCGCGCTGCCTTTCTCTGTACCACCCTCAGCTTGCATACTGCATAGTGCAGTTTATTGAGAAGGATGAGACCCTCACGGAGGAAGTTATAATGGGACTGCTAAGGTTTTGGCCAAAGGTGAACTCACCCAAAGAGGTTATGTTTCTGAACGAGATTGAAGACATTCTGGAGGTTATGAAGCCGGAGCAGTTCACCAAGATACAGATTCCTCTGTTTGCCCAGCTCTCAAAGTGCATAGCGTCTCCGCATTTCCAGGTGAGCGAAAAGGTTCTGTGCTACTGGAATAACGATAGGTTCTTGGGGTTGGTCACCGAAAATGCAGATGCCATACTCCCGATAATCTACCCGTCGCTGTACGAGATTGCGTCGCAGCAGATGGATGCGCAGGATGAGCAGCTTCGAAGCGAGGACAGCATGATGGATGGCCAGTATAACGAGAACGGCAATGTGTACGACCTGCTGTACGCCAACAACTGGAATAGAACTATAAGCTCTCTGGCCTACAATGCCCTGAAGTTCTTTATGGATTTAAACCCGGTGTTATATGACCACTGTGCAGACTTGTACGAGCAACAAATCGCAGAGCAGAAGGAAAGAGACGAAAGTAGGAAAGAAGGATGGAAAAAACTGGAGAAATACGTTGAGCAGTTAAAATCACAGACTCAGCAGGAAATAGAAGGTTGAGTAGGCTAAGAAGTTTAACTATTTAAGGTACGGTGCGTTTCCATTTCATTGTAGTCTATGCAGCTTTATACTCTCTCAGAATAACCGGAACTGACGACGGTGGCAGCGAGCCAACTTCCGTTATGATCTTTTTGATGTACTCGGGTGGGGTCAGGTCGTACATTATGTTGAGGATGCTCAGGTTGTCGATCTTCATCCACCCAGATAGGGGTGGCCCGCTTCGAGATATCGTCTCGTCTTCCGGCTTCTTCTGCTGCTGTCTCTGGCGCGGCTGCTCGCTCGTCGCCTCCGACCCTTTGGTCAGCAGGAACTGCTCCAGAGCAAATCCCTTCTTCCTCAGAGGACCGTTATCTATGTTCACGAGGTCCTCACCGTCGGCCAGCTCATTCATGGTGACACTGTCCAGTTGCACCTTGTCCCCGAACTTTATACTCTCACAGCACACCAGCACGGGGATATTGCGCGACTTTGCGCTCATAGCAATCAGAGCTGTTCCAACGCGCGAGTAGAGCCTCCCATTGGACAGCATCGCATGGGCGCCGAGGAAAACGGTGTCGACGTCTTTGAGAACTGTCGAGAGAGAGTTAATAAGCACGTACTGGCACTTCAGACCGGCGGCGCACAGCTCCGTCGCAAGCTTCCGGCCCTCAAAAAGGGG